>JBAMNC010001108.1:0-685000 GCA_037902135.1 Cetoscarus ocellatus | reverse complement strand
TTATGCAGACCGTTGGGTAAGTTCTTTGTAAAAATGCACGCCTTAAATTTCAACAAGTAAAGACAAAATGTTTGAAATTGTTTCTTCGACATTTTTTAACTTTAACTAAAGCAGAGAAAATGCATACTTTTACAAAACAAAAGTAGATTTTAAACACTAAAAAGTTTACCTCCTCAAAATATGTAAAGTTTTTTTTGTCCATTATTTCTCAACTACATTTATACAAATATTAGTATTATTATTTTTCTGTCGTTTTAAAGCTTGATTTATCACCTTTACAACCAGGTTCAGCCAGTTCTTTAGCCTTACTGAGCTGAATAACTGAGTGCTTTCTTCTAGAGATTTACAGGCAAGATTTGCTCAATGGTACCACAGACAGGTCTCTGACAGAAAGACTACAGTTCCTCAGGGAAGCAAGGCTGAACAACTGGTCTACTTGGGGATATATAATCGGACTCTAAAATCCTGAACTCAGCAGCTCTTAAAATAAAATAAGGTACTGTGCTTCTCTGAAGCTAAAACTTAACACTGAAAAGAATAGAAATTCCAAGAGACTGTTGCTGATCCCATACTCCCCTAAACAAATGTTCATGGGGAGAAAAGTCACAAAATCAAAGTAAAGAGAATTCTTTTCTAATAGAAAACCAAAACATCAACAACCTGACACAGTAAAAATTAGTGTTTAACAAAGGTATGTATAAAACTGTGTAAATAAATAATGGGGTGATGTCCCTTTGTAACTAAAAATCCAAAAACTCATTATCAGCAAAATACAGTGTTATTAGCAAATCTTAAACAAAAGTAAATAAGTGGCTGGACTCAAATACCAAGAGGTGTTGGAAAAATTCCCCTGGAATTCAAGAACTGGTAAAACAATTCTGAACAACTCATTAGGGTAAAAATGATGTGCTGCTGAAACAGGATGCTAAAGACAAAAGTCTAAACAAAGGTAAAGAAGTCCGTCTTAAACATCATATTAAAAAAAACTTAAACAATGAAGCCACGAGCTTCACAGAACTAAAACTTTGACACTGAAAACCAAAAATGTCAAAATGCTGCACACAACTAAAGCCACAGGCTCAAAACAAACAGGTGATGAAGTGTTGAACTATAACTCTGAAATATCAAAATAGAATGAGGCAAGACTGGAAAGAGAGGAAAAATCTTTTGTGACAATAAAGCAATTTATGGTGGAAAAACATGTGCTGCTGAAACAAAATGCTGAAGACAAAAGTCCAACAAAAAGCTAAAGAAGTTCATCTTAAAGTTTCATCTAACATTAAATCAAACAATGAAGCCACGAGCTTCACAGAACTAAAACTTTGACACTGAAAACAAATAATGTCAAAATGCTGCACAAAACTAAAGCCACAGGCTCAAAACAAACAGGTGGTGAAGTGTTGAACTATAACTCTGAAATATCAAAATATAAAAAGGCAAATGTGTCTCTGTAATGACCAAAAAGAGTTTTGTGGGGGGTCTGCTTCCTTTTTAAAAACAAGATCCCAACAACAAGCACAGCAGAAGAAAAGTGTCAAGCAAAAGCAACCCAAAACACAAATACAGAAAAAGAAACTTCAAACAAATGTGAATTAAAACACTGTAGAGTTCCTTTGTGATAAAAACAATTTGTGGTGGAAAAACGTGCTGCTGAAACAAAGTGCTAAAGACAAAAGCTGCACACAAAAAGCTTAAGAAGTTCATCTTGAAGCTTCATATTATTAAAAAAATCAAACAATGAAGCCATGAGCTTCACAGAACTACAACTTTCACACTGAAACAGAAATAAATGTCAAAATGCTGCACACAACTAAAGCCACAGGCTCAAAGCAAACAGGTGATGAAGTGTTGAACTATAACTCTGAAATATCAAAATAGAACGAGGCAAGACTGGAAAGAGAGGAAAAATCTTTTGTGACAATAAAGCAATTTATGGTGGAAAAACACGTGCTGCTGAAACAAAATGCTGAAGACAAAAGTCCAACAAAATGCTTAAGAAGTTCATCTTAAAGTTTCGTCTAAAAAAAATCAAACAGTGAAGCCACGAGCTTCACAGAACTAAAACTTTGACACTGAAAACAAAAAATGTCAAAATGCTGCACACAACTAAAGCCACAGGCTCAAAACAAACAGGTGGTGAAGTGTTGAACTATTACTCTGAAATATCAAAATATAAAAAGGCAAATGTGTCTCTGTAATGACCAAAAAGAGTTTTGTGGGGGGTCTGCTTCCTTTTTAAAACCATCTAGAAACTTCATTTTCAAAATCTCAAAAGACAATATGTCAATGAGCTTCACAAAGCAAAAACAAATAAAAAATGCTGTGCTTCTGTTAAACGGAGACATTTCTAACAGTGACTAATCAGGCTTTCCCACAACACAAAATCTCTCCCTTTATTATTTAATTTGAATAAACTCAGACACTTGAGCCACATCCTCACCCAGAGAAAAACAATAATCAGTAACCTGCAGCAAAACAACACCTAGATCCTGCCGAACGGACAATGTCCCATTTTTAATTTTGAAGTTTTATTTTGTTAATAAATTAAGCAGAAGGTTGAGAAACTGACAACAAACAGAGACATCACTACTGCAGGGTGGAGAGAGAGTGAGCAGGTGAGACCTCATTAGAGTGACTGCAGGTGAGGGCAGCCTGGAAAATGCAGCAGGATTCACCAAAGTAATAATTTTTAAAGCAGGACTAAGAGGAAAAGAATAGTCCCCACTGAGGGAGATGCTAATAATAACAATGATAATAATAATAATAAAACTCCAACAAAAATAAACCAACATAAAATATTTAAATCTGTAGCTTTTTGGTTAGAAATAGTGTAACATAAATTAGAGCCCTTTAAATGTCATTGACAGTGGACGGCCTGATCAGTGGAGACATCTGCAGAGATGAGGAGGAGCAGGAGTGAACAGCTTTGCTCTGAGACGTACAACAATGACTGGGACACACTGCCATCATCAGGTCAGCTTTATTGTCCATGTTTGTTAGACATATGAGGTATTTGACTCTTTAACTTAACTTCCCACGTACAGAGTAGATACAGAGTAGAGTATATATACATACACGAACAAGAACAGGCAGGAGTGCAGTGGTGAGGAGTGAAACTAGTCAGTATGGTGATCAGTTAGACAGGCAGAAGTTTACATTAAAAAAGAGTGCACAGGGCATGTAGGATGGGAGGATCAGTTTTCCTCATGATCAGTACAGACTGGATGAAACAGATGATCTTATATACAGTTTTAGTTAAGTTTACTTGGGGGGAAATTCCTTTTCCCTATTTTCAGTCTTTCTTATACGTGACTCTTATACTTGTCCGTTATATTTGTATAATTTAGCCTGTTATTATTTCATCACAGTTTTACTATCAGATGAAGTCCTAAAGGAACGCTCTTGCTGAAAAAGGTCATCTATCAGGATCAGCTCCTGGACAATACAGATGGGAAACCTGGAGCACATGGTGTGAGTGATCTTCAGGGTCTGAAGTTCTGCAGCATTGAAATCAAACTCAGACTTCCTTTTTACTGTTTGTTTTAGGTTCAAGACCTGGAGGTTGAACAGGTTGAACAAAAAGCCACTGACGGGCTGATGGTGGAAATGGATGTTTGAAGAAAATGCACAAGGTAGGAGGTGGATGGTCAACAACTGTCTCACATTTGTAGGTGATGTCAACTGCTTTTTGCCAGCAGGCTTTTGATGGTTATTTTGCTTTGTTAGGTGACATCCATGGAAGAGGCAGAAAGTATCATGAATGAAACTCAGGATGCTGTTGAATATCAGAGGGTGAGGATTCCTTCACAGTTAGAAACACATCAGTTTGTTTGTCTTTGCTCTTTGCACACTTTAAAGATGAAATGAAAAGAAACAGATTAATACTCAAACAATAGTCAAGAAGTTTCTGCCCATTTCTGATTTACAAAATAAGCCTTTCTTAGTCTCAGTGACTGTTGTGACAGATTTTGTGCCCATCTCTGTTTATTTCTGGGTGTGTTGGTTTGATTTTCTTTTTCTTTTTGATCAGTTTTCCAAACTTCTTGGTCTGGCTTTTTTTTTTTTAAATTATTGTAAACTCCTCTTGTATGTGTGTTTAAGGTGAGCCTTTATTTCTTCTTGTGTCTCGTGCTTCATCAGGAATTTTGTCCTGAATGAGTCCATTTCTTATGTTATCTGTCAGGCCTGTTAGGCTGAGCACACCTTTGAAGAACAGCTGATCAGGACACACCACAGCATTCAGGTGATGCTTCTGAGGAAGACTGCAGTTGGCAGTGGAAGCGGTCCAGGTGAAGAACAACATGTCCTACATTCACTGGTTCAGGTGAGGGGTGTCTTGTTAAGGTGGCTGCTCCAGCTGTGAGGGAAAATACAGAGGCTGCGTACACATGATGAGTCTTGTCAAGTGTTCAGAAGTAAATGTGTGGACGTTCAAACCAGAAACTTCAGCCTTTGTAACTAATTTAAAACTGAAGAAATGAGGACGAGGAACAAAACTTGTTTGTTGGTCCTGCTTTATACATGACAAACTCAACGTGTAGTTTACTTTATTAAGTCAGCATGGTGCTTTCTTACTTTTGATTATTTGTCTTATACATCATCTGTAAATGTGAGCAAAAGTTTTAATTTCTGCTGATAACAATAATAAACCTTTTACGCTGTTATCTGCTGAAATAAATATTGCTGACAATGTGCACCCTGTTTTACTCAATTTTCAGTAACTAATGTTATTATCTAATAATTATATTTTTAGGTAAAGATTTGCTCCTCAGTGTTTTTTCTTTTGTTTTTCCAAAGCTTTTTTTTCTTATTTGTAAAGATTCTGTTTCATAAACTGGGTCGACTTATACTGGGGCAATACTATAACTTATATCAAATGAACACTGTCCTCCAGAGGACATGCAGGACTTGAAATTCAGCAGGTCAGTTTTGTTTGTGAGAAAAAGATGGAGTCCAGCAGGAAAACTGTTGAATGTTAAGCTGCAGAGACTTCTGATTATATGTTGGCTAGCCGTTTATCACAGCAGCTCTGCCATCAAAACATGAATAACCCTGTAGCTTTGTATAAAATGTTATTCTTGTTGATGAATAAGAGTTAGGATTCACAGCTCAGAGTACTTTGGATTTTGGACAGACTTAAAGTTGCTCCTATTATCACAGGACATGAAAACATAAGTAAACAGTTGTTTTTTTATATAGTACTGGGTCTTTATTGCTTCAGTGTTTGACTGTATTTCTGTTTATTTTCAAGTGTCTGAGTATACGGTTTTGACATCTTTAGTTTCAGAGAAGGAACACTGGGACGGGACTGACCTCTGCTGGCTGACCCGTTGGCTGCTGGACCTCTTCAACACTCCAGACCTACAGAAATCTGCAGCCACACAAACATGTGCAGGAGGGCTCTGCCTCCTTCATACATCTGAGATAAAGTGTCAGCAGCGGCTCTCATACTGCAGGCCTTCGTCATTTCATCCAGCAGCTGTTTGTCCTGGTCGACTGCAGAGACGTGAAGGTCGTTTGGAGGAACGCTGATTTTGTTTTATCACTAAATCATTTTTTATTCTATGATCTTTCTGATTTTTAAAGGGCAGTTCACCAAAATTACCTTCAGTAAGACTATATCTACTTTTATTTTTTCTGATTTTATCCTTGATTATCTGGCTCTTATGTTTTTCTCACTGTGTCATCCATTTTGCCCATTGAAAACTTTATTTTCATAAACAGTATTACACTTCCAAGGACAGTGGAGATTTTCAAATTTACCTAAAACTAAATTTTGTTTTGTCCATTAAGTTGCATCAACTAAAACCTTGGCAGTATTTGCCTATTTCATAGACACAATATCCTTTTTCAAGTAGATTTTTGGGCTTCTTTCCTTTATTGATAGTGTAGAGAGGCATTGGGAAAAGCAGGAAAGCTGATGTGGGCAGATGTGTGGCAAACTGACCGAGGTGAGAGCCTCAGTAAATATGGGTCTGTGGTCTGACACAACCACCACCCCAGATATAATATTTATTTCCACTTATTTTTTGGCACTTTTATTTGGCAAGTCCAGACAAAAGTCTTGTGCAAATATAAAAACATGAAAAGAGTCTTGAGTTTCATAAACTAAGAACTTCTGTAAGAGCAAGGGCTGCTTTATGATGGCAAAACATTCAGATCATCTTTAGTTGGACTGATATTGCGATCAGAGTTTTTAAACACCTTAACATGTTGGTTCTTTGACAGCATATGAGTCAAGCTCTCAGGTTCAAGATTTTTTTGTTCTTGTTTGGCTTGTTTTAAAACCACTTTGTCTCTGTCTTTTCAAAGTAGCTGCAGTATGTGCTGTTTCTGCCTCTGCTCCTCACTCTAATAGGGGTGGACAGTAACTAATGACTTTACTCATGTTAGTTTAATCTGTACTCAGCCTGATGTGGTCCCTGGACGTCCAGTCAGTGATCACTGGTCTAGAGGAGGAGTTATTGTGTGACTGTAACTTAACACTTATTTGTACACAGGAATGAAAAATGTTGGATTTCCCAGTTAGGAATTAAAATAAGACTATAATCAAAAACAGGGAAAGCTGATGTGGTACCAATACATAAAAAAGGTTTTTCCCTTTTTAATTCTGTTTTCAGAACAACAGTCATTCTCCCCCTCCAAACTGAGAGGCAGTATCATTACTGTTAAAGAACACATAATCAGTCTAAGAGAGACGGGGATAGAGTAAACTTAGCTGGGTGTATAGACCAGCATATTTTGACACAACCAACAATTGGCTCAAGTTGTGCTCTTGTTATATTCTAACATGAAGTTTACTGCAGACTTTACAGAACTGGTTCTATCTATAGCTGAATTGGTGTCTGGTCAGCCAGGACATTATCAAAATGAGTCTGCAGCTCTGTTTTTTTCTTCATGGTATATTAATTGAAAGTTTTCTTAATTTTTTACATACACAATAAAAGATACAAAATACAGCCATTAGGGAAGTTAACAAGAACAGCAACAGGACATACATCCAAACAAGAGAGAGAAGAAGAACAATAATAATAATTAAAAAAAAAAAACCTGGAAAATGATTGACCAGTTTTCCAGTCATGGAAACCATGGAAAATGAGGAAAAAAGTAAAATGTCCTGGGAAATTATTTATCTTCCTTCTATCTTATTAGTGAACAAAATTCAAACATAGGAAATGATGTAAAAATGTAGATAAAATAATGCAAGTTAAGGAATAAAATATATAAACTCAAAACAACGGTGGCAAAAAGAAATAATACAAAATGGCAAAATAAAATTTAAGCTACTTAAACAGTAAATCAATAAAATATATTTATAAAAAAAGCAGAGTAAGTTAAGATAAATCAATAAGTTTAAACCATAAATTTATGATAGGGAGACACTACATAAAAGTCCCCACACCTGAAAGGATGCATAGGTTTATCAGAGGGTTGAAGGATTCTGACACTTGCAAAACCTAAACTCATCATTCATTTATGGGGTGTTAGACGTGGACTTGCCCCTGTGGGTATTGGTCTCCCCATCAAGACCTCACGAGGGCTCTGCCCTTGAGAAGGCACATGAGACTGGTGAAGTCAAGACAGACCTGTTCTCACCGTTTCTTCACTGAGGAGCTGTCTGCTTTCTTCCAGAGATTTACAGGCAAGATTTGCACCAGAGTACCACAGACAGGTCTCTGGACGAAGGCAAACAGTTCCTCGGGGAAGCGAGGGTGAAGAACTGGCCTCTTTAGGGTCTTGTCTCCCTGGGATGTCCACCTGTGGCCTGTCTTTGTCTCCACCAGTCTTACAAAATTTGGTCCCAGTTTTGGAAATGGTGCCAGGCTGACAACAAATTTTGCTGCCACTCTTGACCAGAACCCCTGCTTCCAGTTGCCCTGTTGCATGGGTGTGTCCCAACAACTGCTGCCAGTCAGGTACCAGTCACACACCTGTGCGTGGCACACACCTGGCTGCACCTGAAGCAGAAAGCAAGAGTGAATCCTAACATGAGAATAATGCAGGGGATTTTGGCACTTTTTTGATGCTACCCGTATTTTAGCTGTTGCTCATTCCATGAATGCACAGCCCTTACAAGTTGTACCTTGTAAATGTGATTCAATAATCGGGCTTTCCAATTATATAAAATCCAACAACTAGTATTATTAAAGGGGAGTAATAAACATATGATACAACATTCACACATTTTTAAGGAGTCACAAAACCAACACATCTCCCTTTGCTCTGATACTGAGTTTAGTTTCGCAGTTCTTGAAGCTGAAATTTAATGGTCTGATCCAGCTGAGTTCAGTTCCTTTTAAATTATTGATCTATTTTCATTATTTGTTTTGTGTATTCCTTTGGTTGAGTGCAGTGGTATGCTGATCCCGATTAGCCACCGCCAAAGTAGCATCTTCTCCTCCAGAAGTTACCAGAAGCCCCACACATACAAACACTGATAATCCACAAATTGTGGTATTATTACAATTGCAAAAAAGTTTAATATATATGGAAACCTATTATCTCTGTATTTTACTTCTCACCAGCATTTCAGGTCCGTTTTTGTTGCTCCTATTTTGAAATAACATGATTATCAAGTGTAAGTGGCCTAAATTGTGCTTGATAACAAACACTGACTGGAAATTAGAGGAACTGCACCTGAATTTCAGGTGTTTACAGTGTGGACAGCAAGGCAGCCATCAAAAAAATCTTTTTGTTTGAGCATGGTAATCACACGAGGATGTAAAGAGAAAACTAAATAACAAACATCTCTCCTCTCCTGTTTTTATACTGCACAGCCTGAGCTGAGTAAGAACAGTGAGGGAAAGCCCTTTATGTTTTGGTGTCACATTAGCTCTCCCTGTCTCAGATTACACAGGCCTGCTGTAATCCAAGCTTTTTCTGTCCTGTGTACAATCCTCAGTTTTAAACTGTAATCCAACAATAACTCCTCTCAACCTCTGATCATCAACAGGAGGCTCAGGGGCCACATCAGACCGAGTACAGATAAAACTAACCAGGGTAAAGTGAAAACTCACTTTCCACTCCTGTTCAGGTGAAGAGCAGAGGCAGAAACATCACAGACTCCAGCTGTTTACGTCACGTTTCAGTGATCTGTTGTAATTTGGTCGTATACAGAGGGACACTGATCCCTATTGGCCACGACCGAAGTAGCACCTTTTCCTCCAGGGCCGCTCACGAACACTATAAATCCACACCAGTCTGTAGAGCTGGGCAGTTCATCGAGTTTAATCACAACTATAATAACAATTTGGAAAACAGTAATTGAGATTCAAAGAATCCTCTCGACATGCTGCACATTTTTTCCATCTAATATTTGTTTCACACATACAGTTTAATTTGTCGGCTGCTCCTTGACTTTTGTGATGGTCGTGTAAAGAGTGTTCAAGCTCATGGTCTGTCAGCGGTGGTTAGTGTTTAGAAATCCTGACCTCAATATATGTTAAAACAACCATGATGATCATTTTTGTCATAATCGAGCAGCCCTACAAGTTTATTATTCAAATTCCAAAAGATGTTTAAGCAATCCTGAGAAAAATATATGTTTTATCCATATTTCACTTAAAACAAGTAATTCAGGTCGTTGTTTCTTATATTTAATCTGATTACCAAGACTTGTAAAGTGAAACTGGCTGAAATCATGCACCTTCAGATATTTTGACTGGAAATAAGAAAAACTGCCTGTTAGATTTAAAGAGTTTTCAGTGTTTTATTGCACATTCTGGGCTGACCAAAGTACTTTTAAAAGGGTTTTCCCTTTTTTATTTTTTGTCACATTAGCTCTCCCTGCCTCATATAACATAATCCTGAATTTCTCTTCATGGGACCAGTCTCAGTTTGAAGTTGAGGCCAAAGGATTAATAATAATAGTAATAATGATAATAATAATAATGATAATAATACATTTGATTTATTATTATTAATATTATGATTAATCCTTTGGCTTCAACTTCAGAGCTGATCAGTGAAGCTCCCACACCAGAGTGCTGTCACTGAGCCAGATAGACTCTGATTTTGCAGGTGGATGATTTTTCTGTTTTTGTTAACAGTGTTCATTTTGTTGGCTAATTATTTTCATTATAGTTTTCATCAAGAACCTTTTTTCCCCTGACTAAAACTAGACAGTAACTAATAAAAACAAGTGCACATGGACAAAAACTCAAACTAAATTAACTGACATTTTCATCAACAAATAAAAACTAGACTAAAATCAAAACAATTTCGATGACTAACTTATGAGTAAAACAAAGATTTTTTAGGCAAAAGACTAACTAAATTAAAAAGTGCTGTCAAAATGAACACTGGTTATGAGTTCGTTCATCACACATCAGATCAATCAAAGTTCTTCTGTGGTGAAAAAGGCTTCATGTGACGTGACGAGGGGCAACAAAAAAATGTGATAAACCCAAACTGCAGAGCTAAAAAATGGAGGCTGATGACAGCATCTGTGGACTTAATAATGAATGTCTTTCTAGTAATTTTGGTGAGCTGACCCTTGAATGCAGACCTCCTAAAATTACAACCATTGTCTGTCGCCTGAAGTATTATTTCCACATTGCACTGGCTTTCTCTGCCTCAGCTGCTAATTTATCAAATATTCTCCAAAACATTTGTCTAAGTATCTGTTTTTTTAACACTCTGCCAGTCTGACCCCCTTTTTAAATACATCCCATCACCCTGAGCACTTTCAGTTCTTTTTGAGCACCTCGCTTTTGTTTTTGTTTTAATTAAAGAGTTTTAAGAGTTTTTATCCTATTTTATTTGTAAATATGACAGAATTCTTATTTTAGGTGATTTTAATGTACACGTCTGTTGTCCCTCTCAACCCATGACTGTTGATTTTATTGAAACTTTGGACCCTTTAAGCTAACCCAGGCAATCCAGGAACAAACACTGCCTAGATTTGGTCTTATTTACTGGACTTAGTCCTGGGGAGTTTTTAACCAAGGATATCTGTGTGTCAGATCACAAACTGGGTTTATTCTCTGTGGTTTTATCCCAGCCTTCTTTTATTGATCATCCTCCTGTTCATCGAAGGGTTTTAATTCAACGTCTGCTATCAAGTTTACGGAGCTTTTTATTTCTGCATCTTTAACTGCCTTCAGTCCAGATTCTAATCCAGTTTTTAACACAGAAGAGCTTGTCTCTCTTTTTAACAATACTCGAGGAACCATCATGGACTCTGTAGCTCCTCTGAAAGTGAAAAGCTCAGACAAAGAGCCCCAGCCCTGGCTGACAGAGTCCACACATGAACTGAAGAAAATATGGAGAAGAAATGAGTGTAAATGGAAAAAGACTGGGCTGGTGCTTTTTCATGACATCTGGAAAGATCTCATGAAAAACTACCAGAAGACAGTTAAAGATGCAAGGGCAGCATTTTATTCTGATTTGATTTTAGCCAATCATTGAAACCCCAGAGTTTAACTTAAGGTTTTACTTTCCATCACTAACCCCTCCCCCTCTTATTTTACTGATGCTTCTCAAGACACCTGCGAGAAGTTTTTAATTCACTTTATTAACAAGGTTATGGACATCAGGCATCAGATCACTCCTCCTGATCTCCCTGTAGTCATCAGTAGGGAAGTTCACCATTATTTTAGCAGTTTTGAGCCGGTGTCCTCACCCTTTTTATCTGATATTTTAACCCACATGAAACTAGCTACGTGCAGTCTTCCCACTAAATTTCTCAAAGAGGTTTTTAACACAGTTGGGCCCAGCATTTTATCCATTATTAATAGTTCCCTGTCAGAGAGTGTATTTCCCTCTGCTTTTAGACACGCTGTGGTCCAACCCCTTTAAAGAAACCAAACCTCGACCCCACTGATTTTAACAATTTTAGACCGATTTCAAAACTCCCATTTTTATCTAAACTTTTAGAGAAGGTGGTTTCTACTCAGCTTTTAGGTTTTATGTGTGAAAACAACCTCTTTGAGAAATGTCAGTCTGGTTTTAGAGCAGGTCACAGCACTGAGACGGCCCTCCTCAGAGTGACCTATGACCTTCTTTTAGCAGCAGACAGAGGGGAGGGCTCAGTTTTGATTCTTTTAGATCTCAGTGCAGCTTTTGACACAGTTGATCATGCCATTTTGATTGATGGTCTTAAAAACTGTGTGGGTATCAGGGGCACTGCACTTAGCTGGTTTCAGTCGTATCTTTTAGAGCGAACCTTTGCGGTCACCACAGGCAATCACAGCTCTACTGCTGCCATTGCCTGTGGTGTACCGCAGGGTTCAGTTTTAGGTCCAATTTTATTTTCTGTCTACGTGCTGCCCCTTGGCCAATTAATTCAGCGACACCAAGTCTCCTTTCACTGCTATGTAGACGACACACAGATATACCTTCCCCTGAGACCTGAGGGGCCCATGAGGCCTAGCTGCTGTCATGGACTGTCTTAGGGACATCAACTGTTGGATGGCAGAGAATTTCCTTCAACTGAACAATTCAAAATCTGAAATAATCCTCTGTAACATACAAAATTCCCCCTCATACAGTCTTATCTCGGTCCACATTCATTAAACATCAAACCAACAGCCAGAAATCTGGGAGTCTTCTTTGATTCTGATCTCACCTTCTCCTCCCACATCAATAAAACCATCCAGTCCTGTTTCTTTCACTTGTGCACCATTTCAAAAATTAAACAAATACTCAGCCCACCAGATCCTGAAGAAATAATCCACGCCTTCATTTTCTCAAGGCTGGACGACTGTAACTCTCTCCTCCCTGGTGTAAATAAAAAATCTTTCTCGCCTCCAACTAGTTCAGAATGCAGCAGCTCGGCTTTTCACTGGTTTTAGTAGACGACATCACATCACTCCAGGTTTAGCCTCCCTCCACTGGCTTCCTGTCAGTTTTAGAACTGATTTTCAGATTTTATTGATCACTTTTAAAGCACTCATGGGACTTGCTCCAAACTATATTTCTGATCTACTGACACCATATGAGCCGGCTCACAGCCTCAGATCCTCTGGCGAAGGCCTCCTGGTCGTCCCAAAGTCGAGGCTCAAAACTAAAGGAGACGGAGCTTTCTCCATCAGAGCTCCTCGACCTTGGAACGACCTTGGAACGACCTGCCAGAGGAGATCAGGCGTGCGGAGTCTGTCGCTTTCTTTAGGTCTATTTAAAAAACTCACTTTTACAGACTTGCATTTACGTGATGCCGTCGTTCATCTTTTATCTTTTATCTCTCTTATTTCAGTTTTACCGTCTTTTTAGCTTTTTCTGTCAGTATTGCTCTTATCTTTTTACCTCCCACTCCTTTTAAGTCCCTCCTCTTTTATTTACATCTTCTATGTTATGTTCACACATTAATGCAGTTACTTACTTTTAATTCAGATTTTATCTATTCTATCATTCACCTTTGTTACACTTTTAATCTTTTCATTGAAAACCTTTTAGGCTTTTTAATTGTTTTATCTCTTGCTCATGTCTGTTATTCTGTTTTATCTTTGCTATTATTATTATTTTATTATTTTATCATTAGAATTTCATCTTTTTATATATTCTGTCGTTTTTTGTTTTCAGCCGCCTTTTGTTGCCTTTTCTTTCTTTTCTGACTGAGTTTATGTTTTTAGCTTTGACTTCAGTCCTCATGGTCTCAGTTTATGTTGCTTGGTTCTTGTTTGTCTGGGTTCTGATGACATGTGGACAGGGCCTTTGACTCAGAGGCCCGAAGTCACCTGACACCTGAAGTTTCTCTCCTCTTAACTTTTCCTTCTCGTGTCTTTTATGCCTTTTTGTGTCTTTCTGTAAAAGTGCCTTGACTTGAACTGAGCTTTTTGTTTTTGTTTTTGTGCCCCAGTTTTTGTGCTTTGTCTGTATGTTCCTGAGCGTTTGTCAAGCACTTTGTAAACTTTTGTTTTTAAAAGTTCTATACAAATAAAGTTATTATTATTATTATTATTATTATTATTATTATTATTATTATTATTATTCAGAGCAGCTTAGCTAATCTTCTTTGAACAGTAAACCAGCAAAGTCCATTTAGAAGTCCATCTGTACAAGATTGGGCTGTTAAATGAGACTGAGCTTATCAGGTTGGGTATTCTTTCACAGCTTCTGTATGTTTCCAGTAAGTGACGTCTTTACGTCACTGCTCGCTACTGATTGAAGTGCAGCTGTTTTTTGCTCATGTGTCGGGAAATGTGCCAAAACTTCTGACTTGTGATTAAAAGGAAAAAACGAGCACATTTCTGAGACATTTTGGAACAAACTGAAGGAAACCTGCATGTTTTCAAGTGTTTTGGGACATTTTGGCACACTTTTCAACAATTTGAAGAAATGTGTCTTATTTAATAGAGACCATTTCTGTTATTCTTATACCGACTTGTCCGTGTTGAACCGTTGGTTTAATTTTTTTAATGTGGTCAAAGGTTATGATGTGCTGGGTTAGGACATCCTCTGTGCCTGAACAACATTTTCGTGCCAGTCAAACATGTGACATTACTTTTTCACACAGGGTCATGTAGGTTTGGAGAGTTTTTTTTTCTTAATAAATAAAATCATCATTTAAAATCTGCATTTTGTGTTTATTCAGGTTATCTTTGTGTAATGTCAAAATTTGTGTGATGGTCTGAAACATTTAAGTTTGACAAATATGCCAAAAGATAAGAAATCAGGAAGGGGGCAAATACTTTTTCATTGCACTGTATGTCGGGATCATGATACCTGACTCGGTCATGCATGTTATACAGGCTGAGAGGGAGGGTGTCTGTCCCCTCAGTTCTCACCAGAATGTTAAAGTTATGTGTGCATGAGTTCATATCAATATTTATTTATATAAAAATGATTTTGATTTTCCAGTTATGTTGGGCAGGTACCAACTTCTTACCGCTGCACACTGGATGGATATCTGAGTGACCATTACGAAACTCTGGGCTTTTTTTGTCTCTTCACCCCTAATTGCACAGGCTTGTCTTGGCTCTTTTTCCAGATAATGGTACACCTAAATAATAGCCAAAAAAAACCTTATTTCCCACGAAAATAAAGTTTCACAACCACCCGTTTCATGAATGTGACACATTTATTGGATCTGTAAAAAAATGGTGGTGTGTTGTTCCAGCTGTGTAGGGGTATCTCTAAACTAAAGCCCTTTTTGAGGGCAGGCTGCGAACCTAAATCCAGTTTCATGTATTAATGACTTGGATGTTAATTGGGGATGATTGATGGACGTTGACGCACAGCGACACCTGCTGGTCATTTTAAATACCTGCTTTCAGTGTCTTGTTGTGTCTCGTCGCTGATAAATCTCTCTCTCTTACTCAATAGATAACCTACTTCCGTGTAAACCCTGTCCTATGTCCACAGCTTGCTTTAGTAGGGTGCATACGGGGGCAGGCAATACATGAAAGTCAGTTTCTACATGCCTGACAGAGCAGGAGCTTTATTTTGAAGGGCAGGACCTTTATTTTGAAGGGCACCGCACAGGCGGGCTTCGAAGTCCCGTCCACCAATGAAACGAAATAAGGAGTGGTATATTCACTTTTTTGGTGAAAACGAA
Source organism: Cetoscarus ocellatus (assembly GCA_037902135.1). Lineage (NCBI taxonomy): Eukaryota > Metazoa > Chordata > Actinopteri > Labriformes > Labridae > Cetoscarus > Cetoscarus ocellatus. Next base: position 669,504 of record JBAMNC010001108.1, on the reverse strand, counting down.
ATAAATGAATAATGAACCGCCTCCTACTTTATTTGTTTTTTTGCTCAAAACAAAAAAACGAAAAAACAAACCGTTTCCTGTTTTTGCGCAAAACGGAAAAACAAATAAACAGCCTGTTTTTTGTTTCTGTTTGTGTCTTTAATACCCAGGAAGCATACTGATAAAACCTACCTTGGTCATATATAAGCTTTATAGGTTTTAATATCACAGGGTAAGTATTTAGAGAACAAAACTTTCCCAAGCCTAACTTTTACGGCAATTTCTGGAGTAAAAAAGCCGTTTAAAAAAACGTGTTAATGTAATTAATCACTCTAAATATCATTTTTAGCGGTAATATCTTTGAGAATAATATTTTTGAGTCCGTTTGGTCTAATTAAATGTCATTATGCAATAATTATTTTTGATTGCTTTATGAGAAAAGTTGAATAAACCGCAGTCACACTTCAAAACATTAAACAAACACTTTCTGTTTAATTGCAGTCATTTTATTTATTTGCTATGATGTTATAAGAGCTGCTGGTCCTGCAGTCACGTCCTCCACGTAGCGGACAGGAGGTGAGCAAACACCAGGAAGTGAAACGTCAGCGCTGAAACAAACTTCTGCTCCAAACTCTCTGCAGATGACAAACACAGGGGTTCACAAGCTGAGGTCCGTGTACAGAGGAGGGGTCGACATGAAGCTGGTGGTCCCTCTGATCCTCCTGGTCCTCCTGCCTGGACCCGCAGACTGCAGGTGCTTCTGTCAGGTGAGACCACATCAGGAACTCGGGCACAGTGTGATGATGGAGACGTTCATCAGAGTAACTGTTGTATTTCACAGTCTGCAGGGTCTGACAGTCTTTGATAAACTGTTATTATAGTCTAACGCTTGATAGATGAGGAGTTATAGATGTCACTGCTTCATGATTTTAGCTTTTCATTCCATTTCCTCCCATGTTTCACTGATTTAATGTTTGTTTTTGTCTGGTTAGAAACATGGAGGCAGGACAGTGTTTACACAGCTCTAATTAAAGAGATATTTGTTTAAAGTGGGCAGTGTCGCAGCTCAGTTCTGTATCTGTTCAGAAAAACTCAGGACAGATGCTCATGCTAGACATTGATTAGATAAGATTAGATTAGATTAGATTAGACAGAACCTCATTAATCCCTTGGGAAGACTCCCTCGGGGAAATTAACCCTTTGACTTCCAGACTAAGAAATACATCAGAGAGCAAAATTTAGATACCAATTTTTTGTCAAATTTATTTCCTTCAACTAAATTATGATTGTTCGAGGATTTGGAAATATGTGAAAAGATTTTTTTTTACTCCGATGCATGCTCTGACATTTAGATTTCTGAGGAGCTTTGCAGCAACAATTCACTTCCGATTTTTTCTAGTTTTCGAACAATTAAATTAGTGTATAGCAGCGCCACCTAGTTGATACGTATTGGTGTTACAAACACTATTAAGAGAGGTGAACAAGGAAAAACAGACAAAGATGGGATTTCAGAGTTTTAAATACAGTGGTATGGTGGCAAAAAGTCAACCACATGGTTACAATGCCAGTTAAAGTGTTAAGATTCCAGCAGCAGCATTATATAGCAGATAAAAAGACATATAAATAAGATAGATATAAATAAAAATATGGCTACTGGCTGGCTACTTGCTCCTTCTCGTCCTCAGTCTTCCTGTTCCTCCTCCTCCCCCCAAGAGAAGAGTCGATAGCCTGAAGGACAAAAGAGTATATTGCTGTACATGATGCCAAACTCTCCGCGTAATTAAAACTTCAAAACTTCATCCCAAATAAAGATTAGCCAAACGTATGAATGTTTGAGGACTATCCTGCTGACCAAGCTTAGTAATTTTGACAAAGAGCTCAGTTTACCCACAACAGTGAACACTCCGTGGCTTCTGTCTTTACTAAAGTACAGCAATGAGTGGCATCAGCACCTGTCCCGAGTTTTTCTGAACAGAGAGACTTAAAAAAACATGAACTATCCCTTTAAATACAGGAGAGACTCAGAGTGCTTTACCTGAGCAAACAAATGAGTAGAAAGATCTTTAAAAACAAGCCGGAGGAGAAGCACAAACATGCCCTGAAAGAAAATATAAATAAGTTTTTATCAAAACAAAATTAAAGTGTGGTTATGGTGCAGATTTCAGAGCAGTCACAAGTCAAGAAAGTCAAGGGTCTAATAAAACGAGTTTGTTTAAGAAGAGGGACTGAGATGGACTCGAGTTATGTGTCAGACAGAATGATGCAAAAATAGAAGAGATTATTATTATTATTTAAGCATGCAGTTATGTATTAAGTCAAAAAGGCCCGAGTAGTTCTATATTGTGACATATTCTTTGCTAATACGTGCATTGATTCATGTTCATCAGAATTTGATAATATCACCTGTTACACAACTCACAAAAATCCTAAATGTGTCACTGTAAGCCAAACTACGCAAGCAGAGCGTGTTTCAGAACTGAAATCACTCCTGAGATCTCTGACGACCTGAAGGTTTAGATTTAGTGTCTCAACTTTTTGGATCCTTTAACCCTCGTCCCTGCTGTTTTGAATTTTACAACAAAAAGAATGTTTGAAGCTTTTCTGTCGGAGGCGAAGTCAATGTCCACAATTAATGTGTATCTTTGTACGTGCTGTATCAGGCCCTCTGTACTGGAGGTTGTGGAAAAAACTCTTAAGGTCATGTTACCAGATTAGAAAACATGGGGACAATGCCAGTTAAGAAATTTGATATTCAACACCTGTTTCAATACCAAGAATAAAAAGTTTAAATAAAAGAATAAAACATTTAGCAGGTAGTGTACATGCCTCACAGCAAGAATACTGTTGGTTCAAACCCCGGATCAGTCCCTTCAAGAATTTGATGTGAAAGTCAGTGATGTTTCGAGCTGCTTTTGGTGTGCAGGTTTTTGTGCTTTTTCATTTAAGGTTTTTTATCCAGCACCCAAACAGGGATATGCATGTCTCCTTTATTTTTTTCAGTTACTTTTCATGGGCCTGGATTTTTTCACTGCAGGTTGTCGAAAATCGACTTTCTTTACTAGTGTCATATCGAAGTGAACAATTCTGGTATTGTGACAGCGTTATATCTTAGCAATATTTATTGTGTCTATGGACCACTACTGGAAAAAAAAAAAAAAAACCTAAAAAAACTGGACATGTAATTTTTTTTTTTAAGTTTTTGAAAATATTCAGAATTCTAACTTTTTTCAAAAACTTAAAAAAATGTTCACCCTGTATTTTTGTTTCAGTTGCTCTTATCCTCTTCTGTATTATAATGAACTGTGTTAAACTACATTTAAGGGTTTTGAGACTAAAAAAAAACATGCTTAAACAAAACTTCTGCAACTGAAACAAGCAATGATTCAGTGCGTGAGATCTAAACTCTCAATCAATTAATATGTCTTAAATGATTTCTTAATGGGCAGCACAGTGGCACAGCAGGTGCCTCACAGCAAGAAGGCTGTCGGTTTGATCCCCGGGTCGAGCAGGGCCTGTCTGTGTGGAGTCTGCATGTTCTCCCCGTGCATGCGTGGGTTCTCTCTGGACACTCCGGCTTCCTCTCACAGACCAAACCTTTTTTGTGTTCAAATCAAGTACGAAATTAAAAGAACATGATGATGAACTAATTATTAAATAACAAAAAAGTTCTTGTTGTTCATTAAGTGATTAGTTCCTGTTATGATAATAAACTTTTTGCCGCCCTCGGTTGAAAATCAGATTGTGATCTGTTTTGTAAGCTAAAATGTTTTTGATACAGTTGGATGAACCATTTTCTGGTGTTTTATCATTTGGAAAATATGGTATGGAGAAAGTATTGAAGTATCTTTGTTTCTGACAACTGTAGTAAGAATAATAAAGTTTTAAATTTACTGTCTGGAGATGTTTGTGTTTTCTGACCAGCTCAGGCTACAGGAGACACCAGGTCTGCGGTCTTCAGCGAGACCAGAATTTATTTAATTTAATTTGTTTTATTTTATTTATTTTAGTCAGAGACAAAGGGATACTCCAACCAGCTGTCTCCTCAACAGTAACAGGACACTTAATTTTAGCTTATCATGGACATTAAAAGCAACAAATTCAGTCAAGATGTCAATAAAGTCTTAATCAAATGTGTTTTTTTGTTTTTAAAGGTCACAGGTGACCTGGACGACTGCACCTGTGACGTGGAAACCATTGACAGCTTCAACAACCAGCAGCTTTTCCCCAAACTCAAAAAACTCCTGGAGTCCGACTATTTCAGGTTCTACAAGGTAAAGTGAACAAACAACAACAACAAACACTGATTAGCACTGCTGCTGTTATATTTCATGGTAAATCTGATTTTCTGCAGGTGAACCTGAACAAACCGTGTCCGTTCTGGACTGACAGCAGTCACTGTGGTCTGAGGGACTGTGCTGTGAAACCCTGTGAGCCTGTGAGTCCTCATCTGATCATTAATTCATTTATTTATTATTTATCTGTCACCCCACTTTAACAATCAATCAATCAATCAGTCAATGTTTAGTTGTATAGCTCCAGTTCATAACAAGTGTTATCTCAAGACACTTTACAACAGTGCAGGCTGAAGACAAACTCTTCATGTATAGATACACATGTATACATATAAACAAATACATATAATAAATATATTTGTATATACACATACATCTATACAGAGATGGATCCATCCAGGCAGAGACAAAGGGACTAAAAATAAGAATTTATGATAGAGACAAACCCATGGACACCCAGATCATAAATCTGTCCTTAACACATTTGTCTCTGCTGAATATAGATTCAATCAATCAGTCTTTATTCATATAGCACCATATTTGTCTTTGCTGAATATAAATGTATTAAAGCTAAGCCCCTTGAGATGTGGCATCTCATTTTCAAGAGGGTCCTCATGTCTGTATGGTTGTAAAGATAGTTACTATGGATGAATAACTAATATAACCATGGATAGAGAGAATAGTCTAATATTAACATTAATATCTATAATAAATATAAACTGGAGATTAATATAGCTGCATCCAGCCTCCCATTAAATTGATTTTTACTGGTCTAAAAGTATAAATCTAGAGAGATCAATCTAAAATATTAGACTTTATACCAATGATATTTTCAGTGTCACTGATTTTTTTTAAAAATAGTTTAGTCTTTCTTCTTTTATCTCAGACATGTACTCTTTTCACAAACCTTGATAAGTTTTGGTGGATACTTCTGCCTTCCACACCTACAACCAAGTGTCACTTAGTTGTAGGTGTGGCGCATCATATCAGCTGGTGTTACGGACGCGTGACCCTCATCACATAACACCAGCTGATAAGACGCGTCACACCTACAACCAAGCGACACTTCTGAGGAAGGAGGAAGTTTCCGCCAAAACATGTCAAGGTACGTGAAAAGAGTCCATGTCTGAGATAAAAGAAGAAAGAAAACTATTCCTAAAAAACTGAAGACAAAATGAACAACATTCAACTACTGATTTTTTATGTTGTTGTTTTTGCAGTATTTGAGATTGTTACATTTTCTGTGATGAATGAATAAAACTACTTAAAGCTTTCTTTTGTGTTTGAAGCTTGATACAGTGAAGTCTAAAGTAATGAATAAAGTAAAAGCACTTTCATTATTTTTCACTGCTGCCCATCACCTTATTTCACCTCAGCCTGACTTAAACGTGTGTTTTCACAGAACGAGGTACCAGAGGGGCTCAGATCACACAACAAGGTGAGTTTTTTATATGGTTATTATCACGTCTCAGGGTGATGTGATTGAGTCTGTATCTTTTATCAAATATAAGTAATCACGTAAACTTCAGCAAAAGAAGGTAAGTTAGCATAAATGAGCTAAACCATGTTAGTGTAAGTGAGTATAAGTGAGTTATTTGGCAAGTATGAGAAAAAAAATGAGTCACAGAAGAGAAAGTAAGCAGGTAGGAAATTAAATTAGGTTAATATGCAAAAAAATATTCATTAGTATCATGGATGACCTGCTGCTGTGGACCATGAGCTCTGTCCTGCATCAACCATCAACAGAAACATCATTTAACATAAATTCAGACTTTTAGACCAGTTCAACCATTTTAATGGCAGTTCAGCTAGATGCTGCTATATTAATCAACATCATTCCTCTCCAGATTATATTCATTATAGATATTAATGTTAATATTAGACTGATCTCTCTGTCCATGGTTGTATTGATTATTCATCCATAGTAACTATCTTTACAGCCATATAGACACGAGGACCCTCTCAAGGGGCTTACCTTTAATACATTTATATTCAACAAAAAAATTACATGGCACGGTGGCGCAGCAGGTAGTTCAGGTGCCTCACAGCAAGAAGGCCTTTGCATGTTGTTACGCAGCCGTCTAGGGGGAAGGTACATAACATATTTGAAAGGGAAAAAGGGAAAAAAGAAAATCACTCTCGGTCTCCAAATCTTAAATAACCAAACAATTATCAAAAGTTTACACAATTCATTTACAGAACAAAAAAACAAGCCAAAGGCAAAAAGGTATGTACAAGAACACAAACTAAAAAGCTGAGATCTTAAACCAAAGGTTTTTTTTATTTTTTTAATTGTTCTCATTATCGCTTTTGCTATTGCTATCTCTGTATATTGTTTTGTTTTGTTTTTTAACCTGTGCTTTTATTCTTTTATCTTGTAAAGCGTCTTTGAGTCTCCGAAAAGTGCTGTATAAATAAAATGTATTATTATTATTATTATTATTATTAAAAACAAAAGACAGCAAAGGCTGGCACTCAAAATAAGAATTTACCCAAAACCACGAACGAACTCCCTAATACAAAAAAAACAACTATGAACTACCAATTTACAACAATTACACAGTTAACTAAGTTTACAAAGTTTGGAGGCCATTCACACTCATTTTAGGGATGAGTGTGAATGGTTGTCCATCTCTCTATGTGGCCCTGTGATTGGCTAACAGCTACTTCAGGGTGCACCCGCCTCTCACTTATTGTCAGCTGGGATAGACTCCAGTTGCTGCAACCCCAGAGGGGATAAGTGTTTTAGATAAAGGATGTGTGGCTAGTTGAATAAGTTAAAATAAAAAGCAACTATAAAGTTAAAAATAAGTAATAATGTGTGTGAGTGAGTAGTTTAGTTAGTTAGTTAAGTGAAATATTAATTATTAAGTTTGTGAAATGTTTGTTAGAAAGTGAGCCTCAGCTGTGGAGGGAGTATGGAAATGAACCCACGTAACATTATTGTTGCTTCAATGATTTTTTTACTTTATAACAGGTAAATGTAGTACTCAAGTAAAAGTCAAATGTAATTTATTGATTATGATGCAGCAGGTTAGGGTGCATTTTTTTTGCCTCACCACGGTGCACTGTTGCCTAACAGTGACATCACAGTGGTAGGTGAAGGAGAAGGGCTAAGGTGTTTGTTGTTGTGGGGCAGGGGTTATTTTTTTACTATCTTATAACCAATGTGCTGTTTTATGTGTTTGCGTTCAGTATTCAGAAGAATCAAACAAGCAGCTGGATGAATGTGAGCAGGCCGGCCGTCTCGGAGCCGTGGATGTCTCTTTAAGGTCAGTCCAAACACCAAGACTGTGATATCGTAGAGGGAATTAGTGCAGCTCATGGAGATTTATCAGGTAAAACAGCTATTCCACAGGGTGTGTGTGCTTGGCTTTAAGTAAAAAAAGGTACAACTATTTTGATATATATAACTATTAAAAGTAAAGGTTCTCTTTCACATTTAAGAATCATATATACCTTCATTACAAACATGTATTATAAGTTTTAAATGATCAGTTTTATGCTTTAATATTGCAGCTGGTAAACATTATTACACACTTCATGGTTCCTATGTTATCTTAAATACGGCCTTATAATGATGTGTAATTTCCTGAACAACTGCAGAAAACTCAACATTAATATTACTGAGGTTGTGTCAGCTACATTTATGTCGACATTATAATCTGTGGTTTGACCTTTGGACGTGCAAAATGAGTTGTTAAATATACTCCATGTTTCATTTCTAGTAATGAGACCAGAGAGGCTTTACTGGACTGGAGCAAACACGATGACGAGGCAGAACGCTTCTGTGTTTTAGAAGGTAAAGTAACTGCTTAAAAAATGTTAAATGTTAATTTTATAAGATAAAATGTTTCTGAAAACATCAGTTTACTATATGGACATATATACAGACATCATGCAACATGCATGATTTAAAAAGTTTGGGAACTCTTGGTTTACTTTGATTTTCTCTCAGTCATAATCCTTACTTTGTGACCTGAATTTATGACATTATTAAACCATCATAAAACCATTTCAAGGGGCTTACCTTTAATGAATGTTTATTCAACAAAGACAAATATAGTGCTAAACAAATAAAGATTGATTGATTGAATCTATATTCAGCAGAGACAAATGTGATAAGGACAGATTTATGATCTGAGCATCCATGGGTTTGTCTCTATCATAAATTCTTCTATTTAGTATTTTTAGAATTAGGGCTGGGCAATATGACCTAGAAACCCCACAAAACTCAATTTGCGATTTAAATTTTTCCCTTTAAAAAAAACCCCCCAAAACTGTGACAAAAAAATTACATGATTGAAGTTTTGCCTTTATTTATTGATAAAATGCATGCTGTAATTTTGACATTAAAAGCTGATAATGTACTTCAAACGTAGGGAGGCCTGTCTATATAAACACTAAAGAGGAAGCTATTTTCGCAGTGTAGTAACATAGAACCATCTGATTAATATTTATCTCATTTAAGAATCAAATAAAGCCAAAATATGTGATTGTGCAAAACCTGACAGGCCTGTCATCATGAATAATGTACATTGTCAGTAATTATATTTTCAAACATTGCAACAACTTACGATTGGAGTAAGTTGAGAAAAAAATCAGGATTTTTCCTTTTTAAATCTTCTGCAGAAAATAATTTGCATTAATCGATTTAATTGACATATTGCCCAGCCCTAATATATAATTACTATATGAATATGAATATGTACGTGTATATGTATATATGAATATATGTGTATCTTTTAAACGAAGAGTTTGTCTTCAGCCTGCTCTGTTGTAAAGTGTCTTGAGGTAACACTTGTTATGAACTGGAGCTGTACAAATAAAAACTGATTGATTGATTGATTTATAAAGATACAATTTCAGAATAAATTAAAATATTATGATGGTGATTTTTAGGTAATGTAACTTGTTTTTGCATTGAGATTTATTGTTGCTTCACATGTTTCCCAGTCTCTAATGTTTTCGCGTCTGCCTCAGAGAAAATCTCTCAGATATAAAGATGCTGTCAAAGCGATTTATCGCAGACTCAACATTTTTGTTGTTTTTTTGCTACCAGATGAGAAGTCACCGGATTCCCAGTATGTGGACCTGCTTCTAAATCCAGAGCGTTTCACAGGATACAAAGGACCCGAGGCCTGGAGGATCTGGAACAGCATCTACGAGGAGAACTGCTTCAAGTAATTAACCTGACACACCAGATGGACCATTCAGTATATCTCACTGGTCCATCTGAGAAAGAGTCCATAGGAAGTGTTTGGGGAGGGCAGGACCTTTCAGAAACATATCCAGCAGGTGATTGGACGATCGTTCCATCAATCATGTTCATTACAGGCCAATCAGATAATGAAGTAGGCGGCAAACTCTCCCCAAAGCATGTCGAAAGTGGAGCAAAAATATCCTTTCTATTGAGAAGTGCTTCAGTGTTGTTTGCTCCCCATTTAACAAAGAAACGTGGTCCAGATCTGATAAAGCTGCTGCTGAAGATGTTAGCATCTATGCTAATCTCTGTACAAGCAGTCACTTCCTGCTGTCGTCTCGCTCGTAGCTCCACCTCTTCCTGCTCTAAAGGACTCTGATTGGGCCCTGCCGCTTTAGGCCAAGCACAATCATTGTAGATTGGAGCTTGACAAGATGGATCTGCTTTATTAGACACTGAACCAAGCTGATCCAACTGCTGTGCAAGGTTAACAAGTAATGACCTATGAGACCATTATTTTAAGCTTGTACGGCTTGTAATTAGTTTACTTTGTCCATCAGCATCTTCAGTGTATGAACTTGAAGAAAATACTTTTTTGTGAAATGCTTTCAGAATTAGCCCTTAACTATTATTTTGAGAGAGTCTGATGAGTAATATCACCAACACTTCAGTGTTTTTGGAGCTGTTACTGGAGGGATGCAAACTCAAACGTCAGAAAATGACTGCACTTTAAACCTCTTTATCCCTCTAAACATGAAGATGTTTATGCAACACGGAGCTGCATTTATGATATTTGTATACATATCAATGAATGTCACTGATGATTATGCTCATAGATAATAATACAGGTTGTCCAGTACGTTTCACACAATAGAGTAAAAAGCCTATATCCCTAATAAATTGCTCAGAGCTAACAGTTATTGGATGTAAAGTAAAAAAGTCTACCATGAACATAAACCTGCCCAATCCTGTCAGTTTTCCTGGAGATTTAATTAATTAATTAAATAAAAGGGCCTTAATGCAACATGCTGCTACTGTAGAAAGCAGGACAATATCCCAACTTGTAAAGATATCGGTCAACATTAATGACAAAATACTGAAACAGATCATTTTATAAGATGAGTAAGACATTCAGGAGTTCAACCCTGAAATCTTTTTTGAATACAAAAATCTAAATTTGATTCGCATCTATTCCTCACAAACACTCAGTCCCAGTCTGGTGGTATTTCTTCACTCTGTCAGTCCTTCACCCTGAAAATGCTCTTATTCTCCACCCACAGACCATTTGCCATTAAGAGACCAGTTATCCCAAACTCATATCAAAGCAGCTCAGGAAGTGAAAGTAAGAAATCTTGAACCTGATCTCAGTTTGTGGTTCTTTATGTAACTATATTTGTCTGTTAACGAGAACATTTGCTTTGTTTATTTCAGCAAAAACCTTCCACAGATGGCTGGAAGGTAAGCTAACGTCTCACCTGAAGATTCAAAACCCCACCTTTAACTGTTTCATAGTTTTGTGAAAACTCTCTGCGTTAAATGTCTCAGGTCAGTGTGTGGAGAAAAGAGCTTTCTATCGCCTCATCTCCGGCCTCCATGCCAGCATCAACATACACCTGAGTGCCAGATACCTGCTGGATGGTGAGACGAACCCTTTAACACTGAGCAGCGGAAATAAATACAATGATTTTTCAAGACAGTCACTTTGATTTTTATGGTGATGTTAAAGCAACTTAATTATCAACTAAACACACCAGCGCTTGACATTAAACATTCATTTGGAACAATGATTTTGGAATGCTATTTGATTTCTTTTGTAAGCGTATGTAAATCGCAGATGGAGGGGTGAAATTACAGGAAAAAAATCAGCAATCATTTATTTTCTTTAATGTGTGACTGTATTTCTCAGCAGCAGATTTGCAGCTTGTCTTCTGAGTAACTTCTTGATCATGAACAAAAATCCAGCACTTTCTGTTATCAGCTGTTTTTTATGGAGTCCTCGTCCCTCTTCCTCCAGACAGCTGGTTTCAGAAGACGTGGGGTCACAACGTCACAGAGTTCAGACAGCGCTTCGATTCAGAGCTCACGGCTGGCGAGGGCCCAAAGAGGCTGCGTAACCTGTACTTCCTCTACCTGATCGAGCTGCGAGCGCTGGCCAAAGCTCTGCCCTTCTTCACGCAGCCGTCCTTCAAGCTCTACACGGGGAGAGCAGAGGAGGACCAGAGGCACAAAGAGCTGCTGCTGGACATCCTGCAGCTGGCCAGGTCAGTGTGGGCGCAAAATAAAAGAAAGAAAACAAGAAAACAAGAAAACACTGGAGGTCACTGAGCTTGACTGTGTCCCGCGTTTCTCCAGATCTTTCCCTCTGCACTTCGATGAGACGTCTTTGTTTGCAGGGAATGAGAAAGAAGCAGCCAAACTGAAGGTGAGCAAAAATTCCAAACTCAGCTGAACCCGTAAACTGAAGCAGCAGATACAGAACAGTCTGATCAAGTCCTGCCTCGGTTAGTGCTACTCTCAGGTTAGTAATGAACCAACATGCTGCCAGGACAATCTTCTCTCCAATCCTTACTTTTTATACATATATCTGTATCAACATAAAGGGACTGTACAGGAAAACAAGCACAGAAATAGACATGGTAACAAAAAAACAAAACAAACATTTACGTTATTATTAGCACATTATGAAGGGATGTGAGGTAAATGGATAAAGGATATCTAATCCTGACTTTGGCGTTTTTTCCAAGATAATACTTCTGGATTAAAATTTGATTGTGTTAGTGATTTTTGTTTTTTTTTTTGCTATTTTTTTAAACAATATTTTATTGAGTTTTTACATATAAGAAAAACATACAAATAACAATGACCACAACAATAGCAATAATCTATAAATGTACTATACAACAAAACTATCAAAAGATCAAAAGAAGAGAAAAATAAATGAACAAAAATAAAAAATAGTAATAATACAAATAAAACAGGAGTAACAGAAGTAAATAAAATCAAACAACTGGAAAAGCAGCAGCAGTGGTTACTTGAAGACCTCAAGTTCTAACAACATTCTCATCCTCCAAAAATCCTGAAAAACGTTTCCATACTTTAACAAACTGTTTTCTCTTCCCTCTAACTTTATATGTAAGTCTTTCCAATGCAAGATATGTCACAATCTCCTTTAACCATAACTTTACAGAGGGCAATTGTACATTTTCCAGAGAAGAGCGATCAGTCTTCTAGCTTGTAGAAGCCAAAAATCAATCAATGCTGATTGTTTAGAATTGATGACCAAATTTTCAGGGTATATACCCAGGATACAGAGTTTGGCTTGCAGGAGGCCATTCTTTCCCACCATATAAACATTAGGCAAGACCTCTTGTCTCACACGGCAGCACTTGTGTCCGGCCAGACTTGAGGCAGTTTGTTGCTCTTACTGATGTTGTTCCCTCCATCGCTTTGGACAAGTGTGAAACCTCATTTCAGTATGTTTTTATCAGTGTTGAAGGATTATTCTGGCCATAAAAGTGATATAATTATTGTTCCTGTCAATCAGGAAGACATCAGGTTAGCCTTCTTCAACATCTCCCGGATCATGGACTGTGTGGGCTGCTTTAAATGTCGACTGTGGGGGAAACTGCAGGTATGAACGTCTAGATTTATGTTTTAGAACAGAAAACAAGTGACCACCCCTGCAGGGGACTCAGTGAATTGACAAACAAGCATCACATTTACATAGAAAGTACACGTAATTGTATTAAATTTCAATTTTAGTAAAATGTTGGATAGAATTGAACAAATTTTTGCCAAAGTAACGTGCATTAAAGCTTCAAATTAGAGCATCGAACAAACTTTTCAAGATCTGGGCCATATGCTGAAAATAAGAGTGACTGACCCACTTCAATCTGACTTTTGGTCTATCTATCTAAAGTCAGTAACAACAGGATATGATATGTTTAGTTACTGAATAAGCTTCAAGGCAAAAATGACCAACATCAGTGTTTTCACCTGATGCCTTGTCAAAGTTTCACCAATTCTTGATAATAACTCAAGTAACAATGTCAGAAATGCCTTGGTGGATGTTTGTGCTTTTAGAGCACTTCTAGTTTAAGTGTTTAGTTTGATGCAAATAAGTAATCATGTTAGATTATTCCAGGGGTTTTCTCTATTTAGAAAATGTTTTCTGTGACAGTTATTTTAGTATTTTTATTGAATTTATGGGGAAGTTTTTTGATTGTACTGATTTTTTTTTACAATTAACTTTTTATTGGCATTTGGAATAGACACTTTACAGGAGTTACAAAGTGATGTACATAGACTTCACCTATTTGTTTGTCTGAAATGCCATCTGAAAAAAGGATTTATACATAAATATATTCCTTCTTTTTTTTAAATGAAAGGAACAGAAAACAATTAAGCAAGTAAATAGAACAACAACAGTGGGGAGAGATCAAGTCTTTAACAGAAGAAACAAAGCTTCAGAAAAAAATAGTAAAGTCTTGCCTGAGAGGCTTTATATCCTATAATTAACCCAATTTACCCAGCGTGAGGCAAATAGTCCTGAGTTAAATTATGTTTTCTTATAAGTCCATTTGGATTAATTTGTTTTTGGATGAACAGAAAAATTAAACCATCATCAATAAATCAATTTAGAGCTATTTAGATGAGACGTTCACAGAGAAACCCCTCCGCTAAGGCATTTCCAACTTTGTCAGGTGGGCTTTTGTCAAACATGTGGAAAACTATCCGATCTCGCTCTGTCAACAAATCCTTTAAAAATTCCTGTTTCTGCATTTGGATTTGGATCATCACCAAAATTTTATCATTTCTTTCTTTTGCCAAGACCAACATTCACCTGTAATTTGATCAAATCTGTTCCTAACTTTTGGAGTTATCTTGTTAACAGACGAACAAAAGATCTTTCCAAATGCTAACACAACACTAATGATGTGTTTTTCATTAATTAAACCACCGTTGTGACTGATTTGCTCTCCTTTTCTGTGCTGTCTTCAGACTCAGGGATTAGGAACATCCCTGAAGATTTTATTTTCAGAGCGACAGATTGAAGCTCTGCCCTCAACCAGCGACCAGCGACCCCGATTTCAGCTCAGCCGGCAGGAGATTGTCTCTCTGCTCAACGCCTTCGGACGGTAAGACAGACATATTCATCATTCTTGTTATAAAAGCATCTTTTACATTTTTCTGCATTTTTAAAGAAGCTCAGAGCACTGACCTCATAGCAGAGAAGCTTCACAAGCAGAGAGAACAAAAGATGGGTTTTATTTCTTCATCATGAATATCAAGCAATTTGACAACTTTAAAACAGACTGAAAACCTCACAGGTTATTTTTATTCTTCTCAAATTTGTGCTTGTTTGCACTGAAATGTTTTGTGGGGGAAGGAAATGAAATTTGGAAAAATTCTGTCACTATTAAAAGTACTGCAGCGATGATTTTACCCACAAATGCACCACAATTAAATACACTCCAATTCACAGCTATGAAAGCACTTATTATGGCCAACAGCAGACTTCAAAATTACCTGTGCCAGTAATAAGTTTAAAGATAATAACAAACATTATGGATATTAAGCTGCAGCTGGTTAATTAAATTAAAGTAAAATGTATTTTCAGTTATGACTCAGCTGAAAAGACATGGCAACAGCAAGGAGAACAGTTTTGCTGAAAAAGGTGAATTTTATTATATGATATACTGAAAAAAAGACAAATGCCAACAGGTAATCAGTGGAAAATTCTATTAAGAAGAAATGAAAAGAAAAAAAGGATGCCACCAGAGCTGCACTGAGCAGAGCAGAAGGTCCAGAGGGCATGAATTGATAAGCTGATATTATATACACATCTTCAAAACAAACAAAAAAAAAAACAACAAAAAACAAACAAATATACATCAACCAAAAAGCTGCAAACCCAAATGGGACAACATAATTGAGACCACAGCCTGAGAGAGAGGAGAGGAGAGCAACCAAATATACAATAAAACAGACAAAATAGTTTAAAATGAGACGGGATATAAAAAGTATTGACAAATAAGAGCCATGAATAAAATCAAACAATATTAGAAAAAAAACAAGCTGCGTGACATAAAATATATGTTATTGTTAATGCTCAGTTATAGTAAAACCATCAAGAAATTTAAAAGCAAATATTAACTTCAGTTAATATAAATATAATAAGATTTACCTTTACTTGTCCCACAACTGGAACATTTTCAGTATTTACAGCAACAAAAAAACACTAACAAAGAATGAATAACTCTGCAAAAAGAATCATGCAACTTAGAGAAAATGTTTTACAAATGCAAACGTTGCATAAACGTGTTGAGCAGAATTTTTATTACAGTTATTTTATTTACAGTATGAGAAAGAATCCTTGTCAAGGGTTATTTATCTACATTGTTATCAGATAAATGTAAACAGAAAAATTGTGGCATTTGCCAAGAATATTTCTTTGTGTTGAGGAGAAAATAAAAAGTCAAATATTAAATTCAGAAGTTAACTAAAAATGCATTTTCTCCTCGTGATGACTTTTTTCTGGAAGATTATATTTTTAAAAATGTGATTGTTTTCTAGTTATATCTTCAGGAAAAACAGCCAAAACAACTGAATATTTATGAGAGCTGCAGACCTTTCACTGCTAATGGGTACAAACCTCATATCTCCATTTTTTATTTTTATTTTTTTTTTATAAAACAGTGCTATTGGTCACCTTCAAGTTAGAGAGTGGGTTTTTAGACACTTTTAACCAAATCAAAGTACAAAAATAAATAGTAGTGAAGACAGAACAATATTTATTCATTTATCAGTGGGGTGTTTTCTGTATTTCCTGAGAAGTAGTAGTTTTGGAGATAAGAGCTTTGTGCCCATCAGCAGTGATATCTAGATAGATGGATAAGATGGATATGAAACTCTTAATTGATCCTGCAGGATATTTAAGTCTCTTCTTTAAACATGTCACAGGATTTCCACGAGCATCAGGGAGCTGCAGACCTTCAGGTCGCTGTTGGCTGAGGATCGATGACGGCGGACGGCGGGCTGAAGGGTCACAACACCGACTGTACGGAGTTTAATAATCAGAGCTTATTCACACTGACATGCTTTTTTATTTATTCCTGCTTTAGAAATGATTTTCTCTGCACTGGAGGCCACTATGCTCACTTTAAGATATCAGACAGGATTATTGTTGATGTCGTTACACTGTTTGTCATGTTGTTACTGATGATTAATGAACAGCAGCCGTCAAAGCTTCATTTCACCTTTTTTTTTAAATGCACTCTCTTATCCATGATGCTTGAAATATTTTGGTGTGAGGAGATGTAAGTATTTTATATGTTAGGAGAGGATGTCCAGAATGTACATATTATATTTTTACAAATTTTATAGAAGGAGTAAGATGAAGACAAACTTCTTTATCAGAAAGATGCTGATACTAAAAAAAAGCCCTCAGAGCGCAGACCTCCTCCAAGCAGCTCAGTTCCAGCAGCAGCTTTTCCATAATCCCTGTAAAAGATCCAGTTCAGGATCACCAGATCCAGAACAGAGCCAGGATCCAGACCAAACTCAGCACATACATGGACGTTGTTGTCCTGTATGAACACTACAGGTTTTGGGAACATCACTTAATATTTTGATTTCATATGAATTATTGAATGTCATTAATGGGATTTCCCATTATAAAGTTCAGTGTTTTTTTTGTGACATCAGTCTGGATCAGATCCAGATGAAATTTACCTTGATGATAGAGACATGGACCCCATATTACCCTGTGAAATTGGAAGTGAACCTGTTAAGAAATGGCAGAGATATGTTGTTTTATTTTTTTTTAAATTGTGCCAAATGTTAACTTATGGGATATTTTTTAATTTTGGGAACTTTTGCATCCAGACAAATATCCGTATCACCACCAAAATTTAATGGCTTCCTTGGACCAAACCACACCCCTGGTAAAATTTTCATGTAAATCCATCCAGCAGTTTTTCTGTAATATTGCTTAAAAGAACAAATAAACAAACAAACATGCATACACCTGCAGAAACATAACCTCCTTTGCGGAGGTAATAACACATTTTAGATGAGGAAAGTCACGGCAGAGCTCTGCTGTCATGCATTCGCGAAATTATCCTGCAGATGGCGCTGTTTGTAAAGTAACATGACATCTTCCCTGAACATCCGAAATCCCTCTGGACATTTTTCCTTCAAATAGAGGCATATAGATTGTGGATTAAATTTATTACAGTGATCTTCATAAACACAGAGGCCTTTATCTGAAGGGGTGTGATTTTTGCTCTAAAGCATCTGGTTTGAACTGAATAGTCTGGACCTGGAGTGGGATAATGTGGGACAACATATATCACTGTCTTTTTCCTCTTGATAACTGAACTTGAAATTTCTATACATTCATCTAATAACACATCTCTACTTCAAGATTTCTGGAATACCCACAAATAATCCCCTAAACTGGAATAGAAATAAAAAATCCTCTGTGGCCTTTTGTAAACATGCACATTTTTAACGCGTTTGTTTTGTACTTTCTCTTTGTTCAGTCGTGTTTTTTCTGTCCAAACTGCAACACATTTCTTTCAATAAATCTGAATTGTTTAATTTTTTTAAAACTAGTTGTGATTTGTCATTGAGGGTCAGTTATCCTTCCATTATCTATTCTGCTGATCCCTGCCTGTCCCATCTGACATTAATAAGTCAGTTAACCATTTTTAACATAATTTAAGCTTGTAAATTAATCTGCTTAAAATAAACTATTGCCTCTAGAATGTTTATATGTTTATCATTAGGTATCCATCGCTGTCAGGCAAAAATCTTTAGGAATTTTGGGAGGAAGCTGGATTGCGCTGAGAGAACCCACACATGCACAGGGAGAACATGCAGACTCCAGCTTCCTCCCACAGACCAAAATCCTGCTCATTAGGTTGATCGTTGACTCCAAATTGACCTTCGGTTTGAGTGTGAGAGTGAATGACTGTCTGTCTCTCTATGTGGCCCTGCGATTGGCTGGCAACCAGTTCAGGGTGTACCCTGCCTCTCACCCAATGTTCATGCTCACCTTCAAACTCACCTTCAAATAGGTGAGTGGGCTTTGTAAACCTGTAACCAAATGAAAGTGCAAAAAAAAACATGTTTTCAGGACAATGGAAAATTAATTTATGAAGTAGTAAAGAGGTTTTTTTTATTTCCTGGAAAGTAAAAGTTGTATACAGTGTTTATATATGTATATATAAAAAATGTTGTGAAATTTCATCAACTAAAACTAGACTAAAATTAAAACAATTTGGATGACTAAATTATGACTAAAACTAAAAGATATTTTAGGCAACAGACTATAACTAAAACTAAATTAAAAAGTGCAGTCAAAATTAACACTGGAGCGGTTCTTGCACTTTGTTGCTGTGAATTTAAAATGCTTCTTAAATTATGTTTTTTTACAACCTTCACTCTTACAAAACAAAATTTTGATGTTGAATGGTAAAAGGTTATTTTTTGCATTATAAATTAATGGCTAACAACAGTTTAAATTTAAAGTAAATTAAATTTTACCACACAGATGTATCATTTAACACTTATAAATGACATGAACCTCGTCAAAGACAATCCCTACCAAGTTTTCCCAGTAAACTTCAGAGGAGAGCAGATTTCGCCAAGTATCACTGAGTAACCATGACGACCATAAACTAACCAGCATGTCCGTGGAGGATGTCCGCATCTCTCCCAGTTTCCCTGCAGTGATCCCCGGAGAGGAGAAGAGCAGAAATATGACTTCTTTGTAAGACAAGCTTCAAGTGACGTTCTTTTCTCCTCTTTTAAAGAAAAAATGGAGTCAATTTCTGATAAAAAAAAAAAAAAAACCACAGTTATTGAGACCGCTTCAGAAGCTGCCATTGTTTTCAAACATGCAGTCACTTCCTGCTGTCGCCTCCCTTCTCTGATTGGGCCGTGAAGCATTTAGCCGAGTGAAGACAGATGCAGGATTTCAGAATCAGGCAGGTCCGTCTGCTCTGCAAGGCTAGAATTTTACCAAATTGCCTAAAATATCTTTTAGTTTTAGTCGTCTTAATTGTTTTGATTTTAGTCTAGTTTTAGTTGATGAAATCTGCTGTAAATTTAGTCGACTAAAATATGAGGTGTAAAGGGTAAGGCATTTTTTATGTTTCCTTGAATTTATGAAGTCATGTTTTACACTTGGATAAAATCAAACATCTAATAACCCTTTATTGAATGCTAGTAAAGTCTGAATGTATAAATGAACAGAAACAAATTGAACTTCTGTGTGAAATGCAGTCACCTTTATTTAGGCTACCTGGCAGAGCATCTCAGTTACAATACCAGAACTGACAACAAACAGTGAACCTGCTCTACATGAATATATCAATTCATAAAGAGAGGAGCTCTGATTGGATCGCTCCACAACTTATCCCACCACCACCAAGCTAAGACAGCTGTGATTGGATATATTCCTAACTTGTCTCTACTTTCTACATGACCAAATTAGGTCTGATTGGATAAGTCTCTGTCAAACATTTTTGTCTAGTTTTTATTTGTTGATGAAAATGTCAGTTAAGTTAGTTTGAATTTTTGTCCATGTGCACTTGTATTTATTCGTTACTGCCTAGTTTTCGTCAGGGGAAAAATGTTGTTGATGCAAACTATGACGAAAATAATTAGTCAACAAAATTCACACTGATCTGCACGATCAGTCGTGGTGTTGTTTTGTCCTACAGTCCGTGAAGGCAGCAGCAGCAGGCAGTGAAGGGTTAAACTGTAATAGGATGAATGGAGATTGTGGTGAGCAGCATCTGATTACACACAGACGCCAGTCGGCACCGGAGGAGGACGACACGACCTCGCAGCCCGCTCAGACCGTCCTGTTGTGTTTTTAAGGAGATAATTCGTCATTTTCTGTCTTTGCGCTGAACTCCGGAGACACCGTGAACCGAGCAGAGGCGTTAAAGTCCCGCAGGATTTCTGGATCTTCTCCGGTGTAAATGGCTGAGAGGGACCGACCACAGCCAGCGGAGTAACTTGTACGATGTCGCACTTTGTGGAGGCTTGAGCTCGGACCGTGTTTTAGTGTTTTTGTGCTTTAACGGAGACCCACACCCACGGAGCAGGGGCGGACACTCGGACTTCAGCTCCTGGAGGGGTCGGGGCTCCTGGTTTGTTCCTCCAGCTCGGAGTGAAACAGGTAAGACAGCTCACCTGGCTGCTGCTAGCACATGCTGACACACACACAGAGCTCCTAAAACAGATTAAACCTTATTTATGAACGACAGAACCTGAGAAACAGCACTTTCACCCACTGAATGCGACGTCAGCGACGAGCCTCAGTAACCGTTAAATGTCATTTGCTAAAGCTAGCATAAATTTAAAAATGCTGTTTCATCTTTTTAACTTAAAAACCGCATTAATGTCATACAATTCGACATTTAACCTTAAATTTATGTTTTAACTTAACAAACCAAATACAATGTAGAAAAATAAACATTATCCTTGCATTAGGTGGTGTTTCAATGGTGTATAAAGCTAACGGTCAAACTGCTTTACTAATGTTAGCTTAGCTTAGGGATGGGTAACTTTGATAATTAGGAGGCCAACATTAATTCATTCTTATTTATGTTCAGAAATTGTTACAATTCATATATGCTGCAACCCCAGCAATTTTAATTTTATCTATAGGGATGCACAGTAGTGGATTTTTGACGATATCCGATATGCTGATATTTTAAAAATGTATTGATTGCGAATTCTGATACCGATATTTCTGGTCAAGAGCACAAGCTCTGTACCTTAGAAAAATGGACTTGTTTCTTTAAGTGTTACAGTATATTTTTGCGAGGAACAGATGTAAAACAAGAAAAACAGCATTTAACTCTTACAAAAATGAAACCCTTGATTTTTAAATGTACCCGTGCAGTGATGAGAAGGTGCATCAATATTGTATATTTGAGTAATTTGAGGATATTCCAACTGATATGTGTGCTGATATATCAACTGTAAATATCTGCAAAAATGTCAGCATTGACAGATAAATACATAACTTTTTAGGCTGATATCAGCCGATACCGATATCAAACTGATAATATTGTGCGTCCCGATTGTTTTTTTTAACTTTATTTAACCAGATCGTCCAGACTTATGGCAGCAAAAAAGTTGGAGGCTATTCGCTGGAAACCCCCTCACTGTTGGCTCTGTATGTATTTGGACATATCTTATTTAGGGTTTCCATTGCCCACACTCACAGAGTGAAAAACTCCATCATTGAGATGTGGTCTATGGTAATAAATGACCTCCAAAAGTCCTTGAATAAATAGGTATTCCAATTTTTTTTTCTTTTTATGTGGCTCGGGGCCTGATTTTTTTTTTTTTGTTTGTTTTGTTCACTTTATTAGTTCTTTGTCATTTTTTTTGTTTGTTTTTTGTTATGTGTTTTTCATATATATGTATAATTTAACATGTTTACCAATGGTTAAGGGGCTGCAGACAACTAGTGCTTGATATATCAGTTCTAAATATCTGCGAAAATTTAAATATTGTTCGAGATTGAAATCAATCCGATAAAATTGTGCATCCCCAATAACTAAACTGCTTATCCCTTGGTACGGGGTGCACCCTGGACTGGTCAACAGCAAATCACAGGGCCACATGGAGAGACAGATAACCATTCACGCTTACATTCATACTTTGGGCAATTGGGATTCACCATTTAATGTTTTGAGCATGTTTTTGGTCTGTGGGAAGAAACCAGGGTGCCTGGAGAGAACCCACGCAGGCATGAGGAGAACAGGCATGTGGTTTGAACCAGCAACCTTCTTGTTGTGGGGCACCTGCACTACCTGCTGCGCCACCGTGACACCACATTGCTATTAAAAAATTACATCCAGCAGCTACTTTATTAGGTACACCCATCCATCCATTCATTAACTATACCCCACCACGGGGTTTTGGCTGTCCCAGCTGATACTAGGTGAGGGACAGGCTACATCCTGGACTGGTCGCCAGCCAATCACAGGGCCACATGGAGAGACGGACAACCATTCACACACTCACTCATACCTAAGGAGTCACCAGTTAACCTGATGGTCATGTGTTTGGTCTGTGGGAGGGAGCATCATTATTAGTTTGATAATTGTTGAGCAAAAACAAATGGCAGTTATATGGATCACCACCAAAATTGAATAATTTTTAAGGTGGACCGTTATTGACATTTCCTTGAAATTTAATAAGAAATGGTTAACAATGAAAAGTGAATAAAACCTGAGGGTCTCTGGCCAAAAACAAAATTATTAGACTGAGTATGACAGTCTAAAAAGATGTATTTTCAAAGGGATTATTTTATTATTAATATATTAGTTAACATATTCCTAATGTCTGGTGGGAGGGAGACGGGAAGCAAAGGTGGTGGACAAGCGGGCAGGTGGTACAGGGAGGTGGTTGGAAGGAGAAGACCTGATGGAGCAGGAGGCTGTGTTGATGTGTGAAAGTTCAGAAAGGTCCAGAGAGGGGAGGATGTGGTTGGCCTTGAAGGTCAGGAGGAAGATCTTAAAGTCTAACTGAGAGCCAGTGAAGCTGATCCAGATCAGACTGATGTGCTTCATGGAGGAGGTTTGGGTGATGACACGAGCTGAAGACGTTTATGGAGGGATTTCTGAGACAGATTGAAAAGAAGAAAGGTGCAAAAACCAATCCTCCAGGATGTAACCAAAGAGTGGATTAGGGTCGCTGTGGTGTTGTAGAAGTCTGGGTTAGTAATTACAATAATTCATCACATCCGCTGTTCATTCTGCAAAACAGAGCAATGAGGATCAATCTCAGGGTGAGATACAGGATCATCCATTATTCTTACAAATCCTGTCGAAAGCTGGAAACTCTAATACCTGCAAATATTTAAACACTAAACAAAAGTTATTATCTTCACAAGGCAAAGATAATTGTACTATCTTTTTATAAGATGAATTCATTATACACTTAAATATCAATGATTAAGTGGAATAATTAACCTTTGACACTAAATAGAGAAGGGTGGGAGGTTGATAAGTTTGTACTTCTCACTCCTTTTCAGGCATGTAAATGAAACCATTTAGTGTTATCTTTTTTTAGATGGTATAATTTACTATTTGAATTCATTTCTGTCTCTGCCCTGATTTCTCCCAATCATTTTGAGCTTCCTAAATCAAACCTAAGTTTATTTAATTGAATTAAACTAAGGATTTAAGTGAAATTGCAACTTCAGAAATGTATTGAACTTAATTTACCTTAACTAAAAGTTAAACTAGAATTGAGTTACCTTAACTGAAAATCATTTCCTAAGTTGAATTAATTTACTTTTATGAAATTACAATCCCTTACATGAATTTAAGTTTTTGAACTAGCCCTTGAAAAGGTTTGCACTAATTATTATTATTTAAGTTTATTATTTGAAAATTGTAAAATTTAAATTAATTAAAAGAAAAGTAAGAAAACCCCAAACAGTTCCCAGCTGTTACACTTTGTTCACCTTTGTATTATTATTTTACTATGTATATATACGTAGAATTTTTATTTTTTACATGGTTGAAATAAACTGCTTCAGCTACTTTTTAATCTGTACCTTCCTCTTGTCTTGATCAGGTTAGGTGTTAATCAAAATCATGTAGCATTGTAAAGAAGAGCGATACTTACCTTAGATCATTCTTAAAACATAAATAAAGACATTAAACTGTAACAGGGGATGGTGTGACCTGTCTACACAGTAAATGTAACGTTTTGGTCATATATTCAACAAAATCATCTCTTCAAGGTCAGGAAAGTGAAGGTCACAGAGCTCTGAAATCAAACATGATTTATAATAAAAATAAGAAACACCTTCATGACATGATCTCTCACTTCTTCAGGTCCCATGAGGTGATACAGAGCGTTCAGTCAGCCTTGAAGAGTCTAGAAGTTTCTGTCTGTTACAGCAGGATTCATGGAGGGGTGGGGCAGGCAGGCAGGCAGGAACTTTTTCCAGCTCCAGGCTTCAGATCCTGCTGGGCAAGGGGAATGTCATAGAAAGATGAAATATGTCAGTGCTGCATGTTAACTCCTGCCAGGTCTGTGCGCTCGCTCGTCTGTGGTTGGCTCACTCATCTGCTCAGGCTACTTACACCGAAGACAACTGAGAGGTGAAACCAGAAGACAGAAATGATGGTACAAGTTCATCCAGGGATAAGGTGTTTATTTTGAACTAACTTCCTGATGGGGGGGTTATTTTCTCAACTCATTTAATCACAATTTTGTAAAATTCTAAAACTGAGGGTTCAAGCAAGAATACACTAAGCATACAGAATATTAGATTTGTGTGTGCAGTTCCTGATTTAAAAGTTAATGTTAGTTTTAATGTTAAACTATACCTAAAAGACACGTCTTACAAGGGGCAAATAATGAACAACTACTTCAGAGAGACAGGAAATACAACATTAAACATAAATAAATAAATATAAATGCAATGTTTTGAAACCGATAAATTACTAGTTTTCTGTTTAATGTATATTATAATAATAGCAAATTTGCACTTTACACTTGCACTTTATTACAAATTTGCACTTTACATTTTCGCAGTCTCAAAGTGCTACAGGGTAAGATAAAAACAAGATTAATGCAGTTAAAAACAATTTAAAAAAGTTTGTTAGAAAGAAACTAAAGATATATTCCCTTTTAAATAGGAAATTTAAAAAGATGCTTGTAAGGTAGTCTCACTTTTATGTTATTGCTGGTATGATAACTCAAAAAAATCCCCATGGATCTTGGTTACATTTTCAGGGAATACTGGTCTTGGCACAAGGAAGAAGTGATTTGATTTTGGTGGTGATCCAAGTACAGATGTGGATTCAGGAATTTTCAAAAGATTTATTGGCATAGCTGGGCTAACTGTCAGGAATGTCAGCAGAGTTTTGTGCTCCCTGTGCACTTTTGGTTCACATACCTATTTTAAGGAAAGCATGATATTGGATTTTTGATGATAACTGATATGCTGATATTTCCAGACTCATTATTGCCAGTACCAGAGATTTTTTTATTCAAGAAAAGAAAGCCTCCTACTTTGCTCAAACTGACCTTTTCCTTTCATTGTTACAGTTTATTTGTGTAAGAAATAGATTTAAAGCTGGGAAAACAACATTTTAATCTGTAATCAGTGACACTCTGATTTGTAAAAGTGGACATAAAGTGATAAAAGGTAAACCATTTTAGTGCATTTGTAAGTTCTATTTAAATTTTATCTGATAAATGGGGTATTTATAGTCAATATGGACATCCAAAGCATCAGCTGTAGATATCAGCAAAAATGTTCATGTCTGCCTGCACTGATAATCACCTTTTTAAGGAATTATCTGCCAATGCGGATGTTCTAATGATACCGTGTATGCCTAGTTTATTTAGCATTCTCTGTGAAAGGTTTTGAGTTGCCTCTTAATTACGAATTAAATGACTTCATATTTTCTTAACATGTTAGCCCAGTAGCAAATATATCCATCACATTTTTCTAATTATAAAACAGCATTTCTGAATGTCATATTTATTTGTCTGCTGGCATTAAATATGGCAGCAAGGTGGCGCAGCAGGTAGTGCATGTGCCTCACAGCAAGAAGGTTGCTTGTTCGAACCCCAGGTCGGCCAGGGCTTTTCTGTGTGGAGTTTGCATGTTCTCACTGTATGTGTGTGGGTTCTCTACCAAAAACATGCCCATGAGGTTGATTGGTGTTTGTCTGTCTCTCTGTGTGGCCCTGTGATTGGCTGGCGACTGTTTCAGGGTGTACCCCACCTCTCGCCCGTGGTAGATATTGGATTAATGGATCAGATAAATGTAATTATTCAGTTAATGAATATAATCAGTGTTTTGTAAGAGTGAAGATCACTGCACTATAAAGATTGAACCAGCAAAGAGACTTCAATAATGTAAGTTGTTGATGAATTTGTTGGATGACCTACTAGCCCATTGACTTAAATTCAGATGCATTTCCCATCAGTCTTCTGTCAGGAGCCTTTAATTAAAGCTCTGTTTGTTATTCTTCATACAGATTCTGTGTTGCATCTCTAGACAGCAGGGCCTATTTTAATCAGTGCAGTCAAATGCGGACAGCAGGTTCTGGGTTAATCTCTGCCAGCGTTGCCTGCGATGTGCAGCAGATTGTGCAGAGCTGGGCCATGCCAGAGTCCTGCCTGCACACTGCAGAGCTCAGTGGAGAGCTAAAGGGCTGGCACAGGGACCCAAACGTGGCCTCAGTGATGTGGTTGTGGTTGAAGATGAACTGCGAGAGCAGCTGTGTGTCAGTGTGTGGGAACAAGGCTGAGTTGTCCTTTTTTTTTTCCAGCCACGGTCTGCTGCTGTGCTCCACCTCTCTGTGATCCTTTTAGGCTCTGTCCTTGTTCAGGCCTTTCCTCAGGTTGTTAGTAAAACACAGAGCCCCAAGGTGCCAGACTCACGGGAGATCTGAAGATTAGATAGAGGTGAACGTCAGAATTACACGTGTCTTACTTCTGAGGGATTCAAAAAATTAGCTATTTGCTTATGTTGAGATTTATTTTGAACTACTGTCCCTTTATTAATAACAGATAGGCCAGTGGGTCAATCAGTCTTTATTTATATAGCACCATATTTGTTTCTGTTGAATATAAATGTATTAAAGCTAAGCCCCCCTGAGATGTGGCATCTCATTTTCAGAGGGTCCTCATGTCTATATGGTTGTAAAGATAGTTACTATTAATGTATAATTAATAACAACTATGGATAGAGAGATCAATCTAATATTAACATTAATATCTATAATGAATATAATCTGGAGAGGAATGATGTTGATTAATATAGCAGCATCTAGCTGAACTGCCTTTAAAATGGTTTAACTGGTCTAAAAGTATGAATTTATGTTAAATGATGTTTCTGTTGATGGTTGATCAGGATAGAGCACATGGAGTGGAGCAGGTCCACAGCAGCAGGTCATCCATGATTGTTTGTCACGGTCACACTGATATATGTGTGCTGTTCACAGAAACTGCCATGTATTTACTTTAGTTGATCTCTCTGAAGTTAATATCAGGAACAGTGATGATAATGGAATAGGGCCTAAAGGAATGGGCACACAATTGTAATTGTAGTTATTGAAGCTTCATAGGTCCACAGCAGCAGGCAGTCTACAAGACAAGAACCAGAAACGAGAGATATGCAGGATGGGTTTTATTATTTAAAAAGCAAAGGTGCATTTTTATTTTGGACAGCCATTTAATACAGGGATGGGCAGCTTAAGTTACCAAGAGGGCCACAGTAAAATTGTCCTCATTGCCAGCAGGCCAAATCTTTGCAATTGGAAAGGGATGAATAAATGTGGGTGTCAAAAGAAGCCACTTTATCAACATTAATATTTGATGAACCTAATGAGCAAAAAACAGAAATCAATTCAGTGTCAACTACTTTTTAGGTGCAAATATCATAGAATTGTTTAGTTAAAAGTACATTTTACACCCATTTTTTATTTCTCTTTTGACAAATGCGTAGAAGAGTTTCACCAAAACAAAAACAGCCATCAAATTTCTTCATGTGCATACATTTGTTTGATTTCTCAAACTGACTGGAGGGCTGCATGTGGCCCCCAAGCTGCCAGTCAATCTACTAGATTACCTTCATGTTATATTACTTTTTGCATATTACAAGAATGATAATAAAAGGTATTTGTTTAGCACTTTTCAAAAACAAGTAAAAAAGCACTTCACGAGCAATAAAGTCAAATAGGCAACAGTCTAAAGATCAGTAAGAAACTCAAAAGGCAGTAAAACAAAAATTCAGAATCAGTGAGTCTGAAATAATGAGTTTTTATGAGTGAATCTACAGCCATCAGCTTTGTGAAACAGGTGCACGATTCATCCATTTGCATGTTATTTGAAATGATTGCATCCGTTAATGATTTGCATGCTTGTTTTGGTAACTTATTTGCAGTAGTGTTTCAAAAGCAAAACATGCATACAAATACTCAGCAGCACCCGAGTTTCTAAAATACACACACAGTGCAAGAAAACAAACAAAATGCTCCCACTGTTTACAAAATGTTACTGCTGTTTTCAGGGCTTTCAACAAACACTAGCTGCCAGCCAACAGGTTACTACTCTGCAGCATTTACAACCTTAAATGGGCATAAACGTATGTGTATATATGAAAGATAATCCACCTGTATTTTCCAGTGCATCAAAGGGACAAAACAAAAAGGAATTTCACTTCAAAGCACAACATTTATTTTTTAATCACAGTTTATATCTCCCTAACCAATAGTGTCAGTTATGTTTGTTGTATAATAGTTGAAGGTTCCCTGGCTCATGCATTTTCTGTAAAAATGGTCAGAAATACTGGAAGGGGATTTGCACAATATTTGCTTTGTCACTTGTGTAGTCCTTTAAAGCCCCCTCTTATCTGGGTTATAGGTTTTTGTTCTGCTTAAATTGATCTCATAAAAAAAACATAAATACTACAACTGTGATCCGTTTTAGCCAGAAACTGTGGCTTTCACATGAACAAAGTTTGGACCTGTTGATTGCCAATGGGTGGTGAATCCATGACAAGAGGTGATTTACTGATTAATGATCCAATCAGATCGACTGAAAGTCAAAATATTGATTTAAGTCGCCGTCTTTTTGAAATTCGCACTGCACGCCCCTATGACAGTTTCCACCTAGCGCTGCTCCCTGTGAGGTTAAACAGTCCAGTGTTAGCCTAAAGCTAGCAGCTAGCGCCTCAGCTTCAGGGAGGTTGAACAGGATGCTCTGGGTGTATTTCTGTGTCATGATTATTAAGTCTTAACAGGAGCTCCACAGAGGACTAAAACTCTCTGGAAAACCCCTTCCCCTCACTTATGAAACCTCTCTGTGTCCATCAAAACGCTGCCCCAACCCTCTGAAAGCAAGATAACATTACCTGACATTGGGAAAGAGGCAGGGTTCACCCTGAATCTGTCAATTGCAAGGCCACATGGAGAGACAACCAGTCACACACTTATACACACCTAAGAGCAATTTGGAGTCACCAGTTAACCTGATGAGCATGTTTTTGGAAGCCTGAGTGTTCGGAGAGAACCCACGCATGCATGGGGAGAACATACAAACTTCGTATGGAAAGAACCTGACTGACAGGGATACAGCAACCTTCTTTCTATGGGGCATGCCCATTTTCTGCTGCCCACAAAGCACAAATCAGAAACTTAATTTTTAGTGTGGTCAAAATCCTTTATTAACTCTCAGAGGTCAGCTGTTTGTTCTACTTTATTAAAACGTTTTTAGGATAAAGATGTTTGTGTGTTATTATTTTTAGGAACTTAAAGAATTTAAAAAATCTAAAAGATTAGGACCAAGTTAGCAAAAAACTCCATTGTAGGTAGTAAGGCTGGCTGATATGGCCTAAAAATAAAATCCTTGAGTTTTTTTCCTTAACACTCGATTTACCATTTTAATCAATTTCTTCCCTCTCAACCAAAAAAAAAAAAAATCCAAATGACACAAAAATTACATGAATCAAATTTTGCCTTTATTTTGTCAAGTAAACCAAACAGAATTTCTCTCTTAAAGTTAAAGTGTGTGTCATAAAATGTTGATTATGTACAAACATAGGCAGGTTTGTCTACATAAACACTGAAGGCTGAGGTATTTTCTCAGAATATTAACATGAACTCTCCGGTGAATATTTAACCTCATTTGAGAAACAAATACAAGCCTATGAAAGTGCTTTTGCTAAACCTCACAGGGCCTATCATCATGAAAACTGTGCATTTTCAGTATATTTTCAAACACTGCAACAACTTACAACTGAAGTCACTCAAGAAAAAGAAATCTCGATTTTTAATTTTTAAATCTTTTGCAGAAAATAATTCAGATTAATTGATTTAATCGATATATTGCCCGGCCCTAGTAGGTACTTATTGGTTCTTTTTTACGGCAGACCTTTGAGGGTAGACCCCCGACACTCCCTTCCCACCTCACTGCCTGTGCAGGTAATTTTAGAGGTGTGAACTAACTGCAGTGACCTCCTCTAACAGGGGCCACTCCGGGCTCCATGTGTGGCATTTCACCTCCAGACCCAGAATGTCCCACCTTTGAGCTTTATAACGGGCCGCCCGCTGAGCCACCTGATCACTGATGGTCTGCAGGGGAATCTAACCGCATGCTGCTCCGCTGGCTAACACTCCTCTCTCTGTCTGTCTGTCTGTGGCTTCTGCTCCTGAAGGATCTCCCTCTCTTGGCCTGTCCCTCTGTGTGTCTCAGGCCTGTGGACACAAAGTGTCTTCTGTTGGACATCTGTCCATCTCTGTTTCTGTCTGGGATAAGGTAAGTCCTGCTTCCACTGTGGTTTTGTGCTGTTTCTGTTGTGCATTAACTATTCTCACTGTGCTCCTCTTAACTCATACAGCACTGTTATATTTAAAATGCTGCTTTCATGGTCCAGAGGCATTGAATGGTCTGTGCTATGATGTGATAAAAGGAGAATACATCAGCATTTTTTTCCCAATGTAAGTTAGTTTAAGAGCTTATCACAGAACTGATTTTAGTAAATGGTTGTTAAAATGCATGATGTTTCTTAATTAACTGCAGATGATATGACTTTGAATTTATATTGCGTTTTTTTTCCAGTTTGTTACGGTGATGGTAGGGCTGAACGATAACATGGAAAAGTGGTTTTGGGAAAATATTGCAAGTTTTTTCTTGCCGTCAGTGTCCAGATACATGCTTCACTCTCTAACAGTGTCCTGATGAATGCCTCTTAGCTTTCACGATGTGGGCGTTGGTGTTTCAGTCTGTTTTCTACACCCAGTCAGTGGCATGTTTGAGCCCAGCTCTGGCTGTCACATGTTGATGTGTCCTTGGGCAAGACACTTATCCTCATGTTGTGAATGTGTTGGCTTATATAGAGGGGTAACTGATCCATGGGTGAGTGAATGAGTGTGAATGTGTAGGTGTGATCTGCGGTGTAAAGCTGCTGCAAGTGGTCAGAGAGACTAGAAAAGAATTTATGAGCTCAAGTCAACTTAACATGTTCACTAAAGCCACATATAATGAGTCTTTTAAGCATTAGGATTGAAGGAAGGCTAAAGAAAAAAAGATATTGAAAGTTTCTATTTACACAAGTCAATCTTTTGGCTGAAACACTGATGTATCTGGCAGGGATTGGAGTAGGGCAGGACGATATAGCCTAAATAAAAACCCTGATTATTATTTTTTTTCAACAACACTCGATTTACGGTTTTAATTGATTTTTTTTCCCCACAAACAAAAAAAACCTCCAAGTGACACAAAAATGACATGAATCAAGTTTTGCCTTTATGTTGTCAAAATATATTCACAAACCAAACGAGTTTCCCTCTTAATGTTAAAGTGCACATCATAAAATGTTTATTATGTAGTTTGTCTACATAACTGCTGAAGGCTGAGATTTTTTTTCACAGCATATGAACTTACATGGGACTCTCTGATCAATATTTAATTTCATTTAAAAAGCAAATATTAGCCTAAACATGTGCTTGTTCAAAACCTGACAGGGCTTACCATCATAAAAACTCTAAATTTTCAGTATTTGTATTTTCAAACATTGCAACAACTTATGATTGGAATAAATCAAGAAAAAAATCTTGATTTTTAAAAAAAAAAATTATTTTGTTTTTAAATCTTCAGCAGAAAATGACTTGAATTCATCGATTTAATCAATTTATTGCCCAGCCCTAAACGGGAGTCAAAAATTAATCCTGTTGAGAATCGATAAACAACTCCCTACAGGAGCCAGCCAGCACTGACCACTGTGTGAAGCTGAAGCTCAGGCCTTTTACTCTTCATCTCTACAAAACAAATTATTTTTACCTCCATGAAAACCAAAGGAGAACTGAGGTATTACTGCAGAGAGAGTTTTTGGCTCTTGGGACTCTTGAACGCCATTTAAATCACCTAAAACAGCACAGTCTTTGACAAAGTGTCTCTTCAGGTTTGTTTCAGCGCCGTAAAGTGGAAACTCTTCCCTTAAACTACTGCCACAGCAAAAATCTACAGCTACATGGGCAGTCTTATGTTTTTGATGTGTTTGGGATGTGCAGAATAGTAAAATCTCCATCAGCACATCTGTGTGCATTAATCCACTATTTGCTCCTTCTTGGGTTTTCTCTCTGAAATGTGATAATAGATTGAAAAAACAAGACTGAACGACAGTATAATCACATTTGATATGTGAACAATGATTCACTGGAGTTTGATAGGTTTATATCGTCTCAGTGAAGAAGAGTCAGTCCCCTCTTGTAGCCTCTCTTGCATGCATGTTACTAGGGCTGGGCAATATGCCAATTAAATAAATTAATTCAGATTATTTTCTGCAGAAGATTTAAAAATTAAAAATCAAGATTTTTTCTTGACTTGCTCCATTTTTAAGTTGTTGTAATGTTTGAAAATAAAAAACATTATAATGTATAATAAATGTATAATAAATACTGAAAATGTATAGTTTTATGATGGTAGGCCCTGTTGGATTTTGCGCAAGCACTTTTTTTTTGAAGATTAATATTAGGGCATGTTTAGGCCTTTATTGACAGGAGAGAGAGACGGTGGATAGGCTTTGTTGTTTTAAATAAAGTTCAATATTGATCAGAGAGTTTCATGTTAATAAATGGTGAAAATAGCTCAGCTTTCAGTATTTATGTAGACAAACCTGCCTACCTATGAACTACATAATCAACATTTTATGACACACACTTTAACTTGAAAGGGAAATTCTGTTTGACTTGTGAATATATTTTGATAGCATAAAGACAAAACTTGATCCATGTGATTTTTGTGTCTCTTGGAGTTCTCTTTTTTTTGAGAGGGAAAAAAAAATAGATAAAAATTGAGTGTTGAGGAAAAAATAAGGAATTTTATTTTCAGGCCATGTCACCCAGCCCTACATGTTACCTAACTTGTATATTTCTCTGAATTAGGAATGTAGTATCAAAAATGGCTGCAGTTGTTGCTGGTGTTGTTCTCTGTGGGCGCGGCTCAGTGCAGCTGCAGAATCAGTCATTTTTCTGGCATCAGCACCCTCGCTGCTGAGGGCTCCCTCCACTCTTCACTCAGCATGTGTGTGCTAACACGTTAAGCAGCTGTTGTGACACCAGGAGCGAGAGGAGCACCGAGGATTAAGTCCTCCTGTTTGACTATTGGCTTCAGTTTTAACAGCCACACACTGAAGGGCATTGTAAAACGAACACAGGGTTGACAAAACAGCCCAATGCTAAGTTTATTTGAGATTTTATTCTAAAACCAAAAGTCTACAGCAGCAATTTTTTTTTGTCCAAACAGAGTTCCACATATATACATAGAAATATTATTTTTACCTCCGCCTAATGGCCCAATTTAGAAATGATTAGATTTTGGTGATGATCCAGATAACCTTCATTAATGAACAATTGTTTTTGCTCAATAACTGTCTCACTAATAATGATATCAACATGATTCTGAGTGCGAGGTGTGAGTTTTCAGGGTCATGAATCATATTATGATGGTAACTTTATCATGAACTGTTGCTTATAGATGTAACAGACATATGAGAGCTACGTTGGCGGAGGTTTGTGCTTTCTGGTTATTCTTTATATTTATCCTTTCTGTCTTATATTTGTACATAGAGATTCTCAGTTGCACTGTCGGGTAGGATTTTATCTTGTATATATTTTGTGCCTATACTTCTTACAATGATTTTATAACTGTACCTATCTATTTGCACTGAAAAAGGAGAAGCCCTCCAATCTCGTACATTTTGTATAATGACAATAAAGGACATTCTGATCCTGATTCTGATTCTGAGTTAAATCCTGGAGTATTCAAGTCCATATTTCAGGGATCTATTTTTTTCCTTAACAAAGCGTGATGGTGCTTTAAAGAGGTTTATTTTTGACATTCGCTGTAATCTTTTTTCACTTTTCCCCATTTAAACAAAGTCTCTTATTTCAGTGAGAGACACAGCAGCGCTCTGCCGCACAGCTGCCTCTCAGGCTCCAGCACACATCCAGTTGTTGGCAGAGAAACAGAAGCTGAAGCCTAAAAAAGTATCTGGATGTGCTTCTGTTTATAGACATTTGCAGCCTCCAGGCCCTGATGTGTACATTGTGAACCTCTGCTGGAATGCAGACGTGCTGTAGCAGAGGAGCTTATAGACTAATGCTCTGGTCGACCTCCACGTGCTCGATATGTAGAAGCATAAAGACAGAAGCTGGCTGCAGGGAAACTGTTGCTGTACAATAATCAGATTAATGATCGTGGGTTTTCCAGTGGAGCTTATGAGGTCTGGACCTCCCTCAGCTGGTGTCTCCTCCTCCTCCTCCTCCTCCTCACTGACCCACTTCTC
Source organism: Cetoscarus ocellatus (assembly GCA_037902135.1). Taxonomy (NCBI): domain Eukaryota; kingdom Metazoa; phylum Chordata; class Actinopteri; order Labriformes; family Labridae; genus Cetoscarus; species Cetoscarus ocellatus. Next base: position 634,673 of record JBAMNC010001108.1, on the reverse strand, counting down.
CACAAACCAGCAGCAAGGGTCTCCTCCTGTCTCCATATCTGTCTGTGCGATCACCTCCTCTCCAGCAGGCCTTTGTCACAGGGACAGTTTTCAGTATTGTGGATAAAATTACAGTAGTCTCATGTGTCTTTTTAGGTCTGGGGTGAGAAACAACAATAAAAACAAAAAAAACAAGTAAACAAACAAAAACTTGAATTTCAATCTATTTTTCTTTCTTTCTCTGATTGCAATATTAAAAAAACATGCAATTGTTCCAAATAGGTGTGAGTTTATGCATGATTAAATATTATCACTTGGCATTTGAATCATTTGGTTAAAATCATATTTTATCCAAAGTTAGTATCAAAGGTCTGCATGCAAGATAGCTCTGCTTGGTCATGTAAGGCCTGATTATTCTGATTGATATTAAGATCACAATTACAGAGCATAATTACTCATTGACCCTAAAATAAAGCACCAGTGCATACATTTTAATGATGATATTAATCGTTAAGCTTTGAGAGGCAGCCACAGCTGTGTGACAAACTCTGCAAGTTATTATGAATTCCTTAAATAATTGTCAAAAAAAACCTTTATGATAAATATCATAGGACTGATTCCACTCAGGAAAGGTTGTAGAGCTACATGCTCAACTAAGTAATGATTTGTGAAATAGACATTAATAACCCTTAATTTGTGGTCTACTATCACTCAGTGCTGTCATGTTTATATTCATATTGTAAATATTGTTCATGTTAGTGGTGTAAATTCCTTGGCCTTGTTTATAGTGTCACTTTTACTTATTTTATTTAATTTTTTTCCTTCATAAGGAAGTTGATTTAGCTTAAAGACTCGGCATGTTGCAACCTGCTTACTTAATTTTTTGCTTAATTTTTCATTTTTTTGCTGTTATCTATTTTGATGTCTTTGTTTGATATTCCTACTGCTATACTGGTCATTATACTGTTAGTAGACGTTTTATATTGTTACTCAACACAGAGGCTGCAGGTACAACGCCTTTGCTGTTATAATGAAATAAGATAAGATAGGCCGGCCTGTGTTGATCAGCCACTGAAGAAAATAAAAGTTTTAAAGCTGCTTAAAGAAACAAAATGCAAAAGATTTTTTTAAGGATATAAAAGTAAAACATACGTAAACTGACAATAAATGCGAGGAATGTTAATGATAAATATACACAGCATACATCTTCACTTTTGGTTAGATGGATTGTAAGCATTGTGTATAAGAATAAAAGTATGTAAAAAAAAGCATCTATTTTTAGAGGAATTGCATTTCCTGCAGATCTATTCATAGAGCTGCAGCATTGCTATGGTAACATATTTCTGATATTATTTCTCTGGTGAAGATGGGAGATTATTTTTTCCATTTTAATCCTGCCTGCAGGCTCTGATGGGGTCAGCAGGGGGCACATTGTGCAAATCACCTGATCTACTCGAATCATTGAAAATATTAGAGATGGAAGGAGCAATGAGGGAGCCATGGGTTAAATACCAATGTGAGATTTTCAGTGAAGTATTAAAAAAAAGGCCTGAAATGTAAAATGAGTGGAGGTTCAGTCTTTGTGGGAGATTGTGTCACATGTGCAGACACAACACGGTTTTTCGGTAATGTCACTGGATAGCAGATTTATTCCTGTTCCTATTGCATTACCACGCTTGTACTTCTTTAATCAGAGCCTGATAAACCAGCTCCTTGTGCCCTTACAGCTCTTTGGTTGCTGTGATACAGAAACCACATCAGACTTCCTTATTCACGCTCTCTGTCTGTTAAGCTCAAACACTTTTGTTTGGATTTTACTTTTATTTTCAACACATTAAGTAAGCAGCTCTTCCTTTCACGAGTCACTTTTCACAGCTTCCCTCATTTTCATCTCATCTATCATCAATCAATCAATCTTTATTTATATAGCACCATATTTGTCTTTGTTGAATATAAATGTATTCAAGGTAAGCCCCTTGAAATGTGGCATCTCATTTTCAAGAGGGACTTCATGTCTATATGGTTGTAAAGATAGTTACTAATGGATGAATTATCAGTACAACCATGGACAGAGAGATCAGTCTAATATTAACAATAATATCTATAATAAATACAGTCTGCTACTCGATTTTGGATCAATAACCAACAGTTGGCATATGCATATGTTTATAATGCTACTAGACTGAATAGTGATCATAGTTTGAGACTTGTTAATGTTCTTAATAGAGAGCTCCTTCATCCACTTTCACAACAGAACTTAGTCTGAAGTCATTCCCTGATCTCCAGGATTGTTTGCTGTCAGTAGTGGTGTGTGTTTGTTGAGGGTGTGTTTGCTGTTAAACCAAGGGGATTGAACCCGAGTTCATGGTCACTCATCAAGAATGTAAACATCTTCATGGAGCTCTCACACACACACACACACACACACCCCCCCACACACACACACGACCTCCAAAGGGATGGAGGTTGGGTGTTTCATGGATGGTCCACATGTAAATGATTTCAGTCGACCATCAGCTTGTTGTCAGACTCATCAATCCAGTGATACAAGCCTCAGCTAATGCCAACCTTACACTAGTAAACTTTATTAAGGCTTTTCTTAAGACTGTGATCACACACCATCTCAGTCGACAGCTCTGAGTTTTTAGTCTTAGACTGAGACTTAGCAAAGACGGGTTGAACAGTAACTATAAGACTACAGCTAGGTTTTTATGCATTCAAGTCCATGTCTTCTTATCCTGAATTGTAAGACCTCTGTGTGTGTTGTTGTTATTAAAACTACTGTAACTGTAATAATTGTCCTTGATATTTAAATGTTTGATCATGTCAGGTTCATATTTACATTATGCAGGTGCAGTACGCTTGTAGGAACATTGTATGGGGACTTAGTGCATGAGGGATTTTGTTTTTATTTTTATTGAATATGTTTGGTCTCTCTAACCTGACATGGACCGTTCAGGATAATTCACTTGTCCATCTGGGCAACAACCCATTGACAGTGTTTGGGAATAGGCAAACCTTTCAAAAGAAAATCCGGCAGGTGATTGGACAATCACTCCATCAATCACATTCATTAGGGGCCAATCAGATAATGTAAAAGGCGGGCCCGACTGCTGTGGTGTAAAATACAAAATGTGAGCCACTATGTAGAACAAATTATCTTAAAAAATGTTGGAAGTGGAGTGAAAATAACCTTTATATGAAGAAATGTTTTCAGTTTCTTTGTTTTTTGTTTAACAAAGAATTATGGTCCAGATCTGATAAGAGCTGTTAGCCTCTATGCTAATCTCTGTTTAATGAATCACTTCCTGCGGTCTTCTTGCTTGTAGCTCCCACTTCTTCCTGTAGTTGTATGTTGAAGCTTAGAAAGATAAATCTGCCTAATTACAGACATTGAATCAGGCAGATCCAGCTGCTGTGCAAGCTTAGGGTCCCTTGTAATGAACTGTAATTCAGGTTTTGGATTGTAACCCATCAAGAAGAAATTGGGCTATTTATCAGACACTTAAGTTCATGTACTTTGTGTAGTCATTCCCTTTAAGCCACAGGAGCTCGGAGAAGCAAAATATGAGGACAGATATTACTGCAACTCTCTGTAATCCATGTTGGCTTGGTTGTCCCTGTTGTGACAGCCAAGCCAAGAAGCTAACCGCTGTCCTTAACATGGCTGTGGTTACTGTAGCCTACGAGCTAGCAGCATTTTCGGGTAAAGAGAGGGGAAGACTCAGAGGAAGTACGGCAGTGAGGTTTATTTAAGTGTAAATCTTTGGATGAAGTGTATCTGTATCTGTGGTTAGGCCTTAAGATAACTTGCAATACCATACAAACAGCACTGAAATCCCAGGTCCTTTCTGAATTCTTGCATTTGTTTTTCCGTTTTCTCACTTTTGCTGTTAAAAGTATCAGTCAGTCAACTTAATTTGTACAGCACCAATTCATAACAAGTGTTACCCTAAGACGGTTTACATTAGAGCAGGCTGAAGACAAACTCTTCATTTTATAGATATATATATATATATATATATGCATATATATATACATATATACCTCCACATACACCCAGAGATGCTTCCAGGTAGAGACAAAGAGACAAAAAATAAGAATTTTTAAGTATTTAAAATTTCAAAGTAGGATTCTTGCTCTATATTCTGCAAAAACAACAGTTTATCCTTCATCCTTACAGTCCTGCAGAGCTGTGCGCTCCTCTGTCTCTCTGCTGTGTTTATGACCTGTTGCTTGCTGCCTGCCGCTGTTGGATTTTGACTTCAGTTTTGATTTGTATAAGACGAGACGAAAGACCTAGAATACTATTAAACATGTTTGATTTTGTTGTGAGGCCATGACTGGAGGAAGGCTGCCTTAAAACTGCAAAAATCATGTCGTAAGGCTTCCTTACATCGAACGATGACAGTAATGGGAACGCGACAAAACTCCAGAAAGACTTCCCAAGATTTTCCAATAAAATTTTTTTCTTTTTTAAAATTGAAGGGAAAGTTGTTAGGTGTAAGGCTAGAGTAACTGCTCATTTAATCACTTAAAATTGAGCTGGGATCATTTAGCAGTAGTTTAATAGAAAAGTATCTATTCACATTTACAGACATAACTAGAAAAGCACTCAGAGAGCGCAGACCTCCGCCAAGCAGCTTCAGTCAACTTTGGTGAAAATGGTCCTATCTCGCAATGCTAAAGAATCCTGTAAAAAATTCCTGGATCCGGATGGTGATTCGGATCAGAATCCAGTCATTTCTTCCTTATCCCATTCCACACATTTCCTGAAAATTTCATCCAAATCCGTCCATAACTTTTCAAGTCATCTTGAACACAAACAAACAGACAGATAAACGCCGGCAAAAACATAACCTCCTTGACGGAGGTAATAAAGTATATTATTGTAAGACTGAGAAACACCTCTGTTTTTTCATTAATTCTTTCTTTTTTCACTTCTGTCTCTCATCACATACAGTTATTATAACCTGCATTTAGCTGACGGTAACAAAACCAAACTTCAGCTCTCTGTACACATCATAAATGTCTCATGTATTTTGCACATATAGATAACTTTGTTCATACAGTTTGTTTGGGTTGTTTTTATCCTTTTCCAGCTGAAGCATGCCTCCATCATGTGTATACCATATCAGCTCAGTGTGTTGTGTCCTGCTAAAGAGGCCTGTCTCAGACAGCAGAGTCAAATCCTTTTACTACTGGCTGCAGTTACCGTGTGACTGCTGAATGCAAACATGCAAACATGCTCCTGGATCAGCCTTAGTGTGATCTTTGTTTCTGGCAAAAAGACTCACGGCCTAGCAACTGGAATGTAAACAAACATAAAGGTATTAACGCAAAGATTAAACTGATGCTGATAGTTGAAGTACCTTTAAATATTCCCCAGTGGCTTCTGATAAGGAAGAAAGAGTATTGTCTTCATAAGATTTTTCTCTTTTTATGTTTTTAATTTGATGTTTTGAGATAATTTTTTTATGTCAGCACACCTGTACCAACAGGTGACACTGGTTTTGACGGCCCCCCAGTTTGGTGGCAGTTGTTTCTACAGGATTTTTTCAAGTCTTTTCTTTTTTCAGTTAAAAAATAGTCCAAGACCACCATTATTCCCTCTTCTCATATGTCCTCTTCCATGTTGTGTTTTCCAGTTGTTGCTGTTTCTTCTTCTTTGTTTTTGTTAGATCAGGTTTGATCAGATTTCTGTCTTGGAGGACTAGATTCTAGCTCAGTGGTGGGACAGAATGGTTCTGTGTGTGGTGTGCTGTGTTGAGATTATCAGAGCACACACACACAGTCTGATCCAAACTGTTCAATGCCTGATTTTTATCTTCATGTGTGGGCTCTCTGACAGATAAAACATCTCTTCAGATTTAGAAAATCCTTATGAGTGGACCCCGCTTTAGCGTATCCCCTTTGTTTCATCCTCTTTGAAAACAGCTGTGAAGTCTCAGTAGTCCTGTGAGTCTGTTCGAGTTGGTCTTTAATAAAATTTTATTTAAGAAGTGCATGTGGTAACTTCTTCTTATTGGTACAAAGTTTCTGGACCTTACAAAATAATGCTTTCACACTGGGCAGGAATTGAACCATGGCACTGTTTGTTCAGACTGAGACCACCTCTTTAGGTTTGGCTTTTTGGTCCAGACAATGGTCCAGGGCAGGGGAAGTTTCACACCCACCACTTTAGTCTGGATCAAACTGAAAAGACAGAAAATCCAGACCAAACGAAGCAGGTGTGAAAGCACCCCAAGACTTTGGCCAGTACTTCACATTAAGTGTTGTCTGTATTTCTCTGTTTTTTTCTGAAATAGTGTTTAAGTGGCTGATTTCTTTTGCAGAACGTGGAGTACTTTGCAGGAGTTTTCTTTGTTGACTTTCCTTATTAGCACCTGCACACCACCAGCAGGATTTCACACACTGAAGCAGCCAAACCTACGTGCTGTCAAGAAACCACACCCAGATACTCACACACACATGCTAGCGCTCTGCTGTCCTGTAGGATTTAAGAGCAGTAATTAGTGATCCGTGGTGAAGTACATTTTCTCATTCTCACTCATGTTCAAGCATGCTGCTGGCAGATACCACCACTGCTAGCATACTTGCCATTCACCCGTGACACAGATATACTCTGTCTGAAGGAGATGAGCTGCCGTGTTGATGAGGTGGAATATTCTCCTGTAGTGTTGAGGGACTTTGGTATTTTCCTAATCGGTGTCTCCATAATGCAGCTGAAAGAAACATTTCACACCAAAGTGCCAGCAAGTAGGTACAAGTTATTTCAGTCTTGTAGCCCTGGTTTACTGCAGTGTTTATTTAGACTCACTCCCACATCGTTCCCTGAAGGTCTCACCAAGCCTCCTGCTCACCTCTGCATGTAACACACCACCAGCGAGCTCACTGCACAGAGCCTCAGATGAATGGCTTTTATTTTGGGAGTTAACTAGTTATTTACTGTGAGGGAGAACATTGTGAAACACTGGGAGGAGGTTAAGACTCTTTACAGTCCTGTCAGGCTGAGCCATGCTTTAGATTAGCATCTCAAACAATAAATAAAAGTAGCACATGTGTGATAAAGCTGCCTGTATTAAAGTTCATAGTATTATAAACATCTGGAAAGATCTGGACCTAAAGATGAAAATAAAGTGTTTTGTCTCTCTGTTGGCATTCATAAAATACATTTTCTGTGCACAAATATGAAATTCCAAGACACTGTCCATGTTCGAAAATGTGACTTAATTGATCCATTTCTTCTGCTATACAGTGTTTATTCAGTTAACCTCTTCAGGAGAAAAGCTCCTCCACATGACAGCACAAGCACTGACCTGTGCCTTTAAGACTATAGTCATGTCTGCTTTTATTTGACAAATACATATATTTTTGACTTTTGGCTAAATATACACTGTTTTTCAAAATCCTCGCCTGACCGTATTGTTATCAAACCTCTTTAATTTTTCTCTGCTTCACTTTATAACAATAATCCTTCACAGAGATGATGTAAACATATTTTATTATTCATTTTTAGAGTTTCACAGCCACTCCAGCATCATTTCTAAGAGAGATATTCACAATATTTTTTTTTTTCTGTTTTAGGCGAGGATGAGATTTTCAAATTATTCTGACTTCTATCTTCATTTACTCTGTCCCAGTAACACATATACTGATAATTACACATCTGGACAAATCTCTCAAGTGTTACTTTTATTATGACACCAAAATTATTCAAATAGACCTTGTGGTTGCAGAGATACACTCTTTTCTTTATGGGTATGGGTTTCGAGCAGAAGGCTTAAAAAAGGGGCTCGGGCTGAACAGGTTAAAGAGATACTCCAACACTTTTTTTGTTTTCATGTCTTGCCTCATTCCCGAGTCTATGACAAGCAGATAGACACCATTTTTGGGACCGTGCGTGAAGTAACAAGGAAGAGAAGAAGAAGAAGGAAGGCAGAGCTTGCCCACCGCTAGTTAGCTTAGCTCAAACAATGGGAGACAATGGGTATCGTTAGTCTACAGTCATCAGATAAACTCTTCAGCAACTCTAAACAGTCCTGTGTGCTTGTTGTGACTAGTTTTATTGCTGCATTATGTTACATCTTGTATTTTTAGACTAAGATTAGCACTTTATGTAATTTGGAAGAGCTTGTAAGTAGGTACACAAAACAAGGCACGTCCACAGTTGTTTGCGTCTGCGCCCTGCGGTTTAGTTTCTTACGTATTTCTTTCGAAAATGACATAAAGTGCTAATCTTAGTCTCAACATATATAACGTAACATTACCCAGTAAAAAAAATTGAGTCCCAGTTGCTGAAGTGTTAATTTGATGACTGTAGGCAGAGGCTAACGCTACCCATTGACTCCCAGTGTTTGAGCTAAGCTAATTAGTGGTGGGTGAGCTCTGCCCGTCTCTTCCTTGTTGCTGCACCCAGTTGAAAGAATGGAGTCTATCTGCTTGTCATGGACTCAGAAGAGAGGCAAGACATGAAAACAAAGAAAATCTTGGTGTATCCCTTTAAGCTGCAGCACCAGGAGGAGCCTGTGAAGTTAGCGCTGTGCAGCCTGGAGCAGGTTTGATGGAGAAATCTAGGCTGAGCAGCATGGCTGTGATTTATTGCAGACAGAGATCCCTGCACGCAGCAGTGGTGTGTGTGGCAGGCTTCCCTCCGGGGTTGTTGTGTCTGTCACAGGAAGTTTTTCAGGCCTTGAACAGGCTTTGGTCCAATGGGAGGGCAGCTTAGAGGAAGCTGATGTATGGAGACGTCAGGTCACAATGAACTGTTCACAGAGTTCATCAGCAAAACCCAGGAGGGCCCTTCAGGACATCTGAGTCCACAAGCACTGAAATTATGTACTGCGTTTATTTTTATACTGTTTAACTCAAATGAATGTTTTGGTTTGACAATGGTGACCATTTGTTTTCTTTGAAATGTTTTTTTTCAGTCAGAATTCTGATGTTTGTTATTATCTATACAGAGGGCGTGCACAGTCATTTAAAATCTCTACAGGACACCTTGAAGGAACATATCTTATCTCTCCTTGCTTTTGTATGTCTCAGTTATGCCTTCGTGAAAAAGCAGACATTACAGAGTTAAAAATTGTGTCTGTGAGTTATTATCTGGGATGATTCTATGCAAATGTTTGTAAATCTCTTCTCCTATGAATGAGACCCTTTGTGGAGGAGCCGGCCTGGCTGACACAGATTCCTGCCTCAGTAATGGAGCGGATGAGTGAGACGAGGATCAGTGTTTGTGGGACACACACAGTCCAGTTGTGTTCAGAAGGAAAATTGGGCAGCAATGTGGAGAAAACAGTCCTGTGGGCAGAGAGAGGGGAAGACTCTGAAGCTCTGTGTCGACTGACGTGGAGCTGAAACTGTAGAGCCGAGTACAGTCGAGCTGAAAGACGGAAAGGTCATGCGCTTGGAAAAACATTATTCAACAGATGTATATTTAAGAAATCCAAACACCACCCTGAACCATGTCCATGTGAAGCTTATGCACTGTCCATCACTGGAAGTTTGTTTACAGTGAAAGAGTAAAACTATTTTTTTCTTTTTTTTAATTTCAAATATATTTCTTGATTTTTCTATTTTTGCCACTCACAACAACAATTAAACAGCTCAGGCAAACATTGGTCTGTACAATCATAATGGACAGAACATACAGATGTGAAACAGAAACAAAGCAATGGTACAATCAAGAGTTTTTCCTTCTTTTACCCTACATGGTCATTGTCCATGGTTAGTCAAACATTGTGTTTTTTTTATATACTTATTTTTTATTGGATTTTTTTTTTCTTTCCTTTAACAATTACAGTGTCAGGGCATAGCAAAATTCACCTAATTTATCAATCCTTCTCGTATCAATGTCCTTATTGTCCAGTGAAAGTGGTGGTGTCCTCTTCTGTCCTCCTGAAATCAGTCCATTTTTCCCACTTTTCTACAAATTGTGTTTCTCCATTACAAATATTTCCTCGACAGTGCACTGCTCCCCAGTCCGTGGTTCTACTTTATACCACAATCTGGTAATTACTTTTTTACTTGCCGATAGTAGTATTTTAACAAGATACTCATCTTTTTTTGTATTATATCATGTGACAGATTTACCAAATACAATATCTTTAATGTTTTGGGTCAAACACTGTGTTTTTGAAAGCCAAAGCCACACTAGTATTTGAGAAACAGAGATATGAAGTCCATATTTGCATAAATCGTCCCTTTATAGAGTGAAGCAAACAAGTCAGGTGTTAAAGAGGTAGACAGTCCATGATAATCTTATGCCATTTTGCTTTAGAAGGTGGTTTCTCACTTATCCACGACAGAAAGATGTTCTTCCTCGCAGCATATGCAAAAATATCAGTCTTTTGGCATAAGTAGCAACAATAGCATCTTGAGAGGGGAAGCCAAGGAGTAAGGAAACAGGATTTATGTCTGCCCAGTATGCTTGAATTTTAGGACAAAACCAGACACAATGTGTGTGAGATATTACATTTTAGACATAAGGAAGAAGTTTGGAAATTCATTGTTTTTGTTTTTTAGTATAGATTTTGTTTGTTTGGTTTGAGGGGTGGATCCCATTTTGACAATTTGATTTCAGTATTTTGGCTATCACCATCTAGTTTAGTTGGAGCTAGAAGTGATAATATTTGGATATGTGAGTAGATAACATACATCAGGGGCGGGCAACTGGCAGCCTGGAGGCCTCGTACGGCAGCCCACCCCCCTACGGATGCCGATAATTTCAAAGTATATTTTAAAGTGACAAAGTCTGCCATGAAAACTTCAAAAATGGCAAAAATAATACAAAATCTTTCTTGAAAACAATAAAAACAAGGATTATTTATGGATAAAAGTTTGGCTCTGTTTGGTAATTTGTAGTGGACAAATCGAGATTGTAATCATGATTCTGTTTTTCCCCGTATCGCCCACCCCTACTCCACATTCACCAACCTCCAATGTTTTAAAAAGAGGCTGCTATCGGCCAATACTGATGTTGAACCGGTGCGATGTGCATCCTTAATATTTTCATAAAAACAGGGCAGTAACTGTTAATATAAAACTCTTGAAAACAGAAGTGTTGGCAAAATAAACATCAGTAAAAGGGAAATGCTCTGTAAGCAAAGTGGCCCCTCCCTGGCCTAGATACGGGTCTGATTAATATTGACCATTTTGTATTTTTCAAAAACAATGAGCTGCAGTCAGAACAGCTATTTTAAAAGGTTTATTTCTGCGATAAAAGTGGCCAGATTTAGCCTGAAGATCTAAGGGTGTCAGCACAGTTTTGTCAGTTGCGTTGTTAGAAGTTCAAATTTATGGCATCTTTTAAATGAGAGAGAGCTCGAGAGTATTTGCAGTTTTACCTGAACATCAGAGACAGTAGCACAAGCATTTATAAAGATTCAAATATATAGAGAGTCTGCTTCCACCTCTCCATCTTCATTGATTTCTCTTAAAGTATGTGGTTCAACAACATGAAGTTTAATCCTAGAGAGTAATAAGACTTTCTTACAGACTCTGATTGACCACGACTCTGTTGTTCTCTTTATCCAACATCCTTAACTTATATTTTTAAAGTCACTTCACCATGTTGTGACATGATTTGAGATTAACTTTCATATCCACACTGGAAGACTTCCTCTTTTGAAAATTTAATGTGAAGATGATTTTCATCTGCCCGATGAATAATTTCTCTCTCTCTCTCCCCTGCAGTCACATTCATAGCCGCCATCATTCGGTGCTGTAAGTCTGACCCCAAAATGTCTTCCAATGGGGACCTCAGTGAGCTGGGCAGCTCTGACAGCTTCTGGGAGGTACAGTATGAACACACAGGAAAAATACATGTCTGACAGAAGAAAGTGCATGTCTGATCTTTTTCTTTTTATAATTCTGATGTTTCAAGATGACTGTTCACTTCTCTGAAATCTGTAATTCAGATGTATCATGGGAGAAAGTTTATCCAAATGTTTTGTTTGAGAATCATAAAAGACACGAACACTTAAAGATCTGTCATGACAAAGTAGGTATGGGAAACGTGGACCAAAAAATCACAAGCTTAACATGGGCTCTCCAGTAACTATTTTTTCATCTCTTTTTTTGTTCAGTTTGCTTTAAATGTGATTTTCATTCCGACTCAGACTTTGAAATTTATAGTAACTATCCAACATACTCCTTATTTACTGACATAGTTGGATCATCTGGGAAAATAAGAGCCCAAAGGACAAGCTAACATGGGCTGAACCAACAACCCTGTAATTGTTGGAGGACGCACTGCAGTGCCTGAGCCCCGGCCGCACTGATAAAAGTTAGAATATGATTGGCTTACCTGACTGACAACAAATGAGAAACATGCCTGTATCTGCTCTTGAGTTATTGAACAGTAACAGAGGTATACACATGATTAAACCCCTAAACCACGGATCATCAACCACATTTGTACAAGGGCCAGTTTTTTTCTTGGCATATGTGTTCTATGGGGGCCAGATTTAGGAAAAAAGTGATAATAATTACAAAAAAATAATAATGAAATATTTTGGTCCACTTAAAATATTATTTATCAGTCCCATTCACCAGTCCTGAAGCAGCCACATGGGGTCTCATTAATAGTTTTGGGTATTTAGAGACAAAAGCTATCCTTAAACAACACATTTTTAGCCTGCACATGTTCTTATTGTGGTAACATGAAAGATCATAAGGGCCAAAAAGAAAAAAGACAGAAAAGAAAATTAAAGGTTGAACTTTCTTCTAAAGTCTGTGAAAAAAGTCCATATTCTGAGGTTAAATTTAGAATTATAAGACAAAAGTCAGAACTCTAAAATTAAAGTAAGAATCATGTGGAGAAAAGGTAGAAGTCTGAGAATTAAGTCGTACTTTATTTGAGAATTCTGACTTTTTCTTAAAATTCTGATTTCTTTCAGTCGTTAAAGAAAGTTTGATCCTCAAAGAGAATTCTTTGCCAGATTTAAGCTTTCAAGGGCCTGATGTGGCCCCCGGGCCCCCAGTTGGTGATCACTGCCCTAAATAAACCTGGCTATCAGACTACCTGAGAGGAGCAGCCGAGGTTGAAGCGTGTGGTATTTAAATAGAGACGGAGACGCGTAATGAGTCCCTGCTGACTGAGTGCTGGCTGCACAGCCCTCCATCTGGAAAAACTACAAACCTTTCAGCTCTTCTCTCTGCTCCGTCTGTCCCCTTTCTCTGCTCCCTCTGTTTCAGTGTTAGATATATCATCACCAGTCTGCCCAACATCCGCCACACTATTATTAGCGTGAAAGTGACGAACATCGAACTTGAACATCAATCAACACAAAAGAGAATTTCAAAGATAACACCGGTTTAGTCTGTTTATTTATAGGAGTGTGTTTGTGTGCCGGTTTTCATTATTTTTGTGTTCTTTTTTTAGCCGGGCAACTACAAAAGAACAGTGAAGAGGGTAGATGATGGCCACCGGCTGTGCAACGAGCTGGTGAGCTGCTTCCAGGAGAGAGCGAAGATCGAGAAGAGTTACGCTCTGCAGCTCAGCGACTGGGCCAAGAGGTGGAGGGGCGTGGTGGAGAAAGGTGAGCCAACAACACAGGTCACACCCACGCTTCAGTTTACACTTACCAGCCAATACCTGCAAAGTTCCGGGCAAGTACAAGCCAAAGTTAGTATCCTAAGTTCAGTATTTGTACATGTTAAATGATATTTATGGATAGAAGTTTAGTTCTGTTCAGTAATTTGAAAGTAAGTGTTAAAAATGAGTACAAATATTCAAGATAAAATCGTGATTGTGATACTGCCAAAAAAATATGATTCTGTTTTATTCTGATATTGCCGTAACCTTGCGAACCAACATGCATGACTGATCACAGTCATTAGATCAGGCTGATCCATCCCACCAAACTCTAATCTACTACATCTGTGAGCTGGGAGCAGGAGAGGGTTCACATGTGCAGCTCATCCAGATCATTTCAGTGGGACTGGGGTTGAAGTTTCTCCTCTCCCTGCACTTTCCTCCTCAGGTCCTCAGTATGGTACCTTGGAGAAAGCGTGGCATGCCTTTATGCAGGCGGCCGATCGGCTCAGCGAGCTTCACCTGGAGCTGCGGCAGCGGCTGGCAGGCGAGGACAGCGAGAAGATGAGAAACTGGCAGAAGGATGCGTTTCACAAGCAGATGATGGGAGGATTCAGGGAGACGAAAGACGCAGACGACGGCTTCAGAAAAGCACAGAAACCCTGGGTCCGAAAATTAAAAGAGGTGAGGCTGCTGGAGGGTCTCTGTTCTCCATAGGTGGAGATTTAATAGTATCTATCTATCTATCTATCTATCTATCTGGAGGGTCTCTGTTATCCATAGGTGGAGTTTTAATAATATCTATCTATCTATCTATCTATCTATCTATCTGGAGGGTCTCTGTTATCCATAGGTGGAGTTTTAATAATATCTATCTATCTATCTATCTATCTATCTATCTATCTGGAGGGTCTCTGTTATCCATAGGTGGAGTTTTAATAATATCTATCTATCTATCTATCTATCTATCTATCTATCTGGAGGGTCTCTGTTATCCATAGGTGGAGTTTTAATAATATCTATCTATCTATCTATCTATCTATCTATCTGGAGGGTCTCTGTTATCCATAGGTGGAGTTTTAATAATATCTATCTATCTATCTATCTATCTATCTATCTATCTGGAGGGTCTCTGTTATCCATAGGTGGAGTTTTAATAATATCTGTCTATCTATTTATCTATGTATCTGTCTGGAGGGTCTCTGTTTTCCATAGGTGGAGTTTTAATGACACTACAGATTGATGGGTTCCTGCTGTAAATACCTGAAGGGTTGAATTACACAAAGTGGTGTCTAATTTGTTGTACACGTGCTCTTTATTCCCAACATTGACTTTGTTTACATGCTGTAATGTGATTTACAGTGAGAGTGACATAAGACACCTGGATATCACTCCTCTCCACAGGGCCGATCCAGATCACCTGTGAAGAGGTCGACTGTATCACAGTCTTGATCCAGTGTTTTCCAAAGTGGGGCTCAGTGCCCTCAGGTGGGCCCAAAGCTATATCAGGGCGGCCACAGTAAAACAAGATTAAACAATGCACTGCTAATGAAGCACATGCAAATTTTGCCAAAGGACTTTCATTTTACCTTTGGGCTTACACTTTACTACATCGGTCATTTGAACTTAAAACCAAAAAATACTCTTAAGTAGCCACATCTCTCTGTCTTCTTCACTTGTATACATGTTACACAGGCTGTTTTCTTACAAACTACCAGGTTTCATGTTGCAGGATCCCTTTTAATAGATGCAACGTTGTATTTGAGATAAATTCTTAAATATAGATACTTGTTAGTAAAGTGTGAGAAAGACAGTGTTTTTATTATTGATCAAAATTTTGGCAGAAGTTATATATCAAGATAATATCAATGCCATATTGGTATTGACAGATATTTGCCTAAAAAGCTGATCATTGGTACCAGCAGATCTTGAAATTTCTGCCAATGTTTACAGCTGGTATATCAACCACACATATCAGCCAGACAAAGCCCATATATCAACTGTAATAACGGCAAAATACACAAATGTACC
The DNA here is from genome assembly GCA_037902135.1 of Cetoscarus ocellatus. Classification (NCBI taxonomy): domain Eukaryota; kingdom Metazoa; phylum Chordata; class Actinopteri; order Labriformes; family Labridae; genus Cetoscarus; species Cetoscarus ocellatus. Next base: position 619,123 of record JBAMNC010001108.1, on the reverse strand, counting down.
ATCACGCTTTACCTTATCATCACTGTATCGGTTCCCTTTAAAAATCAACATTATCCTGTATTAAAGAGTGAGGAATGAATGTCATTTTTCTAGAGTAAAGACTTTGTGCTCTTGACAAAAAAATGCTGGTTTCACTGATAAAGAGTTCAGAAATATCTGCACATTGGATATTGCCAAAAAATTCAATATTGTTAAAGTGTATGGTGAGGGATTGTAAACATTTTCATCTGCCTTTGGGGCACCAAGCAGAAAAAGTTCTGGAGCTACTGTGCTGGTCCTTCATTTATTCAGCCAATCAGAATGAGAGCATGGGCAGCAATATAGGTGATGAAGGCTAAAATACATACAGTTTGAAACTTCAATTAAAATATTAAACTACTATCATGTTAATCAGACAGAAATGCTTATATTTTTAAATGTATTTTTTAATCCAGCACCTTTGGCTTATGTCACAAAAAAACGTCCCTTCTGCGGATGTAGTTTTTGCCTCCTGATCTTTAGAAAGCTGGAAATATTCACCTTGAATTCTGGTCAGATTTACCTTTTTCTTTAAACTAATTACATGTCTTTGTCTTGTCTTGTGGGATGCTCATTATTTTTACCAAAACAGAAGACAGATTTATGGAGGAGTTGGGGAATAAAGGCTCCAATAAGCCTTTTCCCTCAACCAGGCATTAACATGACTTCATTTTCAGGTAAATAAGGTGTGGAGTGTGTAACCAGAGCTGTGTTGATTACAAAAGCTTATCAAAGACTCTCATTGTGTGTTTTTGTGTCTCAAGGTGGATTCCAGTAAGAAGACCTACCATCAGGCCAGGAAGGAGGAGTGGACTGCAGTTACCAGGGAGACGCACGCCAAGGCCGACCCGACCAAGTCACAGGAGGAAGTTCGCAAATACTCGACCAGGGTGGAGCGGTGCAGCCAGGAGGCCGACAAAGTACAAAGCCCAAACACACAAACACACTCTGCTGCCCCTCGTGTAGCTCCAGTTGTAGCTCTGGGTGTGTCAGTGAGACCAAAAAACATACCTGCGTGTGTTTTTGACGTTTAAAGCATGACCAGGCTTGTTGCATCCGTTTCTGCACAAACCCAAAAACGCCGCTGGCTCGAAGGAGGGAAGCAACAGATGACAAATAGGGAAATCCTGAAACAGATCCAGGATCAGTCTGTGCACAGAGCTGCACCTTGTTATGAAGGGCCTGCATATTAACACGCATGTGAAACCTAACAGCATGTTTCATAATCGTTTAAGGGAAAAAGACTTACTCATTCATTGGGTTTTAAAAAATACCATCTGTATTACAACTTCTACAATCACATTCTCCTGTCTTACATTTGATAAAAATCAAAAGCTCTGAATTAGAAAATGCTGTAGGGATGTTCATATTGACTGTCAATTGTTCATCTTTTGTTAAAAAAAAAAAAAAACACTCTGGAAGAAGTCAGAATTCAGCACAGTATGTCACATGGTTCAACACTGTCCAACACCCTGGTATCAATCAATCAATCAGTCCTTCTTGGGATAGCACCAGTTCGTAACTAGTGTTATCTCAAGGTACTTTATTATAGAGCAGCCTTCATTTATAGTTACACATATATACAAATGCATATAATAAATATATTTGTATATACACATACATCTATCCAGAGATGGATCTATCCAGACAGAGACAAAGGGACTAAAAATAAGAATTTATGATAGAGACAAACCCATGGACGCCCAGATCATAAATCTGTCCTCATCACATTTGTCCCTGCTGGATGTAAACTCAATCAATTTATCTTTATTTATATAGCACCATATTTGTTAAACGTAAATGTATTAAGAGTAAGCCCTTTGAGATGTGGCATCTCATTTTCAAGAGGGTCCTCATGTCTATGTGGTTGTAAAGATAGTTACTACGGATGTGGAATCAATAACAACCATGGATAGAGCAGTCAGTCTAATATTAACATTAGTATCTATGATAAATATAATCTGGAGAGGACTGATGTTGATTAATATAGCAGCATCCAGCTGAACTGTCATGAAAATAGCATGTGCAGCCTATGATTAGAATTTGTTGTGCTGTTTTTCAGACAATCATAAACGAGGTATGGCAAGTTACAGCATCTGATGTGAGAAAACAGCTCAAATTAATATAAAATATTTCACACATAATGGAGGGAGGGTCTTGCCAGTATGGCAGAGTTGGTCACAGCCCTGCCCTGACTGTATATGTCAATGTCAATGTCAGCTTTATTTATATAGCACATTTAAATAGCCAGCAGCCTACCGAAGTGCTTTACAGTAGAAAAATATATTGAGACTTTTGTGTCTTCTATTCTCTAGCCCTGTTTCCAAGTCCATCTGCCTCTGACCCACCAGTAAAGAGCAAAAAGCCCTAAAATATCTTTAAAAAGAGAGACTGGAGCGTGACCACCTGTCTTTATATTTCCAACCATACGCTTGAATGTTGTTATTTTTTTTTAAGTTTTATTTTTTGGGGCATTAAACCTTCACTGAAGACGAAGAAGAAAAGACTATGGATAAAGCTCCAGAACTGGGAAGAGGGAGACTGCCTGATCACAGTCATTTAATCAGGCAGATCCAGCTGCTGCGCAAGGTTAACTGATATTTGCAACAGAAAATACTGACTCAGTAATCCCTCATCTCATAATTAACTGTTTTTATGTGTGCCAAATGTGACTGACTGATACTTTTCAGGCCTCAACAGGGGCATGAACCCTTCAAATACTAAAATCCAGTCTTTTTTCTGCACAGTCTCTCCAGAAAGATGGTTAGACATGATCTCTAGGAGTGTGGCGTGGTGCAAAAATCCTGAAACATTACAGTCAGATATCAGTTCCCTCAACAGTACTCAACTCAGATGAAACTGTCACATTTCAGCCCTCATGTGTGATGTTTGAGAACTTCACACTTGAGGGCAAATCAATTAACTCCAATTATTCCCTGCAGAAGATTTAATAATTAAAGATAGAGATTTTGTTTCTTGCCTTACTCCAGTTGTAAGATGATGCAATGTTTGAAAATATAAATACTGAAAATGTACAGTTTTATGATGATAGGCCTGTCAGGTTCTGCTCAAACAATTTTACAGGCATGTTTTTTTAATATTATTTGTGCACTTTGGGGCTTTTATTGACGGGAGAGAGAGAGACAGTGGATAGACTTGTGAAAGAGGGCAAGAGAGAGTAGGGGAGGACATGCGGCTTGATTCGAACCCGAGCAGAAGCATGTATATGTTAACCACTCTGCCAAACTAGCACCCCTTGTATTTGTATATTGAAAGAGTAAATATTGATCAAAGAGTTTCGTGTTAATATATGGTGAAAATACCCCAGCCTTCAGTGTTTATGTAAACAAACCTGCCTACGTTTGAACTACATAATCGTCATTTTATGATACACACTTTAACTTTAAGAGGAAAATTCTGTTTGGTTTGTGAATATATTTTGATTACATAAAGGCAAAACTTGACTCGTGATTTTTGTGTCACTGGGAGTTTTTTTTTTTTGAGAGGGAAAAAGCGATTAAAATCATAGATGGAGTGTTTTGGAAAAAAATCAGGGATTTTATTTTTAGGTCTTATCGCCCAGCCCTAGGCTGACACAGAGGAACACTTCCCTCTGATTGTAGGTGGCAGACTTGTACACTGGCTAATCATGTGCTACGTGTGTGTTTGTGTGTTGAACAGGCGAAAGAGCGCTACACAAAGGCCCTGGAGGAGCTGAACCGCTGTAACCCTCGATACATGGAGGACATGGAGCAGGTGTTCGACCTCACGCAGGAGGCCGAGAGGAAGAGGCTGCGCTTCTTTAAAGAGCTGCTGCTGGACATACACACACACCTCGACCTGTCCACCAGGGAAGGGTATGAAGCACGCACACATCTGCAGAAACATGAGGAAAAATAGATTTGTTACTGGATGGTCTGTGAGTCAGAACGAAGGCATGCAGGTCTATCAGGGCTCAGGTGTGTGCAAACGTGTGTATGTACACAAGAGTTAATAGAAAACTTCCAGTGTTGGTCATTAACTATTGACCTTTTTATTCTATTTGAACATGAACACAAACCAAAAACAGGGATTTGAACAGTTTAACGAGGTCTTTGGTTAAAAAAGGCCAAAAAAGACAGTGAAGCGTAAAAAGATTAAGGGTATGTCCACACGTAGGCGGGTATTTTAGAAAACAGCTCTTTTTCTGTGTTTTATCCAAGCGGCAGCCTCTGGGGCTGAAAATGGAGTCCCATGCAGAAGTGCAAAAACCTGCAGTACCCCAGATGTCCACTTGAGGCTGGCTGCAGAAACCTGACACTTAATGGTGTTGTCTGAAAAGACCGTTTGTACAGCCTAAATAAACATCTTTACAGCCTGGCTCGAAAAACAGATGCATCACGATTTTGGATATTAAGGGAGACATTTGTACTCATTTCACCTGCTAACATGCTATAACTCCGGTCAGACCTGTGGTTGTAAAAGATAAAGAAAGTTAAACTGCTTTAAAATAAAAATTAGAAAATAAAAGTTTCATGTATGGCCACCAGTACATGGTAATGAACAGCGTCTAACAGCGGCTTTATGTGTTTTTGCCTTTTTGTGTAGATGGGGATATTTAAAAAAAACTTCATGCATGTGAATGTGATTATTTTAAAAACAGGAAGAAAATCTGTTTCTGTAAATACCCCTCTATAGACGTGGGCAGTTTATCTAACTTTAAATAAGATTACAATAACTACCCTCCACAATTATGAAAACTAACTCATCGAGATTGAAAGATCTCTGACCACATGAGGTGTTGAACCTTTTTTTTTAGCATTATTTTGCAAAAACAATATTTCTACGTGTATATTTCTATGTATTGCCTGTTCTTTAATGTAAAAAATGACTGTCAAAGCATATATATTCAATGAGAGGATGGAGTGCGTGTTTTAGGTTCAGTTAGTAATTGTGTTTCATAATTTTGAAATCACTGTTAAATTCATCTCGGTCGGGGTTTTTGCCATAATCACCTGACGTGATGACATTTGAAACGTAATCCAGTAGATTTAACTTTTAGTCAGTTAGATTTAGAGGGTCCTCTCTACAGAGCCATGGTTAAGTCTAAAAAAAGAAGAAAATAAACAGTTTTTTGCCCAGCCCTGCAGATGAAAGACCTTCAGTTCTCTCACTGTGACCTTGGTCCAGACTCTCAGGCCGAGCTCCAACAAACTCGACTTTATTGAGTCTCTTCTTACCTAAAGTGAGTTACCATACACATCAGGACATGCTCAAGTGGCTCCAAACCCCTGAGGTCATGATAAGAAATTAGATTAAAAAAATGCTAAAGGGAAAAATAAATACATTAATTAATTAAATAGAATTTAAAATAATATGGTAAAATGAGATGGCCAAACACCAAATGTGTAATAAAATCTACTACAGTAGGCTAATCAAAAGAAAATCCATTAACAGAGAATAAAATAACGAAACAATAAATCTGAACTGAAATTGAAAAAAAAAAAACATGCTAAGAGGATTAAAATAAACAAATAAATAAATATGATTAAATAACAATTACTACCGCGGCGCGGTTCGAAAAACAGTGGGCAAATGTGAAAGCGCCCTAAGAAAAGATGTTTCAGAAGTAGGACTGTTGTATTTGGATTACTTTACCTCCAGTCTAAATAAAGCTTATTTTTTTATCTGTCAGCTGCTGAGCAAGCAGACGGAAAATCAGAGGGCAAAAGTTCTACTGAGTCAAACAGCGAAAGATAAGAGCTGATGCACACAGTTAAGGTTCTTTAACTGAAAGGAGAGGGAACTGTAATGACAATTTTATAATGACTTTTAGGTCTCTTAGTTGATCTCAAGTATTAGATTCTTTACGAGGCTTTGACTCTGACTGTAAAACCAAAATATCACATGAACTACTGTACAAACCAATGGAGACAAGGCAATAAGAGGAGCCAACATGGAAATGAGAAAGTGGAATATAAACTAGAACTCACTCACAAGTTTGAAACAATCAGATGAGACACGAGCCGACCCTCGTCCTCCACCGATGCAGTGTTTTAATTTGTTCTGTCTGTGTGTGACCTTGTATTGAAAAAACATGACCTCTGCCAAAAGGAATACAAGAAATAGTCAAGGTTTGTCTTTAAACTGTTAGTTTTAGAGAAACTTAGCAGTTTCCCATGCATCCTTAAAACCTGGAGCATAGTTCACCGATTTTTCAGTCATTTAATTTAATGAAAAATGAAGAAAAAACAACAAATGTCCCAGAAAATCTTGTGCTAGCTTGGGAATTGCCTGCAGTCATCAGATAAACTCTTCAGCAACTCTAAACGGTGTCTAAAAAGTGTCACAGTGTCCTACAGACTCCTTCACTGATCTACTGCATGAGCTCTTCTTCGTCTTCTTATTATTATTATTATTATTATTACTCTGCTTTCTTTCTCAGCTGTTTACTGGAGTGCATGCACACTGCCGTTTAGTTTTGTATGTACAGTTTTTTTTGAAGATTACATTAAGTGATAATCTTAGTCTAAAAATAGATAACATAACGTAGCGCAGTAAAAAACAAGTCACAACAAGCACACAGGACCGTTTAGAGTTGATGAAGAATTTATCTGATGACTGTAGGCAGAGGCAGGCTAACACTACCCATTGACTCCCAGTGTTTGAGCTAAGCTAATTAAATCTGGGTGAGCTCTGCCCGTCTCTTACTGTTACTGCACGAACAGTCTAAAGAATGGTGTCTATCTGCTTGTCATGGACTCTGGAGTGGAGCAAGACACGGAAACAATAAAAAGTTGGTGTATCCCTTTAAAGGTCACTAAAGGTCATTTTCTGTTTCAGTTGGAGGCTTTTCAGGATGGGTTCAGCTGAAGATGGCACATTTCAGAATCAGACCTCCACAGAAAGGATCATAGTGATATATAACATTGATTTTGTACTCCTGTTATAACAGCCAAAGTGTCTCAGGAAATGTCCCAGAAAAGTCCTGGAAAATGATATTTATGAAAGAGTGGATATCCTGAAATATGACAGACAAAGTCAGAAGAAAGACCGAATTAAAATTCTCAAATAACCGAACATAAATGTGACTGGAAAAGGAATTAGCTGAAGAGGCTGCTGAAGTGTATGAAACAAGAGGACTGACAGTCAGTGTGTCCAACAGGTTTAAAAGTCTGTACCGGGACCTGGGACAGACCATCCAGGCCGCCAACGACACCGAAGATCTCAGATGGTGGAGGAACACCCACGGACCGGGCATGAGCATGAACTGGCCGCAGTTTGAGGTACAGACAGACTCACAAACACAAATACAGTCGATGTTATAACTTCACTCATTCATGATTTCAGTCAGACATCATGATAGAAAACAAGAGAATGAGGAGGACTGTGTTTCAGACAGACTGAATATTAAACAGACTCTCAGTGAAAGACTTGTTGTGAGCCTGAGAGCTCTGAGTGGGGTCAGGAATGTCTGAAAACACACACACAGACACACACAAACACACACAAACACACACATACAAATACACATATACACGTGTAGCTGTTTGTGGAAATCCACAAATTTCCCCTCAGCTCTGCAGAGCGTGCCACCAAGGACAAACAAATATTGACGGATATGAAAATGCAAACAACAGATTCTGGGAAACAGGAGTGAAAATAAAATGTCTGTAGGATTTAAGGAAGAATATATGTCTTCATTTAACCAAGATTCAGAACTAAACTGACGCAGTGCTGTGTTACAGTGAGAGGAATGAGTTTATGGAACAATCTGAACTAAGAAACTAAAGAAACTCAATTAAATTTTATCTTTAAAAAACTATCCAAGCCAGGATGTTGAATAAGGGAAATGTTTTCTTACTGTGTTTGTTTTGTGGCAAACTGTGAATTAACGTGGCCTTTTTTCTTTGTTTGTTTTGTTGGTTGTTTTTGAAATTAAGAAATAATGAAATGTAAAAAGGTATGTTGGCCTGCAGCTCTTGTTCATTTGTATTATGTGTTTAGTTCATTAATATCTTGTGAGGAAGGCAGACTCCACAAGATTTTTCTTTTTTCTGCTCAGTTTAATTCACTTGTTTGAGATTTCTTTTGCATTGAATGATTTATGTAATGACAGAATGAAATAAAGTCCTGAACTAACTACCCAACTTAGTGAAAGAAGATATGAACTATTTCATCCTCACATCTCTTTGCAAAAACAAAACAAAACAAAACAAAACAAAACAAAACAAAACAAAACAGGGTTCCTATGGATCCAAAAGTTCTTGAAATATTTGTTATTCAGTGTCATAAAGAGTCTTTTAAAGTCTTATTTTTACATGTCAAAGGTCTTTCTTTTTACATTCTATATTTTGGGATGGCCGTATTCATATTCATGTAATACATCAAAACACATGTTTCTTTTCCTGCTGCCATCAACACATTTTTTTGATGAGAGTGCAAAGTCTGTGATTTGCAATGCACGCAGGACGAAGTGGAAGGGACTTATTTATTTTATTTATTTTATTTTATTTAACCAGATAAGTCCCATTGGATCTCATTCACAAAGGCAACCTGTCCATGAGGTCAGCAGCACACGTCATAATAAATACAAATTAAAGAGAAGATTAAGGTAATAAATTACAAACATTAAATATGGAAAAAATTCAGCAATTTGACAGTGAAAGTGCGACAGTTTTTAGGACAGTGTCAGTTACAAACACAGGCATTGTTCATGTGATTCTCGCTGCCTAGACAGTAAAATGAAACAAAAAGTTCAACATGAAGCTCGATGTTATCCATTCTCAACTGGAATTAGTTTTAGATTTCCATCCTTAGTGCACAACAACAACTAAAGACGATAAAACAAACAAAGGAAAACAGAAAATTTGCTTTTACTCTGTCAGTGACATATATTAACATTCAGAAATAATTTTTATGGAACAGAGGGAGCTCTCATCATTTTTCTACCTCATAAAATAATTCAAATAAGCACAATAACTGAAAAAACAACAGTTACTCAGAGGCACAAACTGACTGGAAAAAGTGAGTCAGTGAACATGACTTTAAATTCTGTAATGTTGTTTTTGTTAAACTCTCTCTCCCAAAGTGAATAAATCACACCATCAGTTCTTCCTTAGATCAGTTGCGCTCAAGAATGCCCACGCCCATTTCTCTGTGTGCTCCCGTTGTTTTGTCCTGTTTCTGTCTGTGAAAAGAAATCCAGACCTGATTGTTGTCCCATAATAGAGATACAATCATCTGGACTCCCATCTCCCTCCCACCATCCACTCTGATTTTTGGCAGCTGCGCTCGCCTTGTGAGCGTGTGTGTGCACCCTGCTCCAGATACTAACATTTCAGGTTTCACAAAAAGACGACATCAATACTTAAAAGTGGATTACAGACAGTCTGGATCAATATTTAATTTGTCTGATCTGGATTAAATTTATGAAAACAAAACTTAAGATGGCTGAAGGCGTGTTTGGACAAAACATGGAGCAGCTCAGTTAGATCCAGACGTTCACACAAAGCCTGTCAGATTTTTATTTTTTAAGTTCAGAACTGCAAAGTTTTAATCAGAGGGGGACTGGCTGTGGTGAAAGATACAAGAACACAGTTTTATAGGCACAAGTGGCTGAGCTTTCTGGTGTTTTAGAGGCTAAACAGAGCAGAAGTAAGCCGAGATTGATTTGATTAATTACCTGTTTCTTCAATTTATTTTCAAGGATGCTCTCAGATATTGATGGTGGTGGACATTCAATGCTTAACAAATTTATTAGACCACCACCCAGTGTGAGGGTTATGCCCCAGCTTCTTAAATTAACAGCATAAATTACCAAAATCATGTTAATGTTTCTGTAGTGGTTAATACACCAGTATGAAAAGGCTTTTGAAATGATATTTTCAATGTCAATGTCAGCTTTATTTACATAGCACATTTAAATAGCCAGCAGCCTACCAAAGTGCTTTACAGTAGAAAAGGCAGACACAGTAAAAAAAGTAAAATAATAAAACCAATAAGAGTAATAAAAACCAATAAAAGCAATAAGAACAAGAAACAATAGAGTATAAATATGTTTACCAACCAGTAGAACCAATAACAAGCCAATAAAAGTGGCTATACTCTGCCAAAGGCCAAGGTGAACAAGTACATCTTTAGCTGTGTTTTAAAGTAGAGAGGCTATCTGCAGTCCGCACATTCAGAGGTAATGCGTTTCACAGAGTGGGAGCCACAATTTTAATACTAAAACACAATTGTTATTACTATCCATGAATCGTTATTTTTTCAAAAATCAAAACATGAAACTGATGCACTTGCGAAGTCAGAGCCTGGATTTGAATACTTTTGAATAAATTTAGGATTTAGTCGATTCAAGAATTGATTGCGCAAAAAAGTTTAATTGAAAGCAAGTGTGTGGGAACAGCTAGAAACTATTTGGAGCTAAATAAAAACAGATACTGTGGAAAAGCACAAAAAAACAATGCAGCAAGAATGCCAGCTGTTATCAAGGCCAAAGGAGGCCATACAAAATATCAGGATTTTTGGTCATTATGTGGGAAAAATCACTATTTAGGTGTTCCAATTTAATATTTGCCAAATAAAAAAACCATTAGAAAAATATCAAGTAGACACACACATCCCTGGTCGGGTGTTGGATCTGAAAAAGACTCGCATGATAAAGCACAAAAAGATCTGAACACCAAAAGTCGCTCCCTTTAAGAATTTATTATGAAAATCGGGGACATTGCGAGCTACTTTTGGCGGACTGATCTCTTTGTGCTTTTTCAAATTAATAAACAACAATAGTTTTATGATGGGTGGTCTCATAAATTTGTTAAGCACTGTGTATATAAAAACACACCTTTGCATCTTCACCTTTGACGTTAACAGCATATGTTAGTGCTGTCAAATGATTAAAATGTTAAATCAGATTAATCACAGAGTTGCTGTGGATTAATTACGATTAATCATGATTAAATATCATTAATTTTTAATCTCTATTAATCGTGTTTCATTTTGCAAAACCGAACAGACTCACGAAAGAAGGGGATATATATATGTATTTAACGTGTTTATTAAACACCTTTAAAGTCCATGTTAACAAAAGACATGTCTTTTTCCAAAAAAAACCAACTCGTTGATATTGTCCGAGAGGAACTGCAGCTGAGGGCAGCCTCTCACATGGAACAGGGATTTCCAGAGATGTTTCAGGGATTTTGAGTCGTTCTGCGCGGCAGATGGGTTAATTGCATTAAAATTTTTATTTAGATTAATCACGATGGTGATTTTGACAGAAATTTAAGTTCACACTCTGTTGTTGAACTCACACACTCACTTTAGTAAAGAGGTGGCAGAGTGAGGGTCTGCACAGGAAGTTGCTCCTCGCAGTTTGGGGTGCAGTGCCTTGCTAAAGGGCACGACGAAGTGAACTGGCACCTCCTCATCCCCCAGACTAAAATCCAAACCTGGTGTGGTATCCCCTCTTGGTACCCCTGCAGAAAGAGCTACTGCAGCCCCCTGTTGAGTGTCTTTTGGGGCTTTTTCACCACAAGGTGTTGGCTGGACTCAGCTCAGCCTTACTCTGGTGTTTCCATCTGGAGTTTGAGCTGTCACCTCCAGCAAAGCGCCTCGCACTTTTATTTCCTCCTTCGTCGTCGTCAGGATGTCATGGTAGTTTTGTGCCTCCAAATGAAAACCCCACCAATGTTAAAGAGGTATTGTCAAAGTATGTACTTTTGAGGAAGATGAAGCAGGTAGTACTCTAACTGTGTACGGCTGAGCCGAGAAGACCAGGTACAGCAAATGCAAAAGTCGCATTTATTTAAAAAATGAAATAAAATCAGCTCCGAGACAGTTCAGTAAACTGTTTGTAACATTAAGATCGAATGCAGGGCTGGAGCATTTCATCACATAGTATTCCCACTTTGAACTTTTACCTGCAAAACCAAACACTAAAAGATGAATCGATATCAAAAATCTAAATGGATTAAAAAATTCCACCTGCATCACCACCCAGAGTTGTAATGTGTACTTTTTGCTCATGGACTTTCCCCAAATTCAGGGTTAATTTAATCACGTGATAAGGCTGCTTTCTGAGGAAATACTTTGTTATGTAAGCTGAACATTTTGCCATATTGTGCTTGTCTTAAGCCTGTAAGCATGTATGTACATTGACCCTTAGAGCATGATCTCTGCCTGTAGGAATACATAAGCTGATCTGAACATCAAGTTTCTCAAGGTGTCTAATGCTCTTCTGTACCTTCTGCTCTTAAGTAAGAATGGGAAAAGAGTTGGTTACGGTTACAAGTTTGAGAATTAATTTTGCTGTTATGCTTAATGAATGCTTTGATTGTCTGTGATGTTGTTCCACATGCCTTCCAAAACAGTGTTTTCACGCTCTTGAAGAGGCAGTCAGCATGAACAACACCAAAGGGGTCAAGGAAGTAAGAAGGGAACAAAAGACAGCGACGGTCAAAATGTGGCCTTATTTTAAAGAAAATGACACTAACAGCACAGCCTGCAGTGTCGGTGACTGTGATTTCAAAAAAGGATCAACACATGGATTACTAATGGCAAAGTGATCAATTAAATCTTTTTAATCCTCATGCCGACTCTTAACTAAACTTCTCTAAAATACACCTTCTTGAACTTAACTGATGAATCTGTCTGAATTAATTCTGTTTAAGAGCCCATATTATACTTTTTATATGCCCCTTAGTTTGTTTACGTCTTCTCAGGGTGATGTTGTACTTCTATGCACAAGACAAAAAGTCAGCAGAAACCAGGCAGGTTTTGTAAAGTTAAGACTTTGTGCAAAAGATATTGGTATCAGTTTTAGTGATAATGAGTTCAGAAATATCGGCATAAAGGATATCAGCAAAAATCCAATATCGTGCATCCATTTTTAAAATATTTTCTGTATTCTTTGTAAACATTCAACAACCCTGTCATCCACAGAAATAGAAGAAAGTGTCATAATTACAATAAAGATGCATGACATCATATTACATTATGAATATTTCAAAGGAACAATAAATATAACAATAAATAAAAATAAAGATGGGTTATGGTGGGATGTAAATGTTTTGGGGTGTCAGTTTTCTAATTTTCATCTTCAGCTTTCCTTAATAGAGCTCATATTATTATTTTTGATAAATGCATGAGTATGTTCGCAATCAGTAATGCTCAAAAAACATTTTAATTTTATTGTAATGAGTGCCCTGATCCAGCTGTATTCTCTCTCTAAGACGTTCCCTAACCCCCCCGATGTGAGCCCAGTGTGCTCTGATCGGTTTAGTCAACGTTTTGGTGATTGATCAGTTCAGCGCTGCTCTGCGTCATGTTGTCAACAACTCTGCAATCATTCTAATGCTCTGTAATGGCCTTGTTACTGAGAGCCAATGGGCTTCAACTACTGACCAAACAGCGATAAATAAACTCCAAAAAGTCGAATATGGGCTCTTCAAGACCAAAAAAACAGAACATAGCCATTTTAAAGACATTTGACGTTTTGTTATATTTTTAACAGGTTGGACTTTTCTGTAAAGACACAGGTAACCTGATTCGGCCGTCCAAGTTAAAAAAACGTTTAGAAAAAGAGAGAGGTAGTTGTTTTTGGCAGAAAGAAATAAATCAGTCTTCTCCGTCCTCTGAGGAATCTCTCGGTGTTCCCACAGTGCTGCTTACAGGCAGACAGGGACTTATTGTGTAGCACTCACAAACAGTTTTTAAGAACTTGATGCTTTTTCTAGATTTTCAAATCATAAAAATAACCTCAGAACAGACCAACAATCACTTCGTCTGTCCTCATTTTAAAGAAACCATCCCTGTGTGGGGTCAAACATGTTCACATCCTCTTTGCTGATAGATTGCAGTTTTTCTCGCTGCTCCACTCAGACTGTAAATAACAGGACATCCCATAGCCTCCTACCCCTGTCAGCACCCTGTCATTACATCCATACTGTGTCCCTGTGTGTGTTTGTTTTAGTCGAGGTGTGACCCATTGATTATCCACCTCAGGAAGAGACCGCTCGTTAGCTCGACTACAAGAGAAGTCACACGTTTTAATAAAAGAACGAATGTAAGGATTATGTTTACTTACAAGGCCGAGACTTTTATCATGGGTTTATTAATTAAATTTTCACAGTATTAATCTTTTATCTTGAATAATTTTTAGATTATAAGAGAGCTATCCATTGCAAGGTTACATTAATCTGAGTTAAACCCGGATGAATGAGTAATTTAAGGGCTCCGTGATGTGTCCCTCATCTGTTTATTTAGCCTCTTATCTTCTGTCTCTCCTGTTCACTAGGATTATAGATAAGTAAAGCCCATTACATTCATTTCCACTTACATCATGTCTTAGGTGTCTATTTAACAAAGACAATCACAAGGCCACATAAAGAGACAGATGACCATTCATGCTCACACTCATACCTAAGGGCAATTTGGAGTCACCAGTCAACCTAATGAGTATGTTTTTGGTCTGGAGGAAGCTGGAGTGCCCAGAGAGAACCCACACATGCACAGGAAGAACATGCAAACTCCCCACAGAAAGGCCCAGCCCAACCCGGGGATCAAACCGACAACCTTCGTGCTGTGAGAGTTACATAATGTAACTGAATCAATTGTTTTATGCAGCCAAGAAAACAAATTTCACCTCCAACATTATTCATTCAAGGTTCAGTAAGAATCTTAATCTCCAGCTCTGTGAATTAAACAGTAGAAGAAGTAGTAGAACTAAACACATCATGTTCTCAGCTTCATCAAAAACTCTCATTACTGAGCCAACCTGAACGCAGCACAAGGTTTCTGACTGGACCTCAAACGCATCACTAAACACAGCGTGCATCTGTTGTGCAGCAGTGTGTAGCTTGTTAAACATGGATGATTAGTGTCTATCCTGCTGCTCTCAGCATGAATTTCAGCACTCGATTCATAATTTTGACTAAAAAGATAGAAAATGAAGTTTTGTGGATTCTAGCACAGTTAATTAAGAGGATGACTGAGCAGCAGATGACAAACATGAGGTTAATCCATAGGTGATCAGGATTGGTGACTACAGGCATTAATTTTGATCAGCCTATACTAACTATATTCTACAAATATTGGATCATTTGATGATCTATCAGGGCATTTTATCTAACTACACTGTATTTCCAAATGTTATGATGAATGAAATGTTGGCTCGAGGTGCCTCTGCTCTTCCTCTCCAGCATTTCTCTGTGCTCTCATTAATCATGTGGAACAAATTGTAGGAGATGGGACAAAAATGAAACGTGCTAGACCTTTGTCAGGGAGTTGTGAGGAGTGCCAGGCTGCTCTTTTGTTGTTGTTCACTGTAACATCACATAGTCTGACCTTGGCCTCGGCCCCTTCCTTTCTTATTCAGTAAAAGTGATTAAATTCAAGTACCCTACAACATGTTGTTTTACATTTAGGTAGGAAATCGAGTAGTATCAACCCTTAAAGTTAAAATAAAAACAAGCAAATTCTCTAAAGGGGCAAATTATCAACATCCAAGCTCTGATACATCCTTTTATGATTTTGTTTAGCCCATATGCCCCACACTTTTATCTATCTGTAGTATTAGACTGTGAAAATGTCAGGAACAGCTTACGATGGGCTTCCTTAACTTTCACAACTTTGTTCTGATGCTGGTTAGTTTTTCTTCTCTACCCACTTTACCAGTATAAACATGACAGACTGAGACTTTCCTCATCGGCCAACTTTTGGTGAACTTCCAGCCCTCTTAAGTCATTTTCGGTTTAAAAAGAAAACAGATTGTCTTTTTGCTTTTATTAGCCCGAACCAAACTAAAAAACAAAGTACAAACTATTTGTGCAGGAGTGGTCTCCAGAGGCGAGTCGTTCCATCAGCAGGAAGGAGCGAGGAGGAGACTCTGAGGACAACGTGGTCACCCTCACCAACATCGTCTCTTCTGGTGGAGGGGACGCCCCACCCAGTCCCATCACGGGAAGGTAGGGGAACACCTTAACATCTGAAAACACGAGGAGCAACAACAGTGCGATTTTTTTATTTATTTGAAGGGATACACCAGCTTTTTTTGTTTTCGTGTTTTCCCTCATTCCTACGTCCATGATGAGCTAAAATAGATAACGAAATATAACGCAGTAAAAAACAAGTTACAACAAGCACACAGGACCTTTTTAGAGTTGATGAAGAATTTATCTCATGACTGTAAGCAGAAGCAGGCTAACACTACCCATTGACTCCCAGTGTTTGAGCTAAGCTAATTAGCAGTGGGCGAGCTCTGCCTGTCTCTTCCTTGTTACTGTCATCTGCTTGTCATGGAAACAACAAAATGTTGGTGTATCCCTTTAACCCTCAGGCCCTCCTTTAAAAAAAATCACTCTTTCTCTCTCAAAGCCCTTTTGGGTTATTGAATATAATTTAAAATATTAAACAGAAAAAAACTTTATTTTTGGTCATAAAATCCAGTCCTCATGATGTGTAGCAAATGTCAGTTAATTTTCGTAATTTTGGTACATAATACCTAATTTTTTACACAAGAAAATTATTTTCCATTTGGTGAGTATGCAAAGTTTTTTTGTCTGGGATATGACATTTTTAACAACAACATTGATTTTGATGGAATACTTTTTTTTCTTTTTTTTTTAACATTCTTTATCTTGGGATGCAGTGTTCATATTCACGCAATCCATCAAAACAGGCGGTCTTTTCCTTTCTGCCATCAACATTCTTTTTTTTATATTTCTGAAACTACTTACAAGGGAGAGATAAAGAGTGTGCACCAATGCATTAAATGTATATCACAGGGAGCATTAAAAGAAAGAAAAGATAATGATATACATTAAAGTAGATGTATGAAAAATAATTAAACAACAAGTAAACAAAGTTTTGTACAAATAAAAATACATCAGGATTATTACTTCGTCTCCTCAACAAAATCTGTCCATAAATGCCTCACATATTTTACCATTTGGTCCAAAATTTAACAAAGATAGAATACTTTTTGCACAATTACAAAATGCAAAATACTCACACATTTTCCCCTGAAGGCCCTTTTAGACCATTGGATAAATATCCAGAAATATAAAGAGCTTTCGAGTTAACCTCTCATCAATACAAGGCACTATACCTCTGTTTCTCCACATGTACAGTAAAAGCAGTTGATGCACTGTTAAATAGAGGAAATATAGGCGTAGCATTATATATTAAATGGATGCAGTGTGAGCAGCAGGCGTGCGACGCTGTAGGAAGCGGTTCAATCGCCAATCCAACGATCAGGTTCAGTTAGGACAGTGTGAAGGTTTAGCTTCTCTCTAAAAGACAGGACTCTGTGTAAATACTAGAGTTGCATCACCTAAAACACAGGCATTTTCCACTTCAGGATAATTAGCATGTTACTCCTGTGTGTGCACGTGTGTGAGAGCAGCAGCATGTGTGTGCACGTGCCGAGTGTGTCCCTGAGGAGTTAACATCCTGTACACAACACACCGTAATTAAAAGCTAGAAAGATGTCTGTGTGTGTGACAGCCAGATTAACTCGAGCAGTAGGTTTCCTAAAAAGTAACAGACATTTGGCAGAATATCACATGCTCCACTTTTATATCTAATCCCTTCTGACCAAAATCCTTCCTGTGACTGCAGCAAATCTTTCAAAGGGCTTAAAAATCCCCATTTTGCTTAATTTTGAAGTAAAAATATGACATCTGGGGTCAAGATAAAGATTAAACCTCTTATGAGAGAGGCCGATCTACAATTGTTACAATGAGAAGAAATGGTTATATAAAAAAGATCAAATATATGAAGAGATATCCACAGCCAACACGCTCACAAAACGGAAACATGAGGCAGAGAAAGATCTTTAAATATATCAACACTATTAAACTTGAGAATAAATTTAAGATTTTGTGCTTGTCAGACTTATTTTACAACAGTTCAGTCCTGTAAATGTGGGCAACCCAGATAGTTGAAGGCAAGGTATAAAGAGTGTTAATAAGAGACAAATAATGAGAAAACAAACCTCCAATATTACTTTTGATACTGAAATTTACTTTTAAAAAGTCAAAATTAAGAGGAGGTGTTTCAAGCTTTTATCCTTCCAATTGATCGAGATCAGTCAGTATCACTCACATGTAGAGATAAGCAATTAATTGAGTTTAAATCTGTATTACAATTACTGCCTCCCAAATGGATTAATCAAGATTTAATGAGTGCTGTGCTGCATGATATTTGGCACTTGTTTTGTCTTTTTTCATCCATTATTTTGGGGTATTTGTGGTTTTTTACTCATATTTTTATTTTTGCTTGCTCTTTTTTTTAGAATAATAGTGTTCATTTAAGCTCAGTTACTGCATGTAGTAAAATAGTAAAATCAGTGAGGAATTGTGCTTTATAATTGTGATGTGAATATCTATGAACATAATCAAGGTTATGATGATGTGTTTGTTGGTATGTTTTGGATGGTTTTTGTTTATTTTGGAACCTGTCAAAGATAAATTTCTGTTGCTTGTTGCAGACTATGAAGGCTATCTATCTATTTATCTATCTATCTATCTATCTGTCCATCTATCTATCTATCTATCTATCTGTTCAAGCAGCCCTGCTCATACGTTTTATATAAATTCCTGACATCGTTCAACAGATCTTTACAGAGAAAACTCATTTTCCCGATAAAAAACATAGTAGTCATATTTTTAGACTTTCATTTTGATCATTAGTTTAACAACTTCCTGTCAGTCTAGTAACCAGTGTCCAATCAGAAGAACCTGAAAGTCAACACAGCTTTCATTATTATCTTTATTAAATTATTTCAGTACCTAAAAGAATACAAAAGAAAGTGAGAGTGATTCAGAATTGTTCTGAGTAACATTTGGCCTGAAACTGCTTCAGAGAGTGGACAAATGACCAAATGAAGCAAAGAAATGTCTGGATGAATAAGTGTAAATATGTAAATAATTTTTGCTGCAAATTTCTTTGTAAACTTGATTTTTTTATTCTCCAAAGAACCAAAACCTGACAGAACAAAGGCTGATTCATCATTGGTCTAAGTCTTTTTAAAGTTCTGTTGAGTTTTATTTATTTATATATGATTTTTGAATTTTCTCCTTGATCAAACAATGTTTAATGCATCAGACTGACAACATCACAGCATCAATATTCTGATAGCCCAGGATGCCTCTAACCTTGAAAGGGTTAAGTTTTGTTGTGCAATTTTGCAAAATAAAATAGTGGGAAATGGCTTGGAGTTACAAGAGTTAAATGCCTGCGTGGATAATCAATTTTTTTAATGTTAATTATGTCTTAAGTCAGAGCTGTCGTAGACTTAATAGTCTTCGTGTTTCTGCTCTGTGCCCGAGGCCTTTCAGTGTAATGTGCTCTTCTTACAGTCTAGTGTTAAATCCGACTGCTCCATCGTATTATTACATTATTCAAATACTGCTGCAGTGGAAATATTCATTTTTAATGCCCCAATCACCTCGACTTTCCCCAAATAGATCTGCCACACTGACTCAAAGAGCAAGAACAAATCAGGAGGAGGGTCTTCAAAACGTTTCTTTAAATAGTCTCACAGTCCTCGTCTTTTTGTTCAAGGTCTTTGTAATGCAGCTCGCTGATCAGAAATAAAGCTGCAGTCTATTTCTGTCAGCCTCTGCTGCTTTAGCACATTTTCTTACTGTAAGAGCTCACACAGACAACCCAGACACTGGTTATGCTTTGTAATGTTGTAGGAGCTGATTTGATTTTAATTTGTGGCATCAGTTTACTAAACTGTGTGTTTAAAGTCAAACTCTGTCATGATTTTTACTAGAATGCCTAAGATCAGTTCAGATTCAAATTTTATTAGGGCCGCATGGTATTATCGGGTATCGGCAGATATTTGCCTAAGAATTTGATTATCAGTATCGCCAAATATGAAAACTATAACAGATATTTACAGAGGTTATTTTGACCATGAAAATCCCAAATATTGTCCGATGTATTGTGATAGTTCCTCCTCATCAAGCAGTGTCCCCTTTAATGAATGGAGAGTGTCATTTATTAAAGAAAAATGTTTTTTTTCTCCGTTCACATCTGTTTCTAACACAAATGAACAGTAAGCATTGAACAAACAGGTCAATTTTAATAAATTAGAGACTCTGTGCTTCTGACACAAAATATTGGTAATGGGGATAATGAGTTTAGAAAAAAAGTATATCGGCATTAATCCAGTGTCATGCATGCCTTATTTTTATATTTGTGGATACAGATTATCATCTTTTTTGGCCATTATTTGCCAACACTGATATTTTTAGGTTAATATGCATCCGTAGTTTAGAAATATTAGCTTCTTGGATATCGGCAAAAGTCCAGTATTGTGAATCTCAAATAATGTTTAGTACTCAAAATGTTCAATCATATGAATAATTTTTTGTTTTTCATATTTTCAGTAGATTTTCTTAATTCATGTCTTTTTTACTTTAAAAATCAAATTGAAATTGAGTCTCAAAAATACTCATTCATGGGAAGTAAAAGATTACAGGCACTTTGAAGACATGCATGCAGGTGCATTGTTCATTTATTTATTGAAAAATAATGTTTAATTCCATCATCAGTGAGCATTAATTTGATTTTAAGAGCATTTTTAAATCCCTGATCAGCCCTGTTATCTCTAAGTGTTGTTCCTCAAACCTGTCGCCTGCAGATGTCAAAGGCGTTTAAAGTATGTGGTTAAAATTACGACATTCTTGATGGTTTTTGTCATGCAGCAGTTTTGCAGTTATGATTCAGACACTCTGAAATAAAAGAGAAAATGTGACTCCCTGTTCAGCCGAACTTAAGCACGTCTCCTCTGTGAGCCCTCCGCTGTCTCATAAACTAGCTTAGCAGTCTGCCCCTCACAGCATGTAGTCCAACACTTAGACATTTTAACACACTCCTTTTTCCACTTTATATGTGTGAAAATTCCAGCTGTGGTCACCTGGAGATGCATGAGGCAGCTACAGATTGTCTCTGACTTTATTTATAGCTCAGTGTACACATTAGGCTCACAGGAGTCTGAAGATGTTCAGAAACTTGGAAGGAACTTAAAAAACACAGGCAACAGACATGTTTAGTTACCTCCGCCAAGGATGTTCTGTTTTTGCTGGTGTATGTTTGTTTGTTTGTTTGTTTGTCTGTCTGTTCGTTAGCATGGTTATGGAAAAACTACTGGATGGATTTACATGAAAATTTTACCAGAGATATATGGTAAAAATTCAGTGATGTTCCCAAAACTTGTGTTCATACAGGATAACAACCTCCATGTAAGTGCTGAGTGATTTTTGATGCTCTGACTATGATTTTGTGCTTCAAAGGGAGAAGCAAAATTCACTGAACAAGAAATAAAATAGGAGAAGTGTGTCAAAGAGCTTTTCCTGATGGGACAGAGATTATGTTTTTTTTATCAGACTGTTTGTCTGCCTCATTGTCTGAATGTCTGCTCTCACCTCTCTCAGGGTCAAAGATTACTCATCGGACTGGTCAGACGAGGAGACTCCTAAGAAGGCGCTGGCGGTGAACGGCGTGGGGGAGGCGGGGGACGAGGACGAGGATCAGGTAGAGGGGGTGCGAGTCCGAGCGCTCTATGATTACATGGGCCAGGAGGCAGATGAGCTCAGCTTTAAAGCAGGTATTAACACTTACTAATGCTGACAGAGGGGAGGCATCACAGGGACCAGGACTGATCAGTTCTGCTTTGATTAATTGGTTTTGGTGTGAATGCAAGCTGTTGTTTTTAGGGAATGGACAAAACATTGTAATGGCAACAAATTAAATTCAAATACCCAAAGTTAGAGTATTCATTTTATACGGTTTGACTTTGCAGAACGATGCATTTAGTATAATCAGGTTTTGTGTTTATTCATCACTTTGGAGGACAGACCTGCTTTAATTCTGCTTCAACAATAAACTTGATTGTATTGAATAAACCGGCCTAAGGTTGATAAAACACTCAGAAAACAGTCAAGATTAAGAACAATCAGTTTAAACAGGGGACACTGAAATTTGTTTGCCAAATTATAGCAATGTTGTAACTCATTGCTCAAGTATATTCAACCTGACACAGAGGACGACGACTTAATCTCCAACCTTTAGATCAAACTGCTGGCTGTTCCTATAAAATGCCATTGATGCGGCTTTAAGTGTCCGCTTCATATTTATTTTGTAAATATTTTTATTTAGTTTTTTTAATTTTCAGTTAACAAATAAAACAGAAGAACAATTTAAACCAGAACATGAACAAGGAGAAAAGTAGAGAAAAAAAGAGAGAAATATAATCATGACAATAATATAAGCAAATGAATAAACAGTGATAAATAAATACGTAGAAAACAAATAAACAGAAAAGGCACAAAAGCAAGTACATTCAGCAAATGCTACTTGCCTTTCAGCACAATGTAATAATCAGCACCATGGTTGGGTCAAATATAGAGCACAGTCGATGTGAAAAACCCAAGTGATAACAGCAGATGCATTCAAATGTATTTGCTCCAGAAATGGTCTCCACATTTTGGTCAAAGCCAGGCGGTGTAGTTTGTTCTCCATCTCTGTATTTTACATTCAGATGAATAGTGCTCTCTAGCACCTCTCTTTTTCAACCGCTGAACTCTACGGTAGCCCGTATGTGCCTAGAAGCTGTGTCAACATGTCATCCAGCACTTCATGGAGTTTTCTTTCTGGTGCAGAGGTACGTTATTTCAGACAAACTGCGTTGAGTGTTAGGCTCTCAGATTTGCCGGGGCAGTGACAGCGCGTCTCGCTGCGTTTAGCCTTAGCCGGTAGGACTACGTAGTGCTTTATGTCCCTCTCTGCTGTTCATAGTTTTATAGACTGGAGGGACATTGAGCCTCTATAGGACTCACCCGCTCTATGTAAAAACAGCTCAGGAGGACAATCAGATTGTTGGCAGAGGCAATTTGACACTAATGAGGACATATTTATGAATGTAGACATTGTTTTTAGCTCATAAATTACTTAAAACGCTACACATTGTCCCTTTAAGTCTGTTGTTTAGGAATATTTCAAACAAGTCAAAAGGTCCAGATGATCTAATACTAACCAGAGAGTATTGGAGGCTTGCAGTAATATCTTATGTCTAGCACAAAATACCTGCACTTGAATCATGACATGCATTAGGAAGACCTAGAAGGAGTGAAACAGGATCAGGTTTGAGTTCAGTTCCAAGCTTTTTCTTCATTTCAAGCAGTTCAGCTTCCCAAAACTTAAGTCAGTTGTTGCAGGACCAAAGATAATGAGGAAATTACCTGCATTTATTTTTCATTTGGGGCACAGGGAGGAGGGTGCAGGATTAAACCTGGAGAGGCGATGAGGTGATGGGTTAACTCTGTCGCTGAAGTTGTATTGCACAGGTTTTTGTTTTTGCTGCTACGTTACATCTTGAATGGGGCGTTAGACCTGCATAGAGTGGTTCATGTTTTAGCACTTCCAGTTCCCATGTCTCAAAGTCTAGCTTTTTCAGATGAATACCTGAAAGGAGGTCCATGATGAACACAAGCATGAGGTTTTAACATTTCATTCTGCATCATAAAAACCATCTGAAATTGCCCGGCTTTGGAATTTTATAGCTTGGTCGTCTTTTTTAAAGGATTATTGCTAGCAAACAGATCACAAGGACTACAGTAATGACCAGGGCTCCTAATGCAACCAGTTCTGATGGTTTTTCAATAACTGATAATACATATAACAACAGCTTGCATTATTTGTTGTTTCAGTCTGTAATCTTTTCATTTCTCAGCCTGAAATGTAAAATCATGACTGTTGTTTTGTCCCAGATTTCCCCTGTGATGCCTCTTTCTTTATTTACACATTCACACACATTCATGTTTGAAAAAGTGGTTTCAGACATGACATGATGATCAAATGCAGGCAGACTGTAATAAAGCATGAAACACATTTATTACATCTGACTTCATTTTGCATATCAACCAAAGAAATGACAATTGAGCTGTTGGCTTAATGAATCAGTACTAAAGTCACAGAAACATGTCGGCTCCAGTGAATTCATGTTTTCATATTGAAAATTAATTCTGTTGCACCTGTTAAGCTTTAAAACTGTTTCCTCTTTTTAGCACAGCAGCAGAATGTTTCTTAATGTTCAAAATACATGCTTAATTTTATTTAACTAATGTATTTCTGTGACTTGAACTGCTTCATTGCTACAAACATAAAAAACAGCTCATAATGCAGAGTGTTTGCTGCTGTGACGTATCAGACATGACTGTAGCTAAAGCAGGAGATGATAGATTTAAAGCCATAAAAGATGTATAATTCATTGTTAAAATGCAAAACCTAAAATCGTTTAATGTCAAACTCCACTTTGAATTATCACACTTTTTGCTTTTGCTTGTATTGATAATGCTCAGGAGGGTTATCGTTTTAAACAGCTGCTGTTGAAGCCTGGATGGAAATCCAGACCCATATCATAAATCAATATTGAATCAATATTGATGCTTTTATTCTAATCACCAACCTTTCTGTTGTGGCTAAAGTGGAAAAGCACTTTAAAGGTCCGTGTCCTGGTGTGATTCACCGTTGGCATCATGTCTCAGGAGTCTGTTAGAAAAGATTTGCTTTAGTTGAATTGAAAAATGAAAATGTTGGTCTCTGTAGAGCAGGGGTGGGCAACTGGTGGCCCGGGGGCCACATGCAACCCTTCACCTCACTCAATGCGGCCCATCAGTCATTTCCAAATAAAAAACATTTGATATATGAAAAAAGCATAACAACAACTGCTAAATATGGTTCATTGTGAGTAACCAGTACTTTATAATGCACAAATTAGGATGGGTGATCAAATATTTCTATTAACCTTAGATCGCTGGTACATACTTTGTTTGTCACAAGTCATTAAAGAACTTACATCGCTATGATTGTATCTCCAACTATAGTTCTTGAGGCATTAAAATATAATTTAGTATTGGTTAAAACTATATTTGCAAACAACGGTCAAGGTTATGAATTTGCTTTAAAAACTGGTAAACATTCATTCTTTTATTGCATCAAAAAGAATCATAAATTGGCTTTAGATATGTGTTGTGCTCATTAAATTGTGATTCTTAAATTGTGTTTGAGTTAATATTTATATAATAATGTTGGTAGAATCCTTTTTGAAGCTTTCTATTTGCTATTTTTTTGTTCATTTATATATTTTTTCCTCATTGAAAGAATTTGTAACACTGTGGCCCTCGAGCTCTGTAAAAAATTTTGTGGCCCTCTTGGTAATAATAGTTGCCCACCCCTGCTGTAGAGGATCAGATGCAGCTCTTTTTCCCTCCGTGATGGAAACAGATTTCTCTGTATTCTGAGAGTTTAGTAAAGGCTGTCATGTTCTTGCGCTTTCCAAACCTCTTCTAACAAAATTAAAAACAAAGAAATTTGATTTCTCAGGACATGAGACCTTTAAAATACTGAACCTGCCTGACCAAAGAAAACCGATATTCTGACTGGAAATGAAACCTTTCATTTGGTTTTATCTTCCTGTTCGGATGTTTTTACATCTCTTTGAATATCAAGAGTGCTGATTTAAGCTTGACACTAACTTTATGGACTGTCACATTAAAGTTATAATTCTGAACATGATAAAGTGGATCATAATAAGAGCTGCACTGACAAATAGATGAGCAGCAGTGTCCTACACATAACAAACAAACTGACTTGTTTTGATAAACTGTTGTTAAAGTTAAGCCACTAATGCATAGGCCTCGTATTTACAGATGTACAGATGAATGTTTGTTCTGGTGTGAATAAGACCTTCAGTCTGATTATCTTTCATGAAAATGCTGTTGTAGTTTCTCTCTGTGATCTGTTTTCTTTTATGTTTTTAATTTGTGTCTTTTATTTATCCTTTTAAGCTGTTAAATTTTCATTTTTAACTAAATGGCAGCAAACAGTTGTTGCCGTAAACTCTGAGTAAAATTAAACTTAATGGTTCTGAGTGACTTAAATCATACACCATGTAACACACTGACATTTTCAGTTCTGAATACTGCACTGCTCATAATCACTTAAGCTTTCTTATGGATGTATTTACACCTGAGATATTTCTCAGGTTCATATTTTAGATGAGCTTTATTGAAGACTGTTGTTAATGTTTAGGTATTTATGTGTTGGGCACAAAGCTCCTATCTCCAATTTTATAATATTTATATTTTTTCATCAAACAGTGCTGTTGGTCACCTCCCTTGTTGATGAATGAGTTTTATAATCATTTATCCAAATTAGAGAACAAAAGAAAATGGGTAATCAGGACAATAAAATATTCATTTATTCAGTTGTAGGGCATTTAGTTTATTCTTTGATAAGTTGCAGTTTTAGAAATAAGAGGTTTGTGCCCAAAAGTGATGCATTAGCTGAAAGATGTCAGGTTATATTCAGATAATAACTCTGTTTTCAATGCACTTTTTTTATAAGTGCTTTGACAAACACATAGAAACATACATAAGAGCAAAGCAGAACCCAATCAACAATAAAACCAACAGGTTTGTTAGCTTGATGCTAACACATAATGATAAATCCCATATACATGCTAACAAAAATTAGCATTGATATTAAAGGCATTTTACCTAGAGATATAATTGATCTGAGGGTTGCTGTTGGAGTGGTTAAATTAGTGCGTCTCTCATGTTTTGAGGCTCTTGTCTTGTCGGGTGGCCTTGGTTTGAGTCCAGCCTCTGGTCCATGTGACATGAGAAACAGCTTCTTCTGATCCTTGTTGCTCATTGTTAACTCACACACTGAGGCTCCGTAAAACTAAAAATCAAAATCAATACATGATTTATCACCTTACAGAGGTACAACATCAGATGAGCATCTTTAAATGTTGTGATATACTCTTTAACAAAGTTTTAATAAAACTGTTTACAAGCTACATACATGTTTTCAAAATGAGCAACAAGATTGTTAGCTTTATGCTAACACATAATGGAAAATCCCTTATACATGCTAACAAAAATTAGCATTTCTTTTGAAGGTATTTTATCGAGAAATATGTTTGATTCAAGGGTTGCCATTGGCTGAGTTTCTTAAATTAGTGCACCTCTCATGTTTTCAGGCCCTTGTCTTGTCCAGGTGGCCTTGGTTTGAGTTCAGCCTCTGGTCCATGTGACATGAGAATCATCTTCTTCTGATCTTTGTTGCTCATTGTTACCTCACACACAAAGGCTCTGTGACACTGAAAATGGAAATCAATACATGATTTGTCACTTTAAAAATTACAATATCAGACTTAGTATACGTAAAATGTGCAATATACTCAACAAAGCTCTATCAAGCACACTTACAAGCAATATCCATGTGTTTAAAATGAGCAACGACTTTGTTAGCTTGATGCTAACACATAATGGAAAATCCCATATACATGCTAACAAAAATTAGCATTGACATTGAGGGTATCGTACCTGGAAATATCTCATGTTTTGCGGCTCCTGTCTTGTCCAACTGACTCATGTATAAAATAAATTTATAACATAAATGAGCCAAGCATGAAAAGATCCACAGTGCCACAGCACAGGAGCCCGGGCAACACAAGAATCCAACAAGGTACAACAGGACCTACAGGACCAAAGATAGAAAGATAAAAACAGAAGGATGTATATTTTTACACGATTAGATTAACACAAATAACTATATACAAGAAAAAATAAATAGAATAACTCAGTTCTCTGTGGTTGTTGATCAGAGGAGAACATAATCCCTGTTGGATTTGTGTTCGATAAGGAAGCCTCTAGATGCTGTTCTATAATTTGATGAGCTGTAAATTAAAGGATGAGCTAAAGGAGACTTTTCAAACAGGTCTGGAGTTTTTAAGGTTTCTCCTCTGTGTCTCTGAGTGTTAGTGAAGTCCAGGTGAGTGAGTTGATTTGACCTGATGGACTCACAGAGGGAGAAGCTTAGCCAAGCTCAGCTCCACTTAACCTGAGCAACGACCCGATGACTGATACACTCAGACAGCCTCTCCTCTTATGCAGCGCCGATCATCATTTTTGATGTTAATAAGTCCGACTCTCCGTCTCACCCCACAGGCGAGGAGCTGCTGAAGCTGGGGGAGGAAGACGAGCAGGGCTGGTGTAAAGGACAGCTGAACAGCGGCCAGGTCGGCCTCTACCCCGCCAACTACGTCCAGGTCATCACCTCCTGATGCCCCGCCCCCTCTGCTCTCACAGCCAATGGTACAAAGACATTCAAGATCCGAGGACCAATCAGAAGATGTTAGTGCTAATTTGTAGGTAAAGCTCGTCCTGTATTATTTCTTTTTGTTAGAGCGTCGGTCGGTGGAGAAGTCCGCTCCGCGTTTACTCACTGAGGTCAACAACAGTTTTGTTTGAGGAGAATCTCTTACAGCCCACCAACATGAACACAAAGATCTCAGACTGGATGTTTCTCCAGACGATAGATTTTGGTTCATTTTCTGACACTTCAGTTACAAATGTTCATTTATCCAAGGAGACAAAGACCAGGTGGAGCGAAGGCAACAGTGGCCAAACTAAACATCTTCAAATCTGCTCTCCCCAAAGCATGTAGAAAGTGGAGCAAAAATATCCTTTCTATTCAGAAGTGCTTTAAGTGTTCTTTGTTCATCATTAAATAAAGAAATGTGTTTTCTGATAAAGCTGCTACTGAAGCTGTTAGCATCTATGCTAATCTCTGTACGTGCAGTCACTTCCTGCTGTCGTCTCCCTCGTATCTCATTGTAGATTGGAGTTTGGCAAGATGGATCTGCCTGATTAACAAAATGAAATCCCTGTTATTTTGTTTTGTTTTGTTTTTTTAACAACACTTGATTGGTGATTTAAATCATTATTTTACCCCGTCAAAAAAAAGCTCAGTTTGACACAAAAATTACATTCAACACATTTTGCCTTAGTGATACTGAAATATGTCCAAAAGCTAATCTGAACATTCCTCCTAGAATTAATGTGCACGCTGTTATTTTGTCATTAAAGGTAAATTTTGTTGTTTGAAAGTAGGCCAGCTTGTCTACATTGACTTGACCGGAAGCTGCACTATTCTCACAATAAAGTCACATGGAATTTTACTTATTTTTTTTATTTATTGGTGATTGGACGATGGTTCCATCAATCAACATTTATTACAGGCCAATCAGATAATGCAGGAGGCGGGAGCTACTGCTCTACAGAACGAGAGCCACGTCATAAAACGCTTGTAGCTCCACCTCCTCCTGCTCTAAAGGACTCTGATTGGGCCGTGCCGCTTTGGGACGAGCACAGTCGTTGTTCACTGGAGCTTGGCAAGATAGATTTACCTGATAACAGACATTGAATCAGGCAGATCCAGCTGCTGTGCAAGGTCAGTTAATCTGCCTTGGCTTAACTGGATTTCAGGCTAAATCGTTTTTTTATTTTAAAGTCTCTGTGCTAAACCAATGGGTTGCCTACTGCTGCAGTTTGTATTTGTTTGTTGTTAAATTTCCAGCCTGTCAGTGAGAGCGTAGGCGAACTGATTTTTAACTCCTAAGCATTCGCATAAATAAATAATCAACTCAATAATTATTATAAACTTCTTCAGTTTATGGATCGAATCATCATCTCAGTAGATTACTGTGAGGCTTTTGAGTTTTTTGTTCATGTAGTGGCTGTTAGAGGAACTGAGACCTCCTTAAAAAAACAAAAGACTGAATTTAGTGCCTTAGTGGACGAGGCTGTGAGCATCACAGCGCCCCCTTCTGTCTGACTGGGGAACTCCAGCCGGCTTCAGGGTGAGGACCAGAAGATCAACCCTGAGGAAAACTGTAAAATCTCCTGTCCCCTGGACTTTACTGTGTAAATGTTGATGATGCATGCAGCACGTGATTGGCTGTAAACCCCATAAACCCCGCCCCCACAATAAGCTTCGGATATTTAATAGATTTTTAGTTTTGACACTGAATTCACTTTCTTCCTTTTTGAGTTTTCCTGCCATAGCTGTAAGTTTTCTTTTAAAGACGTAAACTCTTACGACCTGTTTCCTTTAAACTTTTTTAAGTAGCGTTTTTACAGTCGACTGATTTTGTTGTCATTTTATTTTGTTTTGTAATTATATATTCTTTGAGGCAGGGAGAGGTTAAAGGTGAATGAACCTGTGGATGGTGGTTTGTTCATGTTCTAAAAAAGGTGATTTGTCTGATTCTGGGATTTTTATGTTTAAGTTTGTGGTTTTGTGATGGAGCCTCCTGCTGATCGCTAACAGCTAAGCTAACACATGTAGATGTTTAAAATAATATGAGGTCACTAACGCTCTTCTGCTGCTCCTGTAATTATTCCCTTTTCCTTTCCAGAAGTGTAACGTGTACAGAATATAAAGTGGAAGCAAAATAAAAAGCTCTCTGTAGCTGAAGTTTGACACACTTTGTGTTTTTTTTCTTCGTCACATATTCGATGTTGTTTTGTGTTCGTGTTGAGGTCAGTACATCTGCAGAGTTAAAGGCTGAAGACGAATTTGATCAAGTCCTTTCTATGAAAATAAAAATGGGTAATTTTTATAACATATCTTGTTTGTTTGACCCTTGAGAGATCCCTGGGACATTTTGTCCCATTCAGTTTTTTATTTAGAATATGTTCTTTTTTTTTAAAGTTCAGAAGTGTTGTCTCAGTGTTTTAAATTAGCCTAAAATGGCTCAGCTACACAAAAACCGACACATTTGTTCCTTATGACAAAAATTGTCCCATTGAAAACCGTTGAAAATGACATTTTTGATCCCACATTTATCCTGACATAAACTAATGTATTCATTTATGTTCAGATTTCATCTTGAGCAACAAGATTTCAATTTTTATTTTTTTATATTTAGCCACCAGATGGCGCCTTTTTCCACACAAAGCTTGACGCAAAATTTCACACTTGTGAGCATTGTTGCTGCCAATCATTTGACCCATCATTATTAATCAAATACTTTTTGCTATAAACAAAATGCTGGTCTTTAAAGGGTTAAAATCCCAAATATATAATTAACACATTATATATATATTATTTCAGGCTGAAGTGTTTATAAAAGATTGACTCATTCAAAGTGGAAAATATATAGATATATTATTTAATCAGCTGATTTTGGGAAACTGGAATTTTTTAGCCCTTGGACCACAAGTGTGAGTTTTTATTTTTAGTCTGACCCTTAAATAAACAGTGTTGTTGACAATCATTGGCTCATCTCAAGGGCTGATAATGATAATAAATAATTCTTGAAAGCATTTTGTGAAATTTATGACCGAAACTGACTGGTGTGCTGCATTTATTGAGGAGGGCCACATTTGGCCCCTGGGCCACCAGTTGTCTACCCCTGAATTAGAGGGATAGAAAGATGAATGGACAGATACTCAGATAATTGACATTGATGGATAGATAGATCAGTTTATAGATGTGTGGATGAATGGATGAACTCCTGGATTAGTGAAAAGACGGTCAGTGGTAAAATCATGGCTGGCTGGACTAAATGATAACTGAGATGTAGAAAGGTGCTGGAATACAAAACACTGGTCCAAAGTTCCAGTTATTTGTAAAACTATTATTTCTGCATTTCTGAGTTTGATGAACTTTGACCTGAAGAGTCTCCTGTAACAGATGAGACTGGTGCCCTCTGGTGGATAAATGTCAGATTTATATATCAGCTCTCACTTTCTGGAGCTCTTCTCAAAACTATGCTCAACACAGATGAAGTTTATGTTTGATGGAGTTTGGATTCTGAGCCTGAATATGCAGAGAAACAGGTCAGTTGTGATCAGTGATTGTAGGAAAAGTTCAGTTTTATTTCTGATATTTCAAAGTTTTAAATGCAATAGAAAGAAAAGTGTTAAAGCTGAACTTCTCCATTTATGATAATACTAGTAATAACATTTTTGTATTTCATTTTAAATTGAAAACAAATCTCAGTGCTACTGTTATAAGAGCAGCACATAATGAATTGTAATTAAAAAATGTCAAAATAATTTTTAAAAATTATTAGAAATGAAAAAAAAAAACTTCCTTTATTTATGCAGCTGTAAAGTCAAACTCTGGATATGGTCTAGAATATGTTATAAAGGAAAATACACTTGATTAAAACATAGTTTAGTTAATTAATAGAACTGAGTCCGTGTGTCTCATAGAGGATGGTGAGGGCTTCTTTGGTCACATCTATTTGATGAAAGTTTTGTGTTTTATTATTAATATTAATTATTGCGTTGTAAAAAAGAGGCTGATCCGATAGGGTTGTTTTTTTCTGCTCCTTTTCATGCTTTTATTGTTTTAATCTTGTACAGCGTCCTTGGGTGCCATGAAAGGCGCTTTTAAATAAAATGTATTATTATTATTATTATTTTTTGTATTGAAATGCTTTCTTTTATTAACAAATAAAATAAACATTGAAAATGAAATGACGTGAATATTTGATGATATTAGACAAAACCTATTAAATAAACTTTACAAACAGATGGAGAGAAAGTCTTCTCAACTGATTTAAAGATAAATACATCAAATGGATAAATAAATGTATAGAGATTGAAATAATACATTTAAATAAATAGATGTTTTTGGTAAAATAGTTTTTAATAGAGACACTTTATTAATCCTTATTTTGAAATAATTCTCCACTTTAATTTTTTTTACCTTATAGGGAGTAAAACTAGACAATTGTTAATTTATTTGCCAAACAAGAGCAGCAAAGGAAAAGACGCCCTCCAAACCGGAAGTAAGTCTGCGCGTGAAGACACCTGCAGCTCAGGTGAGCGGAGGCAGCAGGTAAGACGCTGGACTTTCACACCTTTCGAGGCTGTTTGGGGCGCGTGCGGCCAGAGTTTGGACGGACTTCTGAGCGCGCGCCTCCTTTTGCTGTGAAGTTTTTTCTGTTTGTGAACTGATTTTTATGAATGAAAACAGACTTTAGTGCTTCAGACGAGCGGAGACAGAGGGAGCACGAGGTCCTGATGGACTGCAGTTTGACTGATTGATTGACTGATTGACTGATTGATTGATTGATTGATGCTCTTTGTCACGTGCGGTGCGGTAGAAAGTGGACATAAACATTAAATGTGACATTAATGTTATGGTTTGATGGGATTTGCTGATGAAGGGCGGCAAAAATAAACGATTAAAATCGATTAAAAAAGGTAAAAAAAAAAAAATCTTATAAAAATACAACAAATATGTTTAAAAGCTTCATATTAAAACACAAGTTGTAGTTTATTTCGACCATGTAAGAAATAAAGATTCTATGAATTTATAAATTGCAAAACATTACAAAAGTGAACAAAGACCACCTTTAAAAAAAGAAAACATATTCAAAGCTCATTAAATTCCACCCCTTTTCCATTTTAATCGGTTTATTTCGAGCATCTTAAAAAAGAAAATATACTTTAGAAGATAAAACCGAAAATTATGATCAAGATCAGAACAGAATTACCACAGTGAGTCTTTTTTTGCTGGACAAGGTCGTATGATGAAGTACAGAACTTATCCAGTCCTACCCTTTATTTCCAAAACTGAACTCAAATATCAGCCTGAGGCCTCAGAATGTTTTACCACTGTGTCCCATCACCTTTATTTTAAAGTCACTCAGTGTTTGTGAACTGAGGACACTGATGAAGCTTTGCCTGGTCACAGATTCAGTGGTCCCCTCAATCTTCTGATATTATGGACTGTAGATGTTCTTCAGCTGTTGGACTATTGGCTGACACAGCTGTTCCCACAGTGGTGAACCTCCCCCTGTCCTTGCTTGTGAACAATTAAGTCTTTTTCTTCTCATTCACCCAATTAATTAACCCGCTCACCTGTTGGATGCTCCAAACAGGTGTTTTTTAAGTATTCCTAAACTTTTCCAGGCTTTTGTTGCCGTCCCAGCTTTTTTTGGAACATGTTGAAGGCATCAAATTCAAACGAGTGAATATTTGCCAAAAAACAACGGTGTCCATCAGTTTGACCATGAAATATCCTTTTTTTATAGTGTTTTTAATTGAATATCAGATTCTTTGTACTCTGGGTTTATTTACAATTTTCCCAATTCCCAACTCCTTTGGAATTGTTGTTTGTACTACAACAGCAAAAATCATCAGTATCAAAATGTTTTCTCTCACCTTCGAGTGTTAAGAAGTTTTTCTTAGTTTTTTTTAAGTTACAAAATTCACCAAAATGAAAATACTCAGCTGAGACAAAAGTTTGTCTGAGCAGAGTAACCCAGAGGGCTGCTCTGATTGGTTGGTTAGTGAACCAATCAGAGAGCCAACAAAGGGTCATTTATATGGTAATATCAATAGTATACATAAAGTTATGACAAATAAAAAAGTCAGGTTGAGGCGTATTTATGAAAATCTGCAGACAGTTTTTATTAAATTGACAAATTTTATCTGTACAGCAAAATCAAATCTCACGATGATAAATCTGTTATGTGTTCATATTACATGATAAGGTCTGAAAAAGCACTCTGATGAAGTTTGTACACATAGACTTTCATATAAAACTGAACATGAGTGTTTATTACTTGTTTTAATCACTGATATGATTCTTCCGTCAGTGCACATTTAATAAACAGAAAGCTGTGAAATGTTGATTTGATCTGATGTGTCGACTCAGCTCTACGATAAAGGCATTTCTTTTGTCGGTCTCAGGCTCCTGAAGATGATCTGCAACTTTATATCCTTCAAATTCAGCATAAACCCGAGTGTACGTGCGGCACACTCCTCATTTACGTGATTTTAAAACCCTGACAAACATAAATATCGAACAAAAGCAGAAATGAACGAGGCTAATCGTCCAACCAGCTGACGAGTGCAAAAGCTTCAACACCAGCTAAAGTGCAAAATTAAACTTTTAATTTTAAAAACAAAATTAAAGTAAGTAAAAAATATTCCAGTTTTCAACCCCAGCTCAAATAAATAACTCAGGGATTTTTCCTCAATCAGCTGATCAGTTTAACTGTCACGTCAGCATAAATAAATAAATACGAATATTAATTCGGTCAATAACCATCAGCAGGTTTTGTTCTCATGAAGGAGCCACGAACATTCTCTGTAGTGCACAAATAAAACATTTTCATCAGTCAGCAAAGACTCAGTTATGTGTGATTAAACACCTCAAAGATTCTTTCAGAATGATTTTAACTGATTTTTCAGAAAACTGCTCTCATTAAATTTCCTTTTAGTTGAGTGAGAGGAGGTTAAAGGGACACTACAACATTTCTTTGTTTTCTTGTCTTGACTCCTGAAGCAGATAGACTCCATTCTTTAGACTGTGCTGCAGTAGCAATGAAGAGACGGGCAGAGCTCGCACACCGCTAATTAGCTTAGCTCAAACACTGGGAGTCAATGGGTAGTGTTAGCCTGCCTCTGCCTACAGTCATCAGATAAACTCTTCAGCAACTCTAAACGGTCCTGTGTGCTTGTGACTCGTTTTTTCCCAGCGTTATGTTATGTTCTCTATTTTTAGACTAAGATTAAGACTTTATATAATTTTCAAAAGAAATACACATGAAACTAAACCGCAGGGCGCATGTGCAAACCACCGCAGACGTGTTTGTAAGTAGGTCAACAAAACAAAGCACGTCTGCGGGAAAAAAAAAGAAAAGAGTCACAACAAGCACACGGGACTCTTTAGAGTAGCTGAAGAGTTTATCTGATGACTGTAGGCAGAGGCAGGCTAACAATACCCATTGACTCCCAGTGTTTGAGCTAAGCTAATTAGCGGTGTCTGTCTCTTCCTTGTTACTGCACACACAGTCTAAAGAATGGTGTCTATCTGCTTGTCATGGACTCAGGAGCGAGGCAAGACAAGAAAAGAAAAAAACGTTGGTGTATCCCTTAAACTAAAGTGTTTAAATTCACAGCCATGAAACTGAGATGGACTTGCAGGTTTGTCGACATAAATGAAGCCGCGTGTGTTTTATGCGTTTGTGCGAAGTCCGTCCGTTAAAGGCAGAAAGACTGAAGACCTGGGACGACAGAAGACAGACGAGAAGATCTGAAAGCTTCACAGTCCAGGTCTGGAGGAGCTGGACCAGACGTGGAGATCCTTACTTGGCAATCTGGATGTTAGTCCTGTGCACAGCTGAAGAAGATGGACTTCATGGTTGTTGATGAGTGGATATAAAACTCAGAAGGTCACAGAAGTTAAACTAAAGACTTGATTTTGCTCCTTGTGCGATTCAGGCAGCCGCAGTCTCTTCAAAGCTGCTCTTCATGCACCAGTCTTCGTTAAATACGGTAAAAAGCATCGGGGTCATCGAGGGAGAAGCGGCCCTCAGTCACGTCTTCAACAGCCGACCCAAACCAAGTCATTGGCAGAAGCAGGTTTTTGGGGTGAAAGGTCAAAACGGTGGAAGCAGCTCCATCAGAGGAGCTCCTCTGAAGGTTGGAGGGTTACTCTAAAGTTTGGCTGTATTGCATTTGATGCACTGATTCAACAGCAGCCAATCAGAGTTCAGATGTGGGCGCTGGCGTTGGCACTGTGCAGGTTGGCTGGTTACAGACGAGGAGGAGGAGGAGGAGGAGGAGGAGGAGGAGGAGTCAGTCTGTATGGAGGGTCTGTCCTCTATCGGTCCTTCAGCTCTCTGGTCACTCTCTTGGTGATCCGACCGCACAGCAGCCCGACGAGGAAGAGGATGCACACGCTCAGGGCGATCATGAGGAGGATGTAGTTCTTGGACGGGGAAGTCATCACCTGCACGGCGAGGTCTGAGAAGCCCTCCGCTGGCGCCACCTGCAGGACAGAGGGAGGGATACACAGCTCTGAAAAAAGCATTTCTGTCTGTCAAACTCTGGAGCAGCCGGGATGTCAATTTAAAACATAAAACTATTTAAATTACACTTTAGACAAATATTAACAGATTCATACAAGTCGTTTAACACAAATGTGGTTTTATACCAAAACAATCTGATGTCATACAGTATTAATGCTGTTTATTATGATACTGATAATTACTAACATATGCAAATAATTATGTTTAGTGACATAAAATGTAGTTTGGAACAGAGATATACTGCGGAGATCTTATTGTATGGGTATGCTTAGTTATGAGATGAATGTTGAGGAATCAGACGTGTATCAGTGTTAATTTTGTTGACTATTTTTATCAGTTTTCATCAACAACCTTTTTTAAAGTGCACATGGACAAAAACTAAATTAACTGACATGTTCATCAACAGATAAAAACCAAAGAGGTCTCATTTTATCCAAGTGTAAAACATGACTTCAGAAATTCAAGGAAACATCGAAAATGTTGTGACGTTTCATCAACAGAAACTAGACAAAAATTAAAACCAATCAGATGACTACATTATGACTCAAACTTAAAGATATTTTAGGCAAAACTATAACCAAAACTAAATTAAAAAGTGCAGTAAAAACTAACACTGGGTGACATGTTATCTTTTAAATTAAAGACAAAGGTGAAAACAATGCCGTATGATTTCTTTTGTCAGCGTATGTAAATCGCAGATGGGGGGGGGGGGGGGGGGGGGGGGGGCAGGGGGCCAGGCATATCGGGTAAGGCCGGCTCTGCCAAGACATGAATGCTCATGCTCATCAAAACTTCTGAAAACATCCGACAAACTGAACCAATCGCTCAAAATGATCGATGATTCAGAGTAAGAATGAGCAGAAATCTTAATCATGATGTAATGATGCAGCCAAAGAGCCACTGATAAAAAAGAGGGTTTGGTTGCTGTTTCCACTCATTTGTCAGAAACAGAGCCAGCTCTCACCTTCAGGTAAACTACAACTGATTATTTTCACACGTCTGATTGTAAATTACAAAGGTGCGCTCTCAGTTTTTCCTTCTGAAACCTTCGTACGTCCCGACAGGTAAATCCTGATCACCTTTGCGGCGTAGCTCCACATGTCGATCCTGTCCTGAAGTCGTTTTTTACACTCAGGCTGCAGACGAACTCTCTTGTCTTGTAAAGCCTCCATCAGACACGACATCTCTGCGAGAGACGGAGAAGACATTTAGAAAAGCACACAACAATCAGGACGTCCCAAAGAGTCCTTAACGTTAACTACAGATATGAACACGAGAGCACCCACGTCGTCCTCGGCCCGGCGTGATGGCAGCACAGTGGTGTTTGAGGTCCAGGGCACAGGCTGTGTGGAGGACCGGGTCCACAAAGATGTCCGCTTTACTCTCCTTCAGCATGTTCAGGACCTCCTGTTGACAGAAAGAACGAAGGAGACGTGAATAGGGACAGGAACTGACGAGATTTGATACCACTGCCAGGATCGATTCTGTTGATTGATTCCTGTGGATTTTCTGTGTGTAGAAGTCGCCCTGAATAGTTTTTCAGTGGTGAAAATGTCAAACACATGACCCTCCTGCGTGACCTTTAGTGCGGGGCTGCGTACATGAATGCCCGTAAAGTTGCTGTGTTTCCACCCACTAAATATTGAGCATTATTTTTATGGTCAAAAACTTAGGCCACTATGTCTGCACGTTTCACCAGGATTGTCATAATCCTGGTGAAACGTGCTTTGGTAGTGGTGCATGCGCTACTTGATCCGGATCAGCGTTGTATAGTCGTGGACAAACGCCGGGGAACGGGGAAGGGTCCCGATTGTTTTGAACTGTTCAAAACTGTCGAGGAGAAACGCCACTCTCAGCATAGTGGGGTGGAAGCCTGATGCAGTCCTAACGCGAACGGTATTAGTGTGGCATGTACGGGGCTCAATCGGACTGATCGTGGCTCAATCCTGAAAGCTTTCTGGGGACGTCTGACAAGGACGTATCCGTTTGTGCCCCGACTGTGTCCCGTTCAAGGCGACGCAAGCTACGGGGCTCAATCGGGGCTTACATGACGGAAACTGGGCTCGAACGGGGCTGACGTCGTGTCAGTGGGATAGAAATTCATGGAATCCTCGTTGTATCGTTGTATTACCCCAATTGAAGCGGGACAAACGCCCCCAAAGCGCTGTAGAAGTGATGTAGTATCGTTACTGATGGTGTATTTACGGGGAGTGTCCGGGGGAAAGACAGTCATTTCTTCCCGTTTCATGCCGATAAAACCAGCCTTGCCAATCGTGTACAGTCGATCCCTAGTTGTAAATATGAAGTTTCTGTATAAACCAAATCTATTCAGACCACGCAGACTGTTGAACTCATTCGGCAGATAGAGATGGGAATCCAAACCTCATCGTAAGAAGGTTGCTGGTTCAATCCCCTGGGCCTTTCTGTCAGGAGTGTGCATGTTCCCCCGTGCATGTCTGGGTTCCCTCTGCTTCCCCACACAGACCTTAAACTCTAAATTACTCTTAGGTATGAGAGTGAATGGTTGTTTGTCTCTCTATGTGGCCCTGTGGTTGGCTGGCGACTGGACCCGTCTCTTTCCCAATGTCAGCTGGGAAAGGCTCCAGCCCCCCACGACCTTCGTAGGGATGAGCGTATAGATAATGGATGGATGGGTAGATGATTTCTGACCTAATGAAGCTCCACAGTCTCTGTTCATTCACCTTCTTGCAGCCCTCCTGTTTGACCTTCAGGAGGTTGACCTTCAGACACTCCTCCACCTGCCCGGTCTGCTCCTGAGCTGCTGCCTCCTCCGCACACAACCTGGAGATCTGAAGAGCAGGAGGTCACAGGAGGAGCATGTGAGAGGAAATAAATGAATAAAAGGCTCCATCATGGAAAAATATGTCTGATGGTTTTATGAAGGTGACCAGAGACCCACCTCATCCGTGCAGTGTCTCTGCAGCTGTGGGTCCAGCCTGTAGTCCAGCGCCGACTCATGAAGGATCACTCTGATCTGATCTTCACAGTCCGGAGACAACCTCTGAGGCAAAACCAGGGAAAAACAAGACATTTTATAACTTATATTTATTAATCTATGCACCCACAAATTCAGACACCAGAACAGTTTTATGGAGCATGGATACTTGCTTCACTTTGTCCTCAAGTTTAGCTGAAAGTGCTGAAGTTTGGAAGTAAAATGAAGATATAAATGGCCCTTTTCATTGTAGATCACTGTGTGCTCTTAATGATTATATCATATATTATTTAAAACAGAGTTTTGGACAAACACAATCCAAAGAAACAGACAGAGGAACTAATGAAGTTGAGACTTTGCGTAAACCTTAAATAAAAACAATACAATGACTTGCAAATCCGTTCAAAAAGATAAACTTCACTGTTTTGTTGCAAATATTCAAAAAGCTGGGACAGCCACGTAAAATGCTCAAAAAACACCAGCAGGTTAACTGGAAACAGGTGAGAGTCATGATTGGGTATAAAAGGAGCATCCCTGATTGGCTCAGTCATTCACAAGCAAGGATGGAGCGAGGTTCAACACTTTCTGAACAACTGTGTGAGAAAATAGTCCAACAGTGAAAGAACGATGTTTCTCAATGTACAGTTTGAAGGATTTTATGGATTTCATCATCAATATTTCATAATATAATCAAAGATTCAGAGACACCAGAGAAATCTCTGCACATAAGCAACATGCATGGAAACCATCACTGAATGCCCGTGACCTTTGATCCCTCAGGCAGTATCATTCTGTAAAGGACATCAGCACGTGGGCTCGGGAACACTTCAGAAAACCATTGTCAGTTAACACAGTTCATCTCTACATCTACAAGGTCAAGGTCAAACTCTACCACGCAAAGACAAAGACAAATATCAACAACACCCAGAAACACCGCCGGCTTCTCTGGGCCGAGCTCATCTGAGATGGACTGAGGCAAAGTGGAAAAGTCTGCTGTGGTCTGAGTCCACATTTCAGACTGTTTACTTAAGAAGAGATTCCAACAGAAAACAGAGTTAGAGGACTGAGGAAATGCTATCTTAAATTAAAAATGAGGAAACACAGGAGCTAAGACTAAAATGACAGTAATAAAAAATCATTATAAGAAATTAGATAAAAAATACTGTAGGAAAAATAAATAAAATGTAAAATAATATGGAAAATGAGATAGCCAAACACCAAATGCATAATAAAATCTACTTAAGTATGATAACTGAAAGAATATTGATCAACGAAGAATAAAATTCTGAAACAATAAATCTGAACTGAAATTGAGAAATAAAACATATTAAGAGGTTTAAATAATGTTTTATTTATAAAACCCGACTTTATTTGACTCTGAGTTTGTCCAAAGGATCATGCAGTTTAGCTTTTTTTAAGATTTTCAAATAAACGTCATTAGCTGAACAGAGCAGCATAAAAATAACGGCACAGTTCAAGGGAAAAATCGACAGTCATGGACTAACCTGGTCGGCGTATTTGAGTTTGAGGCAGGCGATGACCTGACCCTCCAGCTCGCTGTCCTCGCTGGCCTTGTTCAGGATGGGCTGACAGAACTTTGGGATGTCTGCCCGACAGGCTTTCCTCAGCACCGGGTTGAGCCTGTAGTCTGTGAGACAGATGGAGGCCTGTCAGTGAGGGGCCGTGCAGAAAATCAGGTTTTCGTTGGTAAGCGATGACGCTCACCTGTGTTCTGGGTGATCTGCCTCTTGGTGATCATCTGTTTACACTTTGGATCCATCAGCTCACTGTTCTTGTTCTGTTTCAGACACTGAAGGACGTTTCTGGTGTCTGCCTCTGTGCAGAAACGCTGCAGGAGAGAGTCCGAAACTCAGTCAACGCAGAGTTAAAGGATCATTTTGATTTATTATGACCTCAAAGATCTGGGATGGACCGTGGATTCTGTTTTTAATCAAAATTCAGTTGGCTAAAGTTAAGAAAGATCTTGATCCACGCTGTGATCGCTGTAAGCTGTCTGCTGCCACATTATTACCTCAGCCGAGGACGTTACGTTTGCTGGGGTTCGTTTGTTTATTATCAAGATTACACAAAAACTACTGGATGGATTTTGCTGAAATTTTCTGGAGATGTTGGTAACGACCCAACTTAGAAATGGTTAGAATTTGGTGGTGATATGTAGATTTGTCTGGATGCAACAAAATCTCAAAATTTTTAAAAAAATCCCATAAGTTAACATTTGGCGGAATTTTATAAAATCATATCACTGCAATTTTTACACGGATTCACTTCCAATTCCACAGGATAATTTGGGGTCCATGTCTCTATCATCAAGGTTAATTTCATCTGGATCTGATCCAGATTGACATCACAAAAAAACTTTGAACTTTATAATGGGAAATCCCATTGACAACATTCAATAATTCATATAAAATCAAAATATTTAGTGATGTTCCCAACACTTGTTGTGTATACACAACAAGTGTACAAGTTGTTATCCTGTATACATACAGGATAACAACCTCCATGTATGTGCTGAGTTTGGTCTGGATCCTGGCTCTGTTCTGGATCTGGTGATCCAGGATTGGATCTTTTACAGGGGTTGTGGAAAAGCCACTGCAGGAACTGGACAGCTTAGCAGAGGTCTGTGCTCTTTGAGTGCTTTTCTAGTTTTACGTGTTCTGGACCTGTCCCAAGATTTATGGGCTCTGCGATGAAATCATAAAGGAGTTGATCCACCTCCAGTGACTTCTTTGTTTGGTGTTATCCCGGTCAACAGCTCTGTCAGTGAATTAGGAAGGTGATTTGTTTTGTTCATTTAGAAAAAGAATAGATAGTCCATTTATTTATCGATTATTATTATTACTTTTCATTCATAATCCCCTTCCTTTTCTCCCTTTTATTATTATTAATATTATTATAATTGTTTTTTATTATTATTATTTATTTTGTGTCAATTGTCTGGCTGTTAATTTAAAGTTGGAGAGTTATTGTAATTGTTTTGTTACGTGTTATCTGAAAAAAAAAGCTTGTTTAAGTTCAGTCAAATTGAATTCAAACCACTTTGTAGAAAAGTCAGACTTTCAGGGTCGAATCCAGGCATGAATCAGTTAAAGTCTAGCTAAAGCTGTTCGCTCAGAGAAAGCCTCGGTGCATCAGTCTCATTTTGGATAGAACCAAAACCACAGTTACTACACTCAAGCTGATAAAGGAAGCATTTTTAACATAACTTAAAGGCTCCAAATGTTTTACTTAGCCCTTTTAAAAACTAAATCGGACTAAGTGTTCTTGTTCCATGATAAACATCATCAACATTTACGGTTTATCCTGCATCAACCACCAACAGAAACATCATTTAACATAAATTCATGCTTTAAGACCAGTTAAACCATTTTAAGGACAGTTCAGCTAGATGCTGCCGTATTAATCAACATCATTCCTCTCCAGATTATATTCATTATAGATATTAATGTTAATATTAGACTGATCTCTCTATGCATGGTTGTATTGATTATTCATTTATAGTAACTATCTTTACAACCATATAGACACGAGGACCCTCTGAAAATGAGATGCCACAGCTCAAGGGGCTGACCTTTAATAC
Source organism: Cetoscarus ocellatus (assembly GCA_037902135.1). NCBI lineage: Eukaryota > Metazoa > Chordata > Actinopteri > Labriformes > Labridae > Cetoscarus > Cetoscarus ocellatus. The sequence continues at coordinate 575,863 of JBAMNC010001108.1, read as the reverse complement.
ATTATATTCAACAAAGACAAATATGGAGTTATATAAATAAAGATTGATTGGTTGATTAATCAGGCCTTCTGAAAATGACTCTCTTATCACTGATATAAATACTTAACGCTGCTGTTCTGTCTCACAAACTGACGTCAGCGTGCAGCCTCTACAGCTCATTTACATTTTTGTTAAGCTCATAAAGAAAGACCCTCTTCTCTCTCTCACCTTAATCATCTGCTTGCAGACCCTCATCAGCTGATAATCGAGCTCGGGGTCGGTCATCTCCACCTCCTGCAGCCTGAAGATCCTCTGATGACAGCTCCGGCTCAGCTGCTTCTTCTGCTCCTTCAGACACTCGATCATCTGGATGTGGAGAGCAGACGGAGAGGGACTGACGCTTAGAAAAGAGGTCTAAAATATAAAGTGTCAGTCTCAATAGTTATATATTATCCTTCAGCATCTGCTGCTCCTCACCTGAGCGTTTCCAAAAGCCACGTTTGGACAGAGACGGCTGATGTCTGACTTACAAGGCTCGTACAACTCAGGCTCCAACCGGATGTCCTCTGACTGTGGAGGACAGGAGGATTTTTACATTTATTTTACAAAAACATCAGAGAAAAAAGTACATTTGAAGCCTCGCGGTGCCATGAAATCAGAAAGAAATTCTGTCTTTATGTGTTTCTTCAAGACATCAGACATTTTGGACTAAAAAAACACATTTGCAGGTCCTGTCATCGTGATTTATGTGCAGGACTTGTAAAACAAAAAGCTCCTCATTAAAAACATAAGCTTGACTCCAATAAAGCTACACACTGCAGAAAAGAAAATAAATAATAACAATCTTTATTTATGTAGCACTTTTCAAACTCAAGTCACAAAGTGATTCACAAGGACAGACATAATTTAAAACCTGATAAAACATACAACACACGATAAAATCATAAGCAAGACGACAATCAAGTAAATCCCCAAACACTTTAAAACATAAAGATCCTTTAAAAGAACTCTTAAAGAAAAACAATTCTTTTTAAGTATATTCTAAAAACTAAAACTCAAGAGTTAAATGCTGTTTTTCTTGTTTTACATCTGTTCCTCACAAAAATATACTGTAACGCTGAGAGAAACAAGTCCATTTTTCTTAATTTCAGAGCTTTTGCTCTTGACGAGATATATCTGTGTCTGTGATAATGAATCAAAAAATATCAGCATATTGGACATCGGCAAAACTCCAATGTTGTGCATCCCTAAACATTATCTTTACTATAACTTATGATAAGAGTTTGTGCACGAGTTACCATCTCCAGCTCCTCCACTCTCAGCTGTTTCCGGCACTTCAGCGAGACCCTCTGCTCTTTGGCCTCCTGCAGCGTGTCGTTCCTCACCGTGGTGCTCAGACAGATCACCACGTCCACCCTGCCACACGACAGACAAACCAGCTCAATCCAAATCAGAAAACACTTCATTTTAAGCAGAAAGGGTCGGAACGTTCAAACACTTCATGGTCTTCAGTTTCTCAACACTCACTTTTTCTTGATGTTTGGACACAGGCGCAGGACGTCCTCCTTACAGGCCATTTTGAACTTATAGGAGAACCTGAAATCCTTCATTTGGACCTGAATCAGAAATGAATAAATGTTGTCAAAGGAGAAAATTAAACTGCAAAGAGAGGAGTGCTCAGAGCCGGAGCCAAAGTCAAAGTGCTTAAGTGAACCTGTTCAGAATAAAACAGAGATTAAGAAGAGGAGATTCTCTCACATAAATTATTATACTTATATATATACACATATATATATATATATATATATATCTCCTGTGTTCTTTTATACCTGTCTGCTGTACTATGCTGCTGTAATCTTAATTTCCCTGAAGGAGTCCTCCCATGAGATATTTAAGTTTTATCTTACCTTATCTTATCTTAAAGGGCCCATATTTCACTTTGACGTGGGTTCATTTATAGAGGCTGAGAGTCAGAATCAAACAGCAGAATAAATGTTTTTATTTTATCTTCTGTAAAACAGACTCAGATGTATGATTACAAAATTCAGAGAATTTTCAAAGTTTAAAACTTTCCGTATCAATTAATCTGACTTTATGGGAATAAACCTGGAGTTTACAAAAATAAATGTTGGCCCTGAACAAGGATTTTAAATATAGTTATGAAAATGTATTTTAGCACAATCTTGACTAAAACAACCAGATTTCATGTGAGTCCACTTGAAAATATCTCTGCTATTCCTCAGTCACATGAACAGATGATTTCTATAACCCTAGACTATCAAAGAAACACATTTGAGCCTGTGAACACAGAGAAAATGATTGTTCAATTAAATAATAATCAAAACCTGATAAAGTTCTACTTACTAATAAATCTGTTGAACTGTTTTGTATTATTTTGCATGGATGTCTGTGTATGACAAATCAAAATGTTTATATTTATGTCTGGATATGATACATCCGTCATCTATATCCCTTTAGGGTCACGGGGGCTGGAGCCTATCCCAGCTGTCATGGGTGAGGGGCGGGGCACACTCACCAGCCAATCACAGGGCCACACAGGGAGACAGACAACCATTCACACTCACACTAACACTAACACTAAGGGCAACTGGAGTCACCAGTCAACCTAATGAGCATGTTTTTGGTCTGTGGAGGAAGCAGGAGTGCCCAGAGAGAACCCACACATGCACAGGGAGAACATGCAGAAAGGCCCTGACTGATTGAACTTCTTGCTGTGAGGCACGTGCACCACCTGCTGTGTCGCCGTGCCACCCTGGGTATGATGCAGTTTGTTTAAATTACCCCAAATTACCAGGTAATTATTGTTATTTTCTCCCATATGTTCAGGACTTACAGGAAAATCCAATAATTGTTTCTATTCATTAATTAGTGTTAGACTTATGAACATAAAAATATAGCAATACAAAAAATGGCCAAATTAAAGTGAAAATATATACAACACACACACAAAATATATAATAAATAGGATTGTATCTTCACAGAAATGAAAACCAGTGCGTTATTTTATCTGCTGTGTTTTTTCTTTTACTTTTGAAATTATTAAGGGAGCGGTTCATTAGAGAATCGGTTTTATTGTGATTTTCTGAAATGCTGTAATGCTGCTGTATTAGCTCAAACCAAATATCTGCACTGGTGATGAAGGGGCAGGTATTTTAAGTTTTTCCCTTCATACTGCTCCTTTATGGACATTAAATGTGATTTATTTGTAGATGTGTCTATATGTGTATATATATTTCCTCTTCTGCATGGAAAACTGGACATCACCATGACCTGATAAAAAAAAACTATGTGCAAGGACATAAATTATGAATAAGTAATGGACTGCAAATGTGTGTTGGTTGAATTCCCATAAATTCCCATAATTTCCATGGAAAGTTTTTAATTTGGAATATTTCCAAAATCCCCCAGCTTAACCTTTCATTGGAAAATCCTGTCCAGATAAAAGTGTTATTAGTTGTCAGTTAGCGGTATAAATTATTTGAATAGACAGAAGAATAAAAACTGCTTTAACAGGCTTGTAAAATAAAAAAAATGTTTGACTTTAGATGAGAAGAAGAGAAAATAAATTATAAATGTAGAAAAACCGTAACGGATTGACTGACCAGCTGGAAGTGAGTGACTCCGACTGCACACTTGTCGTTCATCTCTTTCTGGTGTTTATTCTGAACCAAACACTCCATCAGGTCCCCCGTGTCGATCTGATTATCAGCTACATCCTAAACACACAAACACATCCAGATCTCAGCGTTATTTATAAATCATTTAAGGCACAAATGTTCACAACTGAAGTCTGAGCCTTCCTGTAAAAATGCACAGAGAGGAATTAAAAAATTTTTTTTTAATTTTTCTGTTAAACAGATTAAGCTGCTCTTGTCTAATCTGGCGCCCCCTGTGTGTTTGTGTACTCACGTGACAGTGAGCCTGGATGACGGGTTCACAGGCCCGGATGAGCAGAGCATCGATCTGGATGTCCTACGAGCAGCAAACACAGGCATGATGTCCAAATGTGCACGGGACACAAACACTGCACCAACAAACTTCTGCTGAAGGTAAGTGACCTCCTACCTCTGACTCGAGCTCCGTCAGGTTTCCAACAACATCCCTGCAGGCAGACACCAGGTCCTCCAGATGATCCTGCAGACACTCCAGCTCCTGAAACACACACATGGATGGTTTCATGACTTCAGCGTGGAGAAATCTCTCCTAAAGGCCCAAATTTGACTTTGACATGGGTTCACTTATTCATATGACAGCTAGAGTGTGTTCACAATCACTAATCACTGTCATATATATATATATATATATATATATATATATATATATATATATATATATATATATATATATGTGTGTGTGTGTGTGTGTGTATACATCCAGAGATGGATCCATCCAGGCAGAGACAAAGGGACCAAAAATAAGAATTTATGATAGAGACAAGCCCATGGATGTCCAGATCATGAATCTGTACTCAACACATTTGTTTCTGCTGAATACAAATTTGATCAATCAGTCTTTATTTGTGTAGCACCATATTTGTCTTTGTTGAATATAAATGTATTAAAGGTAAGCCTGTTGAGATGTGGCATCTCATTTTCAGAGGGTCCTCATGTCTATATGGTTGTAAAGATAGTTACTATGGATGAATAATCAATACAACCATGGATAGAGAGATCAGTCTGATATTAACATTCACATCTATAATGAATATTGTTGGAGCAATTTTCTAATTTTGTTTATTTTTTGGTTGGCCACGGGGCGGTGCTGTAAACCCAGTGGCCCAGTTTGTATATAACTGGTGTTGATTAGCTGCACCTGTGGCGCAAAAGAGGTGAATGGTTTTTGACCATGGGAAATGCTACTTGTTGAGGCTTTAATTTAATGTTATGCTTATACTAATCACTGTTGTGATATGGAACTTCATACATAAATGGACTGACATATCCGACTTCAACCCTTTGTTCTGAGAATTGTGCAATACAGGAAAAATCAAGAAAGACAATGCTGATCCCACGCCTAAAGCCCGACCAAACAATTGAAATTGTGCCTACAAATACAGACTGGAGAGGAATGATGTTGATTAACATAGCTGAATATGGCTGAACTGCCATTAAAATGGTTTAACTGGTCTGACAGTATGAATTTATGTTAAATGATGTTTCTGTCGATGTTGATGCAGGATAGAGCACATGGAGTGGAGCAGGTCCACAGCAGCAGGTCATCCATGACTGTTTGTCAAGGTCATACTAATATATGTGTGCTGTTTGCAGGAACTACCGTGGATTTAATTTCCTCACCTGTCCAGTGTCGGTCTTGTCGCTGCACCACTTGCCGAGGTCGGTCATGCAGCGTTTCTGCAGCTCAGGGTCCAACTTCACATCCAGCGCCCTCTGGTGGAGAATCCTCTGGACCTCCACCTTACAGTCCCGAGATAACTGCAAAAAAAAGACCATCATGCATAAATAAATCAACATAGACCACAACCGTTCAAAGACCAAAGCTGTGAGCTCTACCTCTTGGTTTTACAAGTCAAGCCAAATGCAAACACCTTAAATCTGCATTCCTTCTCCTGGACAGCAGGGGGCAAATTACTGAGGTCCAATCAGCTTTGAAACAAATTAGAAACTTAGCCTTCTTCTCCTTAAATTTGTCCAATAAGTTTGGGCTCTTATTCTTGCAAATTCTTCTTTGAAACAGCACTAAACTGATTATGTTAGTTATCGTCTCACTTGGATAAAAATAGACCGTAGAACACAATCATCTTCAGGTACTACATTTCTTATTGAGGTCCAAACAAGTGAAATGTCTCTGCTTTGTGCAGCAAGCAAAAATACCAATAATTGACCAATTACTTGTGAATCAACAGATCAAATTTGGATAACACAGACTCAGGCCGTTTTCAAAACCGCTACCACACTCACAGTATGTACGGATTTTTCCTAGATGTAGAACACGGTGTGCGAACATTTGTGAAATCTGCATTATGGCAAGAATACCCGGATGTCAGACTACTTCAGAAAGAATTAGCAGCATGCATCAGGCCAGTTTACCTCGCGTACTGTTACCTGAAAAGCAAGCACCTACAGCACAGGGGTCAAAATGGCAGACAGCCAGCCTTAGCAATATTAGCATTAGCATTGATTCTGTTACATCTTTAAAACAGTAAAGCAAATTAGATTAGATTAGACAGAACTTTATTTATCCCTTGGGGAGTTTCCTTCAGGGAAATTAAGGTTCCAGTATCACTGTATTTATCGTACAAAGGCATAAAAGAACACAGGATATCTAGAAGTAAAAAGAAAAAACTATTAGCAGATATAAAAACTCTCTTTATATACATTAATAAATCTAAATAATAAAACAAAATAAAATAAATTAAAAAAATAAATAAAATAAAATAAATATAATATGTCTACTAGCTGGCTACTACTACTGCTCCTTCCTGTCCTCAGTCTTCCTGTTACTCCTCAAATTTCGAGTCATTGCATGGATGTTCTACATTTCTCATTATTTCGTGTGTGTTCAGTGGTGAAAATCATTAAAAAACAAAAAAAATCACTGGCTAGACTTCTTTTCGTCCATGTATGGATGGTAATTTAGTGGAGCTGGTCATTAATTAAGCTTCTATTTACTTTTATTTTCATGACCAGAAACAGAAACAGAAATCAGCCAAATAGCGGGATTGAGGAGGGAATTAACATAACAATATTTGCACAATTAAAGTGTTTCGTTTTTATGTTGTAGAATAGTTTCTCTGATCCAAAAAGCCCTGTAGGTGGCAGTAAAGAGCTTTATATGATATTCCAGCCACCATTCGTGTTCAGGTCTCCCTTGCAAAAGAGATCTGTTCATCTCAATGGGATAAACCTGGTTAAATAAAGTTTACTAATAATAATAATAATGATAATAATAAGAAGAACCAGGAAACAAAGAAGAAGAAGAATCAGCTCGGTCTAGCATACTACGAAACACATCCATTTGGCACTCAAACTACAGACCACTACCACACTGAGTCTGCAGCATCCACGACACACCGCACAGCAGGAGTACGGAGTAAGCAGTTTCAAAAACAGCCTCAGATTGATGCACCAACATCATCAGCACTGATTCCACCCTCACCTGGATCATTATGAACTGATTTAAGTGAACCATGGAGCACTTACCAGCTCGTCTGGGTTTACCTGGTGAATTCAAAAACATCAGAGTTACACCTGCTGCTTTTCAGACAGTAATTAGAGGGGAATGGTTTTTGATAGAAACAAGTCTTGAAGCTCAAAGTGTTTTCATGCTGACGTCCTACCCTTCGCCCCTGCTCCTCTGTGCGGTAGGCGTGGCGATAAAGGCAGGAGAAAACGGCGCCCGGCGGCATCAGCTCGCTCGTCTCGTTCCAGTTGTGAGTGTGACAGAGTCGAGCTGCGTCACCCTGACACTTCTTGTACAGGATGGGGTCGAGTCTGACACACAAACAGAGGAGAATGTGTGTTATAGTATGACCAAGAAGTTGTTACTGACAGTATTCACATGTCAAAGTTCTTCACCCCAGTGTTCATTTTGTTGACTAATTATTTTCAGCATAGTTTTCATCAACAACCTTTTTTCCCCTGACGAAAACTACACAGTAACTAATAAAAACAAGTGCACATGGACAAAACTCAAACTAAATTAACTGATATTTTCATCAACAAATAAAAACTAGACTAAAATGTCTGACAGAGACTTAATCCAGTCAGACCTAATGTGGTCATGTAGAAAGTAGAGACAAGTTAGGAATATATCCAATCACAGCTACTTTGGTTGTGTGGAAAGGTTGGATGAGTTAAGAGGGACATCCAATCACAGCTGCCTTAGCTTGGTGGTGGTGGGATAAGTTGTGAAGCGATCCAATCAGAGCTCCTCTCTTTATGAATTGATATATTCATGTAGAGCAGGTTCACTGTTTGTTGTCAGTTCTGGTATTGTAACTGAGATGCTCTGCCAGGTAGCCTAAATAAAGGTGACTGCATTTCACACAAAAGTTCAATTTGTTTCTGTTCATTTATACATTCAGACTTTACTAGGATTCAATAAAGGGTTATTAGATGTTTGATTTTATCCAAGTGTAAAACATGACTTCAGAAATTCAAGGAAACATCAAAAATGCCTTACCCTTTACACTTCATATTTTAGTCGACTACATTTACAGCAGATTTCATCGACTAAAATGTTGTGAAATTTCCTCAACTAATACTAGACTAAATTAAAACAATTTAGATGACTAAATTATGACTAAAACTAAAAGATATTTTAGACAAAAGACTATAATTAAAACTAAATTATAAAGTGCTGTCAAAATTAATTCTGTTCCCCTGAATACTGTCAATAACTAAATATGTTTTGATGGCTGATATTATTAGTCTTTTTATATCAACCAAAGGCTTTCCTGATATTTGATATGACTTCTTTTCTTATTGTTAACTCAGCCTCATATTTATAAAGTGAAGTACTGTTATATTTTGAGGTGTAGACTCACTTCCAGTCTCTGGATATGAAATACTGCAGCTCCAACAGTCTGTGCTCACAGTCCTCCACCATCTTCTCTGTGTACAGATGCTCCATCAGACACGACAGGATCCTACGAACACATAATCTGAGGTTCAGGATCAAACTGGCACAAATATGGAGATACTTCTTTGAATAATCACATCATTAATTTAAGAAATAATTACAGAAATGTTGGTTGGATTTTTTTCTCAATCCTTTCAGACATACATGTGATATTTGTACATAATTCTGATTAAATGAGCTCCCAGGTAGCTAGAACTCTGCACGTTAGCACTGTGGCACTTTAATTAGCACTCCAGCACTTTATAACTCAGGTGAATAATTCCCATGGCCCCCCAACTATCAGCCCGTTTCATTTTGGACTATATGTCATTCAGGTTGTCTACACTTATATATGTTGCTTATCTTTTAATATGCTCTGTGGGTCTTATTCCTATTATTAATGTTTGTTTTTGTTTTATGTGTTGACGCCAACCTGCCAATGGGACAGGGATGGAGATTAGCCATGTGGCTATAATCCCATGAGGCCCTGTTCTTACTCATTAAAGCCCACGAGTCAGTAACGAATATGAGGAGACAGTAAACAATGATTTTAGTTGGACAAATCTACCATGGGGAATGAACAACACTGTGCACCAAATGAAAAATAAAACATTTCTTCAGTAAAATCAGATGTTTTGTTTCTGAGGGAAGTTAATAGATAAAATTATCAATCAATCACCAAAAAAAACTTGATTTGTACAACACTTTTCATACAACATATGTAGCACAAAGTGCTTTAAATGAAAAGAGAACAAATAGGAGAAAGTATGTGCAAAACAAACTTAAATAACAATAATAAACAAACCAAATTAAGCAAACAAAACATAATAAATATAATAAATATATGTATATTTCAAAGACCTTGATTTAACAGAACTGTGTGTTTGTGAGCAAAAATGTAAAAATGCAGAAGAAATTAGCCGAAACTGATCCTGTTGAACTCCTTGGGGGCGATCTGCATGATTAAGTCCTACAGCCTCAGTCTGCAGCTCCAGTGTTGAGTCATATTGATTTACACATATTTAAAAAATAAATATCAACTTACATGAATCTGTGGGTGGGTTTTATCTTTTACTGGGATTATGTTAAAATGACAAACTGTTTTAAATACTTTTTTAGGTCAACAAACAGTCAAACAAAAGTCATAATCCTGACGACGCTTCTCTCTCGCTCAAACTATGTCGAACAAAACAGTTTAATAGTGTGTGTGTGTGTGTGTGTTTGTGTGTGGGTGTGTGTGTGGGGGGGTGTGTGTGTGTGTGTGTGTGTGTGTGTGTGTGTGTGCTTACATGGGGTCTCCATTGCGCATGTGTTTGCAGGCGGTCTGTATGACGGACTCACAGGCTTCATTGAGCGCTCGATCGATCCGATAATCAGCTCCAGGGTCAGCAGACTGGATCAGGGTCTGCAGCTGCAGAGGAAACAGAAATTATTAAAATATTTAATTCATAAGCTCTTCAATCAAAGTGTTTTCTGATGGTTTAAAGACTGTTTTTGTAGAAGCATATTTTAACTTAACAAAATATTAACTGTCAGTTTTGAAACATGGTTTAAAGTTATTCACAAAACAATTAAACATCAATAATTTCTGGGTGGTGTGATCCCAGAAAGTGTTGTTGGCAGAGAAAAGATATATTTAATTCAAATCCTGTTGGCGGCGCCATCAGGATTTGACTTAAATATATTAAATATATATATAAGTGAATCACAACAAGATGGTTGAAACCTGAACCTCCATCATTTAATGCTTGGATTCAGAAGGTATTAGAGTTACATGAAATGGAAAAATTAACTTTCTTTACCACTTCAGATGCAGCCAGTAATGCCACTGCTACTGCAATAATATATATATTATTATTATATAATAATATATTTATATTACTTTAATTGTTTAAACCAATTTTCATGTCTATATTTACATATTATTTTTGATAAATAGCTTTGCATTATGTTTTATGTTATGATGACTTGTTTGTGCACCTTGTGTGTATAAGAAAGGCCAATAATTGTTGTAGTTGGAGTTTAAGATAAGAAAGAAATGAACATGTTTAAAAGAAGGACTTTTGGAAGAGAAAAATATATGAAAATGTGAAATTTATATTATATGTGTTTTGTAATGTTCAATTAAAAATCAAGTCCTAAAAAATTAAAGACCTGGATGGTAATGACTTAAATTTCTATATTAGAAAAACATCATTTCATGGATAATAAATTCTTATTACTGCGTTCTGGCAGACGCTGTCAACGGTGGTGCTGCGGTCTCCTCGCCCGATCCTCATCAGGCAGTGCAGTGTGCGTCCTTTGCGGTGCAGACCGGAGCAGTGAGCCTCGATCTCCGTGCGACAGTGAAGCACGATCTCCGGACTCAGGGAGAAATCCTCCATCAACATCCGCCTGTAGTCCAACATCTCGCCCTGACATTCTCCGCTCACTGTACGACCTGCAGGATAACAGTGAAGCTGAGTGTTTGTGTCGCGGGTCCTTCTTCCAAAAGACTTAAAGACACAGGCGTAGTCAAAAGAATGTGTTTGCTGTTATTTATTCATGCCGGCCTCCCAAAACACGTAGACAAAAATGTGTAAAGGTGGAAAAAATAAATGTATGTACAATATTGACAACAACATAAAAAAACATGTAAGATCAACAGAGTAACTCAGGTGAAGGTAAACTGTCACACATGAGCAGACTGAAGCCATACTCTTCATTTTATAGATACACATATATGCATATATATGAATACATATAAATATATATGTTTGTATATACACATACTATACACATACAAGCATCCAGAGATGGATCCATCCAGGCAGAGATTTATGATAGAGACATACAGATATGTCTGTGTGGCTGTAAAGATAGTTACTATGGATGAATAATCAATACAACCATGGACAGAGAGATCAATCTAATATTAACATTAATATCTATAATGAACATAATCTGGAGAGGAATGATGTTGATTAATATAGCACCATCTAGCTGAACTGACATTAAAATGGTTTAACTGGTCTGAAAGTATGAATTTATGTAAAATGATGTTTCTGTTGATGGTTGATCAGGATAGAGCTCATGGAGTGGAGCAGGTCCACAGCAGAAGGTCATCCATGATTGTTTGTCAAGGTCACACTAATATATGTGTGCTGCTTGCAGGAACTACCACGTGTTTAACGTAGTTGATCTCTCTGAAGTTCATATCAGGAACTGTGATGAAAATAGACTGGAGCTAAAGGAAAGGCCACATAATTGTGATTGTAGTCACTGAAGCTTTGTGAGTCCACTGCAGGTGGTCTACACCAAGGATCCCAGGTGGCCTACATGTTCGTCTTTAATATTTATTTAGAATTTAAAATTTAGAATTTGAATTGTATTTCTAACATGTATACAAAGAAATAAAAATAGAGAAATACCATTCACATACAAAGAAAAAAAGAAAGAAATATTTATAGACTTTCAGAAAGGAGAAGGAAGACGTAAATACTTTTTGAATTCCTACCCCTTATTACTGTTTCTCATATAAAAATATATTCTGATTTAACATCTTAGCTTCATTTTCAAAAACAAATAGCCTTCGCAAAGGAGTCAAAGAAAAAGAGGGAAGCATGGATAATACAAGAGAAGCTGAGACATTAACAGTGAACAGTTTCTAAAGACCATCAGAGCTGTATTCTTCTGTTACAGGGAGCTCACCTCGGTGCACGGCGGCCTCCAGGCACAGCAGCAGGTAGGACAGTCGGGCCTCGCGGGCTCTCGGCAGGTTTGTGTCCAGACTGCAGCGCTGCTTCCTCAGGTCCAGCTTACAGGCTTTGGCCAGAGAGTAGCTGACTTTGTAGTCCTGAGAGATCAGCTTCTGCCGAGTGGTCAGAGCATCACGGCACTGTGAGGAGGGAAGAGAGGAGAAGGTGGTGATTTCAGGTGATTTCAGGTGAGTTCAGGTGAGTCTGGTCTTCTGTAGAGGTGAGGTTTGGAGTCTGAGTTACCTTTTCTGACATTGCTTCTTCAAACTTGTGATTGAACAAACATTTGTAAACTTTTCCTTCTCCAGCCTGAGTCTGTGGACATACAGAGGAAAATCAGTGTTTTTAAAACAGATGTGAGAATAACCTGGAACAACGGTTTGTCTACCTTCCTAAAAGTTTGAATACACCTGTGACTAATTGCAATCAAATCATACATCGGGAAATACAGAAGTATTTCTCAGTAAACATTAGAGCACAAAGCTAAAACGCTAAAGCCACATTCATTTTCTTAGAGCAGCTTATTAAGACTTACTCTAAAACAGCCTGTTTTGAGCAGGGCTGAAACAGAGGGGTTTATAAGCATGACAAGAACAAATAACAGAATATTTTAGGCAAGAAACCAGAACTCTGGACTAGCAAGAACTCACTGAAAAAATAAAATACATTACGTTTTAGTACCTTATTGAATAGCTCTGAGTTTCTCTCTATTTACATGTTTTTTTGTAGTTTTCTTAATATGTACTGTACTTATGATTTTAAACACTGTAATACATGTTTTTAAGTTATAAACAGCATTTCCTGATGGATATTTGACTTAAAATGAATATCTACATGTGCTTAAAGACTAATCAAATCTAAATCAAATTTATTTGATTTAGGGACACTTCTTTCTTTTAGCAGAGACTGTGTGGGAAGAATTTTGAATACTTCCAAATAATCTAAAATTTCTTGGCTCCATAAAAATACGAGTGTTTTGACATTGTGTTGTGGTTCAAAATGAATGCAAAAGAGAGATTAGTCCCTATCACCCATACTGCTGCTGCCCTATCACCCATACTGCTGGGAGGAACGGGGATATTTTGGAAACTTATTTCTGAGGCTGTCGTGTTGTCCATTCCTTGATTTAGCTCTAATTTTAAATATTAGCATGTAATGGCTGGCACATGCATTTCTGTTGTGAAAATCAGGCCTGGTGCCCATACCGGCATTTAAAATAGAAATTTCAGCCACTAACTTTAATTTTCTAATGAACTTTTTTTGGTATAACTCTCCCACAGTGCCTGTATTTTCTCTCCTGATTATATCAATGTTGCATGTGTGAAAAGGGCTAGAGAATTGTCTTAATATCTCAAAGCACATAAATACCCATTTTCCATTAGGTATTAGTGTCAACACTGAATTCAATAGAATTTATTTTCTGTTCTAATTTTCACAGGAGTCGACATTTGTGTTTGTATGCCACCTTAAAAGATGAAAAAAAAAAACTAGGAGGCAAAACTTGTTTCTTTGAAGGCTCAGAAACAATTTAAGTTTAGTCACAATTTAAAACTTTAACACAATAAAAAGTTACACATTAAGCAAAATTTACCAACAGGAACACTGCCAAAAGAGGTAGAAAATAAGACAGTGCTTGAATAGAAATAAAAAGAAAGTAATAATATGTTTGTTAATTTCATTGTTACTGTTGTAATGTCCTGTTTTGTGGAAAAACTTTGAACACAAAGTATAATAAAAGTAAAAAAAATAGACAGCATTAACTGAATAAAGCAAAGAGAAGCCACTTGTTTTGCAGCTTAAGGTGATTATTACATAAATCCCACCTCTACCACGAAAAATAGCCAATCACAGACCAGAACTTTGGATTGGCACCTGGGGTGGCCAATCAAACCTCAGGTCACAATTTTGTCATGCCCCTGCCCACTACTTTGGAAACATGGCACTATTCCTTCTCTCATGTGTTTTATGTTTCTAGTTTCCACTTGCATTGAAAATTGTGAGAAATTTTCATGATCATGAGCTCAATCTCCTAAGTGAGGCCCCAAATAAAACTTTCCTGATCTTTTATGTCACTTCACTTGAAATCTCCTTCTAGAATATCTCATATTGTCCTGTGCTGATACTTTACGCCTTTGTGTAATAACTGTATTTTAACTAATCTTTATCTTCATCTTTTCTGTCTTGATTTTGATCCTGTTACCTCCTGCATGCCTCTTTGCTCTGTGCTGCTGTTACATCATCAGGATTATCTTATCTTATTTTCTTATGATAATTTCCTGCTTCAACACTGCTCTACATATAAATAACACACTTTGCTCCCCATATTGTTTACATATTTTAAGTGAAATGTTGAGTATTTCAGTTCTTCTTATTTGATTTTACTTCCGGTGATTTTTCTTTTTTGTTTAGATGCATTGAGTGAGGGTTAAACGGAGGGAAATGTACACACTGCTAGACTCGTCATATTATTCTTGTTTTGTTTTTCAAAAGCATAAGAAATATATAATTTGCTTAAAAAAACAGTGAAAACTCAGCTTAGGGTAGTACGATGACTCATTCTTCTTTTCATGCAAATCTGGGCTAAAAGGAGTCTGTGAACCCGAGAACATCGAATGCAGACATGATTTAATGTCGAGAGACATTTTCTTTGTGTGTGTGGATATTTAAAGCTCTGCAGTCTCCTTACGTTCTGACAGAATCTCTCACGGTCGTCCCTGCAGGAGAAGTAAAGGTGTCGATCGAGGTGAAAATCATCTGACGACAGCTCGGCCACCCGCAGGATGGCCCTCTTACAGTCCTCTTTGATTGGATGAGCCTGATCCTTCTGCTCCGCCTCCCTCACCAACGCCTTCTCCAGACAGCCGATAACCTCGCCCTGTGAGTGGACGTCCTGAGGAGACGGGGCAGGGAGCAAGTAAGACGAAGCCAGATGGTCACAAAAAGAAACTAGAATAGCACTCAGAGAGCGCAGACCTCCGCCAAGCAGCTCAGTTACAGCAGTGGCTTTTCAACAACCCCTGTAAAAGATATAATTCTGGATCACCAGATCCAGAACAGAGCCAGGATCCAGACCAAACTCAGCACATACGTGGAGGTTGTTATCCTAAAACAACAAGTTTTGGGAACATCACTTAATATTTTGATTTTATATGAATTATTGAATGTCATCAATGGGATTTCCCATTATAAAGTTCAATGTTATTTTGTGACATCATTCTGGATCAGATCCAGATGAAATTTACCTTGATGGCAGAGAAATGGACCCCAAATTATCCTGTTAAATTGGAAGTGAACCCGTTTAAAAATGACAGAGATATGATTTTTTAAAATTTTGCCCAATGTTAACCTATGGGATATTTTTTTAATTTTAGGATTTTTTTTGCATCCAGACCAATACTCGTATCACCACCAAAATCTCATCATTTCTAAGTTGGGTCATTTCCAACATCTCCTGAAAATTTCAGCAAAATCTGTCCAGTAGCTTTTGTGTAATCTTGCTTACAAACAAACATTTTTTTCACCTTTATTTAACCAGGAAAAGAAACTCACTGAGATTAAAAATCTTTTTCAAGAGTGTCCTGGCCAAGAGAGGCAGCAGCACGGTTAACAAAGTTACTTACAGTCACAACAGCCTCACATACAAATACACATGACATGAATAACACCTAAAGTACAATGAAAAAATAACAGTTAATTGACCAGCTGGACTCTTGAAGGAACCAAGATCATCTGTCGAAACATCTGCAGCCAGATGCCTCAGTATTCACATCATAAACATACGCCGGCAAAAACATAACCTCCGTGGCGAGGGGAACAAAGTCATCACGGTGAATCCCACGAGAAGCTCGCTCTCACCTTTTGTCCCACGTTGATGCTGCCGCAGCGCAGGTTGTTGATGTCGTCCTTACATTTGTCCATGAAGCCACAGATCAGCCTGTAGTCGCTGAACACGATGCTGGTCATCTTCGTGATGTACTGGTTACACTGGTACTCGCTGATGTTACCACGGTGGTCCACCAGACAGGACACCAGGTAGCCCCGCCCCCTTTCTTCATCATTACACTCCTTTATCTGAACACAGCAAACGTGTTAAATGAACAACACAGCTGATTATCACAAAATATATGTTGTATAGAATAGAATACGCTTTACTGCCATTACACTGAATGCACAGCGAGACTGGAGATCTTCAGTGCAAACAGAGAGTTATAAATAAAGTATAAGGAATAAAATATACACAAGATAAAATCCTAAAGGACAGTGCATTTACTTAAATACAAATATATGACAAGAAAAAAGGATAAATATTAAGGATATATATATATAAAAAATATAATACAACAAAATATACAAATCTATTGAACAGGATGGTATCTAAACTAATTTTACAGAAAGTTTTAAAAGGCTTGCATATATTTGAGCATGATGTGAAGAAGCAAATTAAAATTTTAGGCAAGTAAATGTGCAAGTACTTACTCTAGTAACACATAACTTATTGCTTTGACTTCAGTTTTGCCTTGTTTGACAGTTGTTGAGTTACTTTTTAACAAACTGATCACTTCCTGCACTAATGTTTTACAAAATCTGGCAGCAATATAGGGAATTGCTTTTTCTTTTAGATTTCAATTTTTTTTTTAATTTTAATTTAATTGTTTAAGAGATAAGATAAGATAAGATAAACCTTCACTGATCCCCAGAGGGGAAATTCAGGTTTTGCAGCAGTACAAGGGTAAGTAGCATGCATTAAGGTCAGTAGAATAATATATAATATAAAAGATATAGATCAGTAAACTGCACAAATAGCAAACAAACAAAATAGAATAAATGGAGGTTTATTTTTTCCTTTTAAATAGCATTTTAATAAAACTAAAAAAAAAGTGTTCACAGAATTGCTACAAAATAATGTCCTACAGACTGACAAAAGAGTGGGATTCCCACATGGATGCCCACATAAACATCAACTGAAAGGTTCAGGAGATACATGTAACCAAAGTCAGTGTTTCTGCTGGACAGTGCTGGCGATCCCGTGGAGAATGGAGGATTTCAGCACCAATCAGCAGGTTTGATGGTAGCTTTCCAGTGAGAGCTTTATAAATAAATAAAAATAATATAACTATAAATCTGCCGAATCTAACTGTCAATGCTTGTTTTATGGTCGCCTTCAGCTCCATCATAACTTTATATGAAAGAATTAAAACACAGATTATAACAAATTAAGTCTGTCCCTGCTCGACATACGACTGTGAGTCATTTACTAAACTGAATTCTAATTTAGTCCTTCATGTAAATGTGCTGAAAGTACGACTGTGTTTGAAGGACTGGTACAAACATTTCATAGATATATTAGTGTCAACAGAGGCTGAACCCTGAGCCCTCCGTGGTGCACACTGACCTCAGTGATGGTGCTCTTGCAGACTTCTGCAGCCACAGACTCAAACTTTGGATCAGTGGTCAGGTTGAGCTTATAATTCCACAGCAGCTGAGAAAAAGAGAGAACAGACAAGTTAAATACTCGCAAGTAAAATGGAGAGGACATTGTTTGGTCTGTCGCAGTCGTTGCAGGTGAACTACTCCTTTCAGGTCATTTTTCACTGTCAACACAACAGGTCTGGAGGTGAGCTGCTGGAATAAGAGGTGTCAGGTTACTTCCAAAGCACTGCCTGGGTGTCCTCAAACCTCCAAATGTATCAGGGCATCCTTCCTGTGAAGCCCCTCAAGTCCTTTTAAAAATCCAAACAGGACATTATAAATACGTTTTTGGTACCACGCTTAAAAACAGAACAATGTCATAAATACTGCAGTTGGTAATAGAGTTGGGATGATATATTTTTAGGACAACATAGAGGCTAACATTGCACAGGTTACCTTGACTAAAGGCAACTAAAAGCCTCTGGGATTATTCCCTCCCTTAGCAAAAAGTAGTTTATTCTATGAGTATACTTATTTTATACTTAAACTGAGGCAGTCTACTTGAAGTTTACTTTTTATATACTATATTTTATATACTTAAGAGTAGTATAATGAAGTATGCTTGGCTTATACTGAAAAGTATAAAGAAAAGTGTAAGACTAAGTACATTAATACTTGACTTACACTTACACTTAAATACTAAACCTTATACTAAAAATAACTGAAAAGAAGTCATAAAAGTAGTGCTTTTGTTTCTGTGAGTTATTTACTTTTGGTTCCAAAAATGTGCACTTTTCTTTGACCTTTTTCTGACAAGGAAAGACTTCAGTTCTCAGTTGGAGACACTATTGTTTTTTACATTTTAACAAGCAAATGCACACTTTTTCCTTTACCATTTTTGACAAAGAAGGACTTGATCTTGGAAAGACTACTATGTTTACATATTTACATGCAAATGTGCACTTTTTCTTGTCATTCTTTCATCAGAGAAGAGCTTGATTTCATAGAGGCTCTTTGTTTTTGAAATGCACATCTTTAATGATTGAAACAGGTATTTGTAAATACACTGTATTTTAAAATGTTAAATATATCAAACTTGTTCTCAACATTCTGTCTTGTGATGTTGTAAATATATCGCAGTCTAGTGTACATACAGTATGGGTTAACTTGAAGAATACATAAGTACATTTCAAGTATATAAATAGTATGCTACAAGCAATATGCTAAGCAAACTTACAAGTATGCTTAAAGTATAACAACCTACTTTTCATGATTTTTCAAGCTTCAACATAATAAGAGTAAAAAGCTGTTATTAAGCTACTATGGAACGACAACATTCAAGTTTGACTTAGAAGCAACAACAATATTTTGAATGCTTTACATCTTGTTGTCACCTTTTGTTTCAGAAATTCACTCTTAATCAAAGGTCTTGATTAAGCTGGTCCTCATGGCTGTGGCGGTAGTGTATGAGTTACTGATTATTAAAAAAACCAATCAGAAATGCTTTCCATGACCCCTGGCCATTTTTACAGTCCCTATTAGCAGTTAGTTAGCAACCGTCACTTTAAACACACAAGTGTTAAAAATTCAAAAGCAGGAAACATCAGATGCATTTTATTATTTCAGACTAAACATTACAATCTTGTGTGCATGTGTTCACCACAAACCTTATTAAAGGCGCTTATCTGAAACTGGTATTCTAAATTCACATTTACTCTGGAGGGTTGGGAACCAGGAAGATAATTTTTTCAACATCTATATTGAAGTCAAAAACTGACTTTTACAATCATGAAAATGTACAAAACAGATTAACAGATCAAGAATCATAAGGGTAATAATAATGATAAATTAAAATAGAATATTAACAAAGAGAGATGGAAAAAATGTCAGTGGTCTAGTCAGGAATTAAAACGTTTATAGAAATATAAATGAATGTCCCAGGCTTCTTTGGTTTTTATAAATTTCAGTACGTATAAACATATGTAGTATATATTAATACATAAAAAAAGAAATGGACTAACATTCATAAATCTTAATCTATAGATATATTATATGGCTAAAATCCATAGGGCATTACACATTTTTCCATGTGTGTCCTACTTTTCCCACTACAAATTTAACAAGTATCTCGATAAGTTTTGTATAATCACAAATAAAATAACAAATGTTCCTCAGTTTTAACATTTTGATCAGAAAACACGCATTTATTTTTCTAAATGTTAAATCCTTGTCTTAGAAACTCATTGTATGGGTACATATCGTTCAGTATGAGTGCTAAATGCTGACTCACTCCCGCGTTTTGGACAACTCTTACGCCGAAAAAAATAAAACTTAAAAAACTGATCCATGATCAGATTTTCAGCCGAGTGTAGCGCACATGAACGGCAAAGGGAGAGATTAAACTGATCCAGGATCAGATTTTCAGCCGAGTGTAGCGCACATGAACGGCAAAGGGAGAGATTAAACTGATCCTCGATCGGCTGAAAGAGAGCTGAGCGAAGACGTGAGGCGGAACTAAAGAGCGGAGCGAGAGGAAACAAAGCGTCGAGAGATGCCGAGTCCGGCCCTGAAAGTAGTTTTAGTGGGGAAAGAGGAATAAGGTGTGTTTTTGTTAACATCTTTAACGTGTGGAGGGTACAGGAGAGAAGGCGGCGGATTTTCTGGTGCTGTTGTGCTAAAGGTGCTTCATAAGGGGAACGTTAGCATGGACGACTGACGGACGGACATCGGAGTTACACTCGGAAACAAATCCGGTGAAGTTGTGTTTGTGAATCTGAATCACTGTCCTGTTGATGTCTCTCATGATAAACCAAATGGCCATAATGATGTTATTAACATTAATCACCTCCCAATGTAACATGAGCGGTGATTCTAAAGGTAGCTTGTTTTTCCCCTCAGGTGATGCTAATGCTGTTAGCACAGCACACCTGTGTGAGCTCACAGACACCGTCTGAAGGTGATAGTCTGGGGGTCCAGGTAAACACATACACCACCACAGGAGTGAGGCACCTGATTTATTGCAAAAAGTGCTTCGTGAATGTATTGTACCGCCACCAAACACAAGGTTAATGCCGCAGCTGCCATTAATTAACAGCATTAGTGGTGAACCATTGTGCATCCCATATTTTTTTCTTTCTTTTTTTTTTTTTTTTTAAGAAAAATCTAAAGTGTGTTTTGATGTTCATCTAGGTTTTATTTCAGTCTCACAGTGACATTTTTTCTTATTTGTCTCTCAATTTACTGATTCAACATCCTTTTCTTTATACAGAAGTGAAGGGAGGGGCTGCTTTTATTTATAACTCTGTTATCACTAAACAGTCTGTCTAACCTTGATTTTTGTAACCCAACAGACATAGTCAGGCTTTTATCTCAGTTCCATGTTGATCCTCTACAGTTTTATTGTGGTGAAAACTAGGAGTGGGGGAAAAATCAATTCAGCATAGTATCGCAATATTTTACGTGATGATATTATATCAATTCAAGATGGCAAAATATCAGTATTATATTAGCCTATATTGCAATATGAAATGTAGTCTGTGGTACCTGTGAATAATACTAAATCCATTCCTCTATCTGTCCACTGGATGGTGCTGCTGCGCATTTTGTTGAGTGAGGTCGAAGGTGATAGTCGACGTGCAGATCAGGAGATAATTAGTACACCAAAGACGTCGGGTCAGGAGAGGGACTCGCGCCAGGAACCGGCTGCGTATTGTACTGCGGAGCACTTCGCTCCCTCTCTAGTCTATCAGAGCATTTCCACAGCCGGTGCTCCATGGCTCTGCAGAAACCCCCTATTGCTCCAGTCTGGCAGTGGCGCGTGGCTGGAGCAGCAGTGCGCTCCGCTAGGCTCAAGACACGCTGCAGGTCTGTTTTCAGCCTGACCGCTGCCAATCCTCATAAATTCACTGTCGTTCAGAAAGCGCCAGAAAGGGAAGTCAAACATGTGGAGTACCCAGTACTTTCAAAATGAAACAATGCACAGACTCACAAACGTAAATTTCCTCAATAGGTTGTCATCACATCACAACCGGAGGCACGAGCTTTAGGTCAACAGTCTGTCAAAGGGTCCCAGAGGCAACACAATGCCATGGATGAAGAAAAGTGAATTGTGGAGGTGGAGAAATGTAACATCATATATGACACCAAACATCCTTTCTACAAGGTTATAGGCAGATGGAAGTGATATAAATCACAAAGCTGTATGGTTGGGGCCAGCAAAGCGACCTTAGAGAAGCGAAGTGATGTGTTGTTTATTTCTTTATTCAGTTTATAACATGTTTTCTCATTGTTTGATATCGCCATTATAATATAAATAAAATAATAGTAAAGAAATAGCAAAAAATCTATATATTGTATTGCAATACTGGCATATTACAAAATCGCAATATTATCGAATCATTGCAAAAGTATTGTGATAGTATCGCATCGTGGGGCAACTGGTGATTCCCACCCCTCGTGAAAAGAGTAACAGCTACATTAGAAAGAAATGTAATCTGCTATAAGGATTTCTTTTTGGTGAAAACATCATTTTAGCCCCTCTTTTTACAGTAAAAGTTACATTTGTGTTTGGAGTGGGACAAAATAGTTTGTGTAACTTCTGAATTGAGTTTATATTGGTGGTAGAGTGAGCATCAGATCCCTCCAGGGTCTGGGGGCACAACAAGCCCAAATGAGAAACTACACTTTAGGAAAGTCTCTTAAAATCAGTCTTTTCAAGTCCTCAAACTTTTGAGCTTCTTGCAGATGAGCTCCGAGCATCCTTCAAACCGACTATAATTCATACTGAATGTTTTTTAATTATGAGAAAAATTCAAAAATGTCTCTTATCTTTTAACGCTCCTCTCTCCTGTTTTAATTATTGATGTCCCTATTGTCTCACTGCCAGAGAGGCTGCAGCTGCAGCAGCCACAGATAAGAGCTTCTGACAGACCAACCGCCCAGAAAATAACACCACAACAACACCAGAGCGTGTGCTAGAGAGGAAGAGGGAGAGAGACAAGTTAATTGCAGCTTGTGCTCTCCATTGCTGTAATAAAGACGGTCCAAGTGGTCGATTAACCTTGTGCGATTCATAAAGCTGTTTGCTTTAAACTTCTGTGAACTCTGAACACTGAAGGTTAATCATTCAGCAGACCCAGAGACGAGCTGCAGAGACCAAACACCGCAGTTAGTGAAGGTCCTCGGCTTTTTCTGTGGGCTGAGGATTTTTCAGAGCTCCTTTTAGTTCAGCGAGTGTAGGCAGCAGCAACTGAACATACCAGGTTAAAGCTGTTTGGACTGATGTTTTTGGAAAATATAAAAAAAAAAGAGATATGAGGACTCTTAAATGTATTTTTGAGTTTCTACAAAAGACTGACCTTTAAAAATGAAATCATTTAGAGTAAAATAATCCTGTTCTTGTTTTTTTTTTTTTTTTAACATTTATTAAAAGCGGTTCCTTGACATTCAAACTCACACAGACTTTCAAAAATGCAGACAAGGTTTACAAGTAACTGTGTGGTTTTGTTTTCAACTAGAAGACATTTACAATATCAATAAAAATAATACATCTAAAATAAAATTAGCTCATGAAAGTATGGGGGGGGCATGCCAACCCTAGACATATCAACCCACCAAAATATGTATTCTCATTGAGTTAAATAGGTTATAAAAGGCCTCCACTTCCGCAGGTAGACGTCCAGACCCAAATGTAGCTTTGCTGTTAAATTTTACATACAATCCTGTTCTTATTTGATGTTTCTTTTCTTGAGATGCATGTCAACAAAACAGCTGGGATAAGCTGCAGGCTTCCTTCGCACACTTTGACTTGTGAGTAATTCAACAACAACAACAAAAAACAGTCAGAATGTAAATGTCTGTGTGTTTTGTACTTACATGGTTGCAGTCAGGAGCGATCTCAGTGTCCTGCAAAGAGAGACAAAAAGAATCAGTGTGGTTGTTTTTGGTCAACCAAAATATTATGGAAAAAACAAACACCATTCAATTAAAAAAATGGCGCCTAAAAAAACAATTCATAAGCATTAATGAGAAGTTAGATTAAGGTATATTAATGCAGCCACTGCCCTTGTCTTAAGAAAAGTGCTGCAGAAACTAAATGAGTGAAATTACTTTGACTTTTATTTTTCACAGTTTGAGGATTTCAGATTGGAGACACTGATGAACTAACTTCACATTTCCACTGAAGAAACAGTAGATTTTACTGATAATTATCAAGTAAAATTAAAAAAAATTATTTAGCTGAAGTAACCTAAATACAGTTCTTTATCTGTGAGCCTGTTGTTGATTGTTCAGTTAAGGGTTAGCATAAAAAAATATCAGTTTATCTGAGGAATAATTACATTTTCTCTAAGTATTAATAATATTAATAATTATACATTTATTTTTACAGAACTTTGAAAAAAGAGTTTTACAAAGTGCTTTGACAAACACATCAAACACATTATAAAGCACAAGAACCCAAACAGCAAAATAACCCACCAAGCACAAATGTCCCAAACAAGGGGGGGGGGGGGAAATAAATAAATAATAATAATGGAAAAATAATTAAATCAAGAACATTGGAGCAAGACCATAAGAGCTAATGCCTTCATAAAAGCATCCACAGCATCAGTTTTAGAGAATGAAAAGTTGTTTTTATTGTCTCACATTTGTTTCCAACTGAAAAACAAAAAGTCTCACTGAAACCACTAACAGTAGCACGCTTTTATTTAGAGGAACCAGGAGAAAATGTAACCTTGCACAGCAGCTGGATCCGCCTGATTCATTGTAATCAGGCAAATCCATCTTGCCAAACTAATATGTACTTTGATTGTGCTCGGCCCAAAGCGGGACGGTCCAATCAGAGTCATTTAGAGCAGGAAGAGGAGTGACCTACAAGCGATACGACAGCATTTCTTTATTAAATGAAAAACAGTGATCAACACTACAAACTTCTCTACAGTCAGGATATTTTGGCTCAACTTCTAACATGTTTTCACAAGAGTTTATTTTACAAAACGGCTCAGGTTCTGAAACACAGTAGTGCCCGCCTACAACATTATCTGATTGTCCCGTGATAAATGTGATTGACAGAACGATCGTCCAGTATGCTTCTGAAAGGTTCTGCCCTCCACAAAAACTTTCTATGAGCTCTTTCCCAGATGGACTGGTGAAAAATCTTCAACGGTCCATCTTGTGTGTTAGGTTAGAGAATATGCATATTTAAAAGAGCCTGAACACCTATTTTACACTATTTTAAAAATATTTCTTCTCCAATCAACTTTATTATTTTTGATTTTGAACGTCTGATGCCCACCCCTGAAGCGGGGTCCATGCATCAGGATTTTCTAAATCTGAAGAGATGTTTTATCTGTTAGAGAGCCCACACATGAGGATTAAAAATCAGGCATTGAACAGTTTGGATCGTACTGTGTGTGGTGTGCTGCGATAATGTCAACACAGCTCACCACACACATGACCATTCTGTCCCACCACTGATCTAGAATCTAGTCCTCCAAGACACAAATCTGATCAAACCTGATCTAACAAAAACCAAGAAGAAGAAACAGCAACAACCGGAAAACACAACATGGAAGAGGACATACGAGAAAAGGGAATGATGGTGGTCTTGGGACTATTTTTGAACTTAAAAAAAGAAAAGATTATGGAAAAAATCGTGGAGACAGCGTGAGCACGAGAGCTGGTCCTCCATTTCTGAGCTCCAACAAACTTTATGTTTCAGGTCGGCCATGTTTGTTTTGATTCACTCCTGCTTCCTTGTTCCTCAGTCAGCTCGCTTCTTGATTGGCTACATTCACAGAGTCATGACTCGGGAGTCGTTGGCTTTCCCCACACACATGAAGATTTTTAAATATTGAACAAGTTTAATATTTGAGATTGTCAACCCCGACCCATTTCAGAGCTGATTATCAGGACAACTTCACTCTGAACACACCTCAGACCACAGGATAATCTTATCAGATAATCTTATAAAACAGAAGATCCTCTGGAGTTTGCAGTCTTTGGTCGGGAAGTCGGGACAAAAACAGCCCCGATAATCTTTATTTTATTTATTTTTTCCCTGCCTAAGCTGACAATCAGACTTTTCAAATAAAAAGCTCTTTTCAGTTATTCACTGTCTCTGTTCTGTCATGAGAGCAGGAGCGCTGTTAGTCATAATTTAAGGACAAAAGTAACGCCGCCATCCAGTCTCTACTTCAGGAGATGCAGCGGGGAAATTAGAGCCCACATCGCACCATAAGTGGTGTTTTCTCTCCAAAGAGCAGCGGTTAAAACAGAACAAAGCATCAGCAGCTCATCACCGACTCTCCCACAACATCCTCAACAATCACAGCGGGAGAAGCTCCTCGTCCTCCTTCACATCCCTCTGCTGTAAGAAGACATGAAAGCGTTTCGTGTTAACGCTGCTCTGCCCACGGGAACCGAGACGCCGAGAGCCTCCTCCTGACTTTTAACTGTCAATTCCTCTTCATGTTCCTGACACAGACGAACAAGTGTAATGAAGAAACAAAGCCAGGAAATGAACCACCAATTAGTTCAGCTGTGATTGATTAATTAATGAAGTGTTGTATTTCCATCAGAGCCTTTGAAACAAGTCTGATGAAAGTGGAGTGATAACAGAGCTGCAGTGTTTCTGAGACAGAGGAGGGGGATGTGACAGAAACTCTGAAGAAAAGCTTCAGGGCTAATGTGATACACACAAGACTAAATGTCTGCCTCTGTACGCTAAAGCTAACAAAAGCTTTATTGTGGATTTACTGTAACACAGGCGTCACTTGTGCTGGAGTTCATGGTGGTGTGCAGCACAAGACTGCACCAGCGCCCTTTAAACTGTGAAAGAAAAGACGCTCACATGACGATACAGCACTTAATGTGAAGGGAGAAATCTGCAGCAGGACAGAAGACTTCAGAGCTTCAGTTTCATGTCACATTTACTGCCTCAGCTCAATCAGACGTCTTATACAGCTACAACAAGCAACTTCAAATCACTAAAAAATACAACCGTACAGCCGCAGACACAAAGAAAGGTGTGAAACTAACTTGTGTGCGTCTTATAAACTTATAAAAGGGGGTGTACTCATTTATGCTGGGCACTGTAACGAGCTGTAACATGGACACTAATGCTGTAGGCAAACACAAATGTGTGAGTGTATGTAAAAGAGCTTAAGTTTATTTTTGGTCATCTCAAAACTTTGAACATGTTCATTTACAATCATTTATCAAGAGAATCCTGTTTAAAGTTCAAATCTGTTTTTTTTCCTTTCTTGTAATTACACACTGTTTAAGCATTTATAACATAATAATAACAAACACTTGCCAGAGTTGTTTACTTTTATTTCTCATGAAAAGATTCACTCAAAGGACATTTCCTGACACATTTATTGACAAAAAAGACCAGGCGGCCTGTTATAATTTAAATATTAAAGAGTTAAATGAATTCAAGTGTGTGTAAAAGTACTTTTTTAACATTTTGAGCACTCTGCAGCAAAACCGCGATAACTGATCATTTTGGTCACAATATAAACTATCATATGTCAGGATTCTGCGTAGTCCTCTGCACGTCTTGATTATTTGATATATTTCATCTTGAACCACTCTGGCCGTTCTCCCCTGACCTCTGGCATCAACGTGGCGTTGTTAATCTGCAGTCCGCTCCGTGTTTTTACAGACTGTCAATCTGCTGCCTAGAAGTGACTCAACGATCACAGCTGGAAACGCCTCTCAGCTGTTTGTGTCAGTTCAGAGAAGCTGAAGCTCTGCATCGTCTCCACGTGCTGCTTCGCTCAAGCTGCTCGGCTGTTTGTCTTTCTCAAGAGAAGAGGCAGATTTATGAGAGTCATTAACGTCTTCAGGAGGCCACAGCTGTTATAGAGCAGGATGTGATTGCCCTGGTGAAGAGGACGTTGCTCAGAGTCAGTGGGAAAGTGTTTGTGTGTTTGACGTCAGCGTGGTGGGACCGAGGGAGTGACGTCAATACAAGAGAAACCTGACAGAGAGGCTGCAGACCATCTCCGGCTGTATGCATGTAATTCTGCAAGAAATGATGAAGAGTATTTTTGATATCATAGTCAATGTTTATCACTATTTTGTCACATTTCATCTTATTTTATTTCACCTTTAGTTCACCACATAGCTTTTTGAGACATATTTTTCAAGGGGGCAGCACACTTCTTCTTTCTTTTTTTTATTTTGAACATTTTGAACATCAACCAAAGCGCAAAATAAATTTGTCATTTGCATGTTCAAAAAGCAGAAGGAGGAAGTCCAAACTTATCTGGTCCCACCCTTTAACCATAAACAAGTAATCAGTAATTGACCCACTTCCAAATACTAATGATAATAATGATAAAAATAATCACACATAAACAAAATAAACCAAATAGTAATAATATAATAACTCAAATAGTAATCAGATGAATAAATAAACAAAAGGAATAATAGAAACTACGTCAACCCTCAGTGACCTTTACAGTCTCATCCTTGTCACCGTACACAGACACACAAAAGCTTTTCCTGGTATTCCCACTTTTACAGTCTTAAAATAAAACAACCCCTTCAGTGATATTTCCCCTCTCTCTGCCTAAACACGGCCTGTATATTTCCTGGTAGTTGATTATTTTTTTCTTTGAACATGATTTGTGCTGTTTGATATTCTATTTGATCAGTAAATTTTAACAGTTTTGACTGAAGAAACATGTGTGATCCCTATAAGCTGCTCTGTTTATGACCCTTTCTGCTCTTTTTTGTAGACTGATTGGAGATTGTAACAAGCTCTTGAAAGTGTTTCCCCAAACCTCAGCACAGCAGGTTAAATATGGTGAGACTACACACTAGTACCTTGTATATCAGTGATTTGTGTCAAGTATCTACACTGTTGAAGTTGTTTTTTTGCAGATGACACAAATATTTTTGGTTCTGGTAACAACTTGCAATTTTTGCTGCAGGAGACTAATGCAAAACGTACTAAGTTAAAGGTATGGTTTGACAGAAACAAACTATCCTTAAATCTGAATAAAACAAAAACTATACTTTTGGGAACTGCAGATTAAACACAGATTAAGTTGGATCGGGTCGTTTTGAAAGAGTTGAAATTTCTGGGTGTAACAACAGATGACAAAATAAGCTGGAAACCACGTATTAAGCATGTCCAAACAAAAGTGTCAAGAAATATTGCAGTATTAAATAAAGCAAAGTGGGTTCTGGATCGAAAAACACTCCATGTTCTGTACTGCTCAATAGTTCTTCCATATCTAACTTACTGTGCAGAGGTTTGGGACCATCATTACAGAAGTACAATACAACCACTAATCACTCTGCAAAAGAAAGCAATACGGATCATTCATGGGTAAGATATAGAGATCACACAAATCCATTATTCTTGCAATCATAATTACTAACGTTTGAAGATCTTGTTGAATTTCATACAGCACAAATACCATTTAAAGCAATAAAAAAATATTCAAATATTGTTCACTGAAAAGGAAGGGAGTATAATCTACGGGGAAATTTCATTTCAAAGTCCAGGGTATATGCACAACAAGAAAAGCTTTTGCATTCCTATCTGTGGAGTGAAACTCTGAAACAGTCTGAATGTGGAGCTGAAGGACTGTCTGAACATAAACCACTTTAAAAAGAAGTATAAAGACATGATTTTCAGTAGATATAGGAGTGAAGGTGTTTGAGGATCACAGGGTGTTTACTGTTTCTTTAATTATCGGGTTGTCTTATTCTCTTTTTTCCCATTTTTTATTCGGGAGAGTTTCTTTTAGTTTATGTATGAGTAGGAATATGTGTTTGTCTTCGTATATGTCTGTATTTATGTATATAAATAAATTATTGTATAGATTTATATTGGTAAGGAGGCCAAATAATATTTTATAGATAAGGGGTGTCTGTTGTGTTTTGCTGATTTTATTGTTGTTTATTTTTACTCTTGTACAGTGTCCTTGAGTGCCGTGAAAGGCACTTTTAAATAAAATTTATTATTATTATTATTATTATTATTATTATTATTGTTATTAAATAAGTATACCTTCTTGTCTACTATTGCAAGATTACAATTGTCATTATTTTTTTTATTTTTTACGTGAAATAAACTACTACTATAGGGTAAAAATATGATAAACATGACATTCAAATATGAGAGAAAAAGAGAGTGAAGCACAGAATAATGTGTTCTGTCAAGCGTTTTGGCAGTTCATTTACTTGCTAACAATGTGTTGGGTGTCTAAAATCAGGAAGATTTGGAAGCAGGTTCAGAGTAGTTTGGAAACTCAAGTCTCAATCTTAAAACAATGTCTTTATGACTCTCTCCTGGCAGAGAATAACCTGACGCACAGGACAGACCGTATGATTTATAATCCAATCATACATTATCTAACCCACTCATCCCAGTCAGGGCTGCAGGCTGGAGCCTATCCCAGCTGACACTGGGCCAGAGGCAGGGTACACCCTGGACCAGTAAAAAAGAGAAAAGAGTCCCAACAAGCACACAGGACTGTTTAGAGCTGCTGAAGAGTTTATCTGATGACTGTAGGCAGAGGCAGGCTAACACTACCCACTGACTCCCATTGTTTGAGCTAAGCTAGTTAGCAGTGGGTGAGCTCTGCCCGTCTCTTCCTTGTTACTGCAGCACAGTCTAAAGAATGGAGTCTATCTACTTGTCATGGACTCAGGAGTGAAGCAAGACACGAAAACTAAAAAAATGTTGGCGTATCCCTTTAAGAGATTTACATCATGGATGTAAAGCAGTTAAATCTACTGTAACTGTGATGCCATCATGTCAATATGGACTGAATTGTCAGAGGAATGATCCAGCTCCATGTTGAATCTATGAAAGGAAGAACCGGGGCAAAAGGGTCCATCCCAACAAGGTGTACCTAATAAAATGTCTGGTGAGTGTAAACTCCTCTAAAAGTTGCATGTGACAAAGCGGAGCAGCAGTTCATCCCCTCTGAAATGCTGAAACATTAAACAAGTTCTGCTGAAAGAATTACTCACACAATTAAACATTTATCCAGATAGTCAGGCCGCCATTACAGCCACAAATCTTACTAAAGGGGCTTCACAGTCCACTACACCCGCACCATCGTTTCTCCTCGGGCCCTCGATCAGGATCAGAATCTAAAGGGAACTTTAACAGGGAGAGAAAATGGAGGACTAAAAGCTCCCAGAGGAGCACCAGAGGAGGATTTTCTCTTCCAGACCGGCAGACGCACAATAGATGAGTCATGACAGGCGTGTAATTTGTTTGCTTGTTCTTGTTTCTACCAGCTGAGGAGCATCGTTAAACTGCAGCTCCACGTGTCCCCAGCTGAGCTCCAGATAATTATTCGTGTTTCTTTTTTATTAACATGTGATTGAATCATAAACTAATCCATAAAAACAATGACTAAGACCTGCAAATGTCGCCTGGATAACCCACTTCTGATCTTTTTGCTGGTTTGTGAATAAGTTTAAGTCTGACATGGAGACCAGCAGGCCTACGGTCACATGTTGATGTGTCCTCGGGCCAGACTGACCCTGAATTACTCCCACTGCTGTATCAGGGGTGTGTCTGTTTGCACAATTCCAATGAAGTTGGGACACTGTGCTAAACATACATTAAGCAGAATACAAATAATTTTCAAACTATATTAATGACACTACAAAGATAAGAAATTAATGTTCAAACTAACAAACTTCAGACTTATTTTGCAAATATTCACTCTGAATTTTTAGTCTGCAACATGTTCCAAAAAAGCTGGGACGGGGGCATGTTTACCACTGTGTTACCTTTCCTTTTAACAACACTTAGTAAGTGTTTGTGAACTGAGGACCCTACCTGCTGAAGCTTTCTAGGTGGAGTTCTTTCCCTTGGTTTCTGGGATGCTCATTTTATACCCAATCATGACACTCACCTGTTTCTAGTTAACTTGTATCAATATTGTAATCAAGATTATTAATCACGATTATTCATCACGTTCTGGAAAACATCTGTATTTTACTGCACTACTTTAAAACAAACAATATGTGAACAGTTTTTAGTTTTTTGTTGCTTTGACTTGACGTTATTGTTATAACATATTTTAATTAATTTAGAACTACAATGACAACAATGGTGTGTATACTTTGATAATAGGGCTAGTTAACAGAAATAATAGTCTATAATATCAGCCTGTGTTATCACTGT
Source organism: Cetoscarus ocellatus (assembly GCA_037902135.1). Classification (NCBI taxonomy): domain Eukaryota; kingdom Metazoa; phylum Chordata; class Actinopteri; order Labriformes; family Labridae; genus Cetoscarus; species Cetoscarus ocellatus. Next base: position 543,967 of record JBAMNC010001108.1, on the reverse strand, counting down.
TATGATTGTCTATGTTGTTACTCAGTGTTGTGTTTTCCAGAGGATCAGATTTTACTTGCAGTGTGCATGCATTTTAAATATTGCAACAATCGGGTAAAGGTAATCGTGGCAGCCAAATCATGATCACGATTAAAATTCGATTCATTGTGTAGCTCTATCACCTGTGGAATGTTCCAGACACAGTCACATTCATTTGAGGTCAGTCAGGTAATGTAGGCAGGTGCTACTGCCGTGGTGTGAAGTACCAAACCTGAACCACTTCACTGAACAAACTCACGCCAAAACATGTCCGAAGTGGTGCAAATATATCCTTTCTGCAGAAGGATTTGTAGTGTTATTTGTTTTTCTTAACAAAGAAATGTGGTTCAGATCTGACAAAACTGGAACTGAAGCTGTTAGCATCTGTGTTAATCTTTGTACGAGCATCACTTCTTGCTGTCGTCTCGCTTGTAGTTCCAGACAGTTGTTTCTGAGTCTGCGTCAACTTTCCCCGTCTTTTGTTGCCTCCGTCACAGCTTTTTTGGAACGTGCTGCAGGCCTCAAATTTAAAATGAGTGAATATTTGTTACAAAACCCCAAAGTTTATCAGTTTGAACATTAAATATCTTGTTTTAGTAGTGTATTCAATAAATATAAATCGAAAATTATTGGAAATAATTGTATTTTGTTTCTATTCATGTTCTACACAACATCCCAACTTCACTGGAATTGGGCATGTAGTGTGACCGACACTGAATATAGGGATGGGTTTTAAATAGTTAAATGAATCAATATAATTTGCCTTCATGCTTAACAACTTCCTTCCACTTTGCATCGGAAAATAATGACGTCAGGCTCCTGCAAGAGGCAGCCGGCTCAGATAACAGCAAAGGAGTCCAGGACAGGAACGTGGCACACAGGAGACAGAGGCAGTCTTAATTTAACATAAATTATTAATTTAACATTAATGAAACCAACAGTGTCTGAAGGATTTCGAGCAAGAATGAAAACATCAGCTCCATGCTGAAGCGTTTATCAGTGCAGCACAGCATTAGATATAATAATACATATATTAATCCATTTATAGATTACCATTCAGGCTTTTTTATTGTTTTATCTCCTTCTTATGTCAGTTGTTCTATTTTATTATTACTATAATATTATTATCATTATTATTATGAGGAGAGCCATGTGCCTGGTGTTGATGCAGATAATCTGTGAGGGGTACATTTTTAAAGGAATTGGATCAATAAGCAGAAATGATGATGTATTGGGGCAGCATGGTGGTGCAGCAGGTAGCGCACGTGCCTCACAGCAAAAAGGTCACCAGTTTGATCGACCTCTGAAGTTCAAACTGGTGACCTCTGTGAAGTTTGCATGTTCTTCCTGTGCATGCGTGGGTTCTTTCCGGGCAATCTGGCTTCCTCTCACAGAACAAAACCATGCTCATTAGGTTGACTATTGATTCCAAATTGTCTTTAGGTATGAGTGTAAGAGTGAATGACTGTCAGTCTCTCTAGGTGGCCCTGTGATTGGCTGGCGACCGGTTCAGGTTGTACCCCGCCTCTTGCCCAATGTCTGCTGGGATAGGCTTCAGCCCCCCCGCAACCCCGAAAGGGATAAGCAGTATAGATGATGATTGAATGATAATGCACTGGTATCATAAAAACCTTACTAATTTCTATCCTTAAGTTCATTTACCATATTTAGAGAAAGACATCAACCACAGGATACAAAGTCTTTTGCAGGAGGTTAACAGAAAATGCCAATCAGCATGAGCTGCTCAAATTCTTAATTTTAAAGTTTTAGAGTCTCTTGAACCTCGTCTTTGCTGTGTGTTTTTACAAAAACAACAAAAACTGTCATAAATTCAGAAAATTGATTTAGGTGTACGACAACAAAAAGATCCCCTCAAAATCACAGTATGTTTTTTTATCTCACATTTCCACAATTTGATAGGAAGCTGTGAGGGTCCTGATGTGGACCACGGGCTTTAAGTCCATGATCAGTTCAGAGCAAAGACAGTCTGCCCTGTGGGGAGCTCCCTGGCCCGTCTCCAAAACCACCAAAATCAATTCGGAGCAGACTTGTTGTTCTTTTGTTGATCGATCAATAAAGTGACTTACTGTGTGATTAATGAGAAGTCAGATTTAGTAACAAACAACAGCCCACTCACTCTCATTTGTAAAATAATTCTGAGGATAAATCTGTGCATGTAGGCGGGACATCTGGACAAAAGAGGACGAATGTTTGGTGTGAAGAACAGAAGCAGGACGAGTTGATTTTCTAACTTAGAGTGAAAGGTGGATGAATCCTCACACTCAAACACAATTGCTCTGATCCCACACCTCTCTCTGGTTGATGATTACTTCACTGAGGTTTCAGAGAGCAGCTGTTCTGTGCCGAAGTGGAAAATCATCAAACCTCACACTTTAGCTTCCTGTTTGTGCATCGCAGGCGGCACAGAGACAGAGTTAAATCTTAGCCCCTACACCACAGAGAAGCAGATTTCTGCTGATATCTAGAATAAGATGACATTTGTCTACCTTGACCTTAAGCACATCATGATGTAACAACAAATTTCCTCTTTAAATAGCTTTTTAACTTTTGTCTCGCATGTTTAAAAACAGATTTCAAGACAACAAAGTTTGGGGGAATTTACCACAGCAGCTTTGAGTGGAGGAGGATGTCTGACCTGCTGCAGCAGCCCTGATACTAACTTCAGAGAGATCAACTAAATTAAATCCATGGTAGTTCCTGCAAACAGCACACGTATATTAGTGTGACCTTGACAAACAATCATGGATGACCTGCTGCTGTGGACCTGGTCCACTCCATGAGCTCTATCCTGATCAACATCAACAGAAACATCATTTAACATAAATTCATACTTTTAGACCAGTTAAACTATTTTAATAACAGTTCAGCCAGATGCTGTTACATTAATCAACATCATTCCTCTCCAGATTATATTCATTATAGATATTAATGTAAAATATTTGATTGATCTCTCTATCCATGGATGTATTGATTATTCATCCATTGTAACTATCTTTACAACCACATAGACATGAGAACCCCCTTAAAAATGAGATACCACATCTCAAGGGGCTAACCTTCAATAAGTTTATATTCAAAAAAGACAAATATGGTGCTATACAAATAAAGATTGATTGATTGAATCTATATTCAGCAGAGACAAATGTGATGAGGACAGATTTATGAGGAGGGTGTCAATGGGTTTGTCTCTGTCATAAATTCTTAGTTTTAGTCCCTTTGTCTCTGCCTGGATGGATCCATCTCTGGATGGATGTATGTGTATATACAAATACATTTATTATATGTATTTGTATACATGTATATTTCTGTATCTATAATATGAAGAGTTTGTCTTCAGCCTGCTCTGTTGTAAAGTGTCTTAAGATAACACTTGTTATGAACTGGAGCTATACAAGTTCCCTTGGAGAAATTGGTTGTGGACTCTCAGAAGGAAGATGCTGTATTGGATTTTCCAGATATTCCCAAACTAATTATTGCCAATTTTTGACATCATTACAGATACAAACCCACACTGAACTAAAATTGACTTGTTTGTCTGATTGCATGGGACAAATGTGAAGAAATTAAAACATTTTATTGTTTGATTAGTTTCACATTTGATTATAAAAGTGGATATTCAGTGATAATGACGTAAACCATTATGGTGAGAAAGTACATTTTTACATTATTACAGCCAATAAATTTGATGACATTTTCTGTCAAGTTTGTAAATGTTTCTGTAAACATAGTGAATATTGCACTGAAGCTTGATTTGAAGAAAATCATGAATCAAACTGAAATCGCAATACCTGCCAGAAAAATTGCAATTAGATCTTTTCCTAAAATCTTTCAGCCCTACCATGCCATCCCACTTTTTGGCGCCGCACTGAAGGGGTGAAACTGACCCCAAAAGGTGGAGCTAAAAGTACTGCAGTCTGTTGATTGGTCACAAAAACTCAATTCTCATGCATCAGCAGCTGAAGAGGAAACCCAAACCTCACCATATTCAAATAAGCCGTGGATTTAAAGTGATCTGTTCGCTGCTGTTGCTGAAAAGAAAATCCACAGAGCAGAGCAGTGCTCAGGTTACCCAGAGAGAACCCACACATGCACGGAGAGAACGTAAAAATCTGTGACCGACACAGAGTTAGAACCAGCAACCTTCTTGCTGTGAGGCATGTGCACTACCTGCTGCCCTGTGGCCAAAAAATCGGCTGTAAATATCTGATGCCAACATTGTTTGAGTGATATTGCTGATCTCTGACTCTGCTGCACACACTCATCTGCAACACACACACAAATAAATAAACTAGATATGCCAGGCCCACAGAGCAAAACCCTTCACCAAAGCACCTCTGACATTATTAGACAAGTAATCGATGAAAATGTGAAAAAATGGACGAATCTCGTGATGTTAAAAACTCTGAATTTGGATCTTATCACGATCATACTGATTTATTAAATCCAGACTCTCAGTGTGCAACTGTTTGAGAGCGATGATTAATTACTGATGTTGTCCTCACTGAAGGGAGGAGGAGTAACAGGATGACCGAGGACGGGAAGGAACAGGAGCCATATTTTTATTTTTGTTTTTATTTATATTTATTTATATTTTTGTTTATACCTATATTTTTATATATCTTTTGATCTACTTTCAAACTGCTATAAAGTTCTACCTAACTTTATCTAACCTTATCTAATCTAATCTAATCTAATCTGATGTTTACTGCCTGTGTTTATGTTTTATTTTTCAGATGAGCATTGCTGCCTTTCTTGGTCAGGGCTTCTAAGAACTCAATGAGACTAACATGGCTAAATACAGGTTATTACAATTATATAAACATACATATCCATTTATCGATCTAACAATGCTGTGGGGTTTCATTTTTATCATTGTTATTGTTTTCTTATTTTCTTCTGTTATCATTTTTTTTACCATTTACACAGTATTTCAGTAGTTATCAATAGTCCAATGCCAGTTTCCAAAGGTGTTCACTTTAATTTCTAATCAAATCTTCTATTGGAAAAGTTATTTTACTCTTTTTCCTTCTTTATTCCATCTAAAAATTTAAATTAGGCAACAATTTCAAGGAGTCATCGCGATTTAAGACTGTTAAGTTGTTCAGGGACATTTTTTAAATCACTTCTTAAAACTAATTTTTATACATCTGCTTTAACATGATGCTTTATTTGCTTATATACTTATTGATTTATTTTTATCCTATTTTATTTGTTCTTTTATTTCACAGTTATTTAGTAATTTATCTTTAATCTCTTCTGTTCTTGTTCTCTTCACTGGTTTCTCGTCTTTTTTGGTACAGGTTTTACCATTTTTTTGTCATGATTTAATTTACTCCCTTTTTTTCTTTATTTACACTAATCTTCCAGTATCCCTGGTGTGATGCCCTCATCTATTAATCTCTGTAATGTGTTCTTGTCTTCTTATTATCATCATTTTTCTAAATCTTTTTATTAATAACACTCTTATGCTGACATTTAATCACACTAATGAAGTATATTAGTTTATTACTCCAAATATTTACCTGTCATTCCTTTAATCTGTTTGACTCTTTTAGAAATCTCTTCGGTTGACAAACCGTTAATGCTCGTTTTATTGTTCTTTGGTTTGTCCTTGCTTTCCCTGTTAAGCACTTTTAAATTTCTGTTTTTAAAGGTATTATATAAATTAAGTAAATTAATAAATTTAAAAAAGGTCTCTGAAAGTCCCCAATTCAGCTTTAGATTTTATACCCTTATTTTATTTAGAGAAGAATTTAGTGCCATTTATAGGTAGTTAACTTCTTATTTTCTGATTTACCTCTATGTTTGGCCCAACTAAAAACCCACAAACTAAACATACTGTGATTAAAAAATACAACTATTTTAGGGATCACTGGGAATCTCTGATAAGTGATGCCAGCTGCATAAGTGCATAGGTACTGCACTTGAGCTCCAGACTAAATCATTTTGTTTGTAATGAAAACAAAATTAGATGTTTTTATGGAGAGAAGAATTGCTGTTGAAACTTAAACACAGGTATTATGGCTGCTGCTTGGTTATTACTACATGCATGGACTAAACCAGACAACTTCTCAGCTGAAGATCCAGCCTTTTGCTGAGACATCTTTGGAGAGGACTGTCCATAAACATCCAAAATTAAAAACACATATTAAAACATTGATGACAGCAGAAAGATAAAAGCTCCTGCGTTAATCTGAACATGGTAATGATGATAATAGAGAGTGACAGGTGTGGACTCAGGTGAGCAGAGACAGTCACTGGAGGAGGCGATGGAGCTGCATCCCTCCATCAGCCTCTCCCCGGCGGAGCGACACACCCAGCGGGCTCCCTGTGAGCTGCAGCCCGGGCCCGGAGCTCTCTTACCTCCCTGCGGTCCTGCAGACACTCCAGCACGGCCAGGTTGTTGGCCCAGGTGTGTTTGGGACACAGGCGGCTCAGGTCCCCCCGGCAGGCCTCCTCTTCCGACAGCTTCCAGCCGGTCGTCCTTCGAGGCGGAGAGGCCCCGGCGGCAGGTGGGTCCCTCTGCGGGGGGTCCGCGGCTCTCGGGCCGGCCTGGTTCGGGGGCTCCGCGGGGCCGCTGGCGGTTCTGGAGCCGAGGACGGAGCTGAGTCCGCAGAGGCAGACCGAGGAGAGCAGCAGCAGGAGCTGCCGAGAGCGACTGTACGCCGCCATCTTCACACCACTGTCAAGGTAGACCTGACGATGCTGCATCACTTCCGGTCAGTGAGTTCACAATAAAAGCCTTATGACCAAAATAAACACAACACTTCCGGTCATATTTCGCTAAAATAAGATTTTTTTTGTATTTTGTGGACGGTTAAACAAGCACATCGGCATCTCTGTTGATGATTTAGGATGTAAGATGCAGTATATTATCCAATAGTGTTTTTGTCAAGTGTTAATATATTAGAAATATTCACATTTTGTGGATTTAAATGTGCTTTATTTAAGTCTTTTTTTTTTTACCTTTAAGAGCCATTAAATAATGTGAAGGACATCATATCCTTGTATATATACATATATATATATATTTGTGTGTGTGTGTGTTAATGTGTATATGTATGCATGTATGTGTGTGTGTGTGTATATATATATATATATATATATATATATATATACACACACACACATATGTATATACACACACACAATGTCAAAATTTCAAATTATAGTTATTTCCTTGCATTCTCGAACAGAAATCAATCTTTATTTGTTAAGCACCATATTTGTTGAATATAAGTTTATTTAAGGTAAACCCCTTGAGATGTGGCATAGTAACTAAAGATAGTTAATATGGATGAATAATCAATACAACCATGGACAGAGAGATCAATCTAATATTAACATTAATATGTATAATGAATATAATCTGGAGAGGAATGATGTTGATTAATAAAGCAGCATCTAGCTGATCTGACATTAAAATGGTTAAACTGGTCTAAAAGTCTGAATTACAGCGTTACAGTATTGTAATTTTAGCAGCTATATCTACAGTAAAGCTTCGTTTATAGATCTTAATCATTAATGGTTTTCATTTTAGGGTTAAAAAATAGTCTTGAGGAAAATCTGCACAGGAGAAAAGTCTCTGTCCCTGTCCTTTCCTCCCACAGACCGTGAGCAGCTGATGGGAACCAGTCAGAGCCGTTAATTGTCCCAATTTAGAGCCAACAGCTGCTGGGAGACTTTTTCTGGTTCATCAACAACAACCTGCTCCCCTTGTTAGTTACAACTTTTCTTTAAGTGATTATGTGACATTTCTTTCTTTATTTTCTGTCCTCTTGTTTTAATTTCGATGTATTTAACAAATTTATTGAACAAAAATGAGAAAACATACTGTAAACATTTGAGAAAACTTGTTTAGTACCGAAAATGTTCTTGTTATTGGACAACATTTGGAACAGGAATGAGGTATTTCAGCTGAATTTATCTTTTTATACCCAAATCTGAGCTGCTCACTCGGCTTTTCTGAAAGTCAGAAATTAATCAAGTGTAACACTGAACCACTAAGACTGATTTTAATGTTCAGGAATGACAGTAAATAACTACAATGTGACAGCTTAATCAATTAATTATAATGTGTTTAATATGTTTTCTGTTTTAAGGTAAACCAGTGTATTTGAAAATAAATTATTTACAGTAATACGGTAATTAAATTTTAGCATTAAAAACATCATTTCAAGAGCTTCTACATGCTGTTGTATTAACCATCACAGAAACCTTAATAATTATTTTTGTGATTATTAATGCTGTTAATTTAGGACAGCTGTGGCATTAACCTTGCATTGTGTGGTAGTCTAATAATTCATTAAAGCACTGTACATTTTTGCTGCTATTATTAATCAACCAGTGTTTGATTAGACCCGATGGCACATTTCATGGTCTTTATCAAAATTTAATGAAGTTTACTCAAAAACAAAGTAACTGTTCATGAGTGATGGCTGCATATTCTGTTTTAAATGACATGGTTTAATATTTTAATAACCTTCATTTATTTTTATTCACCTAATGACCCTGTTTCATGTAAAACAAAACTTCAGAATATGGTTTGACAAACAACCAAATCTTAGAAAGCATCAGGATTAGTGAAAATGACTTTCAAATGTCACAAGATGAAAACAGATTTATGATGACTGTTTGTTGATTGTAGATTTTTAAGATAATATTAAATATGATATTTCAGAAATGATCAACTCTGTTGTCAAATTGTCGTCAATTTTTCAATCAACCCCTTGAAAACCAAAATCTTGATGACACTGAGTACTCAAAAGATAAACTTTAATTGCTGTGACTTAACTTCAGGTTAGAATCAGAGAATCAGAAATACTTTATTGATCCCCAAGGGGAAATTCGGTTGTTTTAGTTGCTGTTATACGGAGTAAAGCAGAATAACATCAAATAAAGACTCTAAAATAGATAAAAGCATAAGAAAATAAGTTATCAGGTTGCAACATGCAGAATCTTTAAGCTATATCGACTTACTTATGTGGGAAAATGAATAAAATAAGTAAAGTGAGACAATGAACAAGGCCAAGGAGTTTACACTATTAACATTAACAATATTTACAACCTGAGTATAATATGACAGCACTGTGTGATAGTAGAGCACATTTGACTGGGTATATCACTGGATATTACATTTGCTTATTAACTTATTAACAACCAACTTCACTTCTAGTTACACAGTGTGTAATTACTGTATGTTACTTAGCTCTGCTGAGTTCCCATCAGTCTGTCAAACAGCAGAAATAAAACAACCAGACGTTTGGGAGGAGGCGTCAGCTGTTACAGACTACAGCTGAGCTGACTCGGAGGACTAAGGATGGCAGAAAAATACCTCCACAGTTTAACTGAGACCTCGTTGTCTTTCTACGGGGTAGAGACTGCTGCTTTAATCTTCTCCTGAAATATCACAGATGAGTATTTATGAAAATCAGACTGTAATTAAGTACCTTTAAAGTTACTGGCTGAATCATTCCTGGACTTGTTGTGTGTTTTGTTTAGTATCTGTACTCCTGTTAATTTTTTTTTTTTTTTTTAGTGGAGTGGCATGGTAGTGCAGCAGGTAGTGCAAGTGCCTCATAACAAGAAGGTTGCTGGTTCGATCCCGGTGTCATTCAGGGCCTTTTGTGTTGAGTTTGCATGTTCGCCCCCATACATGTGTGGGTTACCTCCAGGCACTCCAGCTTCCTCAATCAGACTCAAACATGCTCATCAGGTTGATTGGTGACTTTAAATTGCCCTTAGGTATGAGTGTGAGTCTGAATGGTTGTCTGCCTCTCTATGTGGCCCTGCGATTGGCTGGTGACTGCTTCAGGTTGTACCCTGCCTCTCGCCCAATGACAGCTGGGATACGCTCCAGGCACCTGTGATCCCGAAATGGATAAACGGTATAGATAATATGCAACAAGCAATTACTTTGTAAATGTGTAAATAAGTGTAAATAATTCTTGTAGTGTAGTTTATTAGTTTAATATTTCTAGTCTTTTATATTTATGATAATGTACATACTGTTTCTTTATACTTGGTCTGTTTTTTATTTATCATTGCTGTCCCCTTTGCTGCAGTAATACTGCAAATTTCCCAGTGTGGGGCAAATAAAGGTTAATTCTATTCTACTCGGTTCTATTCTATTATAATAGACTGATGGATGGATGGAGTTATAATGCACGCTAATGCCATCAGATCTTAAAAAGAAAAAAAGACAAACATTAAGGTGGGGGTGCTGACAGGCAGAGTGCAACCAGGTACGTCCCATCTGTGTTTCTGCAGGCCCAGGGTTCGAAACCATCCTGAGGCTCCTCTGTAGTATGTCCATCTCTACTCTCTCTCACCTGCTTTCACAAAAGCCTATCCACGTTCTCCCTTCTGTCAATAAAGGCTTAAAAATGCCCCAAAAAATATGCTTAAAAAAATGTGCCAACTTGCATACTGACTTCTTTAATATTTAAGTCTTTCTTATAAGTGTTAACAGAATAAAGGTTCTGCATTAAACACCATTTACCAAGAGGAAAAATGTCATAAGAAGTGGGTGAAATGAGCCATGTTTACGTTGTAACAACAGAAAAAACACCAAATCATCAAATGTCAGAGGTTTTATTTCCTTTTTACTGTAGTAACGTCCTGTTTTAAAACTGTTAAAATCAAGTGCATTAAAAAATCATCAAGTAAACCCAACAGAAGCCCACTTTCATTTTTGCATAAATCCTACCTCTAACATAGCAAATAGCCAATCACATGGCAGAATTTTGCGGTGGCCAATCAAAATTCCAGAGGTCCTGGTCCCCGATTTGGCCGCGCCCCTGTTCAGACTAGTCTTGCCTACCTTTGGAGGTTTATGGACAAAAATAGAGACCTGAAAATATTTACTGGTTTATACACATTGGTTGATTTTGTGAGATTTTCATACATGATTAAGGTCTTTAAATCTTGACCCTTTATCACATCATGAACCAGCAAACTAAATTTAAGACTTCAGCCTTGTGTCCTTGTGTTGTTTAAATTCCTGAAGTGTTTGTTTCAGGCTCAGCTGCCGCCGTCGAACCCTCTGTCTGGAATCCAACAGCTTCAGTGGACAACTGCTGCACCCTCACCCTGGACCAGCAGCTATAAAGGGACCCCGAGGGTGGTGTCTCCATTCAGCTCTACTCTTCAGGCCGGACTCAGCTGGTCAGGATGGCGGAGTAAGTCATCTGAAGTAATTATATCTTTTTAATTGAATTATTATAATTCTGTCTGAACTCTAAAATGTTCCCTTTCTTCTGTCTTTGAAGGAAAAAGATGACATCGAGCCGGAGGAACCAGCTGAAGGTAGAGTGAGATGACTGAGGCAGAAAATGTTTGATTGATCAGTGGATTTTCATCACTTTCCATGTGAATGAATGAATAATTTTTATTTCAGTTACATAAATGTTAAGAACAAACAAAGAATACAATCATTTAACACAAACTTGTCAGTAACAGAAAAAGGTATATGCTGAAGCTTGTGGCTTATTTTTCTCTCTCCTGAACAATCTAAGATAATTTTGACATGAAAGGAAAAAACATCAGACATCCTTCTTTAAACCATTATGCTGTATGATTATTATACATTAAAAGCATTAATTAAGTTAGGCTTTAAGGTTTTTTCTGAGCTTTAAGAGAGCTTTACTTAATTTTAAGTCATCACTGAGCTCATTCCAAAATTGTATCCCCAAAACGGAAACACATCTGTATTTAATATTATTCTAACTTTTCTTGTTCCAAACATAAGCACACCTCGTAAATTATATTTTCCTTCTTTTACTTTAAAAATGTTTGAATACAAGCAGGAAGAGTATTATTTACTACACAAAAATTATCTCCTGTGTTTTAAATTTTATCATAGACGATCCAATGAAAAACTGATTAGTGGGTTCCAGGTTTCCAACTTTATTGATTATTCTAGTCACTCTTTTCTGTACTTTGATAATTGGATCTAAATTTGTTTTGTGTGTATTTCCCAAGGTTTCGGCACATAATGACATATAATGCAATACAAAGGAACAGTACAAAATCTCAAGGCAGGATTTTTTTATTTGTGAGGAAAAAAGAAGAAAATTAAATTAAATTAAATTAAATTAAATTAAATTAAATTAAAAAAAGAGTTATTAGTAGTTACAGGCAGGCCAAATACAGACATATACAAACATGAAAGTATAGTTTGTGGTTAATGTAATGTACAACCAGGGAAGTAGATTTACTTATTGGATATCAAGGAAGGGAAAGCAAAAGACACAAAAAAGAAAAGATAAAGAAGCAGCAACAACCAATATTGTATGTATGTCTTACCATATACAAATCCGTGTACACATGTAGTTTAGACCCATACAAAACTACACAACACACACACACACACATACACACACAAATATCCATGTCTCTGTATTAACCCTCTCCTATGTTTCATGTCATGTAGTGGAGTGTAGGTTTTTTTGAATAGCATGAACAAAAATGTTAGTCACATGTTTTATATAATATTATGAAGCGAGGATACTGGATTGTTATTGTCCCCCTCTTTTTTCTTTCCCCTTCTCCTTTAGTTTTAGGACATTGTCATAGTGCATCCTTTTGGCAAGACAGTACATAATGGTGGTGAAAATAATAATAATTAAAAAAACATACATATACATACACACAGACATAAATACATGTATACACACACGCACACACACGAACACATATATATATATATATACATATCTACCAGTTTTTATGTAATAAATCCTTAGTTTTATAAAGGATTGTACAGATTTGGATAATTGAATATGTTCTAAATGTGATTTCTATGTTTATGTCACATGTTTTGAAACACATGATGATTTAACGAAATGATCAGAAATGCATGAACAGGAAACCCCAAACAGGCATCCGAAAGCTTTTGGACAACTTCTTCAACTTTTCAAATAAACCGTGTCAAAAATCTGATCTAAAATATAAAACTATACTAGACTTTTGTTCTTTAATGCAGACTTTTAAATACCATCAATAAAAACAAACTGTAGAAACCAAGAAAATGAATCTACTGAAGCTAAAAGCATCAAAAAATGATTGTGGATGGCTGCTTTGAAGGACTCTTTGTGGCCTCAGGGCTGCCATTTGATGATCACTGACCAACATAATGGCTAAACATTCCAGTTTGTACATTTTATACTCTGTCTTACTCTTTGCTTTACTTTTGACCCAGAACAATGCACAAAATATCTATAATATGGTTATATCAGAGGGATAACAACAATGCGACTTCCTCTGAGAGGCATTTCTGTTTCAACATCTAATCTAATGTGGTCTGAATGACGGGAAAAACAAAATTCAACCCTCATTTAATGTTTTTCTGACTCAGGAGATTTGATTATGAACCAAACATATGATTTCAGGCTGGAGCATTAATCAGACTTTTTCCATTTGCATGTTAAAATCCTCTCCAAACTTAAATACAAACTCACTTAATATGCATCCAGTGGAGGAACCCAGCATTAATCGTTATTTATAATTATATTATTAATATATTTTTATGAAACCAGAGGCTTCATCTTCATCTTATTAATCATCAGGTCCCAGATTAAGCTTTCTCAATATTCTTCGACTATCCATCTAACCCATACGCTTCTTTCTACAAATTTCCCCGAGACTAACCCTCTGTTACATAAACAAATCGATCTCTGTGTGTTGTTTTATTGGATTGTCTCGACCTCTCCTCCATAAACATAAGAAATTGAGCGCTCCTCCACAGATGACTCGGTGAGTCTCCCTATTATTTCACCTTCAGGTTAAAATGTCAACTCTGCAAATATTACAGTATTGGAGCTGAGTCATCCTCCTCCGAGTGCTCGCTGCATTGTAGATAAAAATGAATCTTGTTTGATATCTGTGTATATGCTTGGAAAAATCATCCCAGGAACATACAATCTACCTGCCATAATAATGAGAATATAATCAATGAGTGCACCCTTTTCTATTACAACATTTTGACCTCAATAAATAATATTACCTTATTTTTCTGGTTGGAAAACTTCAGAGTTTGTTTCACCTTTACCATCAGTGGTGTATCTTTTCTAGCTTTGCAGTGCAGCTGGATCAGCCTAATTTAATGTCTAATCAGGCTGATCCATTTTGCTAAACTCAAATCTACAATGACTGTGAGCCGCCCAAAGTGGGATGGCCCAATCAGAGTCCTTTATCAATATATTTTATTGCAGTTGATAACCAGATACAGTGTATATTGGATAAAGAAAATTATTTTGCTTTATGGATATCAATACATAAAGCAAAATCAAATAAATATCTGAAGATAGACATCCATCCTTGCACAGGTTTCCCTGTCACTGGAGAGTACAAGAAAAGGAAGACAACAAAAAAAAGAAAAGAAAATAGTCCTCTTTGTTTACACAAGTGCAGATAAATACAGTCATACATCAACACATGTACATGCATACGTCCATACATGTACAGATATATCCACGAACAGAAGGGGAAATAGTAAGGAGAAATAAAAAGAATATAATGTAAAGAATCAGTCATACTTCAAAAAGAGGATCTGTATATATATATGTATATACCCCTGTATAGAAAAAAAAAGGTCAACAAAAGAAGGAAAATAGAGAGGGAGAAAAGGATTAAAAATAAAATTGAAAATAATAAATGATGATAAACAAAGAGAGAAAAGATCCCTCAATCCCCTGAGCCCCTTCACTCCCTCGCCACCCCCCAAAAAGGAGAAAATAGGGTGGGAGTTAATAAAAAAGTGAGTAAGTCAGTCAGAGTCCTTTAAAGCAGGAAGAGGTGGAGTTACAAGGGAGAGGACAATTAGCATAGATGCTAACAGCCTCAGTAGCTGTTTTAGTAGATCTGGACCACATTTCTCGATTAAATGATACAAACTTCTCCATATTGATATTTAAGCTCCACTTCTCTCAAAGTTTGTTTTACAAAAAGGCTCATGTTCCGTTTTTTTAACCACGGCAGTAGTACCCACCTACTACGTTGTCTAATTGGCCTGTAATGAATGTGACTGACAGAACGATCATCCAATCACCTGCTGGATCTGCTTCTGAAAGGTTCTGCCCCCCCAAACACTTTGTATGGGCACTTTCCCAGATGGACTAGTGAGACATATCGAACAACCATCTTTGCAGTGCTCACGGGAACACCCTGAAAAGTTATAGTCATTTTCAATTGTTGTTTTGCAAATGAATCATATTCACATCATTGAAACGTATGTAACATTCTAGAACTTCCTGTTTTCTTGTAAACTTTAACCTGTGGGGTCACAAAATATCACAAAAGTGTGGCTGCTGTACATGTCAGGAAAGTTAGCCAGATAAATTTATTATTTAAGATGCATGTAAGTGTGATGCTCTCCTATTATCAATTATAAATAGTAATATTTTTAGAAAACATACGGTGTCAAATGGAGCCTATCAAATGCGTAATATTAATTATTTCATAGTAAACTATGCACATTTGTGCTTTTCAGAAACATTCAACCAAACAGGTAGCCCTCCATAATCCTCCTCACCTTCTGGGCTGTTCCAGGTCCATAAAGGTCGGTGACCCCTGCTCTAAAATGTTGTTGATCTCTTTCTTTCTCTTTTTCCTCTCAGAGCTTGCTGCTGCAGATCGGGGAGTTGATGCTGGAGGAGGAGGCGAGGGAGAGGGAGACAGAGAAGGAGAATTACATGGTGGAGAGCTGCCCCGCTCTCTCCATCCCAGGATGCATGCAGGAGCTGCAGGTGAAGCTCAAACACCTGAAATACATACAAAACTAAACTGCAAAGAAATCATCCTCATCCTCTCTTACAAAGTTGGCCATAATCATTAGTACCTATCTTATTCTACTCATAAACAGAGGCTTTGATTTGTTGACCTTCGTACAAGCATGTCCGCGGTGGTTTGTGCATGCACCCTGCGCTTAAGTTTCATTTGTATTTCTTTGGAAAATTACATAGTAAGTGCTAATCTTAGTCTAAAGATAGATAACGTAACGCTGTAAAAAAACAAGTCACAACAAGCACACAGGACCGTTTAGAGCTGCTGAAGAGTTTATCTGATGACTGTAGGCAGAGGCAGGCTAACACTACCCACTGACTCCCAGTGTTTGAGCTAAGATAATTAGCGGCAGTGTTAATTATTTTCCTCACAGTTTTCGTCAACAACCTTTTTTCCCCTGACAAAAACTAGACAGTAACTAATAAAAACAAGTGCACATGGACAAAAACTCAAACTAAATTAACTGACATTTTCATCAACAAATAAAAACCAGACTAAAATGTTTGACGGAGACTTAATCCAATCAGACCTAATTTGGTCATGTAGAAAGTAGGGACAAGTTAGGAATATATCCAATCACAGCTACTTTGGTTGTGTGGAAAGGTTGGATGAGTTAAGAGGGACATCCAATCACAGCTGCCTTAGCTTGGTGGTGGTGGGATAAGTTGTGGAGCGATCCAATCAGAGCTCCTCTCTTTATGAATTGATATATTCATGTAGAGCAGGTTCACTGTTTGTTGTCAGTTCTGGTATTGTAACTGAGATGCTCTGCCAGGTAGCCTAAATAAAGGTGACTGCATTTCACACAAAAGTTCAATTTGTTTCTGTTCATTTATACATTCAGACTTTACTAGCATTCAGTAAAGGGTTATTAGATGTTTCATTTTATCCAAGTGTAAAACATGACTTCAGAAATTCAAGGAAACATATTATGACTCTAACTAAAAGATATTTCAGGCAAAAGACTATAACTAAAACTAAATTCAAAAGTGCTGTCAAAATTAACACTGATCAGCGGTTGCAGAGCTCTGCCCGTGTCTTGCTTGTTACTGCAGCACAGTCTAAAGAATGGAGTCTGTCTGCTTGCCATGGAGGCAAGACATGAAAACAAAAAAATGTTTGGGTATCCCTTTAAGATGTCAAAGGAGTAGAGGATGCGTATGTCCCATGTGAGAGAATAACGTGATGGTTCAGACTTTATTAAAGCTCAGGATCATTTAACAGCAGCACAATGACAAGAGAACGAGCCGAGGCCTCATCCTGCGTCTTCCTCTGTTGTGACTTCAGGAGCTGTGCCGGAAACTTCACAAGCAGATCGACCTGGTGGACGAGGAGCGGTACGACATGGAGCAGAAAGTGACAAAGTCCAACAAGGAGGTGTGTGCTTGGTGTCTCCTGGTGACAGATAAAACCAGAGGCTTGATTGTTTATGAGCAAACTAAGTGTCCACATGTGACTGTTGGAGGTTTTTCTGTTTTAAAGCAGGTTTGAGCAGCAGGTTCCTCCTGTTTATGAGCATTTTCACTTACACCTCTTAGACCAGAATGTTGCTTTTTTGTTTGTTTGTTTGTTTGTTTGTTTGTTTTTTGTTCTTTTCTTTTAACAATAGTTACTGTTTTTGTCTTTAAAGACCCAACTAGGGACAGGCATTGCAAATTAACTCAGGCTATAAATGCTGTAGAGTGCGGCAACATTCTGTTGCTTCATACTGTCCCTATACAAATAAACATTAGAGAAATAAATAAGTTAACTGGCTGCTTTTACAACTTTCTTTAGCTCATTGGTTTTTAATACAGCGTGAGAGCTGTGTGGTCTCTGTTTCTGTTTCTTAGTTTTGCTTTATTACCTCTGCCAAAGAGGTTATGTTTTTGGCCCTGTTTGTTTGTTTGTTTGTTTGCAAGATTATGCAAAAACTACTGGACGGATTTTGCTGACATATTTAGGAGATGTTGGGAATGGCTCAAGTTAAAAATGATTCGATTTTGATGGTGATCTGCATATTTGTTTGGATGCAAAAAATTCCCAAAGTTTAAAAAAAAAATCCCATAGGTTCAAATTAGTCCCAATTTTAAAAAATCATCTCATCATCACTTAATGGATTCAGTTCAAATTTTACAGAATAATATATAAAATTCAACTCAGTCATCAAGGTAAATTTAATGTGGATCTGATACAGATGTACGTCACAAAAAAATCATTGAAGTTTATAATGGGAAATCCCATTAATTTTTCCTCGGCTGCAGTGAGGGTTTGGCCCCTTTACTTCATTATGGGAACTGTAGTTTATTTGCAAACTGACGTCAATGTTTTTCAAGCCAATGTGACTTGATTTCCCAGCTTCCCTTGCAATGCCGGCTAAGGAGCTCTCCACATGGACAAACATGAGCAGAGACTCAGCTGTCCAATCAGAGCGCGTGGTGACCCAGAATTGTGTCTTTTACAGGGATGTGGAAAAGCCACTGCTGTAACTGAGCTGCTTGGCGGAGGTCTGCGCTCTCTGAGTGCTTTTCTAGTTTTTTTATTCATTTTTACAACTTGTTACAGCTCTGTTATTCTGGTTTAATTCTAATTTTAATTATTGTATTCTTTTTTCCTGCTTGGTTGTCACTGTGCAGCACTTTGGTAAACTTGATTGTTTTAAATGGACCCCTCAAACATCATTTTTAAGACTGCACATTAAAGCAGAGCAGATTAATAATCAAACATGTTTCCATGTTCTCCACCAGATCAACGACCTGAAAGTGATGGTTCAGGATCTGAAGGGGAAGTTTAAGAAGCCCGCCCTGAAGAAAGTCAGGATGTCTGCTGACGCCATGCTGGCCGCTCTGCTGGGCTCCAAACATAAAACAAACGTGGACCTGAGGGCCAACCTGAAGCAGGTCAAGAAGGAGGTCAAAGAGGAGGTGAGCGATTATACCAGACTCTGCAGGATGAATTTAACACATTATGATTGATCTTTATGTCACTGATTTATTCTCTTTAATTTGTTTTTTTTATTTGTGGAATTTATGTTTTGGTCACTTGCATTTAGATGAAAGTCAAGTTTACTGATATAGCACGTTTCATCAGTGCTTCCCAGTAGGGATGAAAAATATTCTTTTTCTGCTGGTATCTGTTATGCAGTTGTTTCCGAACTCATTATCGCCAACCAATATTTTTCATTTTTTTAAAAAGAAAAACATTTCAAAACTCTTGATTTTTAATATACTCATGCAGTGACGATAAGATGCAGCAATTTGGTGCATTTATATATGTATTACAGGTCATATATGGGATATTTATGGCCCATACGTATGGCTGGTATATCAAAAATGCCAATATCGGCCAATACCGATATTTTACAGATAATATCCTGCATCCCTACTTCACACAGTAGCATCAGTATAAAACATTTACCTGAAAAAATCAATTTACTACAGGAGATTAAAACAAAGAAATTAAAACAATGATGAAACAAGAACAAATGAAGAGCCAAAACAAAAGCTAAAATGTAGAGGAAGTAATTTGTTTTCCTAAAAATCATAACTCAATATCAAATCATTTTAAAAGTTACAGTGCAGCGTCACAACTGAAATAGTAACTCAAATGCATTTTTCAATAAGTCAGTTAATAATAAGTCAGTTGTTGCAGTGTTGTAATTAAAGTAGTTCTTTAGACTCTGAATCTGAATCTGGATCAAGGTTCATTTTAAAGGTTTTGTTAACATTCGCTGCTCAACTGACTTAAATAAATGTAGATTGTAGTCTCTTTCAGCCTCATCTGATGGCATCAAAAGATGGGAGAACCACGAACCTTTGCTCAACTCCGTCCCTGCTTCATTCTCGCTGACAACAAACTCTTACTATCCTGATGGACGTAGGTTTACAAACTGGTCTTTTCTGATCGACATGAACACTGTAATTAATTCACCCCAGATTTAGGCTCATAATTTGGTCCATCTAAGCCGAGTCAAAACCTGAATTTGCACAAATATTTTAGAGAAAAGAAGCAACATGGCAGAGCAGACCACAGAACATCAGGTAGTTCACATTTTAATAATTATCCATGTTTTCACTGTTTCATCCTGCATGTGTTTCTGCTACAGGAGATGGTCACAGGTGACTGGAGGAAGAACATTGAGGACAAGGCTGGTATGGACGGCAGGAAGAAAATGTTTGAGACAGAGGCTTAAAAACACCTCTGTGTCCCTCTGCTGTAGATCAACATCATGTATTAATGTGTTTTATGTGAGCTCACTTTGCTGTAAGTTTGTTTTAATGATAAAAATAAGAAATCATTTTGTGCTTTTGTGTGATTTACGCATGAATTCAATAAAACCTTGTTTTAAATCAACCTCAGGTCATGCAACATAACGAATAGAAATCAAATACAGAGTAAAACTTTTAAAAACACTTGGACAGATACTCAATTTTTGAACTTGAAGATAGATCGATAATGTTAATAGATTTATAATATTTTTTCAGTTTGGATCCTTTAAATGGCTAACAGGACGTGATTGGGGGTTTGTCGACTTGTAGCAAAAAAGGGAGAAAATGGAATAAAATCAAGTTATAATAGCATTTCAAACATCCATCCATCATCTTTACTGCCTTTCCCTACATGGCTGAAACATTGGGCGAAAGCAGGGGACACAGCCAGCTGATCGCAGGGCCAGAGAGACAACCATTCACACTCTTCACTGGCTAATTAACCAAACAAGCATATTTTGGTCTGTGGGAGGAAGCAGGAGTGCCTGGAGAGAACCTATTCATGCACGGGAAGTACAGTACATAATAATAATATTTAAAATTTATATATTATTATTATATACTGTATATTTTAGTTATAATTATTGTAAGAAGGGTAAGAAATATTAATACACCAAGTCATTGCAACATTTTGTGCCTTGGTACTGTGTAAATATTCTGTAGTGCAACATCAATTTATTATTAATTATTAATTTATGGAAATTTGAGCCATTTGTTTAGTTTTGTAGTTCAGCCTTCAACTACATCCGACATAACCATTAATATCAAATACTAATTATTTTAAAAAAATATTTTGACCCTTTGAGTCCCCGGTTTTGTTATGATGCCACCATTTTTTCAGACGGAAAAAAATATTACCAATATTCTACATGCAAAATAATTTTTTTGTTGGTTCATTATAGCCTGGAATATGTCAATGACTCGCAGCATCACTGATATTAATGTATTATTATTTTCTGCGCAGTGCCAAATAATCACACTCATACTACTGGATGCAAAAAATGCTCCTTTCATATGTCAGCTAAATAATATTACATACCAATTTTATTTAAAGCTTTTTAGGCTTGCTTTTTAAATTAACATCAGTGTTATTCACACTTATCGAATATTAATGATTTAAACCCTTTTTAAGGCCAGGTTTTTGTCATGATGCCCCCATATCAAAACAACAGTGCTCACATGATTAACTTTAACTGGTTGATTGCTTGACCATGTTGCCTTGGCTTTACAGCTTATGTATATATTTAATCTGGAAAAGCTGCTTCTTTTTTCTTTTGGGATGTTATTGTACACAGTACTTTTACTTCACTCTCTTCTCTTATTACTTTTATTATTTAATCATCTCAAAAGCCTCCTGTGGACAAGTGTTGCGAATTAGCACCTGTGCTAAAACACTCAAACAATGCATCTGATTTGTCCATTGTAATTGTGATGTCCACATCAAATAAACAATAAATAAAATAAAAATTAAAAAAACAGAAATATTAATTATTTTCAATATACTACATAGAAATAATTTGCTGAATTATTACAGCCTGGAATACATCAATTATTAGCACAACATTTTTATAAATCATTATGTCTGTGCAGTGTTAAAACTCACACTCATTTCCTTTGGTTAACAGGACTCCATCTAGTGGAGGGCAGTAAACATGATCAATTCAAAGGCAAAAGCCCAGATTGCCACCCAGACATAATAAAACGTACTGACTTTGCTTTAATGTGGGAGATCAATGATTGCAGTTTGAATGGGTTTCAATGGGACGTTTTTAGCTCTTAACAGTCTGAGTGTAACACTTGTTTGGTCAGTGTATTTTAGACTTACTGTGGGAGCTGGGCTGGAAATAACAAGATCAAATAAAAATACACGATCTTATTCACTGGATTAGAGAGGTGATGTTGGGATTGGCCCTGAAAAATATTAGGTATACAGTACACGGATTAGAGGATAAATATGACACAACCTGGTCAAGGTTCATAGCTCATATTAAGAGTCTACCTTTTGCCTGACTCCTTGATTTTATTTATCAATTAATCTATTTTAATTAATTTTCATCTCTTTCTCTCTCTCTCTTTAACTACTGTCCTAGCTCTCCTAATGCCCATATTTGATTATTGGAAAATTTCGCCCCTTTTTATTTATTTACTTATTATTCTTATGTAGGAGGTCCGGAATGTTGGGTTGAGTCTTTTTTGTCTGTGTCTGTTTTGTCTTTTCTCTCTCTCTCTCTTTTCTGTACTGTTTACCCATTCGGTATGTGAGTGTTTATGTGGATTTGGTTATGGGGATGGGTTCACAACTTTTGTAAGAAATACTTACTTAATGATGTCAGTGTTATGATATGGAAAAATGATAAATAAAGTTGAAAAAATACACGATCTTGTTAAAATATCTGCATGAGCACAGACAATATTATGAATAAATTAAGAATGAAATAAATGCGTAGCGCTGTCCCTCGGGGTTTGTCCATTGTCGTTGTTGTCAATAAAGTTTTTCAGGGCGTTTTTTCCAGGTCACGTCAGAACATGTGACGTCATGCGCAGACCCTGTGATTCTCCGGTGGCAGTAAAGGGAAGTCCCCGTTAGAGACACAGCTGCCTGAGATTTACCTGTTAACGGAACAGAACCGTCGGTATCCCCCGAACACCGCTCGGAGCACCGGGACAGGGCGCAGCTGCCGCGGATTCCCCCCACAGAGAGCCACCATGACCGCGGCCGTGTTCTTCGGCTGCACCTTCATCGCCTTCGGCCCGGCCATCGCGCTCTTCCTGTTTACCATCGCCCGGGAGCCGCTCCGGGTCATCTTCCTCATCGCAGGGTGAGATCCACTCCTCAGCCCGTGGGCTTAGTTTAGAGTGAAGGTTCAGGTGTGCGGAGGTCACAGGTAGAAGCTCCGTTTCATGTTTATGGGTTAAAATAAGGCTACTGAAGGAGCTAGCATGTTAGCTAATGCAGCCGCTTCAATTAGCCTGATTAAGCTAACTAGTTCCATTATCGGACAGTCTATTCTCGGTTATAAAATCTGTGCAATAAAACCAATATTATTATTTTATTATCTAAATAACAAACAAACAAACAAACATATGCAGCAATTTCAACTTTACCCTTCCAGCCAAGTGACTGCCAGGTTCCAACCAACGACCATAATTTAGTCATCTAGATTGTTATAATTTTAGCTTAGTTTTAGTCGATGAAATCTACTGTAAATTTAGTCGACTAAAATATGAAGTGTAAAGGGTAAGGCATTTTTTATGTTTCCTTGAATTTCTGAAGTCATGTTTTACACTTGGATAAAATCAAACATCTAATAACCCTTTATTGAATGCTAGTAAAGTCTGACTGTATAAATGAACAGAAACAAATTGAACTTTTGTGTGAAATGCAGTCACCTTTATTTAGGCTACCTGGCAGAGCATCTCAGTTACAATACCAGAACTGACAACAAACAGTGAACCTGCTCTACATGAATATATCAATTCATAAAGAGAGGAGCTCTGATTGGATCGCTCCACAACTTATCCCACCACCACCAAGCTAAGGCAGCTGTGATTGGATATATTCCTAACTTGTCCCTACTTTCTACATGACCAAATTAGGTCTGATTGGATTAAGTCTCTGTCAAACATTTTAGTCTAGTTTTTATTTGTTGATGAAAATGTCAGTTAATTTAGTTTGAGTTTTTGTCCATGTGCACTTGTTTTTATTAGTTGCTGTCTAGTTTTCGTCAGGGGAAAAAAGGTTGTTGATGAAAACTATGATGAAAATAATAAGTGAACAAAATCAACACTGCTTTTCACTCTTAATGCCTGATATGTTGTACTGTGTTGACTTCTGGGGAAATACATATAAAATAAATTGAGATCCAGTAATCAAACTACTGAAAAGAGCAAACGAGGTGTGCTTATATTTGAAACAAGGAAAGTTAGAATAAATATTTAAAACAGATGTGTTTCAGTTTTGGGGATAAAATTTTGGAATGAGCTCAGTGAGGACTTAAAATTATGTAAAACTCTCTTTAAGGTCAGAAAAACCTTAAAGTACCAATTAATTAATGCTTAAAAGGAATAATGATTTTACAGTATTATGATATAAAGAAGGATGTCTTATGTTTTTGTCCTTAAAATCAAATTTATTTTGGATTTTACAGGAGAGGCAAAAATAAGCCACAAGCTTCAGCCTGTTATTGACTGTGTTAAATGATTGTATTCTTTGTTCTTAACATTTATGTAACCAAAATAAAAATATTCACTCAAATATTAATTTAAATACCAACCACTGGAAAACGCTTTCCCCCCAATTTTATACATTCTAGGCAGTGAAGGCATTTAGCCTCTTTCTTTTCTGAGGCTGTCAAGTTTTATGTTGACTCTACATTTACCCATTCTCCTGGTTAAATACTAGCTAACAATGGCTTTCAGGTAGGGCTGGGCGATATGGCCTAATATTTTTTATTTTTTTTCGTAACTCTCGATTTACGTTTTTAAGCGATTTTTCCAGTCTCAAAAAAAAAACCCTCCAAGTGACACATTATAGGGATATTCTTGTTCTTTTGTCAGTACTTTGAAATCTGTACTTAGTTAAAATAGTCCTGTTTCTGTCATTGCGACAGTTCGTTTGTGCTACAAACAGGTGTGAAACAAGAAAAACTTCATTTCCTTCTCCAATCAATAATAGTTTGTACTTTTAAATATTAATATTTAGGGATATTAGGTGAAGCATCATGGTACTTTCATACATCCTGTGCATATGACAGCTGATAAATGGAATATTTGCCCATATGTACAACTCATGCATCAACTTTTTGAGCTGTTACTTGTCAATACCAATAATATGCATTATATTTATCTGTTATATTTGTACTTGTGCTGTCTTCTGTTGTATCACAGCAGGGCACCCCTGGAAAAGTGGCCTTGGTCTCAGTGGGTTTTCCTGGTATATAAATAAAGAGAAATAGAAGAATAGTAAAACAAAGCTTTTTGTGTCTCTGCTCCGTTGTCCTCAGGGCGTTCTTCTGGCTGGTGTCCCTGCTGCTGTCCTCTCTGGTGTGGTTCATCTCAGTCCAGATCAGTAATAAGGAGAGCGCGGCGCAGCAGAAAGGTCTCCTCATCTTCGGCGTGGTGCTGTCAGTCCTGCTGCAGGAAACTTTCCGCTTTGCTTATTACAAACTGCTCAAGTAAGTCACCGCAGACCAATGATGGTTTCCATTTCTCTTTACATCCTTCAGTGTTTAAGTTGAAGTTTCTCAAACCGCTTCTTGATGGAAACCTGTTTTTAAAGCTGGGCCTCCTTCTGCTTACTGTCTCTAAATGGTACATTTTAGTCAGTGTACTGAAGTATGCGAGTCTTTTTTCACATCATACATATTCAAACCTTTTTTTTTTACTTACATATTTATGCAGTACATCAAAACAAATGGTCTTCTCCTGTCTGCCATCAACATTTTTCTTTACTTCTTTCTTTATTCATCTCAAACTTAAAAAAAACAAACAACAAAAACAACAAAGTCAAAATAATACAGATGTACACAAATTTTTTTTTCATTTTAGGAACTAAATACAGGAGAGAGATAACGTGTGCACCCAAAGCATTAAAGGATCTCATGGGGAGAATTAGAAGAAACAAAAGCTAATGATATACATTAAAATAAATGTATGGTTAAAAATACCAAAAACAACAACAAGTAAACAAGGTTTTGTTCAGATAAAAACACAACAGGATTATTACATCATCACATATTTTTCCCACTTGGACCAAAATTGAACGTACACGTCTCTCTGGAGACGGACAGGAAAGGCAATCCTTTCCTTTACATAATTATCCTTTACTATGTCGATCCACTCCGGTATTGTTGGAGTGTCTTGTGAGGTCTTTTTTGCAAGGAAGAATCGAAATACCAAACAAATTTTCCTCTGATCATCTCACCTGGAAGTTTCTCAGAACAGTGTGGAAAAGTGCAGGGGCAGAGCAGAGTTAAAGATGCTTTTGAATATCATCTGACACTCCCAAAATATGTGCCAGTGGTTAGCTTCTGGAAAGCCATATTGTCTCCCAACATTTACAGAAAAATAGTCTTTCTGTTTTGATGTAATAAAGAAACGAATGAGGCACTTCCATCCAGACTCCAGCCATCTGTGTGAACTGGTACATTTCCATTGGTGTTTCTTTTAAAATTCTGTAGAGTGGGATGTTTTGTCACAAGCCCTTTTTAAAATTTCGAGATGGTACCTTTTTATTGAGTTTTCCTTGATAAGCACTGATTATTCAAAACCTTTTTGTTATTAGTGTGTCCTGGAGCAGAGACAGGCTGGTGATCTTGAAGATCAGCAGACCACTTACATTTTATTATTTATCCTGCAGTGAAATATCAGCCTTGGTCACAAGTCTGACAAACATGTGTGCACTCTTCTCCTGGAGCAATATTTGCTTCACATCCCAATTTGATCTACTTTCTTATTCTTTCCCTTTATTAATGTTTATTGTTTCATGAATCATTCACAGAAACACATTGAGGTGTTTTGTTGCAGGTCAGTGTTAATTTTTTGACTAATTATTTTCATCGTAGTTTTCGTCAACAACCTTTTTTCCCCTGACAAAAACTAGAGAGTAACTAATAAAGGAAGAAATATATTAGGAATATATCCAAGCACAGCTACTTTTAAGGGTTATTACATGTTTCATTTTGTCCAAGTGTAAAACATGACTTCAGAAATTCAAGGAAACATAAAAAATGCCTTACCCTTTACACTTCATATTTTATAAATTTACAGCAGATTTCATCAAGTAAAACTAGACTAAAATTAAAACAGTTTAGATGACTAAATTATGACTAAAACTAAAAGATATTTAAGGCAAAAGACTTAAACTAAAACTAAATTAAAAAGGGCTGTCAAAACTAACACTGTTACAGGTAACACTGATGCCTGCGTCAGAAAAGGTGATGTGTTTTAATTTGTGTTTTTTTTTGTTTTTTTCTGCTGCAGGAAAGCAAATGAAGGGCTCCTCGCTCTCAGTCAGGAGGAGACCATGCCCATCTCCATACGACAGCTGGCCTACGGTAACTTCAGTCTGCGATTCATTTTAAAAACTGAAACAAATGATAATTATAGTCTGGCTTCATTCATTTCTTCAAGGACACTTAAAACAATTATACTCATTAAATTCTGCAACTTCACATTTGAGTCGTCGGCCTGTGAAACAGTTTATTTTGATTAGAAGTGAAATCCTCCAGTTTTCGAGCTTCTTGACATGTGGAACAACAACGCTGTGGTCTGAGTGCAAAAGATTTATATACAGTTAATTTAGTAAACTTATTAAACCACCTGTCAGAAGAATGAAAAAACAAATATTTGAGAAATCTTTCAAAAAGTAGTTAAAAACTAAAGCTGTTATTGTCATTTTTAGGTCAATTATCAAACTGAAAGAACTAAATAGTCCTTTCTCACACGTACTAGCCAGGAAAATGTTGTTTTGGTGTAGTTTATATGCACTTTTCGACAGTCTCTTTTGTTACTGAGGTCTAAATAGTTTCTAGATATTTCCTCAAACTTCACAAAATAACATGTCAAACTGCATTCATCTTTTTTTTACCCAAATTAGAGCCGCTCACTGGGCTTTCCTGAAAATCAGAAATTAATCCAAGACTGATTTTTCTGTACAGGAATGCAAGTAAGTAACTATAATGTGATATCTCAGTCATGAAATTATAATGAGCTTTACTATGTTTTCAGGTTTTTTTTTTTGTTGAAAAGTCCATTGGAAAATTCATGGGTAACAGTAATAATTGTAATATAGCATTAAAAATATCATTTTGGTGAAAGAGCTTCTACAAACTGATTTATTAACCATCTTCGCAACATAAAAAATATTTTGATTAATTTAAGGCAGCTGTGGCAAAACATTGAGTGTTGGTCTTAAACATTCGTTAAACACCGTATACCTTACTGAGGTCTAAATAGTTCAAAAATCAAACAGCATTGTTTTTACTATTTTCTTTCATTTGTAAGATAATATGTCACCTAATTTACATGCTTAACAAATTACAAATAAATACAAAAAAATCTAACTTATTTGGTATTATCATTTGTAATAATGCAATTTGGGCATATTTACATTTGAATCAATGTGAGCTTTTCCATTTTAAGAGTTAATAGTAATACCTAGTTTTAATATAATTATATTGAAGGTCAATTTTTTCCTGAGTTTGTGGCGCCCCCTCTAGGCCACGGCGCCCCTAGCATTTGCCTATATTGCCTAATTGGCCAACAGGCTCTGTTTCAAGCTGAAGTCACCTTTTTACACATGAATTTCAGACGTAAGATGAGTAAAACTCCTCTGTGCTCGCTCTGTCTCAGTGTCCGGCCTTGGCTTTGGCTTCATGAGTGGAGCGTTCTCCGTCGTGAACATCTTGGCTGATTCGGTGGGACCAGGGACCGTCGGGATCCATGGAGACTCCCAACACTACTTCCTGTCCTCAGGTACAAATTGTCTGACAAATTGCTGTAACAGCTGTTAACTGCAGTGTTTACTCGCTCTTCCTGACTTGTTAACTGAAAACCGTCCCTGTATCAAACAATCAAAGTATTTTGAGTTTCAGCTCCCTCCACTGACAGCGAATAAATGATATTTATTTGTTGGAGTTTGTAGACAAAAATCATATTAATCCTCCTCTTTTCAGCCTTCATGACCATGGCCATCATCCTGCTCCACATGTTCTGGGGTGTTGTCTTCTTCGATGCCTGTGAGAAGCAGCGCTGGTGGGCCGTGGCTGCCGTCGTCGTCAGCCATCTTGTTGTTTCCTGTCTGGTGAGTGTGAAGATGTCTGTTATTTAAGCCCTCAGAGCAGGGCTGGGCAATACATCGGTGAAGTCGATGAATTTGAATTATTTTCTGCAGAAGATTTTAAAAAGAAAAATCCATTTTTTCTCAACTTACTTTTACTCCAATCATCATCAACGTCTGAAAATATAAACACTGAAAATGTACAGTTCTCATGGTGGTAGGCCTTTTCAGGTTTTGCACAAGCGTATTGTTAAGGGTTATTTTTGTTCTTTAAATGAGATTATATTTTCATCAGAGAGCTCCATTTTTACATACTGTGAAAATAGCTCAGCCTTCAGTGTTCATATAGACAAGCCTGCCTAAGTGCAAACTACATAATCAACATTTTATGACAAAATTACAGCATGCGTTTTAACTATAGGAGGGAAAGTCTGTTTAGTTCTGGTAAATATTTTGATATAACAAAGGCAAAACTTTATATGATTTATATGATTTTTGTGTCACATGGAAGGTGCTATTTTTCTTGAGAGGGAAAACTCGATTAAAATCGTAAATTGAATTTTGTGGAAAACATTTCCAACATTTTATGACATGTACTTTAACTTTGAGAGGGGAATTCTGTTTGGTTTGGACATATGAAAATATTTAGACAGCATAGAAGCAAAACTTGATTCATGTCATTTTTGTTTAACTTGGACTTTTTTTTTTTTGAGAGGGAAAAAGTTAATTAAAACCGCAAATCGGGGGGAAAAATTGTGGATTTTATTTTTAAGCCATATCGTCCAGCCCTACATACACAGACCAGCTTCCCTGAGGTCCTGCCTCTGACGCTGAGACCACTGCTCTGCTCAGTGCTGAATGTGGGACCATTCAGCTACATGCTAATAAAACCTCAACATTGGCCTATTTCTGAACTGTTTTGTGCTGATCTCTGCCACACAGACTTTCCAGAACCCCGAGTACGTGGCCAGTCTGGTTCCCACCTACATCATCTTGTTCCTGATGGGCGTCTGGGCCTTTTACTCGGCCGGCGGCTCCCTGAGGAACCTCAAACTCTGCCTCACCTGCAAAGACAAGGACTTCCTGCTGGCCAACCACCGGCCCAGATAACGCAGCACGCCGGGCAGTGTGCAGGACTCTTTCCCCAAAGACCACTGAGTTCACAAACACACACAGAGACTGATCACTGCGAAAAGGGAGCGCCCCCCTCTGTTCATCTGCTCGATCACTTAAGACCTTTTTTTATCTTAAGTTTAACACCTCAAATTCTCTTCAGTGGAAAGGTACAAAGATGGGAGATCATTTTGATTTATTCAGTTTTGAAGATCAGCTTGTAATTTATGAGGTTGTAAATATTTCAGTCAGGCAGACAGCGCCCCCTTTTGTTGCTGGATGTCCCCTAAAGCCGGAGATATACTTTCAGTTGGCGTCACAAGCGTTTTTGTTGTACTTACCTGTAATTGACAGGTGCTAGCAAAGACCTCAGGCTGTATGTAACAGCCTGTTGTGGTAGAAATAAACTACAAACATGGAGGTAATCCTGAAAATAGAAGTAGGACAATAAACACAGATAATTAATATCATCTTTAAATATTTACGACAACTGAAGGCCAGTGTTCAGACCTCACCATCAGCATCGTCTGCACCGTCTCGGTGTATGGTTGTAATGAGTTACCGTGTTAGTTGATGACTTGTGGCCAACTGTGCTGATAGATGTTGTAGTCAAAGCACCGGAGAAGCAGAGGGTGAACCCTTAATGCTTCGCTTTTACTCATTGTATCAAAAACTACTTCATTAGCTTATTTTTAGGAAAAACCAAGCTTAAGTCAACTCCAAGTCACCAGTGTACACGGTCACCAGATGAATTAATGCACCAAACTTACTCTCTTGTTTCCAGACAGCCACATGAACAGTCATGTTTGTGTCTGTGCAGTCTTACGCCGGGGTAAGACTACACAACCTGGTTGGAGGGGTTCAGGACCCTGCCTCCTGAGGTTTCTTCCTCCACGTCAGAGGCATTGACCAATGAGAGCACAGGGAGCTCTGCAGGTGCGACGATTCTGGATGTAAATGCCCTGAGGTTCATGGGCAGGTTATTTTATTTGTTTGGGTGAATTTGTTTTGCGGCCAGAGAAATAAATACAAATTACAATGCACTAAACCTCAGTTAAAACCCATAAAATCAGATAAAAACAATAAAATGATAAAGTGCATAAGGTCCCAAAAATCAGAACAAAAGAGAGAGATAAATCAAGTTATAAAACCATTAAAAATGTGACAACTTGTGGATAAGGCCAGGGTAAGCTAAAATCAGGACTTGTTCAGCTCAGAGCAGAAGGAACGAAGCTGGTTTTGTTTTGTTTGTTTGAGACCTCGGGTCTAGGGCTGAAAGATTTACAGTTTTTGGATCGAAATTTCAGACAACACAGTCATGTTATCGCCAGAGCTGCAGTTTTTGCAGCGCTCCTGACTGACCCAGGATCTGTTGTGTCAACTATTCTACAAATTTACAGCAATTTGCATTTACTGAAGTGAAGCAGGTCAACAACACATAGCCTCTGTTTAGGTGTAAAAGTTGGAGAATCCCGTAAATAATGAAAACAGATTATTTATCGTCAATATTAGATGATGAATAATGTGTTACGTGCTTTTGCTCATTGATTTCCTTACTGTTGTCTATACTGTAAACATAGTGAATTTTGCACTGAAGCTTGATTTGAAGAAAATCGTGAATCAAACTGAATCCCAATATCTGTCAGAAAAATCACAGTTGGATCTTTTCCTGAAATCACTCCATCTTTCTCGGCACTAAAAACCTCCGCCCTGAGGGAAGAAGCTAAAGTGACGGTGCAGACGGTGGGACTCATCATTTAAAAGAGAGTTAGCTACCTGTTAAGGTGTGCCTTAAGACCTACAAGACAGAAAAAAGTTGTCAAGCTCTGAAAAACAGCATCCATGCTTTTTATGATATGTTGAAGGAGCCCAGTTCAGGATGCCATTTCAAGGCTTAATATTTACCCCTCTGTGACTTTTCACCTCCACTGTGAACGTCGTGGAGAATGATTTGACCCTCTCTTTGTCTCCAGAGGAAGTAACAGAGGTGTGATATTGGAGAGAGGGAGACAGGAGCGCTGCGAGTGCATCCAAGTTGAGGGTTATCCAAGCTGTATTTCAGCGTGAATTGACAAAGATATTGTGGCCTCGAGGATTTATTGTGAACGTCTCGAGGTGTAAATTTGGCTACAGACTGTAAAAAGAGAAATGTTGGAGAGAAACAGCAGCTGATGGTGATTGAATGTTATGCACAAATGTTACGATGAATGAAATGTTAGTTTGCTGATAAATGTGAGCAGATTGCTGTACCACTAAATACAGTGTTAGTTTTTCGATGTTGCCACTCCCTCTTCTGTCATGCAGTTTGTAAGGCGTATTTATGACTCTGCGGTTGCCTGATCTGATCCGGTGAATGTCTGATCTGATCTCGGTATCACACATCATTCAGATGTTGACGATTGTGGTCTTAATTCATCAGTTTGTCTTTAAAACTTTCTGTCTTTCTGTGATCAGTCGGTCATCTCTCTTTCCGGTGGCGTGCAGACTGCAGCTCGCGTCTTCGCCGGCCATCGCGCTCCCTCGTAGTTTACAGCAAGTAAATCTCCGGCTTTAGAAACAATAGATGAACAAACCTACGAGACTTTCTGTACATATTCTCAAGTGTTTGGCTTTTTTCTGTGTCGAAATATGTCAAATCTTTTAAAGGGTGGATTTTTTTCATGCACAAACACAAATCTGTGTAAATATTTCTGCATTTTTAATTCTGTGGTTGTAGAAAGTTTCAGACTTCTTTTCCCAGATGTGATGATCAGTCTGCATAATGAGTTGCCTTTGACTTTTGGGAGCTGAGAGGGGACGTGACTGATGTTTAGAGTTTGACTCGGTCATTTTAAGCTTTCCTAAGTTTTTGTATGATTTCTAAATTTTGCCACATTTGCTTGTGATACAAGAATTAATGTTCAAATCAAAGAAAACTAACATGTATATCAGATTACTCTCTAATTGTAGGTCCACATGATTTCTAGTCTTATTCTTATCTTATCAAAGGGTTTGAGGGTTGCAATGATAAGTCAATCATTTAATTATGCCATCAAAATGATTATTTGCAATAGTTTGTTGATTAATTAACCCTCTCAGTTGTATAAAATGAAAAATGTAAACAGCTTTTCTTGTAATTGAGACCTATCAGTAATGTTTGGACTGAAAAGATCATTTAAATACATTATTATAAGCTTTGGGCAATGATTTCTTTTATTCAGAGCAGCCTAATAGGTCAAATAATTATCTTAACCCTCATAATTGATTGTTGTAGCCCTGATGCTCACATGACCAAAGATTCAGCTACAGCCTGGACCTGAAGGCACAGAAAGCTGAAAAAGGAGGCGGCTCTCTGTGCTAAAACAGACTTACATGAATCATTCAATAATTAAAAAAGGATCTTGAACCAGCTTAATTTTCACACAGTGAGTTTTGAGTGTTTCATTTCTTTGCAGCCTTTTTTACGATGTTTTGTGAAGGTTTATGACCAGTGACTGATGTGTTAGAAATTACAGATGAACAATGTTTTTATTTTGCAGCTGATTTTTTTCCTTTTCTTTCTTTGCTGTTAATCTTTCTGTACAGTTTGTAAAGCGAAGACGTCACTCTGCCATATTCCAGAATGGTTTTGTGAAGCAGATAAAGATGTAGAAAGAGTTGGATGTGTTGCTTTTCTTCTTTTTCAGCACTTTTCTCTTAATTTGCCCTGATCACTGTGGTGGTCAAACCTGTCTGAAAGATTATTTTGCTCTTACTCAAGGTCATATATTCAGTTTGATGTCTGCCAAAGTATGTCTACGATCACTGATGTCCTCAAAATCCTGAAGTTTTCATTTACCCCTAATCCAGCTGTATTCTCAGAGCTCTTTCCCCACATGGGCCCAGTCTGTGTTGATTGGACATTTCACTGCTGTTTCATGCCATGTTGTCAACAACTCTGCATCCATCCTACCGTCTCTGTGCCAGGCCGATCCAGGTGCTCAAACAGCTGATCAAACACTGGTGGGACACTGAAGTTTATAGTTCACTGTTAGCTACTGATTGAAAATCACACGTTTTTGGTGAAACTGAAAAAAAACGCAGCTGGATTGTTTCATAAATTATCTGAGGTGTAGAGGGCACACTGCATGTCACGTGCACGGGTGTTTGAGTGGCAGCAAAGATTTTGTGAAGGTGGAGAAGACGTCCAAGATGATCACAACCTGAGCTGGAGGTGGAAGAGGGTTGCAGAGGTCACACTGCAACAAAAGGCTGTCTGTGGAGGTCCAAAGGTCACGGATGAATCTGATTGGAGAGTGATCACCTGACCTGTGCAGGTAAACAGAGAGAATCACACAACAGTCTTCCTGCTTTAACTTCTGCTGTGAGCTGCATTTCACTTTCAGGTGTATTGTGCTGAACCTTCGATTTCTAAAACTCTCCTGATCAAAATGTTCAGACCAGTTAAAAAATTTAAAGAATTTACATTTTGCACTGTTGGATCTTAAGAAGGTCCTAAGTGGAGCTTCAAAATGAAACAATAAGAAATGGGAGCGAGAGACATTTTTTTGTTTTCATGTCTCGCCTCACTCCAGAGTCCATGACAGGCAGATAGACTCCATTATTTAGACTGAGCTGCAGTAACAAGGAAGAGACAGGCATAGCTCACCCATCACTAGTTAGCTTAGCTCAAACACTGGGAGTCAATGGGTAGTGTTAGCCTGCCTCTGCCTACAGTCCTGTGTGCTTATTGTGACTCATTTTTTTTACCGCTTTATGTTAAGTATCTTTTTTTAGACTCGGATTAGCACGTTATGTATCTTCCTCTGCTTTCTTTATCAGCTGTGTACTGAAACGAGTAAAAAACGAGTCACAACAAGTACACAGGACCGTTTAGAGTTGCTGAAGAGTTTATCTGATGACTGTAGGCAGAGGCAGGCTAACACTACCCATTGACTCCCAGTGTTTGAGCTAAGCTAACTAGTGATGGGTGAGCTCTGCCCGTCTCTTCCTTGTTACTGCAGCTCAGTCTAAAGAATGGAGTCTATCTGCTGTCATGGACTTGGGGGTGAGGCAAGACATGAAACTTCTACTTTGTCTAACTCCTCCTCCTTCCTCTTCTTCTTCTCCTCCCTGTTCTCCTTCCTCTTCTTCTAACTCCTTCTCCTTCATGTTCTTCACCTCTACTTCTAACTCATCTTCATCCTCTCCTTCACTTCTACTTCTTCTAACTCTCCTCCCTCATCCTCCTCTTCTCCTTCACTTCTACTTTTTCATCCTCTTCTTCTAACTCCTTTTTTTCTTCACTTCTACTCCTAACTCTTCTTCTCCTTCCTCTCGTTCTTCACGTCTTCTAATTCCCTCTTTTCCCTCTTCTCCTCCTCCTCCCTCATCTCCCTCTTCATCATCACTTCCTCTTCTTCACTCCTTCTCCATGCAGCAGGTTTCTCTGTGATTATATTCGGACTTTTCTAAATCACTTATTGATGCCGTCTCCTCCCTCTCTCCTCTCTACTGTTTCATTTATGAAAGCAGAAACCTCCCGACCGAGCAGCACAAAGCCCACGAGCTCCCCGAGGGCTTCAGTCTGTCAAAGGCCTTTATACCCAGACAGACAGACGGACGGGCGCAGGAAGTGTTTCCTGTGCAGGACACCAGACTCTCACATGTTAACACAAGCTGATGCAGCTGGTGACACTGAGGTGGCCTCTGTGGTTTTCAGGTTGGAGGAGGAGGTTGTGGGTCATGATCAGGTTCAGGATGGGTCTCCACGGTCTAAGGGTCGATGATTATTCAGAGATAGACCCTGAAGCCAATGACCTTCCAGAATATCAGTCAGTC
The DNA here is from genome assembly GCA_037902135.1 of Cetoscarus ocellatus. Taxonomy (NCBI): domain Eukaryota; kingdom Metazoa; phylum Chordata; class Actinopteri; order Labriformes; family Labridae; genus Cetoscarus; species Cetoscarus ocellatus. The sequence continues at coordinate 508,207 of JBAMNC010001108.1, read as the reverse complement.
TTTATCTGTATAGCACCCCCTCTAGAGACTTGTCCCTCTCCTTTTCATCCCCACCTTCCCCCATGGGCCTTCCCGACCATCTTGAAGGACTGATCAAATCAGGGATTAAGATGGTTCCCCTCACCCCTAATATAGCAAGGTCAAGACTTCTGTCACCAACTATGTTGAACTCTTCCCCGTATAAAACTGTGCCCCTCAAGTCACACTGGAGCTTCAACTCTCCTGCTTCACTAACAAAAGCTCCCCCAGCTCCTCCCCCTCCGTTTTCACCTGGTCCATCACCCAAACTCCCCCCTGCTCGTCCTCCCCTGCCTCCCCCCAGAGCTGGTATCCCTAAGAGCTAGGACGCACAGGGCCTCTGCTGTCCCAGGACTTACAGTTATGATGAAGTTAATATCAAGCTGGGGCCCTGTGAGACAACATTCTCCCCTAGTGCCATATCTACAGTCACACCACATAGAGTAGACAACCGAAGGACAGTTAGAACATCCAATCAGAGAAATTTAATCCATATCGCTTGTAAAAAGATAATGTCCAGTCCTACTGCAACTAATCTGAAACTTGCTGTGCTCAACGTTAGATCCCTGTGTAGCAAATCATTTTTAATTAATAATTTGATCTCTTCTTATAATCTTGTTTTTATGTTTTTAACTGAAACATGGCTTGACAAAAACACAGGTAATGCAGTTCTAATGGAGTCAGCTCCACTCAACTTCACATTTGAATCTGAAACACGAGAAAACAGAAAGGGTGGAGGCGTCTGTGCAGTATTTAGAGACCATATGGTTACACACAGGTTGTCATTTGGGGTGTTTTCATCATTTGAGTATGTGTCCTTTAAAATGGAGCTAAAACAATCTCCATCCATACTCTATATAGTTATATACAAGCCTCCCCAGCACGGTCAAAGTTTTATTGATGATTTTACCAGGATGCTTTCAGTTGTATGCACAGACTTTGATGGTTTGGTCATTACAAGAGATTTTAATGTACATGTGGATAATGTCTGTGACAGAAATGCTAAAGAGCTCAGTGCTGTCCTTGAAACCTTCGGCCTGACTCAGCATGTGTGTGATCCCACCCACAGCAGAGCACAGCACACTCTGGACCTGCTCATTACAAAGGGGGTTAATATTTCAGATGTCCATGTGGTTGATGTTGCTCTGACTGATCATTTCTGTGTCTTCTTTGACCTGTCTGTCTGTTTGTCCCAAACCACCGACTGGTCCTGCAGATGTTCGGAGGAGACACATAAATAACAGCACAGGTGCTCTGTTCATGGAAATGATAAACTTTGAAAATGCCTCATGTTCTAATGTTGATGATTTGTTGAACTCTGTTACTTCGAGTGTTTTGAATGTTCTGGACACCATTGCTCCTGTGAAGGTTAAAATTGTTACCACCACTCGCTCGCATAGTTAACATGTCACTACAATCTGGAACCTTCCCAAAGGCCTTGAAAACTGCGGTCATAAAGCCTCTCCTAAAGAAGAGCAGTCTTGACGCCACAGTACTGAACAACTACTGGCCTATCTCAAATCTGCCGTTTTTAGGCAAAGTCCTCAAAAAAGTTGTTTAACAACAGCTTACTGACTTTCTCCTAATGAACAACTCCTGTGATGTTTTCCAGTCAGGTTTTAGACCCCGTCACAGCACTGAGACCGCTCTTATCAAGGTGACAAATGACACTGACACTGTGGATCATGAGATCCTGTTACAGAGACTAGAGGACTGGGTGGGCATCTCTGGCACTGCCCTAAATTGGTTGAAGTCCTGTCTAGAAGACAGGAAGTACTTTGTTGAAATTGGAAACTGTGTCTCAGACCACATGGCCTTGACCTGTGGGGTGCCCCAAGGGTCAATCCTGGGACCCCTTCTGTTCAACCTCTACATGCTGCCTTTAGGCCAGTTAATACAAAGTAATAATGTGTCCTACCACAACTATACAGACGACACTCAGATCTATGTCTCAGTGACAGCAGGTGAATATGGACCAGTGGATTCACTCTGTCACTGCATCCAACAGGTCAGTGTGTGGATGCTAAACAACTTTCTCCAGCTAAATTCAGACAAGACTGAAGTCATCGTATTTGGTCCACAGAAACAAAGAGAAAGTGTCAGCAGTCTCCAGTCTCTCTCTCTAAAACCTACAAATCAGGTTAGAAATCTCGGGGTAATAATGGACTCAGACTTGAACTTCAACAGCCACATCAAATCAATAACATCAGCAGCCTTTTACCATCTAAAAAACATTGCCAAAATCAAAGGTATAGTGTCTAAACCTGACCTGGAGAGACTTATCCATGCATTTGTCTCCAGTAGGTTAGACTACTGTAACGGCCTGCTCACTGGCCTCTCCAATCGAGCTGTAAGACAGCTGCAGTACATCCAGAACGCTGCTGCTCGGGTCCTGACCAGAACCAGGAAGTACGAGCACATTAGTCCTGTGCTCAGGTCCCTACACTGGCTTCCTGTGGCTCAGAGAATAGACTTTAAAGCAGCTCTGCTTGTGTACAAGTCTCTCCACGGCCTAGCACCAAAGTACATCTCTGACATGTTAGTGCCATATGAACCATCTCGGACTCTGAGGACCTCAGGGACCGGCCTCCTGCTGGTGCCCAGAGTCAGGACTAAACATGGGGAATCAGGTTTCCAGTTTTATGCAGCTAAAATCTGGAACAGTCTTTCTGAAGATGTGAGACAGGCCTCTACACTGACAATGTTCAAATCTAGGCTCAAAACAGCTCTGTTTGACTGTGCATATGACTGAAAGGATCTTATCTGTGCTTTTCTCTTTTAAAGTTCATTTTATAATGATTATTTTTGTTTTATTTTGTATTGTGATTTTAATGCATTTTTCTTGTTCTGTAAAGCACTTTGAATTACCTTGTGTATGAATTGTGCTCTACAAATAAACTTGCCTTGCCTATTTGTCTTTGTTAAATATAAATGTATTGAAGGTAAGCCCCTTGAGATGTGGCATCTCATTTGTTTCTGTGTTTAGCATTCAGGCCTGGTCAGCATTAAGCTGTACGGCCGAGCCAGGCACCACACCACTGATATCGTTATGGAGGATGAAACGACTCTCTGCAGCCAGCAGGTGAAACCATCATCCTCTAATCCACAGCAGAGAGCACCTAAGGATGCGTTTGTCCCCGCCCCCCCTCTCGCGCCCACCTGTGCATATTTTATGCTAATGAGCAGGCGCAGAGGGTCTAGGGGCGCGCGGACGGCCGCTCGCGGAGGATCCGGATGGAGCATCGCGTGGAGCAGCGGGAGTCCAGCCGCAGGTGATGCTGTCCACACCTATGGTCCAGACCCGACTGAGAGCGGATCCGAGAAAACACGAATGGATCCTGATTTAGGACGGAGCTGGAGAAGGCGGCTGCGCTTTTCATGCCTCTGTTTTATTCTCATCTATCAAGGTGAGACTTTCACACCTGCGCAGCTGAGGCGATGATTAAACTGATGGAGAAGTGCTTTTTACCATCGTCAGCTCAAACGAAGCTTCATGAGACTTCACCTGCATTGGTTTGAACACCTTTGAACCTTCTGGATGTTTTTTATTCACTGAACGCTTTTATTGTCTTGATTTCAGCTCACCTGTCCTGGGGTGTTGAGAGAGTGAACAGGTCCAGCTGGGCTCAGTTTAACAGGTGAGACTTTATTAATTTTTACATTTTACAGCCCTAGTCCACACTGTCAGGAGTGAAAAGCTGTCTCGGTCAATGGGCTGAGGCATCCCTAAATGCCATCTTAGCCTCCTACAATAGTTTTTACAGATTTTAAATATATTTAAAAATAAAAAGACAAACTGCAAAGCTCTCCCTTTAATATTTCAAGAAGCAAAACCATACACATTTAATGATAATTCTACATCAGGCTGCAGAGGAAATCAAATCCTTTCTCTATAAATGGCCCAGAATTCTTTAACACAGTAAAATCCTAATAACACAGTCAGAGTTAATGTCAGCACTTAAGTGTCTTTAGGGTCTACACCACAAAGTGCTGATTTCCCTCTTTTGGAGATTCGGTGCTTTAACCCATCAAGTGAAATTGTGGACTCTCTGGAGTTAAAGTTTTGATCAACACTTCTGTGTCGTGTTAGGATCGACTCTCTCTGTGTATATTTTTATTTGTGTCATTTTAAACATTTATCTGGACGGGACAGTGTATTTTACCAGCGTAAATGTGGTGGATTTAGCAACAACTCTAATTTTCATACATAAAACCAAAGATACAGACATACAAACAGAACAATACCACAAAAAAAACAAATACAGTTACAGTAAAAACAATACAGGCTGGGGAACAATGCATAAATCAGCAGTCTGAAACACTAAAAGTGCATCGAGTCTTCATAAATATTATTTTAAAGTGCATGTATGATGGTGCTAGAGTTCTTGCCATTCTTATTCGAAGAAGAATAAGTCATTAAAACATGAATAACAACTTAACTCTATATTAACACTGCAGAGTGTAAAAATTGCTGTATTTGTTTACTGTATATGAAAGGGGAAATTTGTTGAAATGAAGATGTTTGTTTGGAGCACATATATCTAGATAAAACATTTGCAGTTTTTATGATGTTAAGTGTTATTTGTTAGTCAGATGATTGACTCTATAAGTGTTACTTACATGTTCAAAATTAAGAGTGAAAACTTTAGAGCCAAAGATCCTGCAGTGACACCAAAGGATTTGACTTACTTCACATCATTTTTACTCTTGTATTTGACACCAGCTCTTTTTCATCTGAGGGTAAATTTTCAGGGATTTGACTCCATTCAGAGTTTAATTAACTTGCTGAAATTTTGCCAAAACCAAAAATTTAACTCTTCTCGGTTTGCTGTGCACTTATTCTTTTTACTACAGAACAGTTAATGATTCTAAAATGATTTTTACAGTTTTACACAGAAAATAAAACCCTCAAAGTCCTGATAGTGCAGCTGGAATTAAAAATTCATCTTATGCTGGATGGTTTAAGTCAAAATAGATACTTGTGCAAATTCTTAGGGCAGCACACCATTTGAGAACCACTGCTCTAACTTATTAAATGTTTTGATAAAAATTATTCAGTTTTCTGAACAAACAACATCAAATTATCTTCAGTTATTCCAAGTGTCAGAGTTCAATAAGTTATTTAAAAACTTAAATACAAATATATTCAATCATTACTCGTCAAAAAAGTGACTAAATACCTCACTAAGACTTTCTATGAGTGTCAGAAGTAACTGTTTTGCTTTGAAGTAACTCAGCACTTTTTTGTCTTAAAAACTGAATTTAGATTTACAGAAAACAATGTTCTCTGTGTCTTTTATGAACACAAAATCAAAGTTCATAAAAAACTGTAGGTATGGAAGTTCCAGCTCACTCTTCCCCTCATCCGCCGTGTTGCGGTGAACTTTTAAGCCTCTAATTGCAGAACAAAACTGTTACGACTAAACCTGCTGAGGTCAAACAGAAGTCCAACTCAGTATCACAGACTTTAACATCATTACTGTTTTGACTTCAGTCCCTCACACTATGAACTACTCAAATAAATCAAATTAATACAGTTATTTATTCATTTAGTAATAAATTCGTTACTGAGCAACAATGGCTGACAAACAAGTTTTCAAACATACAGTATCATCTTTTTCATATTATGATGTTAGAAACAGAAATCAGATTTTCTCAACAGAAACATCAAACTTCCCTCAAAACTGTGCCAAGTGATAACTAGCGTGCTGTTTCATCATGTTCATACACGTCATTTGGCCTGATGTTCGGGATCATTTCTCTCTAAAATCTTTGTGGATCAGACAAGAAACTTTGAGTGTGGAGGACATTTTGTAAAGTCACAACTGAATATCTCCTTAAAGCCAAAGATGTTAGCTTCAGTTATGGCGTACCTTCGAGGGTAACTCATTCAGAAAAAACACTGAGGACAGTCCAAACCAACAAACAAACTTATTGTGCAGTAATGATTATTATGAAAACGTACCTTATGTCTCCAAAAGATGGTTGTACTTGTGTTTCTCTTTCCCTTCTTTCTTTCTTTTTTTTTTACACTAAAATCCCATTTTTAACTTTTGGGACAGTCAACCCGACACACTAATGACCAGCCTCATGTTGGTGTTGCTGATAAAATTCTGTTTCCTGCTTCAAGACCTTCAGCCTTCATCTGATTTTAGGAGTTTTAGCTTACGCTGCATCATGAGTTATACCAATGAGAGTAAAAAGTGTGACAACCAACCCTGGGCTCCCCTGTCTGTTAGGAAAGCCCGGTGTTAACAGGCATGTAGGAGTGTTTAAAACTGGGGATGCACGATATTGTTGGAACAGATAATTACCAAATATGTTGATTATTGATATTGGCAGATATGAAAATTTGTGCTGATATTTAGAGACACTAATTTGGCTGAACAAATAGACCATTTATCTTTTCTATTGGCTGTAATTTTGGCAGAATTCACCATAACTTATAACCTCATCATCACTGGAAAATCTACTTTTATAAAAAAAATATGTAATATATGAAAGAGTAAAATGTTTATTGTTTCACATTAGATTCTAAGTTAAAAAAGACTGTACCATTGACACAAAATATTGAGATTAGCAACAACAGGTTTGGAAATATCATCATATGAGATATTTGGAAACATCCATTATCATTCATCTCCAGTTAAAATAAATACTTGAACTATTTCACTTCTTAACTTAAATTAAGACAATTACGCATTTTTAGCATTTTATTACTGCATTTATTCCACATTTATTTTCATGTATGATTGATTTTGAATGATTTGCGTCATACATAAACAATATGCTGACCCGAAAACGGCTTACAAGACAGCATTATGGATATGAAAGACCAGGAAACAAAAGTAAACATTTGACAAAAGTGTTTTATTTGTTCTTATAAATCTACTATGTTTGTTATTTTTATTTGCTTATATGATTGAGAATCTCTGTAACCCCTGTCCTGACTAATATCATGTTATTTTTCCTCATTTTATTAATGATTTTATTACAGATTTCATTATAAGTGTTTTTACAGCTTTGCTTTATGACACACTTTGGCTGCATTTTGCATGAAAAGAGCCGTATATATATAAAGTTTTTAACATACTGTTGTTAAGTTATTTACAACAATGACTTAAAACTAACATGCTGAATTTGTTTTTTAATTTTATTTTGTTTTTATTTGGGGTATTTTAGGCTGCTTTCCTCTTAAATGTCCTCTTATTTATGCAGTATAGGTGTTTAAAAGAACTTATAAAATGATGTATATTATCACTTCTTTAACGAGCAGTCGATGACCCTGTGAAAGTGATAATTATCCACCAGTAAAGGTGATGAGTTTGATGATTCTTTTCCTGGATGTTTTTGTTCTTCTGTGGTTTTTGATGGTTTGGCTGGTTCCCGGTCTGTCCGTGGTGGTGGTGGTGGTGGTGGGTTTGTGGTGTCGGGGTAAAAGCTGCAGCAGGAACAAACCTCTCCTTGTTCTCTCTGTCCCAGCAGCGGGAGCAGCAGGATAAAGCAGCAGAAATGGGACACCGCTTCCCAGGGAGGGCAGGTAGGCAGCCGCATTGATCACTGATGCTGATGGAGCTGCTTCAGGCGGCAAACACACACACAACCAGAGACCCTCCCCCCAAAACCCTGCAGCGCTCACACCGAGTCACAGAACAGCACCGCTCACGAGCTTTTAGTGGGAGCAGGTCTCTCAGTATTTCAGGCAAACATCAGTCCGTCACAGCAGAGACGAAGGCTCGAGCAGACGATGGGATAGTTTTGCTTGTGTTGTGTTAAAGGGGGCCCCACAAAGTCTTAAAAGGTGCCCCATCCTAAATTCAAGCAGTGTTGCCAGATTTTTCTACTGAAATAAGCAACCAGGTCGATAAAACAAGCCCAAAGCAAGCGACCTCCAACTATTTTTTTTTATTTTTTTATGTTGAGCAATTTAGTTTTATCATTGGATTGACCTTTTTGTTTTTAACAATGGTTTTTATTGAGCATCAGTAGTATAATACATAGATACAGGTATAAAGTTATCACAATGCTCTCATTTGAATTTTTCCTCAACGTCACGTCTTCTACCTGTGGTACCAAATATGGCCATAGCTGCATCGGGATGGAGATCGATGTTTGTTTGTTTTTTTTTCTAATGTAATATTATACTATTTAAAAGCTGCCTTTTTATATCTTTATCATTGAATTAAGACAATGTAGGGCTAAAAATTGATCGATCCATCCATCAATAATCCACATTGCCTCTCCCGACGAAGAAATGTACTGAGTAGACAACTTAACTAACATGTTGGATCTTTAACTAATGTTTTAAAAAAGAATAACAAATGTATGACCAACAGTTATGCTCGAACATCTAAGACCTCTGTAATATTATTTGTTGGATCATTTGACTTATTTCAGTCTCAAATGTCTAAAAACAGTAAAAAATGCTGTCAAATTTTATGGTAATTTTAATTGAAGAGATTTCTACAAAGTAAATTCATAAACAAATGATAGAATGTGCAGTCAAGAGCAGTGTTGCCAGATTTTTCTCCTGAAATGAGCAACCAGTTCAATAAAAACAAGCCCAAGACAGGCAACATTCAGCTATTTTTTTCTAATGTGCTTTATTACTTTTTTTTTTTTTTTTTTGGAGAAATCTACATAAGGCATGTTTTAATTTTCGTCTACAATACATTTCATTTCACAGTGACATTTTTCCCTATTTGTCTCTTAATTTACTTCTTCATCATCCTTTAGTTTGGAGGTGAACATCCTTTTCTTTATACAGAAGTGAAGGAAGGGTCTGCTGTTATTTATAACTCTGTTATCACTAAACAGTCTGTCTAACCTTGATTTTTGTAACCAAACAGACATAGTCAGGCTTTTATCTGAGTTTTACGTTGATCCTCTACAGCTTTGTTATGGTGAAACAGTAACAGCTACATTATTCTGGCTATAAGGATTTCTTTCTGGTGGAAACATCATGTTTGCCTCTTTGTACAGTCAAATTTACATTTGTGTTTGGAGTGGGAGAAAACAGCTTGTGTAACTTCTGAACTGAGTTTATATTTGTAGTATATTGCCAAATACTGCCAATATTTACGAGCAAGTTTTTTTAAAAAAAGAAGCCCAAATTGGCTTATAATAAGCTGACCTGGCAACTCTGAATCCAAGCAACCAGACTTTATTTTTAACCCAAATACTCACATTTTTTCCTATCAAGGAAACAAAAATATGTGTTTATTTCTGGGTACTTCACTGAAACGTTGACCTTGCGCAGCAGCTGGATCAGCCTGGTCTGTAGTCAGGCATATCCATCCTGCCAAGCTCCAATCTACAACGACTGTGACTGGCAGGGAGACATGGAGCTACGAGCGAGACAACGACAGGAAGTGACAGCTCGTACAGAGATTAGCATGGCTGGTAACAGCTTCAGTTTATCAGATCTGGACCACATTTCTTTATTTAATGATGAAAACTATGATCAACACTACAGTCTTCTTTAAAGTAAGGATATTTTTGCTCCACTTAGGGCATTTTTTGCAAGAGTTTGTTTTAAGAAGTGGATCACGTTCTGTAACGCAGTAGTGCCCGCCTACCACATTATCTGACTGGCCTGTGATAAATGTGATTGACAGAATGATCGTCCAATCACCTGCTGGATATGCCTCTGAAAGGTTCTGCCCTCCCCAAACACTCTCTATGGGCTCTTTCCCAGATGGACCAGTGAGATATCATGAATGGTCCATCTGGATGTGTCAGGTTACTAAAATGAAGCCCGTCTGAAACATAAACCCTTCTGTCTGATAATGTCACAGGCCTCTTTTCCAATAATGTCATAGACCGTGTCCACATAAAAACACTGAAAACAGCACCTGAAACGGCTGTACCATAAAAAACTTGTGTGTGGATGGCCCTTTAGCCACTGGGCCCTCAGTGTTGTCTGTATGTTCAATCAGTCTTTATCTGTACAGCACCATATTTGTCTTTGCTGAATATGAATTTATTAAAGCTAAGCCCCTTGAGATGTGGCATCTCATTTCAAGAGGGTCCTCATGTCTATATGGTTGTAAAGATAGTTACTGTGGATGAATAATCAGTACAACCATGGACAGAGAGATCAATCTAATATTAACATTAATATCTATAATGAATATAATCTGGAGAGGAATGATGTTGATTAATATAGCAGCATCTAGCCGAACTGTCATTAAAATGGTTTAACTGGTCTAAAAGTATGAATTTATGTTGAATGTTGTTGCCGTTTAAGGACTGGAATTAATGTTCAGGTGACAACAAAAAGGGGTAACAAGTCAGAGCAGGGTGGGCAACTTTTTTTACTACGAGGGCCGCATTAGTTTTGTCCTTGTTTCTGTGTCTCGATTTGAAATAATTGGAAACATTAGCAACTAGCAGAAGCATTAATCTATCGAGCACATCAGTGAATATTGGGACAGTCATGCGTTTGAGATTGTTACCACTGAAAACCTTCATGAATGTAGGCCAACGTTTGTTCACACACACAATCAGCAGGAATGGTGTCAGGCAATGGTATCATTAAAATCTGATCAGTTCCCATCCCTAGAAGCAGGTGGAGCTGAAACCGTAAAAGTGACTTGTCTTGAGTTTTGGACTGAGCTCTTCCTGTGCACATCCAGGCCCACCCTTAGATCCGGCCCTGGATGTGCCATAAAAACATGCTGAAACTCGACCTCGATGACACATAAAGATATTGACTGAATATTTACTTTGAGCTACTGTTGGTGTCAGATTGCTCCAGTGACCTGTTATTTCTTGAAAGCAGTCATGTTAGGGCCGTCCTGGTAGGAACAGAGAAGAAAACACCGACTTTCTGACTTTTATACTTTTCATTTATACCAAGTTTTTTCAGTATTCTTGACATAAATGTCAAATATTGTCACTGTTTGTTTTTAGGTGTGGATTTTGTAAAGCATAAGCTGCATAGCACTTCACATGTTGCAATTTAATCAAGCAATCAATCAACCAATCAAACTTTATTTATATAACACTTTTAATACAACATATGTAGCACAAAGTGCTTTACAGAAGCAGAGGACAAACAGGAGAAAGTAACTTAAATAGTAATAATAAGAACAAACAAACCCAATTAAGCAAAATATATTTATAATAAATAAATTAAAATAAATAAAAGATACATTAATTAAATAAATTAAAAATAATAATAATGAAAGAACAGAACCGTGTGTGTGAGCAAGGAACTGTGGACATGCCACGAGTTCAAAATGAGAAAAAAACGCAGATAAAATGAAAAAATAAAACAGAATATTAGTTATAATATAACTGAAATAAATTAATTGATCGAGATAAATAATAAAAGATTGTTTTGTAAGAATGATAAAACAAATCTTAAATATATGATTCCATTATGTAAAAATTCAACACAGTTATATTTTTAATATGAAAAAAGTAGTTCTGACTGTTTTATTGCTTCTATTCTAATAAGAATACGGATCAATCTTCTTTTAAATATTATGATAAAAAAGTAATTGTACTGTTCAGTGCCTTATAATTGCAGTTTGTATATAATTAATGCTTTTTAAACACATTTAAGAATCAATGACCCTGATATAACGTTTGCATTATATACTAAACATTTGTTATCTTTCTCTTTACTCTGGTCATTGTTAAGTATGAATTTGTTTGTTTTCTTGCAATAATTAAAATCATGATTATGCTTTTTTCTCCAACTTCTAAATTCTGTTCGAATACATTTACACATATTTGGACTAGAATTGTTATTTTGGCATGACTCAAGCACTCATTCTTTGTTGTGTTTTTGACACATTTGTTGAAGTTGATATTTAGATTTATTTTCTGTTGTCTTGCTTTTTTGCAATTAAAGTTTTTATTAAACATAATTTTAACAGTGTTAACTTAATTTGAACAAGACTGTAACAGACACAGACAGTATAAACAAGGTAACAGAAGAAGCTTGGTCTTGATTTTGCTCTTAAAAATACTGACGCTCTGTGCTGCCCTCAGGTCTGCAATGGACCATTATAACTAAACGCTGCCTCACTGTGAGTCTTTGTTATGAGCATAAATATATGAAGAAAAGGACAAATTCATTCAAAATTAATGTTTGTTCACTCCAGACTGCTCTTTTCTTCCGTCAAACTAAACTACAGGTCTAAAATTCTGTACAAAAAGGTCAAATATGACACAAGATCAGGCTGTAACTGGACCTCGTTGACACAGAAAGATATCGACTGAAAATATAAGTTGTTTACTGCTGTCAGAGGAAATTCGCTCCACAGTGACGTTTTGTTTCTCGGCCATGTGAGCGGAGTCCCATCAGGAATATACAGTAGCTGCTCTGTCAGTGCTCTCTCCCTTTGTGCTGCTCCCTGATGGCTCCAGGAGGCGTGAGAATCCGGTCTTAAACGTCCGGGGCGCTAAAAACAGACAAAGCTATTAGTAGCGCAGGTCACAGGTAAAGAGGGAGGGTCTATCTAAGTCAGATCTGTGAGTGACACGAGGGCTCACCTGCAGTTTAATGACTGAGGTCAAGACTGATGATTAATGTTTGACCTTTTCAGGGTTCCCACACGTCCTTGAAAACCTGGAAAATGATCCACCAATTTTCCAGTCATGGAAAACATCTGGAAAATGAAGAAAAAAGTAAAATGTCCTGGAAAAGCTTGAATTGTCCTGGAAAATTATTTACCTGCCTTCTAGCTTGTTAGTGGACAAAAATCAAACATAGGAAATGAAGTAAAAATGTTCTTGGTAACTAATGCACACTTAGCCATAAAATATGAGTAGATAAAATAATGCAAGGTAAGGAATAAAATATAAAAACTCAAAACAATGGTGACAAAAAGAAATAAAAAAATGACAAAATCAATTTTAGGCTATACTTGAACACACAAATCAACAAAATATATTTCTGAAAAGCAGAGTAAATAAAGATAAAAAAACAAGTATGAACCATAAATTTTTAGTAGTAAGACTCTAAAAGCCAGACTAAAAAGATAGCTAGCAGAAATTGTTCATGCCCGAGAGTTAGAAATAAATACACTTTAAGTCCAATATGATACGGTGGAGCGAGCTGGAGATATTGGTCATCAACTTTTAATGTTGTTTTTTAGAAGGCTGGATTAAGAGGGCGACAAGTGTAACCTTAATAGTGTCAAAAAGACAGAAAAGTTATTCAAAACATTCCTGTTTATCAATGTTTGTCTCCTTTAGTTTACTCTCTCCATGTTTCCCGTACCGTTAGCTCAGTGTGGGGGCAGATGTTATCATCCGGTCTCTCTGAGTGAGACTGACCAATCAGGAGGCTTCTTACAGTTTTCAGAGGAGGCCCCGCCCATGAGAGTCAGGAAAACGCAAACAAAACTTCAGGAAACGCAAACAAAACTTCAGGAAACGCAAACGAATCTGTGGTTCATGAGAACAGTATTTGAGTTTGTGAACAAAACCTGTGGATTTTTAAAGATATAATTTTAATCACAAATATGTGTAACTTGTTTACCTGCATTTTTTTTAAATTTTTGAAATCATAATTTTGTTTGCAATTTTTTATTTGTTTTCAAATCTTTTCTTTTTGATTGCATCATACAGAAACAAAATTCTCTCCATAACCCCTGAGCTGATGGTTTCTAAATGCTAAAGACGACATTTTTACAACCAAAGCTGCTTCTGTTGTAAACTGTCTGGTGTATACGAGATCCATAACATTATAATCAAACAATAATTCTGTCTGATTAAAACTCGACCCTTGACGTTATAATCAGACAATGACTGCTCTGAAAATGTAAAGTTATACATTTTCAATATTTTCCACCAAATTTTGGTCTCTGTCAGCATCATGTGAAGTCTTTTATGGGAAAACCATCAAACTTTAAAGCAGCTCACCCAATTATCATCATTTCCTGGCTGCTGTTTTCGAATAACAAAGATTGTCCAAAAAGGAGAATCACGGGGGAGGCAGGTGGGAGAGAGGGTGGGGTTGTCATCCAGGATGGGAAAGTTGAGTTGAAAGTCACAGAGGAGTTGTTAATGAAGGCTGGATGACAGCTCTTTTCTCTCATGCCTCTTCTTTTCCCAGCGCTGCCTCGGTTTCATCTTCATCAGTCTGGACTCTGGTTTGGCAACAACCCGCCTAATTCTGGGAGGAATTTTTGCCTGAAACAAATGTAGAATTGTTAAAGCTGTAGGGGCCAAAGACTTTAATCAAACCTTAATGATGGTGCGATTTGAGAGCTGAGAAGAGTTTGGGAAATTTCCCTTCATAAAATAATTAAGTTATTGATTTAACTGAAAGAATCAGAGACGGACTTGACTTTTGGCTTTCTCTCTTAAACTTGTCTTAACAGGAGTTATGCTGATTAAAATCCAGGACACTATAATTATATTATTTACTAACTAAGAAAGTGCCAACAATGACCCTTAAAGTTGCAGTAGTCTGTAAGGTATATGTATGTGTGTGTATTAACAGCGCTCAATTAATTTGAGACTAACACCATGTGTAAGATTTATGCCACAGCTGCCCTAAATGAACAGCGTTGCTAATCAAGCAAACTTTATTTGTATAGCACTTTGTGCATCACACAGAAATGAAGAAACAAAATCAATTAAAATTAATAAAAAGTAGAAAATTGAATACAGTGAAAAGTACAACCCACCCTCCCTCAAAATCCACACACAGCATACACCCCCCCCCCCCCCCCCCCCCACACACACACACACACACACACACACACACACACACAAAGACATGAGGAAGAGATCCTAACAACAAACATTATTAGAGGACTGAGGAAACGTCATCTTTAATTAAAAATGAGGAAACACTGGAGCTAAGACTAAAATAACAACAAAAAAATCCTGATAAGAAATTACATTGAAATAAATAAATAAGCATAGTATAGGAAAATAAATACGTAAATAAAATACAATTTTAAATAATAATATGGTAAAATTAGATAAAATGTACCGAAATAAGACAGTGGAAAGAAAATCAATGAACAGATAATAAAATTCCGGACAATAAATCTGAGCTAAAATTGAGAAATAAATCATATTAAGAGGGTTAAAATGAATACATAAATATGATATAATAATAGTAATAAATATAATCAGCTAAAAAGTTGAATATCGATATTGAAATTTGTGCAGATATTTACAGCCAATAGATAGATAGATAGATAGATAGATACTTTATTGATCCCGAGGGAAATTCAAGAATATATTCCATATATTGACAGTAATAACCACAAAAATACAAATGTACCATATCGCTTCACTTCATCATCACTGCTCGGGTACACTGCATCACAACCAATATTTTAAGGATGCACAATAATATCGGTACAAAATTGGTAGATATTGGCCTAAAAATTTGAATGTCGGTATTGGCCAATATTGGAAATTGTGCAGATTTTTACAGCCAATATATTGGCCATAAATTGGCAGTAATATCCCCAAAATACACAATTGTAGGATATCAGTTCACTTCATCATGACTGCACAGGTAAATTTAAAAAGCAAGATGTTCAATTTTCAAGAGTTCAATCTTGTTTATCTTATTTTACATCCATCCCTCACACAAATGGACTCTCATGTTGAAAGTAACAAGTCAATTTTCATAACATGAAGAAACATGAAGAAAAATGAAGGCATCTGCATCTGCGATAATGCTTTGGTCAAAAATCCAATGTTGTGCATCCCTATAATTTTAAGTCTTTGTAACTAGTGCTGTAAAGCCTGCTGATACACCTTTTCTCTTCCTCCAGACAGAAAATGCTGCATCAGAAGCCAACAAACATCCTTCCCTGCATTTACCGATCCATCCGATCAATGCATCCAGCCACACGTCCACCAATATGGAAAGGACTTCATCAAGGACTGTCAGCTCTTACCAATCATCATCAACCCTGACAACACCTAGACAAACAATAATAAGAAAAGTGTCATCCAGCCAATCACAAGGAACCTCAGCGCAAACCAACCAATCACCAACAACCACAGCACCAGACAGCCAATCACTATCTAGATCAACAACATCCAGACAGAATTTGCCAAGCAGCACAAAACCATCTAGTCCAAGGTTAGGTAACAAAGCTCAAACGAACACAGCTAGTCAATCAACAACTAGACAATCATCAACCATTAGCAAAATGGCTAGCCAATCACAAGGCAGCACAACAACATATAGTGAATCATCAAGAAGCTCAGTATCAACAAGTCATTTGACAACCACCACGGAAAAAGAAAGCCTCTCACAAGACAGCACTGAACCACCCAACCAACCACTAACAAGTCTACCAACATCTGGCCAGTCACCAACAAGCACATCATCAACAAGGAAATCACCAGACAGCCAATCATCATCAAGCTCAGCAACATCCAACCATCCAACAAGCTTATCACCAGGCACCTCAGCACGACTGAGTCAAATTCCAACCAATACAGCCCAAGGTAGCCAATCATCTGCTAGTTCTACAGCACCAAGTCATCGTTTCATCAGTACAACGCAATCCAGCCAATCAGTAGGTAGTGCAAAACCAACCAGCCAATTAACAACAAGCTCAGCAACAAACTTATTATCAGATAGCACAACAAGCCCGGTAACATCCAGTCATGTGTCAACAAGTGCAACAAAATTCAACCAATCACCAGATAGTACAAAACCAGCCGCCCAACCACTAACGAGCTCTGCAACATCCAGTCAATCACCAACCAGTACTCCACCAAGCCAATCACGAAGTAGCGAATCAGAGTTGAGCCACAAAACCCTAGATGGCCAATCATCACATTATTCTGCAACATCAGGCCTTTTACCATCCAGTGCAACACAATTCAGCCAAACATCAGGCAGTACCACACCACTAACGGGCCCAGTGACACCCAATCATTCAACAACTAGCACAACGCCACCCAGCCAGTCATCAGGCAGCGAAACAGAGCCAAGGCAAACTCCGCCAAACAAAGCCAAAGACAACCAATCATCAAGTGATCCAGCAACATTGGATCATTTACCAAGCAGCCCCACACAATCCAGCCAGTCTCCAGGTAGTAGGAAGACATCTAACCAACCACCAACAGGCCAAATTACATCCAATTCAAACCAAGACAGCCAATCATCAGTCAGCCCACCAACATTTAGCCATTTACCAGTTAGCCCAGCAAAATCCAACCAATCACCAAGTGGTACAAAACAAGGAATCCAGGCACTAGAAAGAGGAAATTCATTGTATAGATCACCAACCAGTGTAAAACCACCAAGCCAAGCAGAAAGCAGCACAACACAGTTGAGCCAAATGCCAACCGACAAAGCTCAGGCAAGCCAGTCACCAACTATCACGGCAGCAGCTAGCCATTTGCCATCAAGCCCAACCCAATCCAGCCTATCACCAGGTAGTACAAAACCAACTGGCCAATCACCAATAGGCTCTTTATCACAAAATCAATCACCCACTGGCAACAAAGCAGAGGCTCAAGCTACCCTATCATCACCTACCCCGGCAGCATCCACTTATTTACCACCCAGTACAACGCAATCCAACCAATCACCAGGTAACACGAAACCATCCAGCCAACCATCAGCAGGCCCAATTACATCCAGTCAGTCACCCCCTAGAAAAGCACCACCTGGCGAGTCACCTGGTAGCAAATCAGAATCGAGCCAAATACCAACAAACAAAGCCAAAGACAGCCAATCATCAACTAGCGCGACAACATCCAGTCCTTTACCACTCAGCACAATGCAATCAAAGATGCAATCGCTAACAACCCTAGCAGAGTTAAGCGAGTCACCTGGTAGTTCCATGCCAACAAGCCAATCTGCGGCTACCAAAAGACCCAACAACCACCCGTCAACTAGTCCTGACATGCCAAGACAATCCCAGGCCAGCACCATGGCAGCTAGTCAGTCACTTGCCTCTGAATTAAAACTTAGCCAAATTCCAGTTATCACAACACGATCTAGCCCATTTTCGGCTGGCTCAGTGGCATCCAGATCATCACCAAGTGTCACAACATCAACAACCAAAGTGCCAACAATGCCACTGAATCAATCTCCAACCCCCACCACAGCACCCACCAGCCACCTATCAGCAAACTCAGGGACTACTAGCATAAAGCCAAGAAGCCAATCCCTACCTGCTACATCACCTGTCAGCCAGTCAGTAAAAGAAACAACACCACCCAGCAAATCACCAATAGGCAAGGCATCCATTAGTAGGCCAGTTAGCACCACTAAAACAGCCAGCCAAACACCAACTGATCGTACACAAGTCAGCAAATCACCAGTGAACATTAGCCAGTCAGGAACTAGCCAATCACCAACCAGTAAAGACAAATCCAGCGAATCACAAACTGAGATCAGTCAGTCACCAGTCAGCAACTTGACTCCTAAAATGTCGTCCGACCATTCTGAAGGCAGAACTACAAAATCTAGCCAATCAATGATGAGCTCTAAAACCACAAACCAATCGCCTCTCAACTCAGCATTTTCTTACCCATCAGCCACTTCATCACAAACTTCTCAATCCATAAACAGTTCGCTAACGTCACATCACACATCATCAGGTTTAACATCATATATCCAAGGAGATTCAGCGTCATCTGACCAATCCCTCACCAGCTCTGTTCAGTCAAATCAAACTTCTGGAGGGTCTGCAGGAAACACCCTAAATGGATTCTTATTGACGGAGGAGCGTCCAGTCAACATTTCAGTCCTCACCAGGCAGGCCAAGGAAGCCCTGAAGTCTTTTCGAAGGATACCAGGTATGTTTACCCAAGTTTTTTCTTGTAGCATTTAGTTTAGATCAGATCAGATCAGCTGGTTCGATTCCTGTGTCAGTGTGGGTTTTTTGGGTGGAGTTTCCATGTTGTCTATGTGCATTTGTGGGTGTTTGATGGGAAGTATAGTTTCCTACTGCAGACCTAAAAACATGCTCGTTAGTTTAATTAAAGTGCCCTTAAGTGATAGAGTGTGTACATGATTCTCTGTCTCTCAGTGTCAGCCTTATGATTGGCTCCAGCCCTGATTGAGAGACACAACATATCAAACATCACAATAACTGTTTGCCAAATCTATGGCTTTATTCAAAACAGCCCTCTGCACCTGCAGTATGTAACATGACAACATTTGTGAAACGTGTTGTATGCCAAAAATACCCAGATATACTGATTTGAAAGAAAATTCAGCCAATCCCCCTCAAGTACTGCTTTTCATGATGTAAAGTACCTGAAAGTCAAAGGTTAAAATGGTGAACAACATATGTTCTTGGCAACTGAGGGTGCATGATGTTGATCTTTTGTCGAGATCAGATATGTCAATATTTCCAAACTCATTTTCACCAATACCGATATCAGTGCCAATATCTGTTGTCAAGAGCACAAAGCCTCCACATACCTAAAACTGACCAGTTCCTTTCGTGGTGATGGTATATTTGTGTTAGAAACATTTATGATAAAGAAAAACAATTATTTGATAAAAATTGACATTTGGTGGTGATGAGGTAAACCATTATGGTACATTTTTACATTCTGTTAACATTACAGCCTTACATGGGATAAATATGGTCAATATATGCAGTGGAAAAATCTGCTATAAATAATAGTAAAAAATGTCACGTCTGCCCACATTGAAAACCATCTTTTTAGGTGATTATCTGCAGATAATATTACACCTGTATTAGCTTATTTGCCTCTACTCTTTATTTGTTCAGACGGCTGTATTACTGTTCTTTGGCTGTTTGATTATTCCTGTGCTATGTTACATTTTCCAGTCTGTCTTTGCTCTTTCTGCATCGTCTGTGATGCAGTCAATCAGTGGGTTGTAGGTCTGAGCCCAGCTCTGGCTGTCAAATGGCCATGTGTCCTTGGGCAAGACACTTAACCCCAAGTTGCTCCCACTGCTGCATCAGTGGTGTGTAAATGGGTATGAAGGGCGTGAGACTCTGATTCATCACTGAATGTGAGAGTGAATGGATGTGAACCGGTAGATGTCACCAGTGTTGTAAAGCGGGGCACACACGTAAAGATTTTCTGGATCTGAAGAGATTTTTTATCTGTTAGAGACCCCACACATGAAGATAAAAAATCAGGCACTGAACAGTTTTGATCCCACTGTGTGTGGTGTGCTCCGATAACCTGAACACAGCACACCACACACATAACTAGGGCTGGGAAATTAATCGAAAAATAATCAAAACCGACATTTAAACCCTCTAATTGAAGTAATTTTACTCATGTTGATTATTTTGATTATTTTTCCTGTGTAAGTCACATGACCGCGCCCCCTCCATACAGTCTGCGTTCACTTTCGCTAAGAGCGAAGGACGCACTGCCAACGTGGAGGAGACAAGCACCAATCTGTCAGAGGACCTTGTAGCCAAGAAAAATGCCGTCTCCGTTGTTTGGGCACATTTTGGATTCTGTGCAGAGGACATCGAACAGAAAGAAGTTAAGTGTAAATACTGCAGGAAGACCGTTTTGACGACCGTCGGTAACACCACCAATTTGTCCAGCATAGCATAAAATAATCATTCATTAATCGTAATCGAGGCAAGAGCTTCAATTAATTGTGGTACTGAGATTAGGTAATATTGCCCAGCCCTACACATAACCACTCTGTCCCACCACCGATCTAGAATCTAGTCCTCCAAGACAGAAATCTGATCAAACCTGATTTAACAAACACAACAAGCAAAGTGGAAGAGGACATACGAGAAAAGGGAATGATGGTGGTCTTTTTGATGGAAAAATCCAAAATAAAAACAAGAAAAGACTGTGAGACAGCATGAACACGTGAGCTGGTCCTCCATTTCTGAGCTCCACCAAACTTTATGTTTCAGGTCGGCCATGTTTGTTTTTATTTACGCCTGCTTCCTTGTTCCTCAGTCAGCTCGCTTCTTGATTGGCTGCATTCTTGTCACAGTTCACAAAGTCATGACTCCGGAGTCGTCGGCTTTCCCCACACACATCAAGATTTTTGGTCGTAAAAATTGAACAAGTTTAATATTTATGACTGTCGGCATGACCCATTTCAGAGCCGATTATCGTGACAAATTCATGCGTAAAGGCAGGGTTGGTAGTCACGGAAAACTAGTGTGAATTTGAATGTTTGATCTCCTCAGGACTCCGTCTAGGCCCCCCCTCCCTGAAGCTCCTCCAGAACAACGCTCACTGCACGAGCGCCGCTGAATCGCGACCGTATGACTGATTCAAAACCCACCGACTCAAAACTGGTCCTCAGCACATTGTTTTGTTTTGTATAAAGTTATAAAGTTAAAAAGACAAACAAACAAACATGGCAAGTTAGTTAGTACTCACAGCCCGATGCTGACTCT
Organism: Cetoscarus ocellatus; assembly: GCA_037902135.1. Taxonomy (NCBI): domain Eukaryota; kingdom Metazoa; phylum Chordata; class Actinopteri; order Labriformes; family Labridae; genus Cetoscarus; species Cetoscarus ocellatus. Next base: position 486,863 of record JBAMNC010001108.1, on the reverse strand, counting down.
GGTTTTTGCCCTGGCTTTGTCTAAATTCTTTTTTGTTTCGGCCTTCTCTGCCTCCGTCTTTCTTTTCTTGCTCTGTTTAGCAGGAGGAGCGGTTACCAGTAATCGGGGTGTAGGTAGTTTCTCTGCCATTCTCCAGCATACTTGGATCCCTCTCAGCTCAGCAATGCACATTGAATCAGGGTCAGTGCACGCCGGCAAAATGTACACGCAGAAGGTGGGCAGTATGGGATTTGATTGGTTTAATAAATTCGGTGCGAATCGCAGTGATTGGTTGTTGTTTTCCCTGTTTTACTCCTGCTGTAGACAGCGGCTATTTTTCGCACATCGTGCATTGTTTGCCATCAGGACGTTACTATCATTTTAACCAGTATAACAAAAAGTGTATCTAAATCTGATTACCAACCCTGCCTTAAACACACCTCAGACCACAGGATAATCTTATAGGATAATCTTATACAACAGAAGATAATCTGGCGTTTGCCGTCCTTGGTCAGGAAGTTTGGACAAAAACAGCCCAATAATCTTTATGTGTGTTCCCTGCTTAGAGCTGCTGTGTAGTCAGAGAGACTAGAAAACTCTATATAAGCTCAAATCTATTTACCATTTCAAACATTTTTATTTCCCCTTTGAGAATTCTGTTAATCACATTAACTTTTAACCTTTTATTTTACTTTGAGAGGCACATTATCCTTTTCAACAATCAACAGATTCAACCAGTTGTGTCCTGCAGTTTGTGGCGTGATGCGCAGACTGGCGTTGATCTCACTCTCATCATGTTGTCAAAAATATAAATAGTCCTTTTCAGATTTGGACAAACGATCTGTAGATTAACCTGGACAAACCAGTCATCATTAATTGTGGTGAGATTGGCTGCAAAACCAAGTCTGAACAAGTTGTACCTCCATTTCAGCTGATCTTGGGACATTGTCTCAAGAAAGAGTCCCATACATGTTAGGCGGTCCAGAAGTCCAGATGATTTTTGTCCCAGAAATGACCACAAGAGCTTTAGCTGTGACACTGAGGCCCAAAGCCTTCAGTTTCTATCTGAAATGCCAGAGGCTCAGTCATTGTGGCTATGAGCACCTCGGCGAGTTCTTCTCTTGTTTTACTTTACCCTATATCCACAGAGAGACTGGAATAATTTTATCAGGTTCATCAAACCTCGCTTCAGTTACTCCCTGCCCCCTACAGACCCCTGTTTCATGGGACCTCTGCCTTAAGTGGGACATGGCTGACGGAGCAGACAAGCTTGAAGCCCACTGAGCAGATGCTGTTCCTGCAGGATGAGGAGCTGTCTTTTGGTGTTTGGTGGTGCGTTCAGTGACTGGAACATTTGTCGGGATCCTTTAGCTCCTTAAGAGTCCTGACAGGTGGGGGTGGGGCAGACAGATGGTGGCTTTACTTTGCGATGGTATCTACAGATTCTGCACTACAGTAGTGAGAAAATGCTTGTGCCCAGTTTGATGCCAGTTGTAAACAAACCTGCACTATGGTCTATTTTTGTGTTAATGACAGGAGCTGGCTCTCCAATTTAAAAAAACGATCATCATCAAATCATTTTTCGACATATATTTTTGCCTTTTGTTTTATTTGATACAGTGCTTTCTAGGCTTTTTTCCTGGGAGCCCCCACAAATCATACTTACTCTAAAAAAAGAATCAGGATTAAATATATGGCAATGTAAAGGAATCATTTTTACTCCACACCACTTGACAAAAGCTACTGCACAGTGGTACAGCAATAATACTTTATACCAAACACTATATCGAATAGTGTTACACGAGGAGTAGACTGTTTAGTCTAACTATTATTCTTAGTCCATGGCAGAAAAACTACATTTGTTCTGTATGTGTGTACTTTATCTCTTCTTGTTTACCTTCTTTAGGGTCCTAGACCCAGGACACTTAATTCCTTTGAGCCTTAAAATTTTTTGCATGAAAAGTCATAAAATTTTGTAAGTACATCAGGTCTGCTATAAAATTTGATATTTTATTGGTCTGCAGAATTTTTAACTTTCCTCAAAGGAAGTGCAGGTATTTAAAATCATGCAATATAAAATTAAATAATAAAATTAAAAATTAAAAAAATCAAAATCAAAAATAGAATAAAGATAAACAATACAAAATAGAAATAAAAAAACTGATGCCCTTACAGATATACACCCATTCTTTTGATCTTATTTCATTTTCCAATCTTAACGAGCACATTTGGAGGTTTTATCAGGATTCTCAACATAAATATTCTTTTGTTATCACAAGATAACAACTTTTGTTTTCCTCAGATAATGTCATAAATTCCCCAAATCCTGAAAAAGTGTTTTTATCAGTCTCTGAACTGAAGAGTTACTTATTTACAGAAAGATGTTAAATTAAATATAAAAGGTAAGCATTTTTCTCTCGCATATAATTTTACTGAATTTTTTTCACAAGGTACAAGTGGAATTATTTTCCATATTTATTGTTTTTTTTTATTTCTCGCCTTAAACTTTTCTTGAAATTGTATTTATTAGGACATTTGCCCTTGTAATTGAGATCCTGATTTCAATGGGAATTTTCTGGTTAAATAAAGGTTAAATAAATAAAAACAGGTGTGAAATGTTGATCAGAAGTTTGTAAAATACAGTTAACTCAGGTAGAGACAGATAATCCTGTCCACGCACAGTAGGGAGAAAATAAAAACACAACAATACAGGAAACCTTATCTCAGCCACCCACGCCCCCCACACCGATGATTACCGAGCCAGACTTTTAAATAAAAGAATTAACAGGACAAATAGACCAATTGTGTTTCATTCTTTTTTTTCCTTCATTACTTTAAAAAGAACAAAGTAAAATAATATGAATAAATATATATTTATATGTAAATTATGAGCGCACACATTGGTCAAAAAGAAGGCATCAGAGAGATTACCAGTTTATGCACTTGGTGTTGCAAAAGGTTAATTAAAACATCCAGTACACAAAAAAAAATTCAAATATGAACATCATGGTCAGTTCAACTGCTTGTCAATGCAAATCAGCCAATCACATGGCAACAACTCAATTCAATTCAAGTGTGTAGACCTGGTCTATATGACCTGCTTATTATATGGATGAAAATTTTTCAGAGTATGTTAAATACATTTTTACAGAAGGTATGATTGTATTTTTTCTGTATGAGTGATACCTTGTATATTCACTGTACATGTTCCAGAATTAGTAAATTTAAAGGTGTAGTGTGTAGTGTGTAGAAGTTGGCAGCATTTTGCCGAACAGAAACGGAGAATATAGGATATAATGTTTCTATTTGTATGTCCGTCAAAATAGGTGTACAATCATCCCCATAAAACTTTCATTTTCGTTTTATAAAGTTAGAAAAGCTTTTTACATTTATGTACCGCGGGTCTCCCCTTTGTGGAGGCTGACATAATGATCTGCCACGTTGTCTACTGGTGGGTTTTGGGGACAAAAAGAGCGAAATGCAATTTTTTAATACAAGTCTAAAAGTTTACAAAACCTATAATCATCATCTTAACTGACCTATAATCTATAAAAATAATAGTTACAAATATGAATGAAAAAACCCTCACCCCATAACTGTTGTAAATTATGCCCTGTTCACGATCCTTTATGGTCTTCACTGCCTCTTGCCGCTTAGTGATGTGACGTTTCGGTAAAGGACAGGCTCATTCCAAAATCTGAACACTAGATGTCGCTAAAATGCCAATTTCTACACACTGCACCTTTCAGACAGTGTTATGATTTCTGTTAGGAGTACAGTTATATTTAAGGGGGTAGGATAGATAGGTTTATACTTCTTCCTAATCCTTTTTGTTTCATGTAAGCTGAGAGGCTCGAGAAATTTCAGATTCAAGTTACTCTCTTGTTTTGTTTTTTTAAATTTTTTTGGTTATCACTTAGTTTGTATAGTTTAACTGTTCTTAAGTTGTCATTTACATGATTGAGATAAAGATATCAATCAATCATTAAAAAACAGTTCAAACTGAGCATCAGAATGGGGAAGAGCGGTGATTTAAGAGACTATGAACATGGCTGGTCTGAATATTTCAGAAACTGCTGATATTCTCACCAAAATAGACTGAGAGCCATTAACAAAAGGTTAATTTTCAGTGAGCATGATTAAGGCAAAATTTAAGCTGGTAGGTACAATCTTCTGTCCATCAGTGTGATAAAGGTAAGGGATAAAAATCTATAATCAGTGGATTTGAAGTCAGATTTGAATTTTACAACTGATATAGCCCATTACATAACAAAACACATGACTCCTATGAGTTGAAGACTTTAACAATCGTAACACATTTTAAGCAGTCTGAATGTAATGCTAATACTGAAAGTTTAAAGGTTAGGGAAAGCTTGTTAGATCCAATTAATCTTACAAAGCAGCTGGATCCAACAGATCATTGTAAGTCTTGGAAAAGTGAGGAGATCCATCCTGTGAATCACATACAGACCAAGCTATCTCGTCTTCAAGACCTGCCTCGAATGTTTCAAAATTATTGGTAAATTTAAGTTTGGGGTGGACAGCAATGAAGTACATCTACTTGAGTACTGTTCTTAAGTACATTTTTGAGTATCTGTCCTTTACCTTAGTATTTTTTTTTTTTTGTTGAAAACTTATGACTTTTACGCCACTACATTTGAAAGACAAATATTGTGCTTTAAACTCCACTACATTTCTGTGAAGGTTTTTGTTACTCGTTACTTTTAATTGTAGCTTTGGAGTCAGTGGATGAAATTTCTTTTCTCTTCTGGTGCTTTTTTCTAACACAGTGGAGATAGGGTTATCAGACTTTAACACTCATAATTTAGACCTACCAGCTTAGCGCTATGCACTCATCATAAGTGACAGACGACTTTATTCAAATTAACAAACAGACAAACAAACGAACATACGCTGGCAAAAACCTAACCTCCTTTGTGGAGGTTCTCGAGTTAATTTTCCCTTTTTCCCCGGGATTATAGCCCGACCCCACTCGCTCGAGGCCTGGAGGTCAACAGAGAACGCTGGACACAACTCAGCTTGCTTTATGTTGCTCCTGTTATTGATCACAGCTGGGCCTGCAGCAACAGTTTCAGTAGCAGATTAATAACCTCAGCAAAAAGACAAAAGAATCAGGCTGTCATTAAATAGGTTCAAAATCAATTGCCTTATTAATGCCCATTTAAAATAAATTGTTATATTAAAGACTAAACTAAGTAAGTGTGTTAATAGACTTTCTCAATTATTTAAATGATTTAAATCATTTTAATCTTGCAAAATCAATAGGATTTAAACAGTTTCAAATTTAAATTATTATGCCCACTCATTTTAATTCATGCTTTATGCTTAAATATTTAAACAAATTCATAATTTTGACTTGAACTAATTCATTTTAACTAATTTTAACTACTTTAATGATTAAAATATATTCAAACTTGATATTAATGATTATGGTCTGTATTCAAATCAAACAATCTCAATCAAATCAGATGGTCCATATGAGTTTAAACAATGAAAAGGAATAAAAGACAAATCCTAAAGTGTCAGACCTCAAACCACCAGTGCCACTATACTAAAATTAAACACTACATTTTAAGTGCACAGGGCTTAATGATGATCAATAAACACGGACATTTTAGTCTCTCAGTCACTAAATTGAAGCTATTTAATTTGTCAGTGTGATTAAATCAAAGTTTTCTCACCACTGGTGTCTATGAGGTCTCCATGCACTGATGCCACCAGACAAAAGGGTGACACTCCTGTTTCTGAGCCGACTTATTTCCTCAGCCATACCATCCTCCGCTCTACCTGCATTCAGGAGTCTGATCTGACCCTGACAACACGCAGACCATTTCATGAACACAACTGCAGGTTGTCTTTACATTGTCTCAACAGAGGTAATGGATGGTTTTTTGTGTAATTCAGCTAAGCTCTAAATGACTCAGATATCTAAATCACCACGAAAGAAAAGGTAAGCAAAAAGGAGGCATACTAATAGTAGATATTTAATTGTTTGTTTGTTTTCCTGCTAGCCCAACCTTGTGTGTTTCCCTGCCTAAATGGAGGACATTGTGTTCAGTCAGACACATGTGACTGCAGTTTGTATCAGGCCACTGGACACAGATGTCAGACAGGTAGGTAAAACACCTGCCACTCTTCATTTCACCATCCATTTAAGTCTATTAAAGCATCCTCATTTCTCTCCTGTTCCCTTTTCTTTGTCCCCGACCCCAGTTCCAAACCCAGGCTTTGAGAGGGAGATGACATGCAGGTCGTGGGGTCAGTACAACTTTGAGACATTTGATGGCCTCTATTACTACTTCCCTGGTCGATGTACGTACACTCTGCTGAGGGACTGTGAGGAAACCACCCAGCCCAGCATCGTCGTCCAGGTGAGTCTGGACCAGGTTAAATAAATCCTCCGCTGGCCCACAAAGTTTCAGTCTGCCTCTCGTATGGACTCACTCTGCTCTCAGCACACTCTCTCCTCTCCGACTTCTGCCAGGTTCAGTCTGAGCCTGAGGAGAAGATTTGCTCTAAAGATTAGTGAAAGCTATCTGGTTATTAGAGTCAATTACCATTAAATACTGCAATTACCCAGAATGCCTTGAAAGCATCTGCAACAGACCGAGACTTTGTTCTCCTAACAGGCAGCAGATGGATACTGTATCTGTGGATGGGAACAAAAGAAAACTGTGAACAGATCCAAGCTGCTGGTTGTTTTTGACTGAATATTTGTACCAGAAATGTGAAAAGAAACATTTTAAAAACAGGAATAAGAGTGTGAAACTACGTCCAAAACAATAAAAATGTGAGTGCTTCATCTGAATATAAGGGTCTATTTTGTGTTTTCTTCTTTCAGGTGGTATCGTGTTTAGTTTAACCCCTCCCTACTCCATGGGATATGAAAGTAAACACCCATATTGTTTACTTCATATTTGGAGCCATACTACAGATCTTTAAAGGGATAACTGTTGGAAGCTCACTCAGTCCGTCTGAGTAATACTATAACCCCAAATCTTACTTAAAGTTAGGGATATATTCGTCCAGAAGGGGCACAATGGTCTTACAAGAATCCCTCCAAATCTTATAGATACAGTAAGTATCACTACAGTGGCTTCGTCCTACGGCTTAGCCCACACTTTTTCTTCTGAGACCCCTTTGGCAGATGGTGTATGGTGATGTAATGCCCCATCACCATACACATGACCTTATTCTGATATACTGTTAACACAATATCAATCATGTATCTGACCAAAACATCCTGTGTTTTCAACATGTTTTATTGAATATGTTTGTTTAATCTTAAACATATTCAGGAATTGCTTAAAATAGCATTTTCTAAACTTTCTGCACATTATACAGATACTGCAGTTTGTATGAACATTATAGGTGTATAAGATAAAACTACAGTCAATTATGATGACTGTAGAGACTGACTTACAATTTCTTTGTCGTCACATGGTTGTGATGCCTGTTGATGCTTTAGCAGAAGTCCTTTCACACAAGTTGCCAACCTTTGCTGACTGATCTTTTTATCTTGTCTTACCATACAACCCCTGACATAGCTTTGGGCCGCAACGAGGGTACTGTGGGAACCACTGGGGTAGTTAAGGCTGCTTTATAACACAGTGCTGTTGTATTATGTGCACATTGTAAATATTGGTCATGTATGTGAATTCCTTGGCTTTATTTATAGTCTCACTTTACTTATTTGAATTATTTGTTCCTTTATAAGAAAGTAGATATAGCTAAGAGATTCTGCATGTTGCAACCTGCTTTCTTAATTTTCTACTTGTTTTTTTATGCTCTTTTCTATTTTGATGTCCTTATATGATATTCCTACTGCTGTACTATGTATAAGATCAACTGAAACAGCCAAATTTCCCTTTGGGGATTAATTAAGTTTTTCTGATTCTGATTCTGACTATGATTTATAAACATGACTTAAGGGCTCCAAAATTTGTCTTCACCAATCTTTTTAGACACACATCAGCTAAGAATCTATATTGCCTGTGATAAACAATGTCAAATGGCTACAAAAACAATATTTTTTGGGTAAATTAAATAATTTCCCTGCTTTCTTCCCACTGATTACTGCTACCACACATTTCATTTTGCTACTTAGCATCTGGAACAGCTTGTCTAACTCACATGTTGTGTTGTCGCTGCTCTTTAAGGTTGATAATTTCTGTCTCTGTGACTCAGCCCTAAATGGGACACAGCCTGGTTCCACTTTGGCTTGGTGGTTGGAAACCCTTGCCTTAAAACATTAGTATCTTGTGTTTGCAGGTTCACAATGACCCGGACTGCACCTCTGCTCCGTACACCTGCCAACGATCTGTCAGCCTCTTCCTGCCGTGGGAGGGCGAAGTCCGGCTGTACGCCACCAATGTCACCTTCAAGGGCCAAAGGTTGGTGCAGAGCAGATGGTAGAAACTGTGAAAGCTTCCTTCAGATTTAGTTTCTATTTCATTTTGTCAAAGTATGGTTGCACTCTGTATGTCCTAAACTCTATGAAGGAAGTTTGACTCATGATTTGACTGATTGATATGTTACACTCTACATCTTCCTGTAAGTGTGAATGTTTGTGTCGTTGTGAATTCACTGTCTCTGTCTCCAGTCTGCAGCTGCCCTCGAACATCCATGACCTGCAGCTGGAGCAGATCTCTCAGTACGTCCTGGTGACGCAGCAGCACGGCTTCACGCTGGCCTGGGAGGGGCGCAGCGGCTCTATCTACATCAAACTCAGCCCTGAGTTTGTGGGCAGAACCTGCGGCCTGTGTGGGAACTTCAACGCTGACGTCCAGGACGACCTAAAGACCAGCTTTGGTGAGGCGGATTTATTACCTCCGCCAAGGAGGAAATGTCTTTGCTGCCATTTGTTAGTTTGATTGTTAAAGGGATACGTCCACATTTTTATTGTTTTCGTGTCTTGTCTCACTCCCAAGTCCACGACAAGCAGATGGGAACCATTCTTTTGACTGTGTGTGCAGTAACAAGGTTGAGACGGGCAGAGCTCGCCCACCGCTAATTAGCTTAGCTCAAACACTGGGAGTCAGTGGGTAGTGTTAGCCTTTCTCTGCCTACAGTCATCAGGTAAACTTTTCAGCAACTCTAAACGGTCCTGTGTGCTTGTTTTGGCTCGTTTTTACCACGTTATGTTACTTCATCTATTTTTAGACTAAGATTAGCACTGAATGTAATTTTCAAAAGAAATATATGCCAAACTAAACCGCAGGGCATATGTACAATCCACTGTGGACGTGCTTGTAAGTAGGTCCGCAAAACAAAGCACGTCCACGGTGGTTTGTACATGCTCTCTGCAGTTTAGTTTTGTATGTATTCTTCTTTTTTTTAAATTACATGAAGTGTTAATCTTAGTGTAAAAATAGATAACGTAATATAACAGGGTAAAAAATGAGTCACAACGAGCATACAGGACTGTTTGGAGTTGATGAAGAGTTTATATGATGACAGTAGGCAGAGATAGGCTAACACTACCCACTGACTCCCAGTGTTTGAACTAAGCTAATTAGTGGCGAGCGATCTCTGCCTGTTTCTTCCTCGTTACTGCAGCACAGTCTAAATAATGATGTCTATCTGCTTGTTATGGACTTGTGAGTGAGGCAAGACTTGAAAACAAAAAAAAATGTTGGCGTATCCCGTTAAGAGGATAACTTTGAAAGTCATGAGCAGTATTTGATGACCTCATCAGGAAAGGTCAAGGTGGGCCAAGGGCCAATCGATTAGACTTTGGTGATTATCTGATTCTGGATGCAGATCCAGGAATTTTTTAAAGGATATGCTAACATTCCAAGATAGGGTTTCAAACATTCAAGCTAATAACTCAACAATTATTAAATTAATTTAATATCATTTTCAGGGAATGTTGGTCATGGCACTATGGACAAGTGATTGGGTTTTGGTAGTGATTTGAATCAGGATGTGGATCAAGGAAGGATTTATTAACAGTGCAAGATAGAGCATTTCCCCACATTAAAGCTTATAACTGAATGATTATTAAATGAATTTTAGTGGCATACTCATGGCTCTTTCTAGCCTTCACTCTGGCTGGAATCTTATCGGCCCAATCAGGGAAGAGAGGCGGGAGCTGCGGAAGCAGTGGACGTGACGACAACAGGAAGTGACTGCATGATCTGATGAGCTGATGTACCAGCGCTAAAAATCCTGTGGAGTTCAGCAATACGCCTTTGCCGCATCTAGACTGCCGGAAACTAAAGAAGAAGAAGAAGAAAGCCGAAGAAGTGGTCTCAATTTCTGCGTTTTTTTTATTTATTTTTTTTATCAGAAATGGACTGAATTTATTCTTTAAAAGAGGAGGAAAGAACGTCACTTGAAGCTTGTCTAACGAGAAGTCATGTTTTTGCTCTTCTTCTGACCGGGGATCACTGCTGGGAAACTGGGAGAGATGCGGAAATCAATCCACGGACTCGCCGGTTAGTTTATGGTCGTCATGGTTACTCAGCGATACTTGGCGAAATATGCTCTCCTCAGAAGTTTACTGGGAAAACTTGGTAGCGGTTGTCTTTGGCAAGGTTCGTGTCACATATAAGTGTTAAATGATACATCTGTGTGGTATAATTTAATGTGAAACAATAGATTTCAGGTAGTTTAACCTAACGGCTGTAGCGGCTAACTGTTGTTAGCGGCTAACTGTTGTTAGCTGCTACGGCTAAGGGCCGTTAACTGGTGTTAGCCGTGCTCATTGTGGCTCAGCAGCACTGTCACTGCCTCTTGCCCCGGGAATCGTGAGTTCGTATGCTACGTCATATGTAGCAGCGTCGCTTGATGTGGATTGGTCTGTGATAAGTGTAACGAGCTGATCGATCATCCAATCACAAGCTGCTGCATGTCAAAAATATATAAACCTGTGTCTAAGATATGTTGAATGATGCTGATAGAAAAATGTTGATGTTGATCATTTAAAAGTGTTGAAATAACTTGATTTATTCTTTTTCTACAGTTGTTTATATTCTGTGGTTTGAAGGACCTTTGTATCAATGTTTGATTATAATGTCCTCCGTAACCGTGCATTCTATAATATCCTGCACGTCTAACATCCACGTGGCATATCCTGTGACTAAGCCTTGTCAGAAGCACTCGGCTAATTGAGAGCTGACAGTCAGACACTGTCTCATTTTTTTCTAGGTGTGCTGACTCATGAGTTTGAGATGTTTGGGAACAGCTGGGTGGAGGAAGAACCTCACCAGGCCCAGTGTCCCATTGTCCCTTCAGGCTTCCCTTCACCCTGTGCTGCTGTTGAGGCTCATGTGCTGCTGGTAAGATGTCCGACAGTGCTGATTAATACAGCCAAACACCTCTTTTGTTTTGACTGAAGAGTCTGTCTTTGTGTCTGGTTGCTGCAGAAAGTGGAGGAGGTGTGTGCCATGCTGCTGGATCCTCCTTTTCAGAGCTGCCATGATTTTGTCAGCCCGCTGTCCTACATGGCCAGCTGCTCCAACGACCTCTGCATGTGAGTAAGATCGACCTGCTGTAACAGCTTGTGTTTCTTTTAAATCTCTGCTTAAGATGCACTTGTTGGCTTTGGCCTTTGGCGGAGTATAGCCCCCTTTAATTGGGTCTTTTATTTGGTATGTTGTTTCTCTGCAGTGCTCTGTTTTTTGCTGGTTTTTATTGGTTATTATTGTTTATAATGCTTTTATGGTTTGTTTTGTTGGGTTTTTATTGATTTTTCTGTCTATTTTACTATAAAGCACTTTGGTAGGTCAATGGCTGTCTTAAATGTGCTGTATAAATAAAGCTGACATTGACATTGACGTTCTTTAATAGAAGCTTTTGACAGCAAGTTAAAGGTGTCCACACAAAAAATCCACCAAAATAGACATTACAGGTCAGTATGACAGGAAAACATATAGCAACGTGAGAAATATCAGCCACCAGATTACAAACCAGAAAACCTCCCCAACTCCCACCCCGTTACCCCCCCCCCCCCCCAACAAACAACACACACACAGTTACAATTATGTGGCCGTTCCTTTAGCTCCATCTCATTATCATTAGAGTTCCTGATATTAACTTTAGAGAAATTAACTAAATTAAACACATGGTAGTTCCTGCAGACAGCACACGTATATTAGTGTGACCTTGACAAAAAGTCATGGATGACCTGCTGCTGTGGACCTGCTCCACTCCATGAGCTCTATCCTGCATCAACCATCAACAGAAACATCATTTAACATAAATTCATACTTCAGACCAGTTAAACCCATTTTAATGGCAGTTCAGCTAGATGCTGCTATATTAATCAACATCAGTCTTCTCCAGATTATATTCATTATAGATATTAATGTTAATATTAGACTGATCTCTCTATCCATGGTTGTATTGATTATACCTCCATAGTAACTATCTTTACAACCATATAGACATGAGGACCCTCTGAAAATGAAATGCCACATCTCAAGGGGTTTACCTTTAATACATTTATTTTTAACAAAAATGGTGCTATACAAATAAAGATTGATTGATCGAATCTATATTCAGCAGAGACAAACGTGATGAGGACAGATTTATGATCTGGACGTCCATGGGCTTGTCTCCATCATAAATTCTTATTTTTAGTCTCTTTGTCTCTGCCTGGATGGATCCATCTCTGGATGGCTGTATGTGTATATACAAATATATATTTATAGTTATATGTATTTTTATATATGCATATATGTGTATCTATAAAATGAAGAGTTTGTCTTCAGCCTGCTCTGTTATTAAGTGTCTTGAAATAACACTTGTTATGAACTGGTGCTATACAAATAAAGATTGAGATTGAGATTTGGACGAGTTCTCACTAGTATTGATACTCTCCACTGTATTCCTGTTTATGGTATACCACACATTTACCCAAAATTATTAAAATATGGATTTTTTTTATATGAGAATCGATTCCAGAACATAAATCTCTGGTATCAGAGGGATCGATGTTTCAGTGTCAATTCATACATCACTATTTTCTGATGATCCTAAAGAATGCCACACGCTGAAACGCATCGGCCTAATTAAGTTGTTTCCTGAACTACAAGTGTTGCTGGAGCTCTTTTGAGTTCCTCCAGTGAGTTTTGTCAGTAAAGTGAAGGCTGCGGTGTTTTCCACACTCATGTTTCAAGCCTGACAGTAACTATTTCCAATGATGGATGAAAAATCTCGCCCACCACTAGTTAGCGTAGCTCAAACACTGGGAGTCAGTGGGTAGTGTTAGCCTTCCTCTGCCTACAGTCACCAGATAAACTCTACAGCAACTCTTAACAGACCTGTGTGCTTGTTGTGACTCATTTTTTTACCGCGTTATGTTATGTTACGGTCTACCATCGTCATATTATCTTCTTCTACTCATAAACTGAGGCTTTGTTTTGTTGATCTACTTCCGTGGTGGTTTTCGCTAGAGATGTGACGTTCCCGACCGAGTCGAGTCTTTTGAACAGTTCTTTGAAGTGAACGATGAGAACTGATACACAGTTCTGAGTGAGCTGTTCGTTTGTGAGCCATTCTTAAATGCAAATTGCCGGCTCACTCAGAACTGCAAATTGGTTGTCATCATTCACTTAAAAGAACTGTTCAAAAGACTCGACTCGGTCGGGAACGTCACATCTCTAGCAAAAACCTCCACGGAAGTAGATTAACAAAACAAAGCTTCTGGTTAGGAGTAGAAGAAGATAATATGATGATAGCAGAAGATAATGCAATATAACTTGGTAAAAAATTAGTCACAAGAACAAGAGTTTATCAGATGACTGTAGGCAGAGGCAGGCTAAAACTACCCACTGGCTCCCAGTGTTTGAGCTAAGCTAACTAGTGGTGGGCGAGCTTTGTCTGTCTCTTCCTTGTTACTGCAGCACAGTCTAAAGAATGCTGTCTTTTTGCTTGTCGTAGACTCTTGAGTGAGGCAAGACATGAAAACAAAAAAATGTTGGAGTGTTCCTTTAAAAACGTATCAGTACTTATGTTCTGGCTCCCTCCAAAGCTATTTCAGTGTGCTGTGTGATGATCGATTTAGTTTAAAAAGGTTTAAATTGTCTGGATTTTCTCACTTGTAGAACTTTATTTGGAGATTTCATCAGTATTATCTGTTATTTGGCTAAAAACATTTCTGAAATGTGAAACACACTTGGCTATCAGAGGTGTGTTTGACATTTCTTGGATTTTCGTTTGTTTAATCAAAGAGTCACTGCTGTTTCTGTCTCAGTGTCTTTTGTGGCTCAGGTCCATGATCCTGAACGTGCCCTCTCACTGTGGGTAACTTTAGCCTGAGCAAGCTCTCCCTGCTCACACAGAGTTCAATGGAGACAAATCAGTTACAGAAACGACCAAGCTCCAGTGCGCTGTCGAAGCATCTTAAACCAGGTTTCAGTATTTACTACCAAACAGTCACTTCTTCATTTTTTCAGCTTGTCAGAGACACAGCAGGTCTGTATTCCTGATCAGGACTTGTATCTGTCCCTGAGGCCACTCCTCTCCTGGCTCGGCTCAAAGGCTCCTTCTCAGTTTGTTTCTGTCTTGAAGGTCGGGTCCCAACGGGGAAGTGGTATGCCAGGTGTTCACTGAGTACGCCCGGGCCTGTGCCCACGCTGACCACCCACTGCACGACTGGAGGCAACACATTCCTCAGTGTGGTACGTTTCTCCAGGTGTTTCTGCAGCACAGTGACGAAGGCCAAGGACCTCAGTTCATATTAAACTTGTAAACTGCTTAATCATCATGTTCAGTTTGCTGTGGTTAATGGAGAAATGTGTAGAATCCACTGATTCAAGAAAAAAATAAAGTTGAGCTCTGATTGAGTTGCTCTTGATACTGTAAGTGTTGTTGTCAGTCAGTGCAATTTGGCTTTCAGCAAAAATATGTACAGATTATAAACTTCAACATATAGATGCATAAAACAGATTTTGACACTGACACAATTAACTAATTATGGCTAAACCCCGCCCTCTAATGCTATGGACCAATCACATGTCAAGCAGGCACTCAATACACTTGGACTTGTGGCTCGTATACTCTCATGGAGAAGCATACTAAAATTTGGTCCCCTCTGCAGTTTTATTGATATTTATGCAGTTAAGACTTGGAGCAAAGGTCAATCAGTGTGCACGGGACACATGCTGTCTTGTATTTTTGTGTTTAGTGAAGCAGTGTCCTCCAGGTCTGCACCACAGAGAGTGCATCAGCTGCTGCCCAGAGTCCTGCAACCAGGAGAGAACATGCATCGACAGCAAACTGGCCTGTCTGGATGGATGCTACTGTCCTGATGGTGAGTGCTCACAGGAGGCTTTCACACTGGCACGGTTCTGGATTCTCAGAACGTTGGTGCTTCTGGTGAACCAGCCCGCATTCATATCAGTTTAAGCAGAACCAAAGTGGGAGGGCGTTATTCTGTGTTACTTAGGCAGAAGTAAACAACACACCAGCAAAATGGCGAATCACATCGATATTCTAAAAGCGTTTGTTGGTTTATGTAAGATTTTTGCTTTCATCCAGCAATCAAACACTGTTCCCTAGCTTCAGTTAAAATTCTGGTGATGCCTCAGTTGCCATCAAACATGTCGTCTTCTCACTCGACCACTGCACACTCTTCTTCTCCATTTTCCTCAACTTTCTGCTCATTTTATCACCGCTGAATACGACACACCCACCGATGATGTTGCAGTTGACGAGCTGGAAACAACTTTTTTTGGTTCCAGTTGTGAACCAACTTTTCAGGTTCTGAACCAGTTTTTTTCTGGTCTGAGCACATACTGACTGGTTCAAAAGTAGGTTTGGGAACCAGAACAGGCCTGAAGCCATGCTGGTGTAAAAGCCCTCACAGAGATTCTGTTAGCTTAGCCAAGAAGGTTACGTTTTAGCTGGTGTTTGTGTGTTTGTTTGTCTGTGAGCAAGATTATTCAGAAAGTTCCCAACTGATTTTGGTAGAACTTTCAGGGAATGCTGCTCATGGCAAAAAAAGAGATGTGATTAGATTTTGGTGATCCAAATCCAGATGCTGATCCAGGGCTTTTTTAAAGGGTTTTTTAATGTTGCTCTAATGGGCAGTTTCCCACATTCTTGCTAATAACACTGAAAATGTGTAAAATGCCTTGGCAGAGTTTTGTGCTCTCTCTTACTTTTTATTAACCTGACACACCAGATGGATCGTCAAATATATTTCACTTGTCCATCTGGAAAGATCCCATAGAAAGTGGGCAGAACCTTTCAGAAGCAGATCCGGCAGGTGATTGGACAATTGTTTGATCAGTCAACATTTATTACAAGTCGATCAGATAATGTTGTAGGCAGGAGCTACTGCGCTTCACAATGTAGCCAAGGCCACTTTGTAAGACAAACTCTCATCAAACACATCAATCATTGTAGATAGGTGCTAGACAAGAAGGATCTGCCTGATTACAGACCATGAATCAGGCAGAACCAGCTGCTGCACAAGGTTAAGTTTTTATAGAGATCTGTCTTGATATTGGTGTTTGGAGTGGTGCAGGATTTAGTCCAAAAATGCAGAAGTGGGATAGCATTTAGCACTCCCAGATATTTAGAATACAGGTTCTGGATAAGTGCCTGTAACAAGGTTGGTGGTGAACACAAACAAACAAGATTTTAATTTTAAATCTGAAGCAGTAAACACATCTAATGTTGGCTGCTTTTGAATCTTAACCATTGTTGTGTGTTCGAAGCAGTGGTTGCTAGCTAACTGCTAACAAGGACTACAAAGATGGCCAAGGACACAACGGCAAGCATTTCTGATGATTATTTAATAATCAGTGATTTATACACTATTGCCACAGCCATAAGGACCAACTTGATCAGGTCACTCAGTTATGAGGAAACTCTCAAATAAGAGGTCACAACAAGACGTTCTGCATTGGAAATATTGTAGTTGCTTTACCATGTTGTAGTTCCATGGTAGCTTACTAATTTTGCCACTCTTGCCAATTACGTTTAAGATTAAAAAATCATGAAAAGTAGGTTAATTAGTTAAGATTACCACAAAGAGCAGGACAACTAAGTTTATATTTTTTTGTTCTCTGCAGAGCTTGTTATCAGCAATAATCCAAACTCGGAGAGGAGTCTAAAGGCTTTTAGTCAGCTTGCAGGCGAGGGAGCTAGCCTGATGCTAACTTCTGCGTGGCCTACAAAAATTCACCATCCCTGCATCGCCCTATAATCCCCGAAACAAAAGCTGTACAGGAGAAGCGTTTTCTCCTCCTTTACTTCAACCAAACAACAAGTTTTCATTTATGGAATAAGGCAGCTAACATGACATTTAAGACAGTTATTATTATTTTTTAAAGAAACGCACAACACTGTCTGGACTTAACCCCTTATGTTTGACTAACACACTCCTGCACCTCCCATTGTGTCTGTAATCTGATGCTTTCACCCCAAACTATCTGATTATCTCTCGTTAGGTCTGATCTATGAGGACGGAGGCTGTGTGACGCCCTCTGACTGTCCCTGTGAGTACCATGGCATGTTTTATCCGTCTGGACAGACCCTGCAGGAGGAATGCAACAACTGGTGAGTAATAAACTTTTTATCACTGAGATAGTGCCTCAGAAATCAGGCTGGTTTTATCAGGACACACCGGGCCTATCAGAGACATATCTACGGCAGTGTGTGTTTTAGTTAATATACAGACCTTAAGAGACTGATTAAACCACCTGACATAAAAATGAGAAAACGTCAGTATTTTAGAAATCTTTTTGGACAGGAATGAGGAATTTCAGACTGAATTCACTTTTTTAACCTCAAATCTGAGCCGCTCACTGGGCTTCTCCGAGGAGTAAGAAATTAATCTAACATAAAATTTAACCACTGAAACTAATTTTCAGTGACTCAGGACTATTAGTAAATAACTATAATTTGACATCTTAAATAAGAAATAAAAAAGCGCTTTACTATTTTTACTTTTTTTGTAAAACAGCAAATTTGAGGTGTGTGTGTGGGGGGGGATGCATGACAGAAAGTAATTGAGAACCACAGGTCTAAACATTGATTTTTTTAAAAAAATAAAAATTAAGCAAAGGTGGACAAATGTTGCTTTTCATGTCATTATCATGTATGAAACTCGACATTGTTGTGCAGACTCTCTGCAGCTCTTTGAATCTCCTCAGATCAGACCACCTGCTCTCCATCAGTGATCCCGTTGATTAACTCAGCCTTTAATGTCCCGCCTGTGCGTCTGTTCCTGCTTCTCGTTTCAGTACCTGCGTTGGTGGAGTGTGGAACTGCACCGAGTACAGCTGTCCAGGTTTGTGCCTGTTTACTCTGTGGGTGGTTTAACTTTTACACATATGCTGCTGCATACAGGTCAAACTAAACCAAGCCTCAGCAGATAAATCCATGACAGGGGTATCTCCTTTTTTATTGAATGTGTTTATGTTTTCTTGTTTTAAATGGCTCTGTAAGTCTCCTTTTCCACTATAAACAGTTTAAAAAAGCAAAAATAATATTCAAAGCAAGAGAAAACATTATTCCAGACAACATGAAGAAACTGTTTTCAGAAAGAGAAGGAGGCTATAATTTAAGAGGGAAACTGAACTTTAAAATGCATCGTGTCAGAACAACATTAAAAAGTATGTGTGTCAATCACGGGGGATAAATATGTTATCAGATGAATATAAGAAAATTAAAACCATAAGCAAGTTTAAAAGAATATTCAAAACACAAATTTAAGTACATTAACAATTAATTTAAAACTTGACTGCAGTACGTGGTAATATAAGGTGTAGGATTAAATAAGTATATCCTTCTTCCAACTCCTTTTAGAGCATATAAACAAGATATCAACAGTTTACCTTCTCTGTTTTTTGTTTTGGTATATGCATGTAATTGTTTATGGTGACTTCCCATGTTTGTTTTTTACATGTTCGAAATAAAGCATTTGATTAGATTCAATTCAATTAATTTCTGTCTATTTTACTCTAAAGCACTTTGGTAGGCCACTGGCTATCTTGAATGTGCTACATACTGTAATTTCTTGATTATATCACACACTTTTGTGCTTTTAAATAAGGTCAAATTTTTGTTTGGAGTACAAGCAAAATATGTAAAATATTTCGTCTCGCCAACATCGCAATTACAACACATCTGATACAAAAAGCCGAAATATTCTCTTTCTCTTGAAAAAATTCCTGCCAATCTTGCGAAATTCTTTTTAAACTGTTCTAATCAAATATTTTGGGTCTTAATTAGTGTAACGTTGTGTAATAATCGTTTAATTCTCAAGCGTTACCACTCACTGGCAACACAGAGCGCTGCCATCTTGTGAGCAAGGGGACACAAAATAGCTGCGCTGTGATTGGTTGAAGACATCGGCATGTTGATAGCTGCTCTCTGATTGGTCGGTACACTATGACTGAGCATGCTCGGGCAGAAATCGAGTAATTGCGCATGTGTGAAGCCAAAGGTGTTTCTTCGTCTGTTTGAGTGAGAGAGAATCGTGTATTTGTTGTGAAAATACTGAAATTTCATTGATTTAAAACTTTGAATAAAGGTAATTGTTTTAGTTGTCTGAGAGAGTTAGATTTGGGCAACATTTGAGTGCGTTTTATATTCGAGTCCAGAGTTATAATTGAGAAATTGCGGTTAATAAAGCAGACATTGACATAGTCTTGTGGAAAGAAGTCTCAAAAATCAAATTGGCTGAATATATTATCTTCAGATATCTTTAACAACACCTGTCTCCTGTCCTTTTGTAACATGGACATAAGTTACTTGGCCTGACAGGAAACACTCTCCTCCTCTCCTCAGGTGAATGCTCAGTGACAGGTGATATGTATTTCCAGTCGTTTGATGGGCGGATCTACACCTTCCCTGCATCCTGTCAGTACGTCCTCTCCAAAAGCAAAAACTCTGGGAAGTTCACGGTCACCATCCAAAACGCCCCCTGTGGAGCAGTGAGACATATTTCATCTAACTTCTCTTCTTGATTTACAGGAAACTCCTTCTTAAGGTGTGACTTTATCTTTTACTTCTTCTGGCACTAACATCTGTACCTCTTTGAGAACTTTCAAATGGCTGATATAAGGTCACTTTCACGCCTAAAAGTTGGTGGACATGGTTCAGTTCGGGGATGAAGTTGTGCCATTGTTCCATTTTTCTTTTGGTTTGCTTTTACTCTGGCCTCCCACCACTAGTTGGGGCTGTAGCTTCAGTCTTTGTTTCTGCCATCCGGCCCGTTGTTGCATTATGAGCTGAGACAACCGGCTTTGAGTAATAACATTGTTTAGCTTGAAGCAGTTCAGAAGTATGCAGGCCTTTGGGTATGATAGTTTATAGAAGATTATAAAGGATTCAGATTTCAAATAGTCATCAACCATCAATGTGCATTTATCGTATTGTAAAATTAAAATTGGGTTAATTAGTGGTCAGGTGCTTTTTTTGCCCCCACAGTTACCTATAATTACCTTACCTGTTGTCACTTTGTGATGTGAGTATATTATATCAAGTAATGATGCATCATAAAAATACAGATTATTATTCTTTATCATTATTCTTCATGTGTGCGCAGTATGCATCCTCTGCACACAGATCAACCGTATCTTACCCGGATACAGCAGAGCTATTTTCTGATTAGTTTCTAAAAGTTAACAGAGTTCTTCTGATCTGGACCTAACGTGTAAGGTGTGGGGTGCACACATAAAGATTATCAGGCTGTTTTTGTCCTGACTTTCCCCCTTCCCGATCAAGGACGGCAAACTCCAGATTATCTTCTGTTTTATAAGATTATCCGATAAGATTATCCTGTGGTGTTAAAAGTGAATTTGTCCTGATAATCGCCTCTGAAATGGAGGACCAGCTCACATGTTCACGCTGTCTCCAGAATTTTTTCTTTTCTTTTTTTAGTTCAAAAACAGTCCCAAGACCACCATCATTCCCTCTTCTCGTATGTCCTCTTCCATGTTGTGTTTTCAGGTTGTTGCTGTTTCTTCTTCTTGGTTTAGTTCGATCAGGTTTGATCAGATTTCTGTCTTGGAGGACTAGATTCTAGATCGGTGGTGGGACAGAATGGTTCTGTGTGGTGTGCTGTATTGAGATTATCAGAGCTCACCACACACAGTACGATCCAAACTGTTCAATGCCTGATTTTTATCTTCACGTGTGGGCTCTCTGACAGATAAAACATCTCTTCAGATTTAGAAAATAGTCATGTAATAATCTGCTTTGTTTTCTCGGCTCAGAGGTTTAAGTCATTTGTCCGTCGTGTAGATCATATCATAAACTAAGTGCTCGATAACCCCCGCTGAGTCCAGGTCATGTTGCTTCGTTCTTCAAAAGCCTCTGAGGAAACGTCTCCATCAAACTCTGACAGATAACCAACATGAAAAGCAACAAAAGACAGACCCCCCCCTCGCTCCAAGCCTTCAGTTTCCCATCAGCCTTTGAGGGGCGATGAAGGGGTGGAGGCCAGATATAAGATGTCCCTCTCATCAGAGCGGAGGCCCAGGACCTCTAACAGCCAACTGAACAGGATTACCTTATCGGGCCCGACTGACAGAGCTGTGGGCCGCTTTGTAGTGAAAGGGGGGGCCTGTGCGGGGAGGGGGGCCCGGACAGAGAGGAGGTTATCTGAAAACAGGAGGTGAATGATGGGAAAAGTAGAAGGAGGAGGGGGGTGGTAAAAACCTTCTTCTTATGAAAGAGATGATTCATAGAGGAAGATCCCTGACTGTCCAGGATGAGTGAGCTTCTAAAAAAGCAGATGTGTGAGTAATAACTTTATTTTTAACGGGAGAGCTGGAGCGAAGATGACCTCTGACCTGTGGAACAGTTTTTGGTGTGTTTGCTCTGGTGATGGTTTGGGTGCATGACACCAGACCAAAATCCTTCTACCGTAAAATACCAAATAAACGCAGAGTTCCAATTAATCGCAGAGTCCTAAATAAACGCAGGGCGTAGCAGCACATTTTGACAAATAAACGCCCGTTCCAAATAAACGCCGAGTCCAATTTATTAGGCACAGCCTACGAGCTACGGTCAAAGTAACAGAACACACATGCAAATGCTAAGCTATCAACTGACAACTGATGCTTAAAAAGAGATTTATTCAAAAAGAAAGACTGTACCTCATCAGTCGGCATGGTTTATTTGTCTCTCGGGATGTCCTGTCGGCTCGCTTGCCTCCCTCAGTATGTCGACAAATGCACGTTGGTGTGAGGCGCTCTGTTTTACAGCAGTGCAGTTACACTCAACGACCACTACGTCTAGGGCACTAGAGAGCAGAAAGCCAGAATCTTACAAACTAGGGCTTTAAAAATTCAAAGAAGAAGACGTTGTCGCTGTCACTGCATGTTGTTTGCCCTTAACTAATGTCAGGAGGCCGGTCACATCAGTTACCGGTACATTGCTGATGATCACCATGGCCCCGGTACAGCGAAAAAAAACATTAAGACCTTAACTTAACTAGTTCCTTACCAGCGTTAAGAGTGTTTAGAGAGTGCTGAGTTGAAAGAAGAAGACAAAAGTATAATTATGGTATTGTAATCTTGCCTTGAAAATGTAAAGGTGATATTCATGCTGGTGTAAATAAATAATCTGATTACATTTACCATATTTTTCATTTTTTGCTAAGCAAGATTTTTGTGAGAAAGGAATTAAACGCCTCTTCCAAATAGACGCCTGGTCCCAAATAAACGCCTGGTCTGCTCAGTGATTGAAACAAATAAACGCCCCGGCTGTTATTTGGTATTTTACGGTAACTGTCTTGCTTCCTGTTGTCATCTCTAAAATCTAATTTAGCCTCTTACGTGGTTTGCAAAAAGACAAAAAAGTACTTGATAATAGATGTCTCAGTATATTTTATTCATTCACTCATTCATCCATTCATTTTTTACACTGCTTATCCTTTTCGGGGTCGTGGGGGTGCTGGAGCCTATCCCAGCTGTCACTGGGCGAGAGTCGGGTACACCCTGAACCAGTCACCAGCCAATCACAGGGCCACACTACAAAAACTCAGATCTAGGTGAGAGTATTTGTCCAATTTCAAGTCAAAAATACCTCACTAAACTTATTCTAAGGCACAATCTCCCGATATGTCTGGATTGAGATCTTATTTGAAGATATAAAAACCAAAACTAAAGCCTGAATAAATAATAATAAATAAAATAATCTGCCAGTGAGACAAGACAAATTTAACTTAAAGGGTTTCTTAAAATGATTTTTTTTTTTTATCAAAAGCAGATTTTAAAGGGACAGTTCAGTTTTTTTAAAGTGGGGTTGTCTGAGCTCCATTTGGCCACTTAGGTGCAGTAGTAGTTCTCTCCTCTGTCTCAGTAAGCCACAGTCTGTAAAAGTTTGTGAGGCAGAACTAGCTGCAAACAGGGAAGTATTGTACCAATTACAAAGGGTATTTTCTCTGCCGACAAGAACTCCCATCAGAATTATACCACAGTTTCAGAGTACGCTACCTAGAAATTTTTCTGAGTGCATTGACCTCAGAAAGGCCACACAGTTAGGATATCACAGTAGCTTTGTACAGCCATGCTATGATGACCCGGCCTGCCTAAAGAGTTGGTGGCAAAGTCTATACTACAATGGCAAAGAAGGGAGAAGTCTCCAAGCCATGCAGCACAGGTCTTTTCTGTTTTCCACCTGCAACTGTTATTCTGTGCCCAACACTGCGATTTTTTTGGATAGTAAATGGACATGTGCTCCCATTAGTGTCCATGAGCAGGTTTGTCAAAAAAGGAGTGATCACGTGCTAAGCTGGTGTGTTCTTCTGCTGAAGATTGAAATACCTACTGCACCTTGAACCACCAAAAAGCTGGTCTAAAGTCTGTGGTGCAGTGAGTTCCTGCTATATAGAGGGTGCATTAGAAGTATCCATAAATCAAATCCCACTCTCCACTGAGCTTTGCCCAACAGTACAACTTCTCCACAGTTAATTGTCTGACTATCTTTGGTGATTTACATATAGTTTTTAACAGACTAGCGGGCTAGCGGGTCTAGTATGTTCTTAATGTTCTACTTTTGCAGGACAGAAAACCTCCAAAGAAGACAATGTTGCGTGATCACTGTTTGAGAAAAAATGCTCCTTCTTGTTTCCTTTTCTTTCTTTCTTCCACTTATTATTTCACTCTTCTTCTGTCTCATTTTATCTCTGAATTGCTCCTCTTTGAGATGATGCCAGCCTCCTTTAGCCAACCATCTTGTCTCAATTGCAGAATTTGGACGGGGCTTGCATCCAATCAGTTAACCTGGTCATTGACGAGGATCCAAGATCGGAGATCACACTGAGCCACATTGGAGAGGTCTTCATGGCGGGACAGTACCGCATCTCTCTGCCTTATTCTGACGGTACCTCCCTCATCTTTTATCATCTTTAGCGCCGTTCACAGCAGAGCCAGACTTCTTTCAGCACAGGAGTCATGGCAGAGATGGATTCAGTGACAGCTTTGTTATTACACAGAGATTTTCTCAATAGTTTCATGGGTTAGTGTTTGTGCTGCCTCCCTCTGAGTATTATTCCCTTTCACATCAGTGTTTTCATGACTGAGCCGCCTTTGGATGTTTTGTCGTGAATTATGTGAGAATGATCAGATATATTTGTGTCTTAAGGAACAGATGCTCACAGAACTTTGTGTTCTTTAATAAACTGAGCTG
Organism: Cetoscarus ocellatus; assembly: GCA_037902135.1. Lineage (NCBI taxonomy): Eukaryota > Metazoa > Chordata > Actinopteri > Labriformes > Labridae > Cetoscarus > Cetoscarus ocellatus. The sequence goes on along the minus strand of JBAMNC010001108.1, from coordinate 462,263 downwards.
ACGACAGTAAAGGGAGACATGTAATGAAAAACTAGAAAGCACTCGGAGAGCGCAAACCTCTGCCAAGGTAGCTCACATATGTCTGTTCCATCAATAAGCAATAGTTCATGATAAAGTTACCATCATAAGATGATTCATGACCCTGAAAACCCACACCTAGCACTCAGAATCATGTTGGTATCTTTGTTAGACGGTTATTGAGCAAAAATGATTGTTTGCTAATGGCAGTTATCTGGATCACCACCAAAATCGAATCATTTTTAAGGTGAGCCATTTCCAACATCTCCTGAAAATTTCAGCAAAAACCGTCCAGCAGTTTGTTGCTTAATCTTGCTCACAAACAAACAAGCAGACAAACAAACAAACAAACAAATGCCAGCAAAACCATAACCACCCTAGCAAAGGTAATTACAGCTACATTTACACTGCAGTAGGACTGGGCAATATATCAGTTTAATCAATTAATTTTAATTATTTTCTGCAGAAGGTTTGAAAATGAAAAATCTAGATTGTTTTTCTCAGCTTACTCCAATCATAAGTTGTTAAAGTGTTTGAAAATTTAAAAAATGACAATGTGCAGTTTTCATGTTTTTTTCAGATTTTGCCTAAGCACATGTTTAGGCTTTTATTTGTTTCTTATATGAGATTAGATATTGATCAGGTGGCACCATGTTAATATACACTGAAAATGGCTCATCATTCAGTGTTTATGCAGGCCTGCCTACATTTGAACTACATAATCAACATTTTATGACAAAATTACAGCATGCATTTTAACTTAAAGAGGGAAAGTCTGTTTAGTTTTGGAACAAATTTTGATAACATAAATGCAAATTTTGATTCATGTAATTTTTGTGTCACTTCGATTTTTTTTTTTTTTTTTTTTTTTTAAGGAAAAATGGATTAATATCGTAAATTGAGTTTTGTGGGATTTTTATTTGTAGGATATTTCATCCAGCCCTACACTGCAGACAAAAGTGGCCAAAATCGGACTTTTTGGCCCATATTGACCCACATCTGATCTTTTTAACACAGTCTGAACAGCACCAGTCTGATTTCTTTAAATCAGACTCAGGCTACTTTCATACGTGGTCCTACATCGTATCTGATGTTTCTCATAGTGACCTCACTCTGAACGCTCACTTCATTTGATTTTTTACATGACTGACGTGAGACAGACTTTAATAATCTGTGCTGGAGAAGGTGGACGTGGCAAAATCCAATGTAAACAATGGACCAAACAGTTATAGATGAACTCTGTCAGTGAAGCCCCCTTTGTCACAGTCCCAGCACTCCTGGCTCAGGCTCCACATCCACACATCCCTCAGTACAGAGGCAGCAGCCATCGTTAAAACGTCTGCTCTATGTTTTCTCAGTCTTCTTCTTCTCGTCCATCCATCATCTGTACCACTTATCCCTTCAGGGTCGCAAGGGGGGCTGGGGTCTATCCCAGCTGACATTGGGCGAAAGGCGGGGTACAACCTGAACCGGTCACCAGCCAATCACAGGGCCACATAGAGAGACAAACATCCATTCACTCTCACACTGACACCTAAGGGCAATGTGGAGTCACCAGTCAACCTAATGAGTATGTTTTTGTTCTGTGGGAGGAAGCTGGAGTGCCCAGAGAGAACCCATGCGTGCATGGGAAGAACATGCAAACCTCACACAGAAAGGCCCTGACCGGCCCGGGGTTCGAATCCGTGACTTTCTTTCTGTGAGGCATGTGCACTACCCGCTGCATCAATCTTCTTCTTCTTCTTACCTCTTTGTCATAATTTTGTCGCTGTGACTTCGTTAAAACTGACGCACACACCCTGACATGTAGCGTCCATATTTACTTCACATTAGGGCTGCCACAAACGGTTATTTTGATAATCGAATAGTCAACGATTATTTTTTGCGATTAGTCGACTAATCACATCATGCAACACTTGTTATGAATTGGCACTATACAAATAAAGATTGATTGATTGACTGATTGATGCATGAATTGCAGCTTACCGCACCAGCATGCAGCTGCTCTTGTATAACCATCATTAGCTTCCAGCTTGAAGTGTTTAAGGTATGTGCTAACTAAAAATAAAGACAATTAAGATGGTAGTTCAATCAACTTTTAATGAACTTTGCATCTGTTATAACATTACAGCAAACACATAACCAATGTGTTCTAAGGCTAATGAAATCGTCATCGTTAATGTTAACAGCTGTATTGATAAACGATCTAAGACCAACATGGCTGAAAAACCACATGGACCAAGTGTCTTTACTCGATGTCAGATTGGTCATTTGAGGCTCAACCACTCATTCTTACTAAAAGGAGAGCTTCCTCCTGAATGTGTTGGTTTGTCAATGTCCTTTGACAATAAAACTCATTCTTTTAGATTGAGCAGATCGTTTCCTCTTAAAAGAAAGATTTTATAGAGAAGCTGGTCTACAAGATCTTTAACAGAGTCAAAACAGAAGTCATTTTGGAGTTTTTGAGAGTCTTTCCATACTTTTATAAGTTGTTTATTCTTGATCTCGACATGTCTGCCTAATTTGTTTTCGCCATGAAGTTAGTGGGCTGTAGAGGGTTCATACTGAATGACAGTCACATTTAAACTATAGAAATATTTAAAAAAGCATTACGACCTGCAGTGTGAACGCAGCCTAACTGGACTACACACCTGCTCAGGTGGCCTGCACCCTGAACTGTAGACTGTTGTCTTTTATTGTATCTTGTTCACAAAGGCCCTGATATTAGAGTATTTTTACTGTTGTTGTGATTCTGACTGGAGATTAATGTTGCCCAAAAAGGCCTGGCATGTCTGTAGAAGTTTTTATTTCTATTATTTTCTATTTGATATTATTATTATTATTTATTAATTTATTTATTTATTTCGAACTTGAATGAAAAAAAAAAACTACAAATATATGTATACATGTATTCATATACAACAAGATAAAATAAAATTGTAAGTAAATACAAATAGCTGTTACAGCATTTTTTTTCTACTAACAGTAATCCTTTCAAAACCAGATTCTGTTCGAAAAGGGTGTAGGAAGAAGTAAAAAAAACCTTATCTAGTCCCACCCCTTATTCCTTCTCAAAATGTATTACTTATATTCACCCTGAAGCACTGTTCAGGTCATAGCCAATAATTTAGTAAACAACAAAAGCAACAGCAAAATCAGACGAATAACAGCATAAAGCACAAAATTCAAAACTAAAACAAAAATTACATCACTGAATACACAATACCCATGATGTTACTGATTTTCCCATTGTTTTTCTATTCTTTTTCTATTCTGTATCTGTTAAATATTTAAGTTTTAAAGATGTATTTTTAACCTACCTATTGTTTTACACGATTTCAGCTCATCGCTGCAGCTGCTCCATAATGTAGCTCCTCTTATTGAGACACAGTGAAGTGTCATCCTGCCCAGAGTTCAGAAACTATGGTAGCACTGGAGACCCTAAACCCTCCTCTGCTCTCCTCCGCAGACGTCTTCCACATCCAGGAGCTGTCCTCCCTGTTCCTGCAGGTGAAGACCACGTTCGGCCTGCGCCTGCAGTACAGCTGGAGGGAGTTTCGTCTCTACCTGCAGGCCGATGAGCAGTGGAAGGAGGACACCGTGGGACTCTGCGGCACCTTCAACGGCAACATCCAGGACGACTTCCTGTAAGTGTGCTCGGGCTGACCTTTGACCCCTCCGTTAGCCCTCCCTGCAGTGACAGAGAGCGTGCTCCTGTTTCAGAGGCAGAGAGCGAGCTGATGGAGACTCTCTCTCTCTCTCGCTCTGTAATGCACACTGGCCGAGTGGCTCTGCTTCAAAAGCCTTTCTCTCTGATCGCCTCTTTAAGGCGGGCCAGATGAGCGCCCAACTGGACACGCCACTTCAACAAGGAATTTACTGTTAGTGGAATAGGGCCTCCACTGTACGGGGGGGCGTCAAGGGCGGATGTTGTCTAACAGCTGTAAATGGATATACATCACAGACGGAGGCTGGAGCGGTCACTCACTGCTGGAGAAAAACTGGAGCTCACCTTAAGAGGAACTCAGCCGGCCACACTGCAGAAACAATGATGGACTGCAGCCTTAACAGCTGACTTAGGATTTAGGATTTATTTTTTATTTTTTTAAAATGGGACAGTATGCATTAATGAACATTTACATGTAAATACATGGGATCATAGCCAAGCGGCTAATTTCCTTCCCATTCCCATTAGCAGGTAGGTGTCAACGCATAAAACCAAAACAAACATCAGTAATAGGAATAAAACAAACAGAGCGTATTAAAAGACAAAGCAACAATATAGATGACATACAGTCCAAAAATAAAAACAGGCTGAGAGTTGGGAGACCATGAGAATTATACACAATGAATTATAAAGTGCTGGGGTGCTAACTAAAGTGCCATAGTTGTTACTGTTATTGAACTTTGATTAACTTAGAAAAAAACTAAGAAAGGTGACAGCACAGTAAAATCTGGTTTCACAACATAAAATTGTGCTTCATGACCGTAATCCTTTGACTCATAATCTCCAGATAACAGGGGCCCTTAATTAGAATTTAACTGGGTCAGGTTCTGGAGGCCAGTGTTCATTTTGTTGACTAATTATTTTCATCATAATTTTCGTCAACAACCTTCTTTCCCCTGATGAAAACTAGACAGCCACTAATAACAACAAGTGCACATGGACAAAAACTCAAACTAAATTAACTGACATTTTCATCAACAAATAAAAACTAGACTACAATGTTTGTCAGAGACTTAATCCAATCAGACCTAATGTGGTCATGTAGAAAGTAGGGACAAGTTAGGAATATATCCAATCACAGCTACTTTGGTTGTGTGGAAAGGTTGGATGAGTTAAGAGGGACATCCAATCACAGCTGCCTTCGCTTGGTGGTGGTGGGATAAGTTGTGGAGCGATCCAATCAGAGCTCCTCTCTTTATGAATTGATATATTCATGTAGAGCAGGTTCACTGTTTGTTGTCAGTTCTGGTATTGTAACTGAGATGCTCTGCCAGGTAGCCTAAATAAAGGTGACTGCATTTCACACAAAAGTTCAATTTGTTTCTGTTCATTTATACATTCAGACTTTACTAGCATTCAATAAAAGGGTTATTAGACGTTTGATTTTATCCAAGTGTAAAACATGACTTCAGAAATTCAAGGAAACATAAAAAATGCCTTACCCTTTAGACTTCATATTTTAGTCGACTAAATTTACAGCAGATTTCATCGACTAAAATGTTGTGAAATTTCATCGACTAAAACTAGAATAAAATTAAACCAATCTAGATGACTAAATTGTGACTAAAACTACAATATATTTAAGGCACAAGACTAAAATTAAATTAAAAAGTGCTGTCAAAATCAACACTGCTGCTCCTAAATGGACGCCAATGTCAAGGAAACAAGAGAAGCAGAAAGTGGAAGATGGTGATTAGTCAACAGGCTGACAGGAAGCTGTTACTTTTCTCTTAGGGGCCAAACTAGAGGTCTAATAAAAATCGCTAATTATAGATTTATCACAGTTGACAAAATCAGTGGATTTGAATTCATATTTGCATTCTGAAACGTATGCAGCAGAAAACAAAACAAAACTCATAACATTAAGAGTTGAAGACTGTAAGGATGGGATCACATTTTAAAGCTGTCTGGATGCATTGCTAATACTGAAAACTAAAGGGGTGGAGGGAAGTTACTTAGACCCAATAAACCTTGCAAAGCAGCTGGATCCACCAGATCCATGTATGCCATGGATATTTGAAAAGGTCTTACCAAAAAAAAACAATATGGTCTTAAAGATCTGCTTGAAATGTCTTACAGATCTACCAGTTGATCAAGATCCACACCAGTCCCACCTGTCACAGCTCTGTAAAATCAAGTCTGCTTCGCTCTCTGCTGTTTGGAGCTCAGTTTGTCTCTAATGGATTCGTTCTAATGTTCTCTGGTTTACTTTCAGATCTCCTTCAGGGATGATTGAGAGCACCCCTCACCTGTTTGGAAACGCCTGGAGGGTCTCATCAGCCTGCTCCTCCAGCCTGAGCACTCCTCAGCTCGACGCCTGCGACACTCACCAACAGGCCGGTCAGTTCCTTGTCTTTAGCTTAGAGCTGTGTTCACACCAACTGAGATAAAAATATTTGCGTTGAATCGTCGCATGAAGGAGTCACAACAACCTGTGTTTCCTTCTGCTTTCTGATCCATGATCAACCATGGTGGATGTTTCACTGTCTTCTTCCTGTTTTTGAAAAACCAGAAGCTACATGTCCCGGAAAAGTTAGAAATAGAAATCATTTGATGATCCAGCACACGGAGAGTTTCACCAAGATGACCCCACAGACAGCTGAGGAAGTAAACATGGCTCCACGGCTGTTTTAGTGTTCAGAGTCCAAACTAGGGAGAGACATGAAGCAAAGGTGTCGTAGAGTTTTGAGTATCCGGTAAGTTCAGCTCATATTTATGTAACACTTTTCAAGGGCTGAACCGCAGTTAGCACAACTGCTAGCTGGCTAAAAGAGCGTTTTTGCTAGCTTACGAGCGTTTTTTAACAGAAAGAATATATAACGAAACTCATGAAAGAACTTCCAGAGCATCCATGAGAGAAAGAATGGAGGAGCAATGGGTCTTGGCCATAAGAAAGGTGAGTAAAGCCGAGCAGACTGGGCAAAAGATGGCCTGTTCACTCTTGATGCTGATTAGCTGTTGCGCCATGGCTTCAGATGAATTGTTGCTGAAGCTGGATATTTTCAACTTTGGTTAAGGAGGCAAAATTCGTATCTTAAAGGAAGGATCTGATGCTCAAACAAAGCAGCCACTATCAGTGTATATATTTTTTTTCAATTTATTTTTTGGGCATTTTGTGCCTTTATTGGTAGGAGAGAGTGACAGTGGATAGGCTTGTGAAGGGGGGTGAGAGTAGGGGAGGACACTCTGCAAACCGGCCACAGGCTGGATTAGAAACCCGGGCCAGCAGAAGTACGTATATGGGACGTGCCTGGGTGCTAACCACTCCGCCAAACCAGCACCCCACCTTCAATGTATTTTAATCACAGGACAAACTGAAATTTCTGTTTGGTGTGAACACAGCCTAAAGGGATACGCCAACATTTGTTTTTGTTTTTGTGTCTCTCCTCACTCCAGAGGCCATGACAAGCAGGTAAACACCATTCTTTTGACTGTGTGCAGTCACAACAAGCACACAGGACCGTTTAGAACTGCTGAAGAGTTTATCTGATGACTGTAGGCAGAGGCAGGCTAACACTACCCATTGACTCCCAGTGTTTGAGCTAAGTTAACTATTAGTGGGTGAGCTTTGCCCGTCTCTTCCTTGTTACTGCAGCTCAGTCTAAAGAATGGAGTCTTATCTGCCTGTCATGGACTCAGGAGTGAGGCAACACACGGAAACAAAAAACATGTTGGCATATCCCTTTAATGCTGCATCAGGGTGAAAAGACTAAAAAGAAATGCATGTATGCAGTTTGTTTATTTTCAGAGTCTTGACCATCATTTTAAAAACTCAAGGCTTGGACAGCAGGTTGATATCGTCTTTCCTAAGGCTCATGGGAAATACCGTAAATAACTGTTCTTCCTTTTTCAGTGTCGTACGCCTCAACCATGTGTGACGTCCTGAACCAGGATCTGTTCTCGGCCTGTCACGAGTACCTCAGTCCGACCTCCTTCCATCAGCAGTGTCGCTCTGACACGTGTAAGTGCGGGACGCCGTGCCTCTGCTCAGCGCTTGGACACTACGCTCGCCACTGCCGCAGATTCTCCGTCATCATCGACTTCAGATCAAAAGTAACAGACTGTGGTGAGTGGACATTTTACAAGCCTGTCATTTGAAGAAAATATGTTAGACCCTGAATTCAAATCTTAAAAGCAAATTACAAACACTTCACGTAATGACCTTGACAAATGACCTATGACTTTGATGGTATAATCACTTGTTCCTTCAGCCAGACTGAACTGTTGCAATGTCTGAGACCTTCAAGCATTCGTGAGACCATGCCTTTATAAGCATTAAGTGTAATAACCTTGACAAATGACCTTTGACCTTGAATTTAAATGTCTTTTTTTCTTTGGCCAGATCGAACTTTGTTGCAATATCTGAAGTAAACCCATTCAAGCATTTATGAGACAGTGCCTTTGGCAGCAAATTATGAGCACAAATGCATTGACCTTGATAAGCCACCTTTGACCTTGACGTTAAAATCACTTGGTTTTTTTCAGCAAGACTGAACTTTGTTACAGGTCTAAAGTAAATCTCTTCAATCATCCATGAGATGGTTCATTTGGAAGCAAATTATGATCATTAAGATGCAATAACCTTGACATATGACCCTGACAGTAAAATCATTGTTTCTTCAACCAGACTGAACTTTTTTATATCTGAAATAAATCCCCTCAAGCATTCATGAGATGGAAGCAAATTATGAGCATAACCTTGACATATGACCTATGACCTTGAAATTATAATAACATTTTTCTTCAGCTGGATTGAACTTCTTTGCAACGTCTGAAGTAAATCCCTTCAGATTAAAATTATTAGGTGGTTATGAGCATTCAGTGTAATGACCTTGAAAATGACCTATGACTTTGAAATGAAACTGTCCTTTTTCGTCCTTAGAATGGAATTTTGTTTTGCATCGTCTGAAGTACATCCGTTCTAGCTCTCATGAGATGGTGCATGTGGATACAAACTATAAGCATGAAGTATAATGACCTTGACAAACGACATATGACCTTGATGGTCAAATCACTTGTTTCAGCAGCCAGGCTGAACTTTGTTGCAATGAATGAAGGAAATCCCTTCCAGCATTCATGAGATGACGCCTTTGGAAGCAAATTGTGATTATTCAGTGTAGTGACCTTGACATATGACCTATGACCCCCTCCAGGGATTAATATGCTACTGCTTATGGAGTGGATATAGTGCCTCTTCCTCGACTTCATTTTTATGTTAAAATTACTGATCTGTTTCCTCACAGCAAGAAGGTCCCTGGATTGGCCATCACTTCATGTCAGCTGCGTGTTCTCCCTGTGCGTGTGTGGGGTTACTCCTGGTTCTCTGTTTTCTCCCACAGACCAAAGACATGCTCTTGTTGTCCTGATCATGCCCCACAAAGTAGTTTCTTTTTCACAGCCTCCATCTTTCCTTTTTCCTCACATGTCCCTGCAGCGCTCACCTGTCCACCGACCATGCAGTATGGCACCTGCGTGTCGTCATGCCAACGGCGTTGCTCCGCCCTCTCCATCCCGCAGCCCTGTGGGGAGGAGTGCGAGGAGGGCTGCGTCTGCCCCCAGGGCTCCTTCTTCAACCATCGGACTCACACCTGCGTGCACAGGTACGGCTGCTGACCTCGAGAACAATGGTTTTATTTGTGCAGTGCTTTTCAAGTAAGTGCTACGAATAAACAACCATGAAAGAAAAAATAAAAATAAAGTGAGATAGAAACTGTTGAGAATACAAACCGCATTTCCAATGAAGTTGGGACGTTGTGTAAAAGGTAAAAAAAAAAAACCCCAGAATGTTATGATTTCACGAATCTTTTTTGATATATATTTAGTTGATTACACAACGAAGACAAATATTTCAAATATTCATTAATTTTGAATTTGATGCCTACAACACATTCCAAAAAAGCTGGGACAGGGGCAACACAGAGCCTGGAGAAAGAGTTTGGAGAGGGCAGAACAGGTGCTGTCAATCACAGAACAGGCCAATCAGATACTGCAGCAGGTGGCGCTGCTGCTGCTTTGTAAAGAACAGAACCTAAGCCACTTTGTAGGACAAATTCTCACCAAGATATGTCGGACGTGTAGCAACCATATCCTTTTTATTAAGAATTATATTGTGTAATGACCTTGACTTTTGACCTATGACCCTGGCTGTAAAATCCCATGTTTCTTCATCCAGGCAAAACTTTGTTGCAATGTCTGGAGTAAATCCCTTCAAGAATTTATAAGGTTGCGCATTTGGAAGTGCATTATGATCATTTAGTACAATGACCTTGAAATTAAAATAGCTTTTTTCTCATTCAGGTATTTTTTTTTATTTTGCAATTTAAAGTAAATCCCTTCAAGAATTCATGATATTGTAAACTTGGAGGCATATTAAGATCCTTTAGTACAATGACCTTAAAAGATGACTTATGACCTTGAAATTAAAATAGCTTTTTTCTTCATTCAGATAGATTTCATTCATTTGAATGCAAAAGTTTCACCACAAGATGGGAAAACAAACTACACAGTGTGGCTTCAGAAATTATTTTACTGTGAATTATCTGCAGGAAAGTGCTGTGGGGACCCCCCCCCCCCCCCCCCCCCCAGATCACTGACTTAGAGGCATATTAAGATAGTTTAATATGATAACCTTTAAAAAAAATGACATTTGACCTTGAAATTTATTTTGCCTTTTTTCTTCATTCAGGTGTTTTTTTGCAATATGAAGTAAATCCCTTTAATTATGAGCATTTACTGAAGATCAAGCCAGCGGTATCCTATAAGGAGTTGATAAAGGAGTTATTCAGCAAAGAGACTAATGATATTGATTATTTTGGCTTTTTGTTATCAATGCTCAGCTGAAATTGTTTTTAAGTCCCATCCCTATTTAACCCTCACATCATTATAACTGTATGATCCTTCTTTCATCAGCATGTGATAGTTAAATGAGTCTCTGTTGAATGATTGGTCAGTATTTAACTATATCTGGTGACCCCAGTGACTTTCCATCCTAAGGTCTTCAGAAAGCTTCTGAACACTAACAGATGAGGCTTTGGAGGGATGTAAACCCAACCCTGATTGCCCTTTATTGTGTAAAGATTTATGTTAAAGAGGGCTTTGTGTTCCCTTAAACAGAGTATTAAGGGTAAGGGGATAGGAGGCAGATAAGCTGGCTTAAAGGGGAAATCAGTGCCCAGGGTGCCCACCCTAAACTGACCCCCCCTTCTCTATATGTAAACATATGAAAATAAATATACAGGTGTAAACGCTGCTTGTCAAGGGCTAAAGTCTTTGTAATCTTTAAAGGAGCGCCACACACCGGCCTCTGTACTACAAATTCTTTCTCACTGGTTATCAGATATCTGTGTCGTCCAGCTCGAGTGGGAATGAAAGGGGGGTTTCACGGTGAATTCCTTGAAGTAACTCTATCACATGGTAAGTAAGGCACTGCGCGGCACTAGGATGTAAAAAAGCTGGGACATTTAAGAGGAATTAAGCTGCATGTCTTCCAGGGCAGATCAGCCTGAAAGGGAGAGCACAATTACAGAGGTCCTGAGCGCCTGCAGGGAGGATACCGGGAGCGCCACTTAAAGGCTGACCCGAGCTGTTCAGGAGATACAAATATCACTTAGAGAGGAGCTGTGTGGCACAGTGACATCAGATCGGTTAACGGTGACAATGGATTCAAACCTGCAGCACGGCAGCATGCAGAACTTAAAGGGATACCCCAACATTTTTGTCTTTTCCTGTCTTGCCTCACTCCTGAGTCCATGACAAGCAGATAGACTCCATTCTTTCTACTGTGCGTGCTTAACAAGGAAAAGGGGCAAAGCTTGCATACCGCTAATTAGCTTAGCGCAAACACTGGGAGTCAGTGGGTAGTGTTAGCCTGCATCTGCCTACAGTCATCAGATAAGCTCTTCAGCAACTCTAAACTGTCCTGTGTGCTTGTTGTGACTTTTTTCTTTACAGCGTTATGTTATGTTATCTTTTTTTAGACTAAGAATAGCACTTTGTGTAATTTTAGAAAGAGATACACATGAAACTAAACCACAGGGTGCATGAGGAAACCACCATGGACGTGCTTCTAAGTAGGTCAACAAAACAAAGCCTCTGTTTGGGAGTAGGAGAAGGTTGGTACTAAGGATTATGGCCGACTTTTAAAGAGAGGACGAGGATGATTTCTTTGGGTTTTAGTTTTGTTTGTATTTCTTACAAAAATTACATTCGGTGCTAATCTTAGTCTCTCTAAACCCTGTTTAGAATTGCTGAAGAGTTAACCTGACTGTAGGCAGAAGCAGGTGAATGCTACCCATTGACTCTTAGTGTTTGAGCTAAGCTAATTAGCGGTGTGCGAGCTTTGCCTGTCTTCCTTGTTAAGCACGCACGGTCAAAAGAATGGAGTCTATCTACTTGTCATGGACTCGGGAGTGAGGCTAGACAGGAGAAACAAAACATTACATTATCTATTTTTCACTTTATGTAGTTTTTAAAAGAAATACATGCGAAACTAAAAAGAAAACATGAAACTAAACTAAAACATGTAGTTCCTCCTCTCTATATTCTGGTTCAAATAGGTAAGGTTGTGGATCTTCATCAGTCCCCGAGAAATCATCCTTTTCCTCTGTTACAAAGTCGACCATAGTCCTTCGTACCAATCTTCTTCTATTCATAAACAGAGGCTTTATTTTGTTGACCTACTTAGAAGCACGTCCGCGGTGATTTGCGCATGCACCCTGCGGTTTAGTTTCATATGTATTTGTTTTGAAAATTACATAAAGTGTCTTGCCTGACTCCCAGTGTTTGCGCTAAGCTAATCAGCGGTGGGTGAACTCTGCCCGTCTCTTCCTTGTTACTGCAGCACAGTCAAGGAATGGTGTCTATCTGCCAGTATTAATGTTGACAGCACTTTTTAAATTAGTTTTAGTTATAGTCTCTTGCCTTACCGTTTAGTTATAATTTAGTCTTCAAAATTGTTTTAATTTTAGTGTAGTTTTAGTCGACGAAATCTACTGTAAATTTAGTCGACTAAAATATGAAGTGTAAAGGGTAAGGCATTTTTTATGTTTCCTTGAATATCTGAAGTCATGTTTTTGTACTATGATCAGAGTTTGTCTAATGTGAGGTTAAATCTGTTTCTCTTTCAGGAGCGAGTGTCCCTGCAGCTTCCTCGGTGCAGACTATGAACCCGGAGATGTGATCATGACGTCAGCAGGTGTTCAGTAAGATCTTCCCCTCCGTCTGTCTTTGTAACACTGAACCCAAAACATATTATTGCACTTTGAAGGCAGCATTTTTATAGTTTAACCATATTTTAAGCTGTTGACGTGGGTAGTATGCATGCCCTATGACCTGACACATTAAAACAACAAGCGCATGAAGTCCCAAAATTATGTTCACTCCTTTGGACAGCACTCCAAAGCCTTTGTTGATAATCAAATGACGTCACATGGCTTTGTCCAGTTCTTCATCAGTCTATGGTTCAGCCCAACACTGTCAATAACACTTCCAAATGTTCATATTTAACTTAATATCATCATCATCCTGTCCTCTGTTTCTCTGTAGAGTCTGCCTGAACGGTAAACTGGTCTCCCAAACAGCAAACAGTGGTGAGTCTTTATAATACAGTTTTATATTGTTTTTGCTTTTAACCTTGTGAAGCACTTTTCACCACTCTGTGCTTACCTGAGGAAAACACTTTAAAACGTTTGTGTGAGAGGTGTGAGCAGAGATGGTAACTTCCTGTTTTGAGTCTTATTGGGAATAGAGTATCAGAGGAACCATCGTGTAGCGTCCTGAAAATCAGTCTGAACTGTCTGTCCCGTGTGTCCTCCTCCTGCAGACAGGTTTTGTCCAGCCGGTCAAATCTACCAGAACTGTTCAGAGGGGGAGGACGGCTTCTCCACAGGAAGGGGCGTGGCCTGTGAGCGTACCTGTGAGTCCTACCTGCTCAACCTGACCTGCTCATCACACGAGCCCTGCGTGCCCGGATGCACCTGCCCTGCTGGGTGAGTGATGACAAAAGCTGTGCACGTGAACAACGACACAATAAAACTAAAATCTGGCTGTTCATCTTTAGCATAACGAATGTCATACAATAAAGTAATACAAATATAAAAAAGGCAGCATGGTGGCGCAGCAGGTGGTGCACGTGCTTCACAGCAAGAAGGTTGCCGGTTTGATCCCTGGGTTGGTCAGGGCTATTCTGTGTGGATCTGCATGTTCTTCCCGTGCATGTGTGGGTTCTCTCTGGGCACTCCAGCTTCCTCTCATGGACCAAAAACATTCTTAATGGGTTGATTGGTGACTCTAAATTGTCCTTGGCTATGAGTGTGAAGGGCTGACCATCTCTGTATGTGGCCCTGTGATTGGCTGGCGACAGGTTCAGGGTGACAGCTGGGATAGGCTGCAGCCCCCCCGCGACTCTGAAAGGTATAAGTAGTGTAGATAATGGATGAATGGCTGGAAAAATTAAAAAAATAGACACTGCTGTCCTGTAGTGCTACACATGACTAAGAGTAGTTCCAGAGAAAAGTGGCGTAAAAGTTGATGAATCTAGCTGATGTTGTGGTTTATAAGGTCACTGTGTTGACCAGTGAACTCTTGCCAAATGCTATCATAGTTAAACTAGTTAAGGAAGAAGCCAAATTTCCCATCAGTTACCGCTTAACTTTTTTATCATAATGTGAAAAGCATGCATCAAACAGTTATATATAGTTACGTTATATATGAAGTACTGAAAGACTGGGCAGGTAGAGGACTCTGCTGTTTCGTGAACTTCTAAGGCTCTCACTTCAAATGTCTCTGGTCGTCCATAAAGGTGTGTTCATGGACGAGGGTGATTCAGGGTGACGCTGATTCGAGCGTGACCTTCAGAGATGACTTTGTAGTTTTGGTGAAATCTAAATCTCTGAGTCACGAGTCTTGGTTACAGAGTGGGAGGCAGCAGGCTGGTTAAAGACAGAAAAATGTCACATGAGGCTGAAATAATCCTCTGAGCCTTTGGGTGTTGACTCAGACTGATGGGAACTGATTTATTTGGGGAGGAACTCTGCCATCATGGAGGATTCTGATAGCTCTGCTAACACAGGATCAACAGTATCAGGCTGTACGTTACTCTTGGTGAAATGACCTCACAGCCATCTTCACAAAGGAATAATACCATAATTTTACTTAATTTTTCTTTATTGGTTGTTTATTCGTAGCACTTACTTTAATTCCTCATATATAACACACATTTTTTTGCTCTTAAATAAGGTCTCATTTTCGGGTGCGTATTATACACAAGCACAAGCAAAATACTAACCATATTTCGTCTCGCCAACATCGTGATTACAACACATCTGATACAAAAAGACGAAATATTCTCTCTCTGCGAAACATTACCACCAAACTTGGGTAATTCTTATTAAACTGACTGAAACTGTTCTAATTCAATATGTTGGGTCTTAATTAGTTTGCCTTTGTGAAATGATCATGTATTTCTCAAGCATTATGGTACCACTCACGTGCAAACAAAGGGCGCTGCCATCTTGTGAGCAAGGGGAAATTTATGGGATTTATGATATTATGGGAAATTTCTCATACCCCTTCCTTTCAAGTGAGGTCCCAGTTTGTCTTCGTTTCAAGGGCTAAACCAAGGGTTAAGGGGTAAACCAAGGGCTATGGGGTACCGTTGGGATTGACGAAAGTTTTGCAGAACGAGGGTAAAGAATGTCTCCACCAGTGGACTTCCTGATTCTTGCTAAGAGCAATCCCAGAAGGCTTTGCATGTAGCTTATTGTGCAAACCAGGATGTTGTCTTTGAGCTATTGCTCTTTCGTTTTTCAACAGAATAGAAGCACTAGTTTTCTTCACACACCCCGATACAGTCCCCAGTACAGACCACAGCAACGGTGAAGGTGGGCTGAGGTGACTGTGGCTCGCTCCCGTCCCGGTCTTGATTCAACAGCTTTTGTTTCGTTAGTTGAGATCCCCTGACGGCGTTTTTTTTTTACATACTGTGAGTTTGAAGTTCTCCATCAAAGCATTTTTTGCTCAAGTGGAATTTCTGCATGGATTGATTTCCTCCTACGTTCTTTTCTCTGGTGAATAGTCTCATGTCATTGTGTTACACAAATGAAAAAGGTCAGACATGACCTGATGTGACACACCAGGTTATTCTGACTCTGAATCTCCCCCCTGCTGACCTCACTGATGTGATTCACCACTTTGAGAAAGACGACCTTTAATGTGATAAGACTAGTTATAAATCCCAGAATGTCAGTCATGATGCAAGTGTTTGGTAATTCACTGAAACTTCATGGTTGAAAGGGTTCAGTTTTTTCAAGGCTCGTGGCACGAAGGAGAAGTATTCAGGGGGTGGATGGTAGCTGTGCTAATTTTAATAGCACTTTTTAATTTATTTTTTGCTCTAGTCTTTTGCCTGAAATATCATTTAGTTTTAGTCATGATTTAGTTATTTGAATTGTTTTAATTTTAGTCTAGTTTTAGTTGATAAAATTTCACATTTTAGTCGATGAAATCTGCTGTAAATTTAGTCGACTAAAATATGAAGTGTAAAGGGTAAGGCATTTTTTATGTTTCCTTGAATTTCTGAAGTCATGTTTTACACTTGGATAAAATCAAACATCTAATAACCCTTTACTGAATGCTAGTAAAGTCTGAATGTATAAATGAACAGAAACAAATTGAACTTTTGTGTGAAATGCAGTCACCTTTATTTAGGCTACCTGGCAGAGCATCTCAGTTACAATACCAGAACTGACAACAAACAGTGAACCTGCTCTACATGAATATATCAATTCATAAAGAGAGGAGCTCTGATTGGATCGCTCCACAACTCATCCCACCACCACCAAACTAAGGCAGCTGTGATTGGATATCAATCATTCAATTCATAAAGAGAGGAGCTCTTTTAGCTTCGTTAAAAGAGCTACTCTGTTTTAGCTTTTTATGAAGAATTGGATCACCATAACCTGGTTAAACGAGAACCTACACGGACATCTTACTCAAAAAAACTGCGTTGGCTCAACGATACGATAAGACTACAGTAAAATTCTTTACAGTGTTGAACTTTTCCTCCACAGAGCTGCTGAGTTAAGAACTTCACTTTATTGGGATGAAGGGGTTATGTATCCTCCACCATCAGTTGGTCAGGTCGTCAGAGGAAATAACAAAATGAACTAAAAATGAGCAATTTGGTTGGCTTATATCAGAGCTGTGCAATTAATCAAGTTTTAATTGCAGTTACTTCACTGCCTGCCATGATGATGAAAACACAATAACTTACATAATAGATAACTCTTTTGTTCTCATTTCAAGGTATCTAAATTTTATTTTATTTTCAGTTATGGCTTCTTCTTTAATTTCACCAATCATGGTGTGAAGAGCATTTGAATTTAATGATTGCATGGGATGCATGCTGTAAAGAAAGTAAGTAATCATGTTTCATAATCCCGATCTTAACATCTATCAACATAAACCGGATTATGGTTTTTGCCATAATCCAGCAGCCCTACGTCTAAGTTGTGGTCTTGAGTCTTAAAAGCTGCTCAGACTCACACCAAACTATCCCCTTAAAGCCAACCACTATGAAGAGTTGTCCTCCTGATGGCTTATTGTTAACTTTAGCTGATTAATAAGAACACAAATGAGTCAGATTCTCATAGGGCTGGGTGATATGACCTGAAAATAAAATCCCAGATTTTTTTTCACAAAACTTGATTTACGATTTTGATCATTTTTTCCCCCTCTCAATAAAAAAAAAAAAAATCCCCAATTGCCACAAAAATTCCATGAATGAAGTTTTGCCTTTACGTTATCAATTTTTTTTTCAAAACTGAACAAACTTTCCCTCTTATAGAAAAAATGCATGCTGTAATTTTATCATAAAGCGTTTATTATGTAGTTCAGACGTAGGGAGGCCTGTCTACATACACACTGAGGGATGAGCTATATTCACAGTACAGTAATGTCATGGACCAAGCAGTAAAGGCTCAAGAGACAGGATTAATTTTAAGTAAAATAGGTTTTTATTTTACCCAAAGAAAGTTGGTCAAAATTACAAACCAAAATGTTAAACCTATAGAAGAGGTCAACTTAATATAACACTAAACAAACTAAACAAAGAATAAGTGTCAACTCAACAAACAGACCTGACAAAATGAGACAAAGGGAGCACACATATTGGGGTTTGGCCAAACCACATGAAACAAAGGGGGTAAACAAAATGGCTGCCACATTAAACTAAACACAAATCAAAACTAACTCAACCCAAATCCCCCCCATGATGTCAGCAGACTTGGTCCATCCCAATGAGCTGGCTCCAGCAGGTGTCCTCCGTGTCATTTTATTAGTACTCATAGATAAATATCATCTCACTGTCGACTCTTAGTCATCGTCTGCAGCAGGACTTAAAAATCTCTAATGGGGAATAATTAGCTGAGGCGCTGACAGGAGAATTCATTGTGTTTCATTAACAAAGGCACACTTTGTTTATGATCAAAATGTGGACCATTCATAGCCCACATGAACTCATATAAACCAGGTGCACAGCAGAACCACGCAGCATACCGGAGTCTGGTTCTGGTTACAGTTCATATACATGTATGCTGTAAAATCTGGTTATATGTCTATTTATAATAATAGTCAGTGGAAAAACAACCATCAGTCTAACAGAACATACATTTTCTGACAGATTCTACTTAATGCTCAAACGTCTGTGAGTCCCTGAACACACCAGCAACATCAGAACATGTATTTAGCTGATCAAGCTGCATTTATATCACTCCTGCTTTTATTACCAAGGTTATGTTTCTGCCAGCGTTTGTCTGTCTGTGAGCAGGATAACTCAAAAAGTTCTCAGTGGATTTGGATGAAATTTTCAGGGAATGTTGGTCATGGGGCAGTGAGGAAGTGATGAAAGTTTGATGGTCATCTGATGCAGGTCAAGGAATTTTTAAGGATTTGTTAACGTTGTGAAATAGCGCAGTTTTCCGCTTTTTCACTTGGCTAACAATATCGGAAATGCCTTGGTGGAGGTTTGTGCACTCGAATCACCTCTGGTTCTTTAGCTATGATTTTTGTTAGCCTATACCTTGAGCCACCACTTGTGGATTACAACCATTTTCACAACAGAGCCTTGCATCGCAGCAGTGTTGATTTTGACAGCACTTTTTATTTAGTTAGGGTCCTCGCCCAAAGGGAAAGGACCTCTCTAGCTGAAGCTAGAGAGGTCCTTGCCCTTCGGACAAGGACCCTATTGTTTTTGTATTGTTTCTTTCTTTTTCTTCTTCTTCTTCTTATTTTTCCAGCGGGTAAATAAACCTTAATTAGACCCACTAAACACGCTCAAAAACTCACCAAAATTGGCATGCACCTCAGAATTGGCGAAAAATTTGATAAAATGAAAAAATTAACCCCCAACATGCCAAAATCAGCTCTCTAGCGCCACCTAGGTGCCACCTAGGCACACTAAAACGGACCTCACGGCCTGAAGGAATGTTGTAGAGAAATCAAACCAACGCCTAAACGATCGTCTCATCGACACAAACAAATCACGTGCTGGCACCCCTGACCTATCTCAAACAGGAAGCTGGCAATTTGGATTTCAAAATAAGAGCACACCGAATCATTCCCACTTCGCACCATAATTTGACACCCTTAACGTGTTCACAGCCATGCCAAAACTGACACACATGCCACACCGGGTCCAAAATTTCAGAAAATGGAAAAAATAACCCAAAAAAATGCCCAAATCTGCTCTCTAGCGCCACCTAGGTACAAAATGGCACACACAAACGGTTGTCACGGCAACAAGGAATGTCGTAGAGAGATCAAACCAATGTCAAAATCTTCGTCTCATCAAGACCCAAAAATCACGTGCTGACACCCCTGACCTATCTCAAACAGGAAGCCGGCAATTTGCCTTTCAAAATAAAATTACTACTCCCCAGAAAAAAATTATCTTCTCTAAAGCCGTAAATGGTGTCAACTTGGAAAGCGCAGAGATGACACACTAGACATTGATGATCAAAACTTTCAAAGGATTTTTTTTTTTCTCAAACGGTTTCCGAATGACAAGCCCTCAAAGTTGGTGAACACCAAAGAAGCCCTCCCAGCTCCCCCCATTCAAATGAATGGGGAATGAAAATACGGCTCTAGACAACCTGTGGAACATAAGCCTCTACAGAAAAGACAAAAAGTCCTACAGCTTGAAAAATTACATGGATGGATTCCTGACAAAATTTCCAGTTCACATATATAACTTATACAGACATTTGATCAAAATTGTGGCAATGGTGAGGAAATGTTTCTGTAGATTTGGTTGTTCTGCTGTTCTGCTGCTCTGCTGCAGTTTGAATGTAATGAGTGCAGCAGATGATGTCATTCACTCACTGATTGGCAGCAGCTGATCATGTGACTCACTGAATGGAGTGTGTAATACACACCCATTATAAAGACTGAGGAGGAGCAAGAAATACATCACTTCAACTGTAATATCTGTAAAACACGAACAGATGCCAAACATGTAACAGAAGGATCTGGAAGGTAATGTCCTCCCGAAGGGAGGACCAACCTTGAGGAGCAAAAAAAAAAAAGGCTCCTGACAGCGCTGCAGAAACACACCTCAGTCAAAACTTGGAGCAGGTCAAGGGGTCAAAAATGGATGAAACCCTCAAAATGGAGGTGAAACAGGCATGAGGGACGAGGAGCGAGGACCCATCCAATGCTGCTTGCAGCTTTAATTTTAGTTTTAGTCTTTTGCCTAAAATATATTTTAGTTTAAGCCAGTCTAGTCATCTAAATTGTTTTAATATTAGTCTAGTTTCAGTTGATGAAATTTTACAACATTTTAGTCGATGAAATCTGCTGTAAATTTAGTCGACTATAATATGAAGTGTAAAGGGTAAGGCATTTTTTATGTTTCCTTGAATTTCTGAAGTCATGTTTTACACTTGGATAAAATCAAACATCTAATAACCCTTTACTTGAATGCTAGTAAAGTCTGAATGTATAAATGAACAGAAACAAATTGAACTTTTGTGTGAAATGCAGTCACCTTTATTTAGGCTACCTGGCAGAGCATCTCAGTTACAATACCAGAAGTGACAACAAACAGTGAACCTGCTCTACATGAATATATCAATTCATAAAGAGAGGAGCTCTGATTGGATCGCTCCACAACTTATCCCACCACCACCAAGCTAAGACAGCTGTGATTGGATGTCCCTCTTAACACACAACCAAAGTAGCTGTGATTGGATATATTCCTAACTTGTCCCTACTTTCTTCATGACCAAATTAGATCTGATTGGATTAAGTCTCTGACAAACATTTTAGTCTAGTTTTTATTTGTTGATGAAAATGTCAGTTAACTTAGTTTTTATCCATGTGCACTTGTTTTTATTAGTTACTGTCTAGTTTTCGTCAGGGAAATAAAGGTTGTTGACGAACTAGACTTTCTGTTGCACAGTCATTAGGCATCTCAGACTATTCGGCCATTATGACACACAGCATGAGATGGAACGACCGATTTTCAGAGCCATTGGGTCCCAAAACCCTACTGTTTATTGTTGTTTATTGTTTATTTGGATCCCCATTAGCTTTGGCACTTGACCGCAGCTGCTCTTCCTGGGGTCCATACCACATTTTAAAAAAAAAATACTAATCATACATTAAAAATTACCTAAGTATACATTAAAAAAGTTAATCATTTCACAGCCCTCCCTTTGTCCAGAGCTACATCAAAATACATAATTGACCTAAGAGATACAAAAAAAACTAATAAAAGTCAAACACAATAAAACCAAAACAACTCCCTAAAGCCAAGCTAAAACAGTATGAAATGAGACCTTATGTATTATCATATCAAGAGTCAGACAATTAATCTTAATTATCTACAAGTTCTGTAGTATATCTGATCATTTTTTGTCATGAATTTTTCATTATCACTTCTGTATGTGTAGTTTAAAACAATCATAAACTTATTCATGGACTGGATAACAGCCAATGCTATAGAAATGCAAAACTTTGAGACAATATGTCTTATACAAAGTAACACAGAAGACATACATAAGAAATCAAATAAACAGAAAACAAAACAAATTAAAGTTGTATCCTCCACTCACTTTTAAGCCATTTTTTAAATACATATAGTGTGCTCAATTTTTCTAATAAAATCAGAGATTTTATTCTGCTCTGAGATAGACCCTATGACTGCTGGGTCAGGCCATAATTGTGACTCTGGCAGTAGTGTCTTGGGTGCCCTGGTTATCAGCTATAACTGTTGAATCGGCCATCATTTGTCCTTGTGTGTGGAGTCTCTAGTAGATCTGAAATTGCTTAGGATGTTGAAAGTCTTCACATGTGTGCTAGGTGTTGCATTTCAATCCCGCCTTGCAGCTCACAGGCTTAATTTTGGTCTAATTTTAGTGAGCTTGTGTGCTGAAAACAGTTTAGTATGAAGCCAGCTCACTTTGCTCTCTGGCTTGCTTGTTGAAGGTCTATGAAACCTTTATCCCCCAAGATACTATTTTCACTGTCTGATATAATTGAATTCAAATGAAGGCTTTGATTATGAAAATTTATTCATAATGTTCAGGTAGGTCGGGACAATGAGTGATTTTAGATTCTTTGATCACAGTATTTGATCCCGCAGCTTGGCGGTGGGATAAAGGAAGCTGTTAACACGGTTTTATCTGCGATGTAACTCTACTCAGATGAAACTGAGGTTTGTGTCGGGACCATTCAGTTTGTCACTTCATTGTCTGCGGCCCTGCCAGTGGATATAGCTCAACTCTGGATATTACAAGATACTTATCGGCCTCGTCTGGCAGAGCAGAGAGCAAATGGAGTCATCCGGACAAAGACTGTTTCTCTCTCTGTCTCTGAGAATCCTCATTGTCTGCTTTTCTCATATAGCCAACGAGTGTTACAGCTTTTCATCCACAGCAGCCCACCCCTGAAACTCTCTCTTGTTCCAGTATCACCTCACTTCACAGTTTGGCTCTTCTTCTGTGGACCCTCATATCTGGGTTATAGATGAGTGACAGAGCTCAAAATGTAGACTGTTGAATAGTTGAGCCCACTGTCTTTAAATCCATCCATTACCTACACCACTTATCCCTTTTGGGGTCGCTGGTGGCTGGAGCCTATCCCAGCTAAGATTGGATGAGAGGCAAGGCTCTCATCATTCACTTAAAATCGTTCACATCAAAAGACTCGACTTGTTCACGAACGTCAAATCTCTAGGAGTAGAAGAAGATAATATGTTGATAGTAGAAGATAACGTAACATAACGCTGTTAAAATAAACGAGTCACAACAAGCACACAGGACTGTGTAGAGTTGCTGAAGAGTTTATCTGATGACTGTAGGCAGAGGCAAGGCTAACACTACCCATTGACTCCCAGTGTTTGAGCTAAGCTAATTAGCGGCGTGCAAGCTCTGCTTGTCTCGTCCTTGTTAATGCAGCACAGTCGAAAGAATGGAGTCTATCTGCTTGTCATGAACTCTGGAGTAAGGCAAGAAAAAAAAATGGCGTTTCCCTTTAACTTTCTGTAAAAGCTTATTACTGGGGTGATATATATGGAGATACAGAGCTGTGACAGCAGGGAGATGCACTAAAGCCACAGGATGTATTTCACTTGCCCATCTGAAAAAGCCTAAAGAAAGTGCTTTGGGAGGGCAGAAACTTCAGAAGCATATCCAGCAGGTGATTGGACGATTGTTACATCAGTCACATTCTGTATGGGCCAATCAGATAACATCGTAGATGAGTGTTACTGCACCACAGAACATAAGCTACTTCATAAAACAAACTCTAGAGAAGTTTGTGGTGTTAATATTTGTTTTTCATTTAATAAAGAAATGTGGTCCAGATCTGATAGCCATTAGCATCTATGCTAATCGCTTGTATCTCCCACCTCTTCCTGCTCTAAAGGACTCTGATTGGGCCGTCCCGCTTTGGGTCACTCACTGTCTTTGTAGATTGGAGCTTGGCAAGATGGATCTGCCTGATTATAGACACTGAAAAGGATTTCTGCTAATTTTCTTTGTATTTACTCTTAGGTGAGGTTTGTAAATAAGCCCACATTGGGTTTCTACCTCACCTGCACATGTAAGTTTATCTTATTCACTGTTTTCTTTGGCACATCTTTTAACTATGTGCAAATAAATAAATTGAATCAGGTAGATCCAGCTGCTGCACAAGGTCAGTCAAAACTAAACAGAACTGAAAACCGTGACCATAAAACTGAGGTATGTACCGAACAGTGGGCCAAGTGTGCTGTTGCATCCCGAGCATCTATCTGTTTAACTAGGGACAACATGTTGTTACACCACCAAAACATTTTGATCTGAAGCTGATTCTTTTTAACACACAAAACCTGACTCTGTTTTTGGCCTTTTTTAACCCTCAGCTTGTTAAAACATGGAGACGAGTGCTTTGAGCCTGCATCCTGCCCCTGTCTGTGGAAAGGAAAGGAGTATTACCCCGGGGAGAGAGTCTCCTCACCCTGCCATCAGTGGTAAGCTCATACATTTGTGTTAATTGGAACAATGATAAATTATATTAACATTAAATGTCTGGTGTTTCTGCATGATCTTTACGATGTCTTCCCTTCCTTTGGGAAATCTTATCCAAGCAGCACCAATTTGTATTACCATCACCAATCTTCTGCAACAAATCTGCAACAGCATTGCTAATTTTTCAAAGTCAGATTCAGTCTGAGAGTGACGACTCGAGTGTTTCTGAGGAGGGAAAGTCGTCATTCGATATCCATAATTTTCAGCTATCAGAGGACAGAAAGAGGCCTCCCGAACAGAGCAGGGCCTTGTGTGACTCTTTGATTCCTCAGCCTCAGACCGGTGAAAGACAACGCTCTGCAGGTGATCTCAGTCATTCTTCCACCCCTCCATTTCTTCTTCCAGCTTTATCCAGATAAGACGATGCAGATGACAGCCTAATAGCTCACTGAGCGCTGATTCAGCCTTTGACAATCGCTGGACACTTTTCTGCCCGCCGTAAACCCGAGGCCCTCCACAGAAAGAGGCCATTAGAGATGAAGAAAATGTCTGTGCAGTAAGTGGGAACAAGTTGATGCTGAATCACTGAGGCTTTGCTGTCTTTGTAGTGTCTGCCAGCATGGGACCTTCCAGTGTGAGTTTCGCCCGTGTCCCTCCATGTGTATGGCTTATGGGGACCGCCACTACAGGACGTTTGACGGACTGCTGTTTGACTATGTCGGAGCGTGCAAAGTCTACCTGGTCAAGGTATTTCAAGTGTTAATTCATAGGCAGAAATGAAAGAATTGTGGTTTTGCATAGGGTTGCACAATATTATGGACATACTATCGTATCAGCAAATAATAGCTCAAAAAGTTTATCAGTATGGGCAGATATTGACATTCCTGCTGATATTTAGCCAATACATCAGCCGTGCATATCAATCAATCAATCAATCAATAAGTCAATTAATCTTTACTTGTATAGCAAACAAGTGTTATCTCAAGACACTTTACAATAGAGCAGGCTGAAGACAGACTCTTCAGTTTATGGATACACATAAATGCATATATACAGACAGTATATCCAATTTAACAGCTGTAATATCAGCAGAATGTATGAATGTATCATGAAGCTTCACCTTATTAAGGCTAAATATCTACATTTAAAAGTCCAGACTTTCATTTATCAGATAACGAAATGTGAATTTTCTTGTTTCCACACCTGTTTCTAATGGAAATACGTTATTACATTAAGAGAGCAATAAGTATCGACATACTGTTTATCTCCATCAACGTCTTGGGTTATTTTATCAAGACACAATCTGCACAAATTACAACAGCTTGGGTTGGAAAAGAACAATCAGATTTACTCAAGTTACTTTCATTGAGTATCTCTTTTGCATCCTTGTACTTTTTTGAGTAGTCTTTAAAATCATATCTGTTACTTTTACTCTAATGTGTTTTTTTTAAGTATTGCACTCAGTTACATTTGTTATAGTATCTGAGTACTGGGTGAAAGAAAAACGAGTTTAGACACACGGTACTAAATGCTGGAACAGTATTTCAAACTTGAACCTTAATTTGTCTCGAGACCTTTTGAAAAAGAAAGAGGACGTCTGAAAGGTTGGTCAGATTTTAATTTGGTAGCTTATTTAAATCATCGTATGTAAAAATTATATTTAAAATTAAATTTCACTGGTTTGATATCTGTCAAAGCAAATTGTTAATCTCAAAATGCTACTCTATGGCCATTTTATTTGGGTTCAGTGGAAGTATACATTACATATTAACACTGAAACTAATAACTGTTTGACTTATCAAACTACTGATGGTGGAATTTTAATACAGTATTTTTTAATTTGATTTCTCTCCCTACACTACTTCACAGTAAGGTTTGCTGTTATGAGACTGGTCTGCATGCTGTCCAGTCCTGTCATAAAAGTGAAATATATTTCACTTTGTGAAGCGTTGATTGAAGAAGAGTCAGTGAGTGTAACAGAGAGGTGAACATGCTTCTGTCCCAACTCTTTTGGAACCTGCTGCAGACATCAAATTCAGGCTTTGTGTATATAACCAGCTCCCCCCCCCGCCCAGAACAATAAGTTTATGAGTTTGAACATGATCATCTAAAATGATTTGCAGGTCACTGTGTTTTATTTTTTTCACATTTTCCACCATGTCCCAACTCTTTTGGAATTGGGAAACAGAATAAAGCACTTTTTTCTGCAAAGCGTATAAGATCAAATATTAAGTTTCTGCCTCTTTTTCCATCAAACTGTGTAATCGGGGTAAAAAAATTACTCCACCACACATGTCACACTTTTTCTTTTTCCATTATTATAAATAGAATTTTCTGAGTTATTTGTATTTTTACAAGTGTATTTTCATGTATGGTCTGTTCTTTAATATTAAAAATGATAATAAAAGCATATGTGTTCAATGAAAGCAGTGAGTGATCCTGTTTCAGAATCTCAATATCTATCAAAATAACCGTGATTGTGATTTTTATGTCAGTCTGGCGTCTCTAATATATACCTGTTCGTACATTTATGACACTACACTATGCTGCATTTGATTTGGCTTAAGCAGAATTACTAAAATAGTTTGTGTTGGGTTGTATTTGATCGTGTTTTCTTCTCCACAGAGCAGCGCTGATGTGATGCTCAGTGTAGCAGCTGAGAACGTCGACTGTTTCGACAGCGGAGTCATCTGCAGGAAGTCTCTGCTCATCAACATCGGCAGATCCTTCGTCGCATTTGACGACGACACCGGGAAGCCAGTAAGTCACGTCTGATCTATAGCTGTCTCAGAATGATCTGGGTTACACCGAAAAACTGTTCTTACAGACAGGTTCACTAAATAAGCACAAATCCTCCCTGAGTTTATGTTTATCTGATAATAATAATAATTATAATAATAATAACTTTAAAAACAGATGTTTACAAGTTGCTCTAACGGACAAAACGGAGGCAGAAAAAGGCAAAACTCTGGAGACAATAAATCAACATTCAGGTCAAACAGAGACCAAAAGAGTCAAACTAGAGGTTCATGAAAAATAAAGCAACAAAAGGAAAGAAAATGGTAAACTGGAGACAACTGAAGTACTGGAGGGATTTTCTACATTTGTACAGGTTAAAATGTCAACATGAACATATGAAGAACATTAGTAAAGAAGGTTTTTCATTTTATATATGATGATAAGGAGACAATGAGACAATAATTGGATTTCTAGATACAAAGAAAAAGTTGATATTTGAAGACATCACATCAGGAAGATGGAAAGAAGAGGGTAAATAGAGGACGGATAAAAAAGGGAGTATATTAAAACTTGAAAAGATGATAAAACAGGACTAAAATAAGGGCAGAAGAACAGCAGAGATTAAAAATAGTTTAAAAAGTAATTATAAAATAAGTATGTAGATAAAATAGAATAAAATAAATCACTAACAGGGTTGATAAACAAGAATGCAAACGATTAAAAAGCATCATGTAAAAGAAAGTCTAAGAACATGAGTTTATCTCATATTTAACTTTTTAATACATTATTTTAACTCCATCTTCCAGAATCCCTCCAGTGTGATCGACAGGAAGCAGAGGATGTTCATCTGGCCTGCAGGATACTACACTGTGGTCCACTTTCCTGAGGAAGACGTCACCGTCCTCTGGGACAGAAAGACCACCGTCCACATTCAGGTCGGACCTCGATGGCAGGTAAGATGGTGAATCAGGTTCAGGACTGTGGTATTATGCTGCACCAGGTTTGTTAACCCTCTCATATTATTACACATTCTGTTCATGTTGGAGAAAGAGGCGTCTAAGAGCCAACGTTCAATGGTAGTAGTCCTGGACTGATATTCCCAGATATCTCCAGGCTCGATTCCTTCTCCCATTTCTGTTGAACATGAAAAGTCGAGCAATTTTTGGACATTTACAGTCTTTCATAAATCAGGGACACATAATGCTTGTTGTCCTTTGCAGTATAAGCACTGGTACAGATATCAGTCATATTAAGTTGGCTGCTTTGTGTTTGTTAATTTTCTTCATTGAAGGAGATTGTTTCTGTGTGCAGGGGAAGCTCAGCGGACTGTGTGGAAACTTTGACATGAAGACGGTGAACGAGATGCGGACACCGGACAACATCGACTCGCAGACTCCACAGGAGTTTGGAAACAGCTGGACTGCAGCAGAGGTGAGTCAGAGACAACGCCTGTGACGTCAGTTTGGTGAATATTGTGAATGTCGTGCTGCAGTAATGACAAAATAACAATAACGCACATTTAGTTTGCCATGCTTGGAGTCGTGTTTGAATTTCTGCGTTGATCAAGGTGTTTCAGTCAGTATGAGTCATAAATTAGATCTGTTCATAATGTCTTTGAGCTAAGTCTGTGGCTCGTGCAGTGAAATCATCTCAGTTCTACTGCTTGATATTCCTCTGCCTGTATGCTGTAAGCTTTAGTTAACTCTTTGTCACAATATTTTCGGATATATTCCTTTGCATTTTCATTGCGATATGCAACGAAATATCGCAATGCATTAATATATGTGTATATATGTATATATATATATATATATATATATATATATATATATATATATATATATATATATATATATATATATATATATATATATATATATATATATATATATATATATATATATACATATATATATATATATATACATATATATATATATGTATATATATATATATATATACATATATATGGTATGAAATTGTTGCACTTTATATTTAATGTTTGATATCTATTTCTGCTGTGTCAGTATTTACCTTTCATTGTCTCTTAGGTGTGGTTTGATAAGCCATTTGCAGCCTTCTACCACTCCCACACACATGCTTCTTAAATACGTTTTATGTGCATTGTGTTTCTCTAACTGTGTAAAATAAATACATAAATTAAAAAAATATGATTAAATATATGAATACATTTATGAATGAAAGTCACAGTCATGTGTGGACCCTGTGCTCTTTACACAAGAATGATTTGTAAAAGTCAAAAAGGCAGAATGACTGAAAGTAGCCTCACATGCTGATTATCTGAAATCCCACAGAAGGGTTAATTACCTTTAACATTGTGTGTCTGTGTGTCCTCAGTGCGTGAACAGTCCAGATATCAGACATCCCTGCAGCCTCAGTCCCCTCAGGGAGCCGTTTGCCAAGCGTCGGTGTGCCGTCCTGCTCAGTGAAGTTTTCCAGGCCTGCCACCCTGTGGTAAGTGACAGACTGATGAACAAAACTGCCCTGTAGCTTTAAGCTTTTGTCCTCTTGAAGCTCTTAAACAGCACATAAAAATGCATTACCCTGTTAATTATCCTTTTACCATCAGACATGATGATACTCCTCAAAAACAGTGTTTAGGGCAGTGTTTTTAATGTTTTTTTATTTATTTAAAGTTTATTTGTATAGGTACAACATACACACCAGCGTTTACAGCCTGAGTTAGTTTGAAGTGCCTGTCCCTATATATTAAATATATTTCATGAGTCCACCTGGGAAAGAGTCCATAGGAAGTGTTTGGGGGGGCAGAACCTTTCAGAAGAATATCCGGCAGGTGATTGGACGAACGTTCCATCAGTCAACATTTATTACGGGTCAGTCAGATAATGTGTGCTATGGAGGGCCGTCTGGGCATTAAATTGGTATCAGTAATATCAACCGTAGTTCAGCTCTACTAGTACTCAAATTTGGTCAATTAGTGCATGAGTAGACTTTACTAGTGACATTTTTTGTGTCACTAGTAAAGTCTACTCGTGCACTAGTTGACCAAATTTGAGTACATGTACTCCAGAGTTAAGTCCTAGTAGAGCTGAACTACGGTTGATATCACTGTTATCATTTTTATGCTTAAACAGCTTTCCATACTGCGCTACAGAGTGTGAGCCTCTTTGTGAAACAAACTCTACAAAAACATGTCAGAAGTAGAGCAAAAATATCCTTCCTGTTGAGAAGTCTTTAGTGTTGATATTGGTTTTTCATTTAATAAAGAAATGCAGTCACGATCTGGTAAAACTGCTACTGAAGCTGTTAGCATCTATGCTAATCTCTGTATGTGCGGTCACTTCCTGCTGTCATTTCGCTCGTAGCTTGTCCCTCTTCCTGCTCTAAAGAATGCTTGGTGAGATGGATCTGCCTGATTACAGACATTAAATCAGGCGGATCCAGCTGCTGTGCATGGTTACATCCCTACATGAGCCTCAAAACAAACAAAAACTTTTTAATAAATTTTTCTGTGTCTTTTGAGTTTATACCATTTAGCCTCCCACCTTCACTGAAAAAGAATAAGAGATAAAAACACCAGAGTCTAAACTGAGAATACATTTTTATTTTTAAAATGCTACTCTTCACATTTTTACATAAACTGTATTTTTTAGCCGACGTATTATTATAATATTGCTAAAATGAGTTTGTCTCCATGTCCAGGTGGATGTCACCTGGTTCTACATGAACTGCCTTGCGGACACGTGCGCCTGCAACCGTGGAGGCGACTGTGAGTGTTTCTGCACCAGCGTGGCGGCCTACGCTCAGCGCTGCTGCCATCAGGGCGTTCCCGTCGACTGGCGCTCCCCGTCTCTGTGTCGTAAGTCAGAAAACAGATTGTTAAGCACTTTATCGACCTCCGTTTCCAGAGACATAGTCAAGAAATATTCAGAATCTCTTTAAAATTCCGCTGCAAGGAAGTCACATAAGTCAGTCTATGAAGGTGCAGATATCTGACGGGAACAGGAAGTCATTTCTGAGCACTAATAAATTGCCTTGACGGGGATGAGCAAAGAAGTCGACTGAATCAGTGTTTATGTTTTTGACTAATTATTTTAGTCATAGTTTTCGTCAACAACCTTTTTTCCCCTGACAAAAACTAGACAGTATCTCATTAAAACAAGTGCTCATGGACAAAAACTCAAACTACATTAACTGACATTTTCATCAACAAATAAAAACTAGACTAAAATGTTTGACAGAGACTTAATCCAATCAGACCTAATTTGGTCATGTAGAAAGTAGGGACAAGTTAGGGATATATCCAATCACAGCTACTTTGGTTGTGTGGAAAGGTTAAGAGGGACATCCAATCACAGCTGCCTTAGCTTGGTGGTGGTGGGATAAGTTGTGGAGCGATCCAATCAGAGCTCCTCTCTTTATGAATTGATATAAATTTTTTTTTGTTAATTTATACATTCAGACTTTACAAGCATTCAATAAAGGGTTATTAGATGTTTGATTCTATCCAAGTGTAAAACATGACTTCAGAAATTCAGGGAAACATAAAAAAATGCCTTACTGTTTGCACTTCATATTTTAGTCGACTTAACTTACTTTACAGTAGATTTCATCGACTGAAATGTTGTGAAATTTCATCAACTAAAACTAGACCAAAATTAAAACAATTTAGATGACTACACTCTGACTAAAACTAAAAGATATTTAAGACAAAGGACTTTAACTCAAACTAAATTAAAAACTGCTGTCAAACTAAACACTGGACTGAATCACCTTTAAATGTATTTAATGTTTTGTTGACGTACTTACAAGCACATCAGGTTTCCACATGTGTCCTGCGGTTTAGTTTCACATGTATTTCTATAAAATTACATAAAGTGCTAATCTTAGTCTAAAAATAGATAACATAACATAACATAACATAACGCGGTAAAAAATCAAGTCACAACAAACACACAGGATCTAATGATTTGCTGAAGAGATTGTCTGATGACTGGAGGCAGAGGCAGGCTAACACTACCCACTGACTCTCAGTGTTTGAGCTAAGCTAGTTAGCGGTGGGCGAGCTCTGCCCGTCTCTTCCTTGTTACTGCAGCCCAGTCTAAAGTTTGGTGTCTATCTGCTTGTCATGGACTAAGGAGTGAGGCAAGACATGAAAACAACAAAAATGTTGGCGTATTCCTCGAAGGATAAATTATAATTCATGTGGGAAAATAAAAATAACTCTAATTTCTATGTTTAGTTGGTCAATACAGAAATAGGTATTTACTGCTCTGATGAATTTATAATTTTCTGACTTTTCCCTTTTGAGTCTAAACGTGGTGTTTTGGTTGGAGGGAGAAAATATTAATCAAATATTAATTGTTTAAATATCAATTCAGAACATTGCTTTAACAGTTTCTCTGTTTCTCTCTGCAGCCTACGACTGTGAATACTACAACAAAGGTATGATGATCTCTCGACTTGAATATCAATCAATCAATCTTTATTTGTATAGCGCCAATTCATAACAAGTGTTATCTCAAGACACTTTACAATAGAGCACAAAGCTCTTCATATTATGGATACACATATATGCATAGATACATATATACATATAAAAATACACATATACATATATATACAAATATATACATCCAACACCCAACATGAATCCATATAGCCAATCATGAATCCCTCCATCATGGCGGCAAGAAAAAACCTTCTGTTAAGCAGCAGGAAATCTTGAATGTGGACCCCAGTCTCATGATGAACAGCAAATCCACACGATGCTGTGTTGGGTGTGTGGGCAAAGGGAGGGAGGTAAGTGGAGACAAGTGGACTAAAGTAAGAACTAAAGCTAGAGACAGATCAATGGACCAATCATAGACCTGTCGTCGTCAAATTTCTTTCTGCTGCAAACAAATTTATTAGAGGAGGGTCCTCATGTCTGTGTGGTTGTGGTGAAAAATTTATAGAAGTATAATCAATAAAAGTCTTACTGGAAGTAAGAATTTATGGTAGTGATGAACTCATGGGTGCCCAGACCACAAGTGCATCCCTACCATATTTGTCTCCGTTAAGTATAAATGTATTAATGGTAGACCTCTTGAGATGTGACACCTCATTTTCAGGAGGGATCTCATGTCCATGTGGAGCTAAAGATAGTTACTATAGATGTATCAACCATGGATAGAAAGATCGTGTTAATATCAACATTAACAGCTATAATGATTATGAACTGGAGTGAGATGGCCAAATATGTGTTATGTCTGTAATTGTAGTTATTGAGGCTTCGTGACTCCACAGCAGCAGGCAGTCTCCACCAAGGATCCCAGACCACCTAAAAGACCAGAGCCAGAGACGAGTACAGGAGCAAACAGAAAGGGGCAGAGGCAGATATGGAGAGAGAGTGTGAGAGAGAGAGGGATAGAGCCCAGTGTGCCAGATCCCCCCGGCAGTCTAAGCCTATTGCATCTTAGCTATGTGTCTAAACTATGGACTATGAGCTGGTCCCTAACTGAAAGCTTTATCAAAGAGGAATGTTTTAAGTCTTACCTTAAAGGTAGAGAGGGTGTCTGCCTCCTGAACCGTGGTCGGTAAATGGTTCCAGAGAAGAGGAGCCTGATAACTGAAGGCTCTACCTCCCAGACTACTTCGAGAGACTGATGGCACCACGAGCAGGCCAGCATTTTGGGAGCGTAATGTTCTAGAGGGGTTGTACGGCACTACAAGCTCTTTGAGGTAAACTGGTGCCTGTCCACTGAGAGCTTTATAGGTGAGAAGAAGAACGTTGAATTCTACTCTATATTTAATGGGAAGCCAGTGCAGAGAGGCTAATACTGGAGTAATGTGGTCTCTTCTCCTAGTTCTAGTCAGCACACGTGCTGCAGCATTTTGAACCAGCTGAAGCATCTTAAGAGACTTACTGGGACAGCCTGAAAGAAGAGAATTACAGTAGTCCAGTCTAGAGGTAACAAAAGCATGGACAAGCTTTTCAGCATCGCTCTGGGACAGGATAGGCCTAATTTTAGCGATGTTACGAAGATGAAAAAAGGCTGTTTTTGAAATTTGCTTTATGTGAGAGTTAAAGGATAGATCCTGATCGAATAGAACCCCAAGATTTCTAACAGTTGTGCTTGGCGTCAGGCTAATGCCATCTAGGGCACTTAAATCATTAGAAAAGGTTTCTCTAAGGTGTCGAGGGCCCAGTACAATGATCTCTGTCTTGTCTGAGTTAAGAAGAAGAAAATTTTGGGCCATCCATGTCCTAATGTCCTTTAGACACGCGTCTAGTTTAGATAACTGATTTGTCTCACCTGGCTTCATCGATACATACAGCTGAGTATCATCAGCGTAACAATGAAAATTAACGGAGTATTTCCTCATGATATCACCGAGGGGAAGCATATAAATGGAGAAGAGAATTGGACCTAGCACAGAGCCTTGAGGAACTCCGTAACTTACTTTAGTGTACACAGAGGACTTGTTGTTCACGTGTACAAACTGGTATCTATCAGATAAGTAGGACTTAAACCAATTTAAGGCAGTCCCTGTAAACCTGAGTAATACCTCTAATCTCTGTATAAGAACATCATGATCAATGGTGTCAAAATATAAGCTGCTCCATCAACTATCAGACACAGAGACTCGTGGAAACAGCACCAATCTCGAAGCTCTTGAGCCAAAGCAGAGACTCTTGTTCGTGCTTTTATTTCCTGCAGTATTTTTTATTAATGCTCTTCCTTCTGGTCTTCTGGTCTGCTGCAAGGATGCTGACGATGACCAGAGAGAGCCCACATCACACCGATTTTAAAGTCTCTGCATTGGCTTCAAGTATCTTTTAGAGTAGACTTTAAGGTTCTTTTATTAGCTTTTAAATCTCTTAATGGTCTTGGTCCAGCTTATTTATCTGGTTTGCTTTTATCATAAGAGCCTGTGAGAGCCCTCAGGTCTTCAGGTGTTGGTTTTTTGGTCCAAACAAAGACGGTGAGGCAGCTTTTAGTTATTACAGCTCATTTCTGTGGAACAGCCGACCTGCAGACCTGAGGGCTGCACAGTGTCAGTATTTTTAAGAGCAAACTCAAGACCGAGCTTCTCAGGCTCGCTTTGTATACATTTTATTTTATTTTTTAGATTTTAACATGTTTTATTGAATATTATATTTAAGGGTTTTCTTTAACTGTTCTTACCAAATAATCTTTTATTATTTGTCTCTATTTATTTTGTGAATCGTATATCATTTTCAGAGTCATATCTTTGTGTTTTATTGTCCCACACTTCTTTTTATTTGCTTACTGGTTTATCTATATACTTTCTATCTTCCTCTGTTCTTTTAATGTAATTCTTAATTTATGTATTCATTACTTCTATTATTATATTCATTAAATTATTATTTACTTTTTATGTATTATTTATTTATTTATGATAGCCAATTGATAATGCTACTGATAAAGCAGATGTTCTCTGTAGGCTGAGTAAATGCACATTAGGAACTTGATTTTATTGGCTTTGTCTGTTTCTATGAGATTTTTCTAAGGTATTCAAAAGTTTAAAAAGTTAAGTCGTAGAATTTGCGGGTCATCATTTGCTTGAACATGCGCCGTCATGTCGTCCCCTCTGCAGTTCTGGGTAAAGGTCCCTTCAGGCTGATCACCTTCAGAGACCGGACGGCGTGGTTGGCAGCCAGCAGGTCCAGCGGTTTGG
Organism: Cetoscarus ocellatus; assembly: GCA_037902135.1. Classification (NCBI taxonomy): domain Eukaryota; kingdom Metazoa; phylum Chordata; class Actinopteri; order Labriformes; family Labridae; genus Cetoscarus; species Cetoscarus ocellatus. Next base: position 426,605 of record JBAMNC010001108.1, on the reverse strand, counting down.
TCTTCCTGCAGAAAGGGAACCTCAGCGAAATCACCGCCCCCAGAGTCCTCTCCCAGTTCATGATGACGCCGGGCCTCAGCAGAGCCCGACCACACGGTGAGTCGCCTCATCCTGCAGATCGGGCCGGTACATGTTGCTAAAGCGAGGTACACGTAAAGATTATCGGGCTGTTTTTGTCCCTACTTCCCGACCAAGGAAGGCAAACTCCAGATTATCTTCTGTTTTATCAGATTATCCTTTAAGATTATCCTGTGGTCTGAGGTGTTAAGAGTGAATTTCTCATGATAATCAGCTCTGTCTCAGGTCGGCCATGCTTGTTTTTGTTCACGCCTGCTTCCTTGTTCCTCAGTCAGCTCACTTCTTGATTGGCTACATTCATGTCACAATTCACAGAGTCATGACTCGGGAGTCGTCAGCTTTCCCCACACACATGAAGATTTTTAAACATTGAACAAATTTAATGTTTACGATTGTCGCCCCGACCCATTTCAGAGACGATTATCATGACAAATTCACTCTTAACACACCTCAGACCACAGGATAATCTGATAGGATAATCTTATAAAACAGAAGATTATCTGGAGTTTGCCGTCCTTGGTCGGGAAGTTGGGACAAAAACAGCCCAATAATCTTTATGTGTGTCTTTAGTTTAGGATTTTTCCATCAAAAATAGTCCCAAAACCACCATCATTCCCTCTTCTCGTATGTCCTCTTCCATGTTGTGTTTTCCGGTCGTTGCTGTTTCTTCTTCTTGGTTTTTGTTAGATCAGGTTTGATCAGATTTCTGTCTTGGAGGACTAGATTCTTCGAGATTGGTGTTGGGACAGAATGGTTCTGTGTGTGGTGTGCTGTGTTGAGATTATCGGAGCACACCACACACAGTGCAATCCAAAATGTTCAATGCCTAATTTTTATCTTTTTGTGTGGGCTCTCTAACAGATAAAACATCATTTCAGATTTAGAAAATCCTGATGTGTGGACCCCGCTTCAGGTCAGGAACTGCCTTGCTTCATGTCTTTCCAGTTGGCACTCTCCCTTATCTCAGGTGATCTGTGCTTGGATGGTTCCTGTTAAACACTGATGGGGGAGATGGACTTTAGTAGCGGAGCCGTTCAGAGATCCGATTGCTAAATGCTAATACAGGAATCTGAGCTGAACACTGGTCAAAAAGCCAGGAGTGGAACAAGTTTTCTCACTTTTTACTGCAGGGAAGATCCAGTACTGAAGTGATCCAGATTCAGCACAGTCAGTCAGCCATCGTCTCAATAATCACTCATGTTTGGGACTCTGTGGAGTAAAAAGTCAAATGAAAGAAACACTGAACCTTCTCTCTTCTTGTCAACTGAAACCATCTTGCCAAGCTTCAATCTACGATGACTGTGAGAGTCCCAAAGTGGCATGGCCCAATCAGAGTCCTTTAGAGCAGGAAGAGGTGGGAGCTACGAAGACCACAGCAGGAAGTGACTGCTCAAACAGGGATTAGCATTGATGCTAACAGCTTTAGCAGCAGTTTTATCCGATGTGGACCATATTTATTTATTAAATGAACAACAAACAACCACACTAAAAGAATTTCTCCACAGGAAGGATATTTAAGTTTGTTCTATGAAGTGGCTCACTTTTAGCCCTTAATGAATATGATTGACAGAGTACTCACCTAATCACATGCTGGATATGCTTCTGAAAGGTTCTGTACTCCCCAAACACTTTCTATGCATTTTTCCCAGACTGACTAGAGGACTATGTTGAACAGTGTGTCAGGTTATTATAGACAGTTTTAAAATATGATTACATTATTACATTTTAGGACCATTTCAAGCCTCTGATAACGAAAAGCTTTTTTATCATCACATCAGAGAAAACTGCCTTGGATAAAACATCACAATAACCAGAGCAATGAATTAAGCTAACTGATGTTAATCTTTAAAAATATACATGGTTAAAAAAAAAAAGAAAAGAAACGAACATAGGGTATCAAAACGTAAAATCAATTTGCAGATACAAATACAAATTATAAAAATGGCTACTGCTTCTTCCCATCCTCTGTCTTCCTGTTACTCCTCCTCCCCTTGGGTGAGGAGTTGTACAGTCATGTTCGTAATTAAACTGTCCATCTATTAAAGGTCCATGTCCATGAGTTTGACTGATCATAACTTGGGTGTTTATTCAACAAGGATTTGATTTAAATTAAATAAAATAATTTTAAGAATTGTTTCTGTAGAAGATCATGTGTTGCTCTGTTCCCCTCCTCTTTGGAAACACTCAGATCTGAGGGGGCGGGGCTATAGGAGGCTGTGATAATTAGCTCTGCACTGATTGGCTGTCCAAACTCTGTCTAATTTGAGGGTGGAGGAGGGGTTACAGGCCAAGGAGCAGTCACTGTGTCTGCCTGTGTCAAGCAGAAAACACACATGTAGGTGGAGACTGTATGGCTATGACGTCATAAACCCCAGGAAGTAAAAGCTGAATGTTTTATAGGGGCATTTTCTTAAAGGAGTAGAGAGCATTTCTCTGTGAACTGAGAGTTTAGTGAAAGATGTCATGATCTTCTGCTCCCCAAACCACTTCTTACATTAAAAGCAGAGAATGTTGATTTTGCAGGACTTCAGACCTTTAGGATTTTAGTGTCTCTTTTGTCTCTGCTGTGCTTCCTGATGTTGATTTATATTTCATTTCGATCTCCACAGACTCCTCACGAGTTTCCTTTGAGGCTGCCGACAGACCAAACTACTTCCTGTACGTGAGCTCCAGTGGTCAGGTGAGGCTGAGCAAGTGGGAGGACAGCGAGGCGTTCTGGGACAGAGCCACCTTCGTTCTCCACAGGAACACCTGGATCCCCGGGTACGACTCTCTGGAGTCCCACGCCAAACCCGGCTTCTTCCTGTACGCCATGCTGCCCCGCCTCCACCTGCTCAAACACAGACACACCGACAGCTTCCGCAAGGCCACGCTGTTCAAACTCACAGGTCAGCAGAACTGAAATGTCCAGACAGGCAGTGAATGCATCACACTCACAGTGGTGCTCCAGAGCCAAAGTTATAGTGGTTTAATTTTTTTAATTAGTTTTTATTCTTTCTTTTTATTTGTTTTAAAGTTAAGTTTACTCTATATTTTTAGAGTTTTTATTGCTGATTTTGTGTTCGATCAGTATTTGTTTTGTAAACATTCCCTATTTTAGATTATTTTTATTTACCAAATTTTAATCATAATTTTGGCTCAAGCCTCTGCAGCATTAATGATTCAGCTGAAGATCTCAAGCAACTTTTTCAAAGCCGACCCTCGAAGATAAAGTAGACAAAAGGACCAAAAAGTTCAATATCTGTCGTCACCAACCCCGCCTAAGATTAAATTCTGACATGCCTGAGACAAATGTGAGGATAGTTTATGTTTATGAATGTACCAAAGATGAAACTGAAGGACTCTTTGTTTATTTTTATATATTGTTAGACTTGTAATATTGCAGTTTCACTATTTTTGTGCTGTTTGGTGAAACTGTATTTGGTTTCAGATTCAGAACCAATGTGTCCTGTCTTCAAATTTTTATTTATACAGGTCAGATTTACAGCAGATTCTTCTGAGCCAAACAGGAATGATAATATTGCTCTGAACCGCTCATCATGGCGTAATCCAGTAAAATAATCTTAAAGATGCACAGATTATCACGCGTTTGCTGAATTTGGTCAGAAAAAAGACTTTGTGCCAAAAATTGAGTTGATTAACTTGTAGTGTTTCAATTTTGAAGAGTTCATATTTTGCCTTAATTCTGAGCTTATATTCATTTTTGATGGCTGCAATCACAATCTCTAATGTTAAAAAAAAAAAAACAACCCTTCTAGTTTTTACTTACTGAGTGCCCCTGATCCAGCTGTATTCTCACTCTGTCTGAGGCGCTCTGTTGGAGCTCATGCCTCGTTAAGGCACGTGGGCTCCATCCGCTCTGATTGGCTCACTGGTTTACTCTGTTGTTCATTCATAAGTTCAGTTGTATCACTTTGGCATTTACTGTGTCCCTGCAAATTTTGCTTTTCCTTACAGCTTTTGGCATTCGCTTCAGGTTTTGTTGTTTCACTTTTTTTTTGCTGTATCTCTTCAGCTTTGACTTTTTTGCTTTTGTTGTGTCACTTTGAATACAGCGTTTTGCTTTGGGTCTTCTTGTGTCACTTCAAATTTGTTGTTTTAACTTTAGCTTTTGACGTTTTGCTTCAGCTTTTTGGTCGTGCTTGGTTTGTTTGTGTTGCTTCGACTGTTAGCTGTCACTTCAGCTTTTGTTGCATAATTTTGACTTTTGTTGTGTTGCTTCAAATTAGTTTTCTTTTTGTTTTTTAATGTTTACTTCAGCTTTTGTTTTCGTGTTGTCCCAGCCACTGTATCAAACTGCTGAGTTCTTTTGACTAGATTTTCTGGCAGAATTTATCAGCCTGTCCTTGAGTTAGTTTTTGTAGTTTTATTCAAACTTTGTCTCCATGTCTGCATAAAGCCATACCTCGTGATGTGACTAGTGTGAACTTGTTGGTATTTTGAGTTAATTTATCTGCGGCTGACTCAGGCTTCTCTCCCTTGGTGATCAGCACTTCTTACTTGGGTCTAAGGTCAAGACCATTGACTCCTGTCCCTGCGTGCTTCACTTCAGGAGCAGCAGGGTAAATAACTGCTGCTAAAAATACTCCACAGGTTGTTTTAGTTAATGGACAGGGCTGAGAAGTCAGCAGCAGATTGAGTTACCCTGACAGCAGTGAATGCTGCACATTCATTCGTTCATTACGTGACTGTTCTGTGAAAATATTTGTGAGTCCTTTAATCCAGTGTAGATCTATCACATCATAGTATATGTTATAATTATAATTTCACCTCCTTTCTGCTGTTTCTTCACCAAGATACCAGGTTCCTTTGTTCTTTAAATTTTGATGTCTTGACCCCTTAAACCCCGGTCTGGATACAAAGCCCCGTCCCGATGCCGATTCCTGCAGCAGACAGAGGGGTGTGAAAATGTTTCAGTCTCCCATGTTCGGGGTCTTTCTCCAGTCTGCCTGCTCATGTGTTGATTGACCTTTTCTTTGCAAAGAAAATTAAAAAAAACTTGTCTGCAGGCAGAGGTCTCCCTTTCATTCTTCCCCAGTAACAGGAAAACTTCCGCAGCAATATCCAACATTTTTATCCTCAGATTGTTAGAGCAGGGGCAGCCAACAGGGTGCCTGCAAGGACCTAGTAGCCCGGAAAGAGCCTTTGAGGAGCCCACTGGGACATATTAAAACAGCCCAAGTTACCGCCATAGAGGTTTAAATAAATACTAATTCTTTATCTTAAATTGCATGCAATAAATAAATAAATAAATAAATCATATTTACACCAGTCCAAAAATGCACCATGCATGATATTAAAAAAACGTCTCTTATTTTCTTAAACTTTAACCTGTGTGGGGTCAAAGTTTACATTAATGCATCGAAGGGGTGCGACCAGATATAATATAAATATAATACGTTTTGACTTTCTCCTACTCCTTTTTGAACAAGCAAATGGCAAATTTATTTTGTGCTTTGGTTGTTGTTATTTTTTATTTTTGCTCAATGTTGAATTATTTGTTCTGTTCAATATAAAAAGACAAAGAAAAGAAAAAGAATGCACTGATGCAAAACCTCCATCACCACTAATGTCTGCTAATGCCAAAACAGTCACATGAACAAAAAAGATCACAAAAGTCTGTCTGTTAAACATAACAGTTAAGTTACAGATCAATAAATTATTAAAAATGCATGTAAGTATAATACCTTTAAACAATGTATTAGTCATTGGTAATAATTATTGTGATGAATCATTAAAAATTAAGACAAAAGACAGTGTAATTTGTAACTTAAAAATGCAAAACATCAAATATTTTAAGGTCAACTAAAAAATTCGTATTACTCTGGAACATTAATTCATCTTCTGGGTGGTGCTCAGGCTCATTAAGCCTGGTAACCACGTGTTAGAGGGTTTTGTTTCCACACGAACAATTTAACAAACATCACGTTGAATATTTGAACCCAAACATAGATATAGTTTTAGTGTTGACACCTGCTGGACGCTGAAACACATATTTGAAGCTAATTGATGGCAGTGTTTTTGCTAAAATGTGGTCTTAATCTTCCTCTCAGTCAGCAGAGTAGAAGGCCATAAACTGGATCTCTCACGTATGATCTGAACTTGAAACGTATTTTTTTTTTCAAAGACATAACAGTCTTGAATAAACAGGAGTGTTTTGTATGTTTTCTACCAGGTCCAAGCCCAGACTCTCAGCCGGCCCCTCGGTGTCAGTGGAGGTATGATTCCTGCATCGTCCCCTGCTTCAAAACCTGCAGTGACCCATCAGCCGAAGCCTGTGGCAGCATCCCAGAGTAAGACTTCATAGTTCAACAAGTCTGTGCTTTACCCAGAGGGTTAACAGAGTAGTTTCAGGTCAGGGAGCTACATTTCTATCATTTCCAACTATTATTTATGAATATTATTCATTGAATTCTCATATTTAGATTTTTTTGTGATACATTTATACTTATAATTGGTTAAATATGGTGCTGTGAGAGCCCATCCCTGAAATAGTTAGTACTTACCTTTTAGGTGATGCAGTCTCTGACCTCTGACCTGAAGGTTGACTGGCAGCTCTTCTAATTGCCGTGTGTCAACTTCTTTTTTTCCAGGGTGGAGGGCTGCCTCCCTGTCTGCCCCCCCCACATGGTCCTGGATGAGGTTACTCGCCGTTGTGTCTTTGTTGAAGACTGTAGGTATCTCGTGCCGTTGTGACTAAATGACTGATTGTATTTATTTACATGTAGCTTGAAACTAAATCTGGGCAGCGTTGTCCTGGAAGTGGTGAGAGGGTGGAGGTATGTAGGAATGGTGAGGAATGACTTTGAAAAGTAAAAAACATGTCATTTGTATGCAGCACATAATCCCAACCAATCAAAAAGATAACACCAGTTCATAGTTTCACCCGTCTGAAGTCCCTCTTTCATGATCAGTCATTTACACAATAAGTTAGACCAGGTCTGGACTATGGCAAGCAGTTAAAAACCTTCCACACCTTCTAGCTCTTCAGTTTACTTCAGACAGCTTTATTTAACAAATCATTTGTAGCTTTCCAGTGTACATTCATGCATACAGTCAGTCAACAACATAAAGAAATTATCAATCAATCTGCTCAGGAAACATATTTAAGCATGGGACAAAGGGAGAAGTCCGAACATTATAAATAGCCTACGTACACAAATCGTAGCACAAAATAAAACAAGATAAGACGAAAGATAAAAGCAAGTGAGATAAAAACAAGACAACTTAAAAAAACTGTAAGACAGTAATGAAAAAATAAAAATAAATGACAGGAAATAAATAATGTCCTCTAAATAAAAGTCATTTAAAATGTGTTTGGGAGCTTAAAACAGAGGGAATGAAGGATTTTGAGTAGCGGTTAGTTTTCCTTTGGGGCACATTATAACGTCTGCCTGAAGGCATAAGAGAAAATTCATTTGACAGAACATGATCTGGTTGGCTGATAATTGATTTTGCTTTTTCTAACTACTTTAACACTCTTACCATTTCTTGTCTGTAGGCATCAAGGTCCCAGTTACAGTGCAGCCTGTAACACCATCCACCACACATCCAACTTCAGCAACCACCACAAGCACTGCCACCTCCACGACCACCCTCAAGACCACAACCACCACAGCAGCATCCTCCAACCCTCTGCAAACCTCTACCACGAAACTCAGCACCACTATCCCTGCTGTGAGCACACAGGTGTCGTCCAAATCACCATCTGCCCCTGCTGAGCCACCACATCCAGCCACTGTTGCTCCTGCAGTTCCTGAGATTTCCACGACAGCAGGATCACCATCACTTCAGACAGCTTCCTTCTCTACTAGAGCGACTGAAGCCTCGACAACATCTGAAACAAGCACAGCACTAAGCACAACTGGAGCTGTAAGTTCTACAAGCAACCCCTTTGGTCCCAGTGCATCCAGAACAAGCAGCGCCCCCTATGCCATCACAGCACTGTTCTGGATCACCTCCTCCCCAAAGCCCACAGACCTCCTGCATCCGCTTTATACTACAGCTTTCTCAACTGTCCAGCCCTCTACAACTGCAGAGTCAACCACAAGCTCCATATCAGTGCCTACCACCACCCCTTCTGTTGGCCTTCACCCAACCAAAGAGATCACAGAGGCTACAAGTCCATCAGAAGCAGTTGTAACCACCACCAGTCCAAGCCCTGCTCCAACCTCACAGACATCTACAAATACAGAGAGGACCACCACGCCTGGTGCTACTACCAGTCTCAGCACAAAGCCTGTTACCATGGAGCAACCTCTCTCCACAGCCTCTGCTGAAACAGGAACTCTGCCTTTACCCACAGTCACCTCAGCTAAAATTTCAGAATCGGTCACACCTGCCGCACCATTCCCCACCAGCAGACCAACAGCATTCGTAAGTCCAGAGGCAACATCACCACCAGTCACCACAGAGAAGGTTCATCATACATCTCCAATGGAACAGTTTGCTTCTTCAACAACCGTTCCCGAGCTACCAGCGTCAACTACAATCCATACTGCACCAACAACACCTCTACCCACCTCAGCTACGACAGAGTGGCAAACAACAACGACTAAGGAAGCAACCACTGTATCAGAAATACCTGTAACTACCAAGACAATGTCAGCACCTCTACCTGTGGGGATTGCAGAGACAACATCCTCCTCTGTTTCCACCTCTTCAGCCCATTCTGAGAGGACATCTTGGCCTATCACTGTCCCAACAACAGAGAAAACCACAACTTCAAGATCTCCAGAGGTTCCTGATGAGACCACAAGTCCTACCATACCAGCTGTTCCTCCAGTGCCCCCTGTGCCAACCTCTGCTTTGCCACATGTACCAACAACACCAAGCTCTGTGGAAACCAAGTCCACCATGCAGACCTCAGAGCAGTGGCGTCCTCCCCATTGGGAGACCAGTCCTGCAGTGAAGACCACACCAGAGACCACTTCTCCAGTCACGTCAACTAAAACCTCTGAAGTGACTCAAGAATCAGTAACAACCAACACTGTACCTGTACCCACCTCTGCTGCATCAACAACCACCAGACCTACAATATCTCAAGAAGTCCCAGGTACTGCAGCCACCACAACAAACACAATCTCCCCTTCGCTTCCTCCACCTGGTACTCCTGAGACTCACCCCACCACAGCCTCCACAGAAGCTCCATCAGATATTGTCCCTCCCACTCTCAGACCTGGAACTGAAAAGCCAACTACAGAGACAACTCATCAACCGACCAGCAAAGCAGAGGTTCAGACAAAATCTACAACCGAGCCATCCCCACCTTGGTCTCCACTGCTCACAACTACCTCTACTCCACCTCCAAGGCCGACAGCCTCCCAGGATAAAGTCACCACTCGGCTTGTTTCCACTGCCAGAACTACACCTGCTGCATCGACTACCACTTCTCGTACAGTCACTGTCAGAACGACACCAAGAGTCCCTGTGACGACACGAGTTACCCCAAGAGTCACGTCGACTCAGAGATCAACGATCAGACCGGTGACTTCAAGGGTTACAACAGCAACAAGGCCCACGACAGAGGCTCCTACATCCACCACTCTTCTCCTACCAAGCCCAGGTACTACAACCACATCAGGAGTACCCTCTGCCACATCTACAGAGTCTTCCACAACTTCAAGCATGACTGAAACGACCTTGGCCCTAACCACACCAGTGCCTGTTCCTCCTCAAACAACAGTCGCAGTAACTACAGGAGTCCCAACACAGACCACCAGAGAGTCCACCACCTCTGAGAAAACCATGACGATCGATGACGTGTTGCCGTCTTCAGCCAAAGCTGTAACACCTCCACCTGAAACACCAGCCTCCACCCAGAGGCCTCCCTCCTCAACTTCAGTCGCAGTAACCACTTCAGAACAGAGAACAGAGCAGGACAGAGTGGATCATACCTCACCAGGTGCAACAACACCTTCAACTTCAACGTTACTCAAACCAACCAGACGCACAACCGAGGGGGCGGCATCCACTGCTGTGTCACCTATGAGGACGTGCACAGTAAGTGTTTTTTAATATGAAGAGCAAGATCCTTCATGTGCTTTGTCTTTTTTCACGTTAATTTGATACCAAATTCTGGTATTTGTGACATCCTGCCATTGTTCTGTCAGTCATTCAATCAAACTTTATTCATATAGCACTTTTCATACAAGAAAATGTCACACAAAGTGCTTTACAAACAGACAGATAAATTAAAACAAGGAAGTATGACCCAAATCCACTCTGCCCAACCCCCTAACCCTCCCACCCTGCAATCCATGCACAGTTTTTGTCAAATATATCATAAATAGAAGACAATAGTAAAGCAGGAACATTTCTGTACCCAGTACGCACTGAGGAAACACCATCTTAAAGGTTTAAAATGAGTAAATACTAGAAGTTAGGTTAAAGTGTAAAATTAAAAATATCATCAAATAGAATAAAATAAATTAAAATAAAGTAAAAAAATAAAATAAAAGGGTGCTATAATGAGAAAAAAACACTTCAAGTTCAAACAGGGGAATAAAACACTTAAGAAGAATTGGGGAAAAACGATACAACAAAGGATAAACTACTAAAAGGTAATTCTCAAGTTAAAACAGAATAAGATAAAACCTTAATTACTAAAACAAATTAAGATTAGTACATACAATTCAGGTAAAAGCCAGACTAAAGAGGTTGGTCTTGAGTTTGCTTTAAAAACATTAAGTGCAGCCCTCAGATCTTCAGGTAGGCTGGGCCATTGACGGGACGTAGTAACAAAAAGATGCTTGACGTAAGTTTTTGTTCTAACTTTGGGAATTGTTAACAGAGAACTTCCTGAAGACCTGAGGGCTCTGCTGGGCTTATAGAGTAAAAGCAAATCAGATAAATAAGAAGGGACAAGACCATTAAGAGCTTTAAAAAACAGTAAAAGAATCTTAAAATCTATTCTAAAATCTATTCTGTCAGCAGTTAAAGTTGTGCAGCAGCTCAGGGTGGCAAGCCTACAGCATAGACAGTAGAGAGAACTGCACTGAACTGACCAATTATCACAGGGCGGACTAAGCTCATGTGGGAAAGGAGGCTTAAAGCGTCAGGAGCTTCAGCAGAGCATCTCCAGAGGGTAACCTGACACACCAGATGGACCGATAAATATATTTCACTTGTCCTTTTGGACCACAGCCAATAGAAAGTGTTTGGGAATGGACAGAATCTTTCAGAAGCATATCCGGCAGGTGATTGGACAATTGTTCCGTCAGTCACATTCATTACGGGCCAATCAGATAATCTACTAGGCCGGCACTACTGCTGTGGTGTAAAGAACAAAATTGGAGCCACTTCGTAAAAGAAAATTTGCCAAAAACATTTCGGAAGTGGAGTGAAAATATCCTTTCTATAGAGAAATACTTTCAGTGCTATTAGTTTTCCATTTTGTATAAAAATGTAGTCCAGAAATAACAAAACTGAAACTGTTAGCATCTATGCTAATCTCTGTAGAAGCAGTCACCCTGCTGTTGTCTAGCTCATAGCTCCACCTCTTTCTTCTTTAAAGGACTCTGATTGGGCCGTCCCACTTCGGGCCGAGCACAGTCGTTGTAGATCTGAGCTTGGCAGTATGGATCTGCCTGATTACAGACACTGACTCAGGCAGATCCAGCTGCACTGCAAGGTTAGATCAGGGGAACATGTACATGCATTTACAATAATGTGTAAAATACGCAACTGAAAATCAGATTTTTTTTGTCTCTTATTTTGGGAACCACTGCTTCAGAGGAACCTTGCTGTAATTTTATTTGCCTAAATAGGCGTGGTTTATGACCAAGAGTTCTCCTGTCTACAACAGTTCTAACTCATTTCTGTTGCTCTTTGTCTCTTTCCAGCCTCCATACGCTGAGATTGTGGACGAGTGCACAAAGTACATCTGCGTCAACAACCAGCTCGTCCTGTTCAACAAATCCCAGAGCTGCCCTTTCACCTCTGACCCTCCAAACTGTGGCCTGCTCGGCTTCGCCATCCTCGTCAATGGAGACAAGTGCTGCCCCAAGTGGGACTGTCCATGTGAGAGAAAACATTTTTGAGTTACGAGGAGAAAAGAAGCTCCCTGTTTAGCCGAGGCCAAAGGAAAACGATGCAGACTTACCTCCTGTTTTTCATTTACCTGGCCTGGGGAGGTTTCCCCTGGATGCATTGCTGTGACTGTTTCCTGATTTTCATTGTCTTGTCTTCTTTACTCAGGTCGCTGCTCAATGTTTCCAGACCTGAGTGTGATCACATTTGATGGGAACAGTGTTGCCATTTACAAAGCTGCGTCATATGTGGTGACCCAGCTGCGAAATGAGACCGTGAGCATCCTGGTTCAGGAGTGTCCTGCTGATTCAGAATCACCTGTGAGAGCCCATTTTTCACCCTGCAGGTCTAACTCGAAGTCGCTTAGCTGCTGTTACTTATGAAAAGCTGTTTGGGCATTAAACTGATATCGATGATGTCAACCATAGTTCAGCTCTACTAGGACTCAAATTTGGAGTACATGTACTCAATTTTGGTCAACCAGTGCCAAACAATCTCACTAATACCACTAGTAAGCCTTATATGCTTATAAAGGGGTTTTGAAAATATACGACCAATCAGGGTACTGGATTTGGTTATAATCCCTCCTACTTCATATGCATTAGGACTACTGTTACTTCTAGTGAATATTTTGGCTTTAGCAGTACTACTAGGAGACTAAAACACTCTTCTAATACTACTAGTAAGATATTTTGAGTTTACCAGTAGTATTAGTAAACCAAAATTTTGTTTTAATAGTAAAAGTTTTTGGCACACTAGTGCGTGAGTAGACCTTTCTAGTAAAGGCAAAATTGCCTACTAGTAAACCTTTGAGTTTTTACTATTAACATTTTTTAAGCCTGCTCGTACTTCTCGTAACGTAAAGCTGTCTACTAGTAGGTGTTTTTGCTTTACTAATAAGACTTCTCACACATTTGTGTGCCAAAAAACTTTCCTGGTAAAACCGAATTTTAATTTACCAGTGCTATTAGTAAACTCAAAATATCTCACTAGTAGTACGAGTAGACTGTTTTTAGTCTACTGGTAGTACTAGTAAAGCCAAAATATTCACTAGTAGTACTAGTAGACCTAATGCAAATGAAGTCGAAGGGATTATAACCAAATCCAGCACCATAATTGTTTGTAATATTTTCAAAAGCCAATAGGAAGCCTGAATTTGCTTTTCCCCACCCAGTATTAGCATATAAGGCTTACTAGTAGTACTAGTGAACATTTTTAAGTTTACTAGTGCTACTATATATCACCAATATCATTTTTATGCACCAAAGGCTTTCCGTAGTTACTCATTATAACCATATGTCGTTTTTTTTCTCAAGCTTCTCTGGAATTTCACCAACCTGTGCCTCGTGGCGCTGAACATCACCCATGGTTCAAACCACATCATCATCAACAGGCTGCAGAGGAGGGTAAACACGATCATGTCCACATCGGTCTCACAGCAAAGTCAAAATATATAAAACTGTGTGGTTTCACGTGTTCTTGTCTTTCAGCTCTATGTCAATGCTCGGTATGCTAAGCCTCGATTCAAGAAGTACGGCTTTGAGATATACGACACAGGAAACATGTACCTGATCCGCAGCCCGGCTGGTCTCAAGCTGCAGTGGTATCACAGCACCGGCATGATGGTGATCGACACTGACGGCTCCAGTAACAAGCTCCCCACCATGGGCCTCTGTGGTAAGAGCAGGTCCTACAAGAGTTCACCATTCTGGTAGATTTGACCTTGACCTTAATCCTGACCTTCATGATGCAGCAGTGTTGGTCACAAACATTTCTGTAGCTGTTTTACTGATTTTGAGTTGCTAAAGCATTAGCATGCATTAAAAATGATTCTGTACGAAAATCAAGAACGATTAATTTGATGTTTTTGTGGAAATCCAAGGGTTCTGCGATGGAGACCCGACAAATGATCTAACATTGGCGAACGGCACCACGGTGGGCGCTAACGAGGACCCGGCTCTCTTCATCGACAGCTGGCAGGTTCCCAACACCACCAGCTACGTCAGCCACAGCCGCCGCCGAGAGCACAACTGCTCCACCAGCGACTGCTCCAGCTGCCTCCACATGCTGCAGAACAACGTCTTCTCCCCCTGCCACACCTTCGTACGTGAATCAGTAAATCAGCAGTTAGCAACTGAAATAAGGACTTATTCAATACCTTCTCTCAGACCTGGAGATCTGGTTCAGCGTTTGTTTTGACAGCACTTTTTGATTCAGTTTTAGTTTTAGTCTTCTGCCTAAATCGTCTTTAAGTTTTAGTCATAATTTAGTCATCTAAATTGTTTTAATTTTAGTCTAGTTTTAGGTGATGAAATTTCACAACATTTTAGTCGATGAAATCTACTGTAAATTTAGTCGACTAAAATATGAAGTATAAGGGGTAAGGCATTTTTATGTTTCCTTGAATTTCTGAAGTCATGTTTTACACTTGGATAAAATCAAACATCTAATAACCCTTTACTGAATGCTAGTAAAGTCTGAATGTATAAATGAACAGAAACAAATTGAACTTTTGTGTGAAATGCAGTCACCTTTATTTAGGCTACCTGGCAGAGCATCTCAGTTACAATACCAGAACTGACAACAAACAGTGAACCTGCTCTACATGAATATATCAATTCATAAAGAGAGGAGCTCTGATTGGATCGCTCCACAACTTATCCCACCACCACCAAGCTAAGGCAGCTGTGATTGGATGTCCCTCTGAACTCATCCAACCTTTCCACACAACCAAAGTAGCTGTGATTGGATATATTCCTAACTTGTCTCTACTTTCTACATGACCAAATTAGGTCTGGTTGGATTAAGTCTCTGTCAAACATTTTAGTCTGGTTTTTATTTGTTAATGAAAATGTCAGTTAATGTAGTTTGAGTTTTTGTCCATGTGCACTTGTTTTTATTAGTTACTGTCTAGTTTTTGTCAGGGGAAAAAAGGTTGTTGATGAAAACTATGACGAAAATAATTAGTCAACAAAATTAACCAAGTACTTAAGACTAATGCAGCATTTTGATGGTGGAATAAAACTTAATGAAGTGGTAACCCATCTGTATTAAACATTTACATGATTATTTCTGTTGTCAGGTCCCGCCGAGCACATTCTGTGAGCTCTGGGTGCGTGACGCGGAGTACGTCAACAACCAGTGTGTGGCTCTGGCTGCTTACGTGGCTTCATGCCATAAATTCAACATCTGCATCGAGTGGAGGCGTCCGGATCACTGCCGTAAGCTTAAGGGGATCGTTCAGTATTTCTGAAGTTGGGCTGTATGAGGTACTTGACAACAGTCAGTGTGGTGGCCAAATGAGCTCCCAGCAGCACTGTGCCTTTGAGGAGATCAAGTTGAAACCACCAGAAAGGTACACTGCTGTGAATGGGTTCAGTTATGTTGTGTAATTGTGTGAGTTTTGCGTAAAAATGAGCCATGAAACTATGTTGGATCGAATGTATGATTGGCTTTATTTTCCCTAAATATGAGTCAATATGAGCAATGAGTGATGATAACGTTTCCTTTAAGGGTGATGTTCCTTTTAAGAAATGTCATCCTACTTTTAAGGATGGAGCAGGAGATCGACAGGCGAATCAGTGTGGCGTCGGCAGTGATGTTGACTCTGCACATGTCCGTCGTGGTGAAGATGGAGCTGAGTCGAAAGGCAAAGCTCTCAGTTTACCGCTCGATCTTCTTTCCTACCCTCACATATGGTCACGAGCTGTGGGTAGTGACTGAAAGAACAAGATTATGGATATAAGTGGTCCAAATGAGTTTCCTCTGCAGGTTGTTCCCTTAGAGAGAAGCTTGGTCATCCAGGAGGGGCTCAGAGGAAGAAGATGGTATGGATGGTCGGGTGTTACTTTTCCTGTCGATGCACAGGCTTACAATTATTGGGCTTTACCTTTGACCTGCAAGCCTATACTGACAAACCTTCCTGGTAAAGTGCTTTGAAATTTCTTGCCCAATCATACATCCTACCCAACACAGCACCGTTGCTTTTTTTATGTTCAGCTCACACAATTACGCAAACCAACTGTACCCACCAACAACAGTGTACCTCTCTGGTGGTCTCAGCTCGCTCTCCCTAAGCCACTTGACTGACTGTTGTCAAGCACCTGATACAACCCAACTTCAGAAATGCTGAACTATAAGTTTCATTGAATGATCTGTAAATTAAAAATTCAAAAACCTCACGGCCAAACTGGAGGAAGATATTTTGGCACACATCAGTAAAATCTGGCCATTTCAAAAACTGTTGCGAGAAAAGATGAATGAGTGAAGATGTACATTTACTCAGCTACGACCAAACACTTGAAACAAACAAAAACATGACTTAACTCATTTTTTAAACTTGAAGCTTTCAACTCTTCAGACTCCACACTTGTGTCAGGAATGAAGTCTCAGATCAAGTTTTGTGTTTTTAGGCACTGACATGTTTGTGTCTCCTGCAGCGTTTTTGTGTCCTGACACCCTGCGGTACCAGGCCTGTCTGCCTGCCTGCACCTCTCAGTCCTGTCCAAACCACGACTTTGACTCAGACCCTGATCACTGTTCAGGACTGACTGAGGGCTGCGTCTGTCCTGAAGGAACGCTGCTCCACCGACCATACTCCGCCCTCTGCATCTCCCCAGAGAAGTGTGGTAAGATGACCGTTTATTCATCTGTACTATTTATATCAATCAGTCTTTATTTGTATAGCACCAGTTCATAACAAGTGTTATTTCAAGGCACTTTGAAGACAAACTCTTCATTCATAGACACACATATGGGCATATATACAAATACATATAATATATATATTTGTATATACACAAACATCCATCCAGAGTTTATGATAGAGACAAACCCATGGATGCCCAGATCATAAATCTGTCCTCATCACATTTGTCTCTGCTGAATATGGATTCAATCAATCAGTCAATCTTTATTTGTATAGCACCATATTTGTTGAATATAAATGTAGTAAAGTTTAGCCCCTTGAGATGTGGCATCTCATTTTCAGAGGGACTTCATGTCTATGTGGTTGTAAAGATAGTTACTATGGATGAATCATCAATACAACCATGGACAGAGAGATCAATCTAATATTAACATTAATATCTTTCATGAATATAATCTGGAGAGAAATTATGCTGATTAATATAGCAGCATCTGGCTGAACTGCTGTTAAAATGGTTTAACTGGTCTGAAAATATGAATTTATGTTAAATGATATCATTTCTGATGATGGTTGATGGTAACCAGAGTTGTATGATTTTCCCCAGCCTGCACCGACAGCTCCGGTCACCCTCGTGCACATGGCGAGGTGTGGAAAGCCTCAAAAGACGCCTGCTGCCTGTACCGCTGCGAGAACGACAGGATCATCCCCATCGAGTACAACTGCTCCAACATGGCGGCTCCCGTGTGCCAAAGAGCCGGAGAGGTGATCATCAGCCTTGCTGACGACACCAGCTGCTGCCCCAAGAGAGTCTGCGGTGAGGCCACCAGGGTCACAAGCAACCTCTGACTTATCAGTGCAAACATATGAAAAATAAAGTTCAGCTGGTACCATCTGAGACCTCCTGTGATGTTCATCGACCTGTAGGACCGTTAAAGGGATACACCAACATCTTGTCTCACTCCTGAGTCCATGACAAGCAGATAGACTCCATTCTTTAGACTGTGCTGCAGTAACAAGGAAGAGACGGGCAGAGCTCGCCCACCGCTAATTAGCTTAGCTCAAACACTGGGAGTCAATGGGTAGAGTTAGCCTACCTCTGCCTACAGTCATCAGATAAACTCTTCAGCAGCTGTAAACGTTTATGTTACGTTATCTGTTTTTAGACTAGGATGAGCACTTTGTGCTTGTGTTAACTATTTCACTGCCTAGCTTCTCTACGTGCATGCTCAGCTTCCAAAACATGTAGTTCCTCCTCCGAATATTCTGGTTCAGTGAGGTAAGGTTGTGGATCCTCTCTGACAAAGTCGGCCATAATCCTTTGTACTTCTCTTCTTCTACTCTAGATTATGTAACATAACATGTTAGAAAAAAAAAAGAGTCACAACAAGCACACAGGACCGTTTAGAGTTGCTGAAGAGTTTATCTGATGACTGTAGGTAGAGGCAGGCTAACAATACCCACTGACTCCCACTGTTTAGGCTAAGCTAATTAGCGGTGGGTGAGCTCTGCAAGTCTCTTCTTTGTTACTGCAGCACAGTCTAAAGAATGGAGTCTACCTGCTTGTTATGGACTCAGGAGTGAGGCAAGACATGAAAACAAAAAAATGGTGGCATATGCCTTTAAGAAAACTGATAACATGATGATGTGTGACTGCAGTGTGTAACCAGAGCCTGTGTGAGCTGTTCCCTCCTGAGTGTAAATATGGAGAGAAGCCCGTGTCCTACTACAGACAGGACTCCTGCTGTCCGGACTACGTGTGTGGTGAGTTTCCTCATGCAGTGATTAACCAGCTTTACTTTATTACAGTCAGTTATTACAGTTCAGACTCAACAATCATCGGTGGTTCTGTCGTATTCTGTGTTGATAAAACTGGATGAAAACAAAAACCTTCAGTAAAGAAACGAACACTTTCAGAATATCGATGTGATTCGCCATGTTATGGTGTGTTGTTTACTTCTGCCTGAGTAAAACAGAATAACACTCTCCCACTTTGGTTCTGCTTAAACTGGTGTGAACGTGGGCCGGTTCACTAGAAGCACTTAGGCTCTGAGAATCCACCATGGAACCGGTTCCAGAACCAGAACTGTGCTGGTGTGAAAGCCCTCACTGAGGCCCTCCTGGTTAAAGAAAGTTAAATAAAATAAAATAAATCATATTTAATCGCTGTAGGGCACACACCTCGTACCTCTCCATCTTTCATGAGTCTTTGTTTTTAGAATAGTGCCTCTCATGCTGGCGAGTCTGTTTTATGAAATAATATCAAAAGTACAAAAAAATATTTGTGATCAGGACAAAACATTTATTCACTCAGTTGTGAAGTATTTTTTTCATTTCCTGTTAGGGAGCAATTTTAGAGATGAGAGATTTGTGCTAAACATATGTGCTCACATATTATCTTAGAAAGCTGTTGGAAGAATGTTTTTACATTTTCTGTATGAAGCATTTTCTCCACTAATTTTTAATTTTCAACAATTGTAAATACCGCTACTATATTTTATTCTATTTTGTTTGTTTGCTATTTGTACAGTTTATTGATCCGTATATTTCATATTTTATTTTATTTTACTGACCTGTAATCCATGATACCATACCCCTGTACTTACCCCTGTACTGCTGCAACACTGAAGTTCCCTTCTGGGGATCAATAAAGATAATCCAATCTAATCTTTCATGGCGACAGTATCTTGGCGGTCGTCTCTGCTTTTATTGCTCTTTTCATTTTTATCACGAGACATCAATAAGCACATTTCATACATGTTTAACCTTCAGTGTAAAGTTCCTGAGTGATTGGGCTCCTTGGTTCCTCTTTATTGTTTTCTGCAGAGTGCGACCCTGACCTCTGTGAGTCCGATGTTCCCGCCTGCAGAGATGACCAGACGCTGGTCGCCACCAGAGCCGACGGCAGCTGCTGCCTCGCCCACATCTGCAGTCAGTTCACGCTCTTCCTCACTGTGCAATCTTTTGATTATTGATCAGCAGGTTAGTTTAGATTAATGATGTTTTTCAGTGTGTTCTTCGTGTGCGGAGACGCCCCCCACGTGTCAGGACGGCGAGGTGCTGACGGTGGACGGTAACACCACAGACCACTGCTGCCCCGCCTACCAGTGTGGTGAGAGTGCAGCGAACAGCAGCCGTGATGTTGAACACATGAATCTGCAGCTTTTGACTGTGTGTTTGTGTCTGCAGTGTGCGAGCCGTACAGATGTCCTCAGCTGAGTTGTCCTGTTGGGATGTCGGTGTCGTCCGTCTCCTCTCCGGGTCGATGCTGCCCAAACCGAACATGTGGTACGATGTGTGGAGCCGGCTGCAGCAGGAACATTTACAATAAAATATTCACTTTTTTATTTTTTTATTTTTTTTTATTGAGATAAGATTTCCACATGTCCATAAATCAAACCATTCCATACATTGTCGTTTTTGTACCACATTAAGAATAAGGAAAAAAATAATAAAAAATAATATGTATTTTTTTTATTTAAAAAGGAGGGGGGGGGGATACCCTATGGATTGAAATTAAAGGTTTTGAAAGGCAGGGGAAAAAATACAAAGTCTGGGACTGGGGCTAAAGTAATTTGGAAAGGTTTATTAAAACCTTAAAGTCCTGATATAATCCCATAGACTTTTAGATGAAGGAGGACATGCTAACTGTCTTCTGAGTTTTACTGCACCACTCAGTCATAATAAGTGCCGTCATTAACTGAGCAAAAATGTGTATTTGTTGTTGGTAGTCTCAGTTTAAAGTCCAAGCACAGCTGAATTTCATGGGGTTGAAAATAATTGATGCAATTTGTGTTTCCAGAGTGTTCCTGTGAAAAGATCTCCTCGCCGAAATGTGGCCTGGTATGTCCTGTTTCTTAATATTCTCTCTGCTTGGATCCCGAGTGTTTTTTTTGATCACTTACTTTTTTTATTGATAATTTCTTCATCTACACACATGTAAGACATACATGAACAAAACACAATCAAAACAATAAAAAATATGAATAATATTTTGTGCTGACAAAGAAGTTACATCTGTGGTTTTTATATTTTTCTTTTTTTGTAAATCTCTTTTTATTGGGAGAAGATTTCCACACATCCATAAGTCATACCAATCCATACATTGTCCTTTTTTGTACCACATTAAGAAGAAGAAAAAAAAAATAATGAAAAAAAAAAAAAAAGAAAATTTTAAAACATAAAAAATGAGGGGAATACCCTATAAGGTAAAATTTAAGGTTTAAAGGAAGGAAAAAAGCAGTTTTAACATTTTCTCTGTTTAAGCATGGAAGGGTTCCCCCAAAATCCTGTATAGCATCCTTCAGCATGTCTTATTTATTTCATTTTTCTGAGTGCATTCGAGGGGTGAGACTTTACAATAGGTCAATAAAAAAAACAAACAGAAAAGATAAACTGAAAACAAAAGTTTCATTCTGAACTAGTAAAACATGTCTTTTTATAATGCTCTTTTTTTAAAGCCGTCATGATTTCTGATTTCTGGTTGTCTTGATCTGTTTTATGTCTTTCTGTGAAAAAATCCTGTTTTTCCTTTTGTGTTTTGCAGGGAGAGGCTGCGCAGCTGGACCGAGCTTTTCTATCTGACCCTCAGAACCATTGTGCCTGCAAGAGATACAAGTGTGGTGAGTGCTGCAGGAGGGACAAACCTGTCCAGCTTTAAGATGGAAAAACTCAGACCTCTACTGCTTTTCTACATAAGATATAAAATGTGGACTATGACCAAAGTGAAAATGCTGAAGTAATTTTAACTAAAAAAGCACTCAGAAAGCGCAGGCCTCAACCAAGCAGTTCAGTTCCCGCAGTGGTTTTTCCACAACCCCTGTATAAGATACTATTCTGGATCACCAGATCCAGAACAGAGCCAGGATCCAGACCAAACTCAACACATACGTGGAGGTTGTTATCCTGTATGAACACAACATGTTTTGGGAACATCACTGTATATTTTGATTTTATATGAAGTATTGAATGTTGTCAATGGGATTTCCCATTATAAAGTTCAATGTTATTTTGTGACATCAATCTGGATCAGATCCAAATCAAATTTACCTTGATGATAGAGACATGGACCCCATTTGATCCTGTGAAACTGGAAGTGAATCTGTTAAGAAATGGCAGAGACATGACTTTTAAAATTCTGCCCATTGTTATCTTATGGGATTTTTTGAAATTTTGGGAAATTTTTGCATCCAGAATATATATGTATCGCCACCAAAATCTAATCATTTCTAAGCTGGTTCAATACCAACATCTCCTGAAAATGTCAGCAAAATCCATCCAGTAGTTTTTGTGTAATCTTGATAACAAACAAACAAACGCCATCAAAAACATGACCTCCTTTGCGGAGGTAAAAAGCTCTGTGCACTCTGACCTCTTGCTCCTCTCCTGTTTTCTAATGTGTCTGTTTAGTGCGAGAGGCGGTGTGTGTGTTTGGCGAGCGCAGCGTGCTGCGGCCCGGGCAGACTCTGGTGGAGCACGATGAAAACGGTTTGTGTCACAGCCGCCAGTGCAGCCGCAACATGGACCCTGCGAGCGGCTTCCACCTGCTGCGCACCAGCAGCATCAACTGCTCCGCCAACTGCAGACCAGTAAGACCAACAAACACACCCACACCAGAACAATCACATACACATCTAAATACAGATAGTCAGCCCTGTTAACCAGTCCTTTATGGGTAAGTACACTTTTCTCTTCACACCTGTTTGGAAAGCCGTTTTATGCTCAGAGTGATATTCACTGTAGTTCAGCTCTGCTAGTACTCAAATTTAGAGAACATGTACTCAATTTTGGTCAACTAGTACACGAGTAGACTTTACTAGCTTTATACACTAATAAGGGGGCGGGGAAAAGCAAATTCAGGCTTCCCATTGGCTTTTGAAAATACTACAACCAATCAGGGTGCTGGATTTGATTATAATCCCTCCTACTTCATTTGCATTAGGTCTACTAGTACTACTAGTGCATCTTTTGGCTTTAGTAGTACTTGTGTTTTACTAGTAAAGGTTTTGGGCACACTAGTGCGCAAGTAGACCTTACAAGTAAAGTGTTAGTTGTAGTACTAGTAAACTTAAAAAATGTTACAAGTATAAACTCAAAGCTTTACTTGTAGTATGAAGTATCAAAATATCTGACTAGAAGTACTGGTAGACTGGTTTAAGTCTAGTAGGTTAAGTTATTAGTAGTACTAGTAAAGTCAAAAGATTCACGAGTGGTACTTGTTGACCAAATACAGGATTACCTCACAAACCGACCGCAGTGTGTGAGGGCACGGGGCTGTGTATCTGACATGGTGGTCTGCAGTACAGGGGCCCCACAGGGAACGGTGCTGGCTCCGTTCCTCTTCACCCTGTACACGGCCGACTTCATGTACAGGTCAGACAGCTGCCACCTGCAGAAGTTCTCTGACGACTCTGCGATTGTCGGCCTCGTCACCGAGGACGATGACCGGGAGTACAGAGGACTGACCCAGGACTTTGTGGACTGGTGCCTACGGAACCACCTCCTGATCAACGCGAGGAAGACCAAGGAACTGGTGGTGGACTTCCGTAGGCGTAGACCCCCCCACCCAACACCGGTGAACATCCAGGGCTCGGACATTGAGATTGTGGACTCTTACAAATACCTGGGTGTTCACCTGAACAATAGACTGGACTGGTCTGACCACACGAGTGCTCTCTACAGGAAGGGCCAGAGCAGACTGTACCTGCTGAGGAGACTGAGGTCTTTTTGGGGTGCAGGGAGCTCTCCTGAGGACCTTTTTTGACTCTGTGGTGGCATCAGCCATCTTTTATGGAGTGGTCTGCTGGGGCAGCAGCATCTCGGCTGCAGACAGGAACAGACTGGACAGACTGATCAGGAAGGCCAGCTCAGTCCTGGGGTGCCTCCTGGACTCAGTGCAGGTGGTGGGAGAAAGGAGGATGCTGGTGAAGCTGGCATCCATGCTGGAGAGGGACTCCCACCCCCTGCAGGACACTCTGACAGCCCTGTGCAGCTCCTTCAGTGACAGGCTGCGTCACCCGAAGTGCGTGAAGGAGCGTTACCTCAGGTCTTTCCTGCTGCTGTTAGACTTTACAACCAGCACTGCTCCCAGTCACCATAAACTGAACAATTATCTAATGTGCAATTACAATGTACAATTACTGTGCATCTCTATTGACAATGTGCAATTCATCCATGTGCAATCACTTACATTCATCTGCAATTACTTGGTGAATGTGTAAATAATCCTTATAGGATTGCTTTTTAGTTTCTGTATTCAAGCCCTTTTTATATTTATACTGGTAGAATAATGTAAATACTACTATTTTTCATGCTATTTTTTATACCATTTTTATACTTATTCTTTATCAACGCTGTCCCCTTTGCTGCTGTAACACTGCAAATTTCCCCGTGTGGGACGAATAAAGGTTTATTCTATTCTATTCTATAAAGAAGGAGGCTTTCTAACCAAATCCAGCACCCTGATTGGTCGTAATATCATCAAAAGCCAATGGGAAGCCTGAATTTGCTTTTCCTGCCCCCTTATTAGCGCATAAGGCTTACTAGTATTACTAGTGGACATTTTTAAGTCTACTAGTAATACTAGTAGGCCCAAAACAGTCCACTAGTAATACTAGTGATACTTTTTGCTTCACTTGTAAAGTCTACTCGTGCATTAGTTGACCAAAAGTGAGTACACATACTCCAAATTTGAGTACTAGTAGAGCTGAGCTATGGTTGATATAGATATCAATTTCATGCCATACTCTTGAATATGATCATAGGAACAAACTGAACTTCCCTGACGTTCTTTTGACTCCGATAACTGCGATGTTTCAGAATCAGATGTACATCCCTCCGAAGGATCAGTCCACATGTTGTGGAGTCTGTAAGAATATTTCCTGCCTCTATGAGCATGAGAATGGGACAACAGTTCTCTATAAGGTACATTAATTATAAATTGCATTTTATCATTTATTCCTAAATGTCTCTCACAGTCATTGGTTCTAGCACTACAGAGCCTCTTCAGTCCATCTGTTGTTGTTTGTGTTGTTTTGACGTGGATGTTGTTGTTTTTTCAGCCGGGTAGGTCCTGGGTCTCAAACTGTATGAAGTTTGACTGCACTGACACTCTGTCTGGACCTACTCTGATCTCCTACTCCTTCAGCTGCCCGCCATTCAATGAAACCGAGTGTATGAAGGTCAGCAAACGCTCACTGTTCTTCCTCGTGTTCAGACTGACTGGCTGTCACACACTTACTTTCTCTTTTTAGGTGACATATTTTCGTCCAACTCTTGATACAGACGGAGCCACTTAGAGTTTCCTCACTTTCCTTGGCAGTCTTGGCTGGTCCATGACAGGAAGGTGCTAGTGAGATCCCCCATGATGACGAAAATCTTACTAATTATACTTAGGCTCTAACATTTTTCAAACTTTTATACATTTTTCATAAATAATCAGAATAAACGAAGAATTTTCTAGATTTAGATTAGATTAGATAGAACATCACCTCATTCAGATCCCAACTCAAAACTCACCTGTTCAAACTGGCATATTCCCTCTAACTGGACATTGTTCACCCCACTTGCTTTTATGTTAAGGTTTTGTTTTTAAAGTGTTTGCAATGGTTGATGCTTTTATGCTTTTTACTCCTGTAAGGTGACCTTGGGTGACTTGAAAGGCGCCCCCAAATAAAATGTATTATTATTATTATTATTATTATTATTAACTTTATTAATCCCCTTGGGAAACACTCCCTCAGAGAAATTGGATTTTCTCTCACCGTGACGGTTACAGCGCTCATTTCTTTTGCTTTCACAGGAAAAAGGGGACATTCAGGTCACCTCTGTTTTGCAAAAAGCTTATCTAAAAATGTTACGAGCTGAAAAACTGCTCCAAGGTCAGAAAAGTGTTCATATTACAGTTTAATTTATTAATTATATATGTAAATTACAACATGTGTATATATATATATATATATATATATATATATATATATATATATATATATATATATATATATATATATAAAATATATGTGTATATATATATATATATATATATATATATATATATATCATGTATATTGGTACTATTTTATCCCACACCACAAACACAAACACTGAAAACGACCACAAAACAAATAAATGAACAATTAAATATGAATATATCCATCTATCTATCTATCTATCTATCTATCTATCTATCTATCTATCTATCTATCTCACTCCCTTCCTTGTTATTACTCATTGTTGCTCTTTAACTGCTCGTGTTCTGGAGGCTTTAAAAATGTTTCTTCCCAAATTTCAGAGACTTTTGATTTGCACAAAATCTCAGACATCGAGTCTCCTCCCCGATATGAAGCCAAAAGAATGATATTTCTCTCTGCTTCTTTGCTAACATGTTGACTCTCATTTGCTCTCAGATCGGAGGAACTGTCGTAAGTTATATGGACGGATGCTGCAGGACGTGTGAGTATCTGCTCTGAGCGTAGCCTCCATTAGCTTAGTTAGCGTAGCTCTGTAGGCTGCAGCTGACACTGAAGAGCTCGTCTGCTGCTCAACATGTTTCCGACATGTTTGCCCTTCAGTTTGTCTTTTTCAGCCCCAAATCAACCACATGTTCAGAATTGGATCCTAGCTCTTGTAATTATCTGCTGTTTATTCAGATTAGGAGGTCTGATCAGGAGATCTGTCTGCATGCTCTTCAGTGATACAGCTTATTAAACTTAACAGAATTTAAGAATCGCTGAAAAGCATCCGACAGAAGCAAAGTGGGTTTGTGGTTTATGTGCTGCAGCTTACCATCATGTACCGATCCCACCAGGTACTGGATTCTCTCTGTTCCCCTTCCCCACTAGTCCTTTGACTCCCACAGTTAACACAAACTGTGAACGAGGTACAAAACACAACAAGGCTTGTCAGTGCCATTGTTGATATTCAACAATGTACTCCCTCCAAAAATGACAAAGATAAGACACGACAAAGAGAACATACCCCCCTCTGCAGATCAGTCCTCACAACTGATGACTCATTTCAGGTCTTTGAGGAATAATGTTCAATAAATGTGACAATAAAACAACAAAAATGCATCAAAATCCAAAATATCATCAGATGGTGAAGTCGTTTCTCTTCAATCACTGTGTAACTTGTATGTAGCCTCCCCTTTCAGGATGATGTCTTCAGTTCTTTCTTCAAGGGATACGCCAACTTTTTCTTTGTTTTCATGTCTTGCTTCACTCCTGAGCCCATGACAAGCAGATAGACTCCATTCTTTAGACTGTGCTGCAGTAACAATGAAGAGACGGGCAGAGCTCACCCACCACTAATTAGCTTAGCTCAAACACTGGGAGCCGATGGGTAGCGTTAGCCTGCCTTTGCCTACAGTCATCAGATAAACTCTTTGCAAGCCATTCTTAAATGCAGATTATGGCTCACCCACGACTGTGAATACGTTCTCATCGTTCACTTCAAAGAGTTGTTCTAAAGACTCGACTCGTTCACGAACATTACATCTCGAGTGCAAACCACCGCAGAAGTAAGTCAACAAAACAAAGCCTCTGTTCAGGAGCAGAAGAAGATAATACGATGATAGCAGAAGATAACGTAACATAATTTGGTAAAAAATGAGTCACAACAAGCACGCAGGACCATTTAGAGTTCTTGAAGAGTTTATCTGATGACTGTAGGCAGAGGCAGGCTAACATTACCCACTGACTCCCAGTGTTTGAGCTAAGCTAATTAGCAGTGGGTGAGCTCTGCCCGTCTCTTTCTTGTTATTGCAGCACAGTCTAAAGAATGGAGTCTATCTGCTTGTCATTGACTCTGGAGAGAGGAAAGACACAAAAAGAAAAAAAGCTGGTGTTTTCCTTTAAGATGAAAAAAAAAAACAATCTGAAAACTTTAATTATCAGGCTGGGCCAAAAATGCCGTCACAGTCGAGAGGACAGGACCAAATTTTGCCCCCCTCCCCGTGGACTATAAAGACATAGGTCCACCACAGTTGAACTCTTCTCCCCATTTAGCACTGTCTGGGCAGTGCATTGTTGATTGCCAACAATGTACTGTTGGTAGTGTTGGTTGGTAGAGGCCCAGTAGCGGGCTTAGACGTCTGATCTTGGTTGGTGTGTGGGACCTTTTGTAGAAGATCTGCATGCTGTAGTGCTGCTTGGCCACCGGAGGGCGCTGTGAGGGAGGCTGAAGCTGCTCTGAGGCTTTTGACCTGCAAAGAAACACAACAACAAACATCTCGATGTTCTTTTAAAACGTGAGGGTAACAGAGTTTGACATTTGGAAGGTTTTTTTCCTAAATATTTTTATTGAAATAATACAATACAATACTTCCAACCACAGAAATACTCTTTACTTTTTACACACTTATGCATATGTACACAGTCACATATATATACATATATAGAGAGAGACAAAAACGACCAAAAAGAAAAGAAAAGAAAACAAAACCACTCAGCTAAGGATGTAATAATGAATAGATTAAAGAATAAGAACATTAGAACATTAAATTACACGTATACCCCCACTCAGCTCATTGTGACCAACACACATACCACTGATTATTCAGGCAGTATAAAAGGCACAACAGTTACCAGCACACATTCAGTCAGGTAGTACCTCTAAATGAGTGAAATAGGAAACAAAGGATTGCCAATTGTGGAAAAATGTGATGTACATCCTCTCAACGTGTATTTAACTTTCTCAAGTTTAACTAGAAAAGCACTCAGAGAGCGCAGACCTCCGCCAAGGTGATCCGGATCAGTCCCAAAATTTAATCAGTTCTTCCATATCCCATTTCCAACAATTCCTGAAAATTTCATCCAAATCCGATCAGAACTTTTCAAGTTATTTTGAACACAAACAGACGAACAGACAGACAGACAAATGAACGCTGGCAAAAACATAACCTCCTTGGCGGAGGTAAAAAAAACCAAACATTTCTTTAAGCCAATGGGAGACAGAGCGATATTAAGCAGACTTCCAACGCAACAATAATAACATTTAGAGTTTTGAGTAGTTATCCTGCAAAGATAATGTGAGGTATTGTTAAGTAAGTTTTAAATTATTTTCTCAAGCTGCAGTACAAATACATACATGAAAGTCTATGTAATTAGATTCCAGAGTATAAACAACATATTTAATTCACAATCATATTTCTTCAAATCAAATGTGATTCTGTTATTTCGTAATCAAACAGAGTTACTGTGCTCAGTGAAAAGCTCTAGACTGGAAGGGTTCATAAATAATATTGGTATCAGGGGTTTACCTGGGGGCAGCAGTGACTCCCTGTCTGGCTGTGTGGAGTATTCTCCCTGTGCCTGCGTGGGTTCTCTCCGGGCAGACCCAGATTGGTGACTCTGAATCGGTCGATGCAGTTCAATAAGAGGAAAACACCTTCAAGAGCAGAAATGCATCAAAACCAAGAACAACAACAGGAGAGCTCCGGGCCAGGAGGGACAGACCAGAGAGACTGCGGTCAAATCAGCCGCTCCTAAATTTGGAGTGCCCATTTATTTGAACTTTACGGTAAATGCTCTGTGCTGAGCGACTTTGTTATGTTTGTTTTTTCTTTCACCATCAAAGTGTGAAATACAGGAGTATTGTCTTAACGTTGGATCTAAGATGCCTCTTTCTCCAACTTAACAGAATGTGTAATAAAGTCGATGATGCACAGTGTGGTTTATTTTGAGCCCTTTTGACAGATATTAACATGAAATAAGATCATTTTCTTCCATTTGTACCTGATGAAACTGGTATTATTTTATTTAATTATTTTAGTGTTTATACCTGCATTGTTTTAAATTGTTTTATGTCTGCGTTGTTTTCTCTATTTCTGTGCAGCGCTTTGTTTCGGCTGTGGTTGTTTTTAAAGTGCTTTATAAATAAAGCTGAGTTGAGTATTACTGTATAGAGGAGCTCCTGGACTACATGTGCAAGCAGTATGAAGTACTTTTACGATGTTCTTTTTCAGTTAGTTATATTTTTGTGTACTTTAAAAACAGATTGCTCAAAAAGATGATACAATATCAATGCACTTTCTGTTCATGTTTTAGAAAGAAGTGTCTAAGAGCCAACGTCAAGACAAGACTCCTGTGTTTCACACTTTTGATGGTAAAATAAAATCAGGAACATGATAAAGTCGACAGCCTGTCTGTCGTTTCCCGCTCACTATGAGCGAAGCATTTACCGTAAAGGTTCAAATACATGAGCGCTTCAAATTTAGGAGCAGCAGATTTGACTGCAGTCTCTCCCGTCTGTCTCTCCCTGCTCCAGGCCTGGACTCTCCTGTTGTTGTTCTTGGTTTTGTTTTCTTCTCTTGAAGGTGTTTTTCTCTTGTTGAACTGCATCGAGTCGTCGTAGGCCGTTTGCCCTCATCGGTCACTGCACACAGTGCTCAGCATAATGAGTACACCCCTACAGATTTGTCAGAAAACCTTTGGTTTCCTTTCAAAATCAACATTTTCTGTGGCATACTATACCACAAAATACTCCCCCAAATGTGGGTCATTGACTGCAAACAAGATTTTTTAAGTTTCTCACAAAAAAGTATTTTTCTCAATTTAAGATCAGGATGCAAAGATGAGTACAAAGCAAAGCTAAATTTTAGTTATCATATTACCCTTATTTTCATCTTATGGTAAAAAAAAAAAGTGTTATGTTAAACTCAGCTTTGTCAAAACCTTGGAAATTTTTCTTTTGTTGATGTAGATTTTGATTAATACATTACTTTTAATAGGGGTGAACTCATTTATGCTGGGCAGTGTACATACAATAAACTTCTCTGCAATATATTTGTTCTAAACTACATTTTATCTCAGTTAATATAATTATTTACATATATTAGTTATATTCAGTGTTACAATATAGAGAGTTAGAACTTCTTTCTTGACACTCAAACTGTTGGCACACATCGGTCTTTACTTTGTTAAAAAAAAAAGGCTGAACGGGTTATTTCGGGTCATTTTGCTCACATGAGTGCATGAAGGACGTCGTCACCTTTTTACATTTTTTATTTTTATCTTTTCATGATGCTCTACATTTTTCCAGCCTTACTAACAGGATAGTTTCCATCTATTAATTAATACTCCTTGATTGATTCGTCTGTCTCGTCCAAACACTGAAGAAGCTCAACAGCTTTGGCATGACCTGCTGCATCCACGTTTCCAGAACTTCTTCTTATCTGTGTCTCTCTACATGCAGCTGGTCATGAATTTTGTTCCCTTCATTTTTCTGTGACTGATTAATTTGTGGTCATGTGACCAGGCAAAGAAGACGGGAAGTCGTGTCAGAAGGTCACGGTGAGGATGACCATCAGGAAGAACGACTGCCGCAGCAACAGGCCGGTATGTTTGCTGTGACTGTCAGTGTGACGTCACACTGATGCACTTTACCTGCATCACAGCAGCGGAGCGTGTTTTCATTTCAGTTCTGATGATACCAGACCCCTCCTCATGAAGTTCTTGTGACCTTCACTCGCCCTCTGACTGACTCTTTGTGTCCTGCAGGTGAACATTGTGTCATGTGACGGGAAGTGTCCGTCTGCTAGCATCTACAACTACAACATCAACACCTACGCCCGTTTCTGCAAGTGCTGCAGAGAGACGGGGCTGCAGCGGCGCTCCGTCCAACTTTACTGCAGCAGCAACTCGACGTGGGTCAGCTACACCATCCAGGAGCCCACAGACTGCTCCTGCCAGTGGTCCTAGACTCAGACTCTCAGCCAGCGCTCACAGATCCGATCCAACTGTAAGACACTGGAGTGACAGCGGAGAAGACCTCGGCCATGGTGCTTTATGGGGTTCAGAGGGGAAAAACTGAGCTGTGATTGGTCGGACTGCACAGCTGGTAACTTGCAGTCAGTGGTCCTGCTGCCTCTGCTGGCAGGTAGGTGGTACTGCAGGGTGGCCTGTGTTCGTACCCATGTGAGCTTTGTCCACATTTTAAAGCTCAAAAAGAACAGATTTGGACTTTTTTTTTTGAGGAAATCAGAGGTTAGAGGGGAAAATTTGGCTATTGTCTTAAAAAAACAGATTAGAGAGCATGCAAAGATGTTTTTAACATTTATTTGCTTTGAGACAGTGGAAAGACTTGAGTTACAGCACTTGGTTGTGGTAACAACACTTATATTGCCCCAGATGGAAAAAACAAGGGTAGTCTCCTTTTTATTGATCTAATCATATTTAGTTATTAACTGAATTATAACAAATTATATTTTTTAAAGGGAGATGTCAACATTTTCTTTGTTTTCATGTCTTACCTCACTCCAGAGTCCATGAAAAGCAGATAGACACCATTGTTTAGACTGAGCGTGTAGTAACAAGGAAGAGACGGGTAGAGCTCGCCCACTGCTAAATAGCTTAGCTCAAACACTGGGAGTCAATGGGTAGTGTTAGCCTGCCTCTACCTACAGTCATCAGATAAACTCTTCAACAGCTCTAAACGGCTCTGTGTGCTTGTTGTGACTTGTTGCATTGACTAGCACAGTGGAAAGAATGGAGTCTATCTGCCTGTCATGGACTCAGGAGTGAGGCAAGACACGAAAACAAAAATAATTGGTGTATCCCTTTAACACTCCGGATTGATAAATTCTTTTCTGTCCTTCTGCTCGTCCACTTGCCTGCCAGCTTTCAAAAGAAAGAAAATATTTAGCAAAGGAAAAAGTAAGTTGATATTTTGTGTTTCAGTGGCGACCTAATCATCTGTTTTTCCATAAAGAGCTTCGGTGCTTCATTGGTTGAATATTAAAAGATTTTAGATTTATTTTTTGATATGGACGATCCTTTTGCTGAACCCCTCATGTTGTAAATTACTGTTTTCTAACTTTAAATAATGATTTGAAATATCAAATTCTTAGGTATTCCATTTTAGGCAGACAGTAATAACCTGTAAATGAACTGATTTTAATATATACTTTATGTAATCAGGACTAGTGAAGCGTATTAACTGATTTGAATCCATCTGTATGTGGAGCACTTTATTTATTTATTGGAGTTTGGTAGAGCACAGTCAGTCTGATATTTTGAACAAAGAGGATTTTATTTTGCCCAAACAGACTCAACAGGATCCAACTTTTATTTAAAACCTTTTATCCCATATACAAAATGTTGTAATGTGCTTTTCTCTGAGAACAAAAGTTACCCACTCTGATAGTTAAGAGGATTTGTATCATACAAATGTACATTTGCATTTCAATAAATATTTTCTTTGGAAAAAAACCGACTTTTTTTCTTTTTATTACGCAACAGAAGAGTGTGCAACAACATTATGAATAATTAAGGCTTTTTTCTTAGTATTAAAAAAAACAGGTCATGTAGGTCATGTTAAAGAGGTCGTTTCGTGCTTTTTCAAGGTTTCAAAGGTGCTGGTTATGTCCTCTTTGTTTTACTTTTAGTTGTGTCATAAACATATGAAGTATGTAGTGCAACCTAAAGGAGAAAATGAAAATGCCGTTTAGATGATTTATCATTAATTTATGAGTCAAACAATGCAGCCATGAAGTGAAAAAGCCTTTCTGATAATTTGACATTTCAAGTTGAATTTTGGTAGCTATTTGCTGGGGCATCTTTTGGAAATTAAATCTTAAAAGTCCTTTTCTTTTTTGTTTTAATGAAGTCACAGAATGAGCAGAAAATGAAAATGTAGTTTGGATGATTCATTCATTTTATGTATGAGTCAAAATATGCAGCTTTATTCTGAAAATGAAAAAGCATCTCTGTTAATCCATTTTAATCTGGATTATGGCCCATATTTGCTTCAGTGCAGGTTGGTCAGGGCCTTTCGGTGTGGAGTTTTCATGTTCTCCCCGAGCATTCGTGGGTTCTCTCAGGGTGCTGCTTCTTCCTTCCACAGACCAAAAACATGCTTGTTAGGTTGACTGGTGACTCTAAGCTGCCCTCAGGTGTGAGAGTGAGCGTGAATAGTTGTCTGTCTCTCTATGTGGCCCTGTGATTGACTGTCAACTGGTTCAGGGTGTACCCCGCCTATCGCTCAATGCCCCCCCGACAGATAATGGATGGATGGTACAGTTTACCTCTTCTGTTGATCATTTTTATTTCCTTCAGCCTGAATGATTTTTGAGGGTAAAACTTTCAGTAAGTTAGTTTACTGTCTGTTTTTCCTTTTTGATTTGATCGTAACAGATTGTGTTAGCCTGTCTCTTCTTTTTAATATTCAACACAACATCAAACAGACTCGATAGTTTGTTTTTTTAAATATTCTCCTGAGCTGATGTGAGAGAACATTTTAGCCTTTAAAACAATGAAGAATTTTGGCAGTTTCCTCTTTAATGTCACAAACTCTGAGTCCACGATCAATCAAATACTAAACCAGATGTGTGATGGTTTAGTGAGACCTGTAACCTGTTTGGGTTTTATGTCGCAGACTCCAGACAGTCTGACCGTCTGAACACGTCGGGATTACTCGCTGCTGCATGTGGGCACGGGCAGACGAGAAAGTGATACAGAGCCGTGAACCCAACAAATCCAGGGATTTCTGTCAGACATGTAAGCCGGGGCGCAGGGTTTGAGCAGGATTCTTTAGACTGCAGCAGAAAAGCTCCAGATGTGCTGGTCCAGATGTTGTGTTTAAAGGGGTAGTCTGGTGTTTTTGAAGTCAGAGTGTGTTCGGTCCTAAGAGTTTGTATTTCTGAGCTCAGACCCTGAGCATGAGAGGAGGAACAGAAGCTTCTACTCCTCAAAGACAGTTTGGAAACACTATTTTGGTTATTATTCTCTCCTTTTAAAATACCAATTTGAATTGAATTTCATATCTTAGTAAAGCCTGATGACTCACCTTTACAAAGAGGTGCAGCTTGTAAGGATGGTGCATTTGTGGAATGAGAGTAAAAGTATAGCTCGTTGTGTTTCTTTCATGGCTTTAAAGGCATGAATGTGGGACATTACTGTCAAAGCATTTCATTACATATTAAAACAAAAAATAATAGAAACAATATTTAAAATAAAAAAAACATTCACAGGAAAACAATTCTAATGATAAAAAGTTGGAAGTTGCAGGTTAAAAGAAACTAAGGATTAAAAAAAGTTATATATGTGTGTTTATATAAATATATGTGTATATTTATATATATATGTATATATATATATACATATATACATACATACATATATATACACACGCACACACATATATATACAGAGAGAGACAGATAGATAGATGCTCATTCGGTTGATTTCTGACTCTTAATTGCTCTTAGGTGTGAGTGTGAGCATGAATGTCTGTCTCTCTATGTGGCCCTGCATCGGCCCTGGCCAGATAACATTCTGAGTTACTTTGCTTTTGAGTTGCTTCTTCCTGTAATTTCACATTAATGTCTTTCTGTTGGTTAATGACTTGGTTCGGTGTAGTGTGTGGGGTGTTGAGGATGATTTGGTTGTATTGGGTGGTTGCTGTGGTCCCAGTTCTCTCCAGGCTGGTCCATGTAAGACAGCAGGCTGAGGGGACTGTTGTCTGGGTTTTGTCTGGTCCTGTTAATCAGCTGATGAAAAGAGAGAGAGTCCCCATGAAGGTTTTTTGTTTTGGTTTAGAGACAAGCCCAAGCTCTGGTCTGGGGTTATGGTGGGAACATGAGTTCGTCGGGACATGAGTTCCTCCTTATTCAACAGAAGTTTCTCTGCGGTCCTGTCCCTCCTCATCTGCATCAGCTGCAGTGTTTTGTGATTGGTAGATGAGTGAAATGGATACAGACATAGACGGATTACCGCATGGGCAAAGTGGGCGTGTGCCCGGGGCCCAAAGGCCAACAGGGACCCTTGGCCTTCAGAGGTTTTTTTTTTTTGTAAAATAAGAAAAAATATTGAAATGGATATGGTTTCAAAATGAAAATGTATGATAATAACATAATATGAATGTTTTAAAAATGATAAGAGTAACCCAGTAATGTGTGATGACACATTGACCCTCGGGGTCAGTGCGTTTCCAAAGTGGAGAAGCGGGTGCTCAGTGGAGCAGCTAAATGAAAACAAAAGACAGAAGAAGAAGCCAAAGATGCTGCTTTGGCGCTGCAGATCCCATCCATCTCAACATTTTTCAACATTAAACAGAGGCAAGATGATGGGACTCATCACAGCGGTGCCAGCAGGACACCTCACCGCCCAGACGAGCAGGCGGGCAGCGACCGGAGCAGAGTCCGATCACCGCCAGCGGGGGATGAGATGTTTGCAGCCGGCGGGAACGACCCTGAGAGTGCCGTACAGCCCAGGATAAAATGACCCAAAGACGCCTTAACAGTTCATCACTCATGGCCATAGAAGCCGAACTGGTCCGAGAGTTGGACTTTGATGATGATCCGGGACTTTTCCCCTCAGGAGGTCAGGGAAAAGACGGTGGTTTCGGTGAGTGGTTTCACTGTTTAGTTTTGTGTGGTTGTAGCTGTGCCTTTTCCTGATCTCACTCTGATTCAGCAGCGTGCCCTACATCACTGTCTGGATTTCGGGGGTGCAGCGATCATGAGTGTGAGTGTGTGCTGTGAAGTAGTGAGAGTGTGTGGAAAATGAAAATGAAGTCCTGTGTGGCCATGATGCACATCAGTGCTGGTATAGACGGTTCAGGGGCTGAGGGTCACAGCATCATGGACAGCGCCAGTGCTGTCTTTTTTGTGCGTGTGTGGTTGTGTGTTGCCCGGTGTTGTTTTGTGCGTAATGGGAAGAGAGCCTTTGCGCTGCACTGTTTGCGTGTGTAGGCATGGGCAGGGGGCCCGTGGCGAGTTTTTGTCCAGGGCCCCAGGTCATGATAATCCGTCTATGGATACAGGTGGAATAGTGTCAGCTAATACATACAACTATATGATATATATGATGTGATATGATTACGGACGTGACGTCACTGAGTGATGCAACAGTGACAAACAAGGTATTGATGGACAGGCGGTGCGATCTCGGTCTCCAAGTCGCGTTGGGTGTGAATGCACCTGTAAGGTGTGTGCTCCCTTTTCCTGGGATGGCCTCTGCCCCCTATTTGAATCCAAAAGGACGGGACTGTTACCCATGATAACATGATGTCTTTTACATCCATACATAAAATACAACCCAAGACTCTTGGATGGAGCTTCACTCCTCACCAACCATGGGGCTGATGGGAAAAGTCCTCGGAGACGGTCAGGTCAGATCATGTGCTGCTTTAAAGGGCCACAGCAGGTCAGGGTGAAGTTACGAGAGTGCCGGTATGTGTCCGGGAACACAAAGCAAATATGAGAATGTGTGATGAAGAGTTGGCTGCAAGGCCACACTGAGGGACTGAGAAGGGTACATAGTGATCATCTGACGAGCATTTACCCCGCTGACGTCCAAACGGCTGGACTGCCGCCCAAAATGCCCACTGATGTCACCAAACATTGCAGAGACCCCTGACTGAGGCGGGGTTAAGTCAGGAACAACGTTATACAGCTGCAGCAGCGCAGTCCTCTCTTATCTGTGAAAGGATTTTAAATCTAAAAACAGCTTTTATCCAGTCCAGCTACATAATCCATAATTCTGTAGCTTCATCATTTTATGCTGCTTTTTGACCCACTCTAACCCTAAGGAAGTGATGATTGTGTGTTTTCTTTGGGCACCTGTGGCTTAGTCTGGTATCACGCTCTGAGCCCAGCTTCAACTGTCACATGTCCGTGAGTCCTTGGGCACGACTTACCTCAACTTGCTCCCACTGCTGTGTAAATGGTGTGTTAATGGGTATGAAAGAGCATGAGCGTGTTACCTTGTATGTATGGAGCTAGATCCAGGCCAAAAGTGTTGTAATTTGAAAATAAAAAAGATTCAAAAAATAAAATTTGAAACTGAATTTTAAATTTCTTAATTAAAAAAAAAATTAAAAGCACTACATTGAATTAAATATAAGTGTAAAATATATTTTTCAGTTAAAATATTCTTTTGATTCCACTCTGTAATCATTTTGATAAAATATTTTATTTTCTTTTTTTTACTTTGAAATATATCGGGGATATGTCATTTTTTTCAGTTGCAGGATTAATATTTTCAGATTAAGACCGTATCTTATTTTTTATCTCCTTCATATTGTTTAGGATAATCGATTATTTTTACCTCCCCTAAGGAGGTTATGTTTTTGCCTTTTTTAGAATAATTTTCTTTCTTTGTTTATTTGTGAACAGAATAACTCAAAAGTTATGAATGGATTTTCATGACATTTTCAGGGAGTGTTTTTCATGGCACAGTAAGGTGATACGGTTTTAGTGGTGATCTGAATATAGATGCATATCCAGGAATTTCTTAAACAATTTGTTAAAAAGATTTTAATATCTTCCTTAATAATTCAATAACTTCTTTGTCTTTAAGATGTCATAAAAATAGTTGTGATGGGTTGATTTGTCAATTAAAAGAACATCTTAAAATACAACTCGAATCAAATAAAATGATTATCTTATCTCTGCTTAGACTTTAATCATGAGGGGAAAAACCTGATAGGAACAATGTTGTTGTTAGTGTGCAAATCTCAGACATTCATAATAATTATAATAATAATTATAATAAAATAATGATTACGTTTCCGGGAGCACAAACCTCTATCACAGCATTTCTGACATTATTTTCTATCTTGCAATGCTAATAAATCCTTGAAAAATCCTGGATCCTCCACCCGGATTTGGATCACCATTAAATTCTACTTGATTGGCCCATTGGTGACATATCCTGAAAATTTTGTCAAATTCTGTTCACAACTTTTTGAGTTCACAAGCTAACAATCTTACAAACACGGTAAAAAAACCCTAATTTGCTGAGGTAATCATTTTAACAACAACAATAATAATAATAATAATATCAAAGCTCTGTCATTTGTTTTTGAGTCTCACATGAATCTTTTTTATTTCCGTGCCGGCACAGAGGGGGGGTTTGTCGGGTGTTGTTTTATGGGTGGGGTTGTAGGGGGTGATTGGGGGTCATAATCCTGCTGCAACAGCTGCACTCTCTGTTTTCCAAACCTTGGTTCATTAACTGTTTGTACAGAGAGAGAGAGAGATCATTGAAAAAATAAAACACTTTGACAGAGAAGAAAATTTAAGGACAGAAAGAAAATCGAAAGGGACAAAACAGAAACCGTGAAATTTATTGGTAGAAGGGACATTTTCTTCTTGGCATGTGCTTTGGGGCCATATTGAAGAAAATAGTAATCATAAAACAAAACAATGTAAAGGTCCATTTAAATATTGCTAGTTGAAAATACAAATTTGTTTCCATTGTCTCTGAGCCTTTAGAGAGAGATCAGTCCCTATCACCATGTCATGTTTTCCATGTCTGGGTTTGACTCAATCATAAATAAACAGTGAAGTTTTGGCTCATACTGGCTGACAGGTGCATTAAACAGGTCAAAGACGAAGTTATTCCTCTAAAAACGGCTCCAGTCACAGTTGTTTTAGTTATAGGTGTTCAACAACAAAAAGACAAAAATGACTCAGGCTTTTATAAACAAATGAAAAGCAAATTATCTTTTAATTTCACAGAATACAAGTTTGCAGTCTCGAACTTCACTGGCTTCGATTCGTTGTCAATAAAAAATCTGTAATTAAACATATAAATCGATGCAGGGATGTGTCATCACCAACAAACACCGTCAGACGCCAACATTGTCCCCTGAGCTCAACTCTGAGCTGTCCGGTAGATACCAACCACAAAGAAATGCATTGTGGGTAAGGCCTCCGAGTGACATCACTGGAAAGAGACCATCACCTTGACGAGCTGAAACAGCTGTTGAAACACACACACACACACACACACACACACACACATTCTGGTTTTTCCAGTGTAAGTGAGACTCTACTATGGGGCACGAGAAAGCAGGAGCCTCGGTCTGAGCCTCAAACTGGTTTTCCTTCACAGTCAGGGTTCATCACTGCAGTCGGCTGCTCTGTGATTTCTGTCTAACAGACTCCAATGAAGTGGGGACGTTGGTTAAAATGTAAATAAAAACAGAATACAATAATATCAAATCCTGTTCGACCTTCATTCAATTGACTACACAATGAAGACAAGATATTTAAAGTTCAGCTTTCATTTTTTTTGGGCAAATATTCACTCATTTTGAATTTGATGCCTGCTATATGTTCCAGAAAAGCTGGGACGCATGTTTACCTCTGTGTTACATCACCTTTCCTTTAAAAAACACTCAGTGTTTGTGAACTGTGGACACTAACTGTTGAAGCTTTGGAGGTGAATTCTTTCTCATTCTTGCTTGATGTTTGATCTCAGTTGCTCAACAGTCTGAAGTCTCCGTTATCATATTTTTGTTCTTCATGATGCTCCACACCTGCTCAGTGGAGACAGGTGTGGACTGCAGCAGGTCAGTCAGAGGTCACAGGCATTCAGTGTTGGTTTCCGTCCATGTCACTTATGTGCAGAGATTTCTCCAGATTCTTTAAATCTTTCAATGATATTATGGACTGTAGATGATAAAAATCTGTAAATTACTTGGAGAAATAAAGTTCTTCATCTGTTTTGTTCACACA
This sequence comes from Cetoscarus ocellatus, assembly GCA_037902135.1. Taxonomy (NCBI): domain Eukaryota; kingdom Metazoa; phylum Chordata; class Actinopteri; order Labriformes; family Labridae; genus Cetoscarus; species Cetoscarus ocellatus. The sequence goes on along the minus strand of JBAMNC010001108.1, from coordinate 386,391 downwards.
GTTGTTTGCAGTGTTAAACCCCGCCCCATTCTTACTTGTGACCTACTGATCCTTTTGGGATGCTCCTTTTATACCCAATCATGACACTCACCTGTTTCCAATGAACCTGCTCACCTGTTGAATGTTCCTTACAGGTGTTTTTTGAGCATTCCTCAACTTTCCCAGTCTTTTGGTGCCCCTGTCCCAGCTTTTTTGGAACATGCTGCCGGCATCAAACTCAAAATGGGAGGAAATTTGAAAAAAACAAGAAACAAAAACAATGAAGTTTATCAGTTTAACAGCTCAATTAGTCAACCCTAACAAAACCACAGAAAACAAACCCAGATTCCATAGAAGTCGTGACTTTGTGAAATAAAACCAGAATACAATGATTTGCAAATCCTTTCTTCTTATATGCAGTTTGAGCTACAAAGAAAAGGTCGTTCATGTTAAACTGCAGTGTGAAACAGAGTCAAGTGTCCACATGCAGCAGCACTGAAGCTCTTCCAGTGCACACTCTGACTGCTGAATATGAGCACACGCTGTAACGTGATATTTGCTCTGCAGGCTCTGACATTCATCGTAATGAGGATTCCTGCAGAGGTGTTGATCACATGGTTTTATGCCTCCTGTATCAGTGTCACAGAGAGGGTTACATGCACAGGATCAAATCTACGACAGAGACAGAAATATTCAACTTTGCATCTGTAACTTTTGACTGATGTTTCATTTTTGTTGAGTGTTATGGAATAAAGAGAAACCAAGTTAATTAAATAAATGTGAGATTCCCTTTCGGATCAATTCCACACAGCTCTCTGAAGCTTTATCATAATAATGTAATAATCTGTTATATGGACGACAAATTAATACAACAGCAAAAAAAAAAAATCAGACCAGCTATCTTATTAAGGTACTCCAATTCAACAGCTCATTTGCACACATTGCTTATCAGCCAATCACATGGCAACAACTCAATAGATTTAGGCATGTAGACAAGTCAAGGCGACCTCCTTCTTCCATCCATCCATCATCTATACCGCTGATCCCTTTTGGGGTCTCGGTTGCTGGAGCCTATCTCAGCTGACACTGGGCAAGAGGCGGGTTACACCCTGATCTGGCCAATCACAGGGCCACATAGAGAGACAGACAACCAGTCATGCTCATACTCGTACTTTTTGTATGTGAAAACCAGGGTAACACAGTGTTTCAGGGGTGACATGTTTTTGTAGATCAATGTGGAATTTATCATCATGCTGATTCTCTCACCTGAAAGCCTGCATATGGGATTATTGCTGATAATAAGCTCTGAGGAAGACATAAAAATTACAGTATGTACAGTTTGTTCTTTGTGATAATCTTAACAAGCAAACCTTCTTTTCACAAATTTTTAAGCCTTAAAATCAGCAAGAGTGAAAGCTATCATTGAGCTACTATCGAACTATAAAATAGCAGTTCAACTTAGAGGCAGTTACAATATGTCCAGTCAATAATGTCTTATTTTGACATCTTGTTTGAGTTTCCACTTAATCAAGTGACCTGAGTTCATCCTCATGGACGTGGCAATAATCTGTGAATAACTGTTGAGTCTAAATTAATTAGCAATGCTTGCATCATTTTGTAGTCCTTGTTAAGAGTTTGTTAGAAACCATCCTTTAAAATACACAACATTCAACATCAGATGCATTTTAATATTTCAGATTAAATGTTAAATTCTTGTGATCAGCGCAAACCTTATTTGAGGCATTTATCCCAAATTGGTATTCAAATTCCCACTTACTTTCAGCCTTTAGAACCAGGAAGTGCTAAATGCTAACTCACTTTCACTTTTTTGGACTCATTACTGCACACCTCTATTCTATATCTATTTGTTTTTATCAATTTGAAACAAAAACTACTTTTTATTTAAATCACCGAACATTTGAAAGACAGAAATCATCTCTTGTTATTAAAAAGAGTTTTAGTCACCAAACTATTTATTTTAAAAAAGGTGCTTGTAAATTAATGACAAAAAGCTCTTAAATTAGTTGATTAAAAGACAAATACATTGTCCTGTGTATTGTAATATTATCTGTCCCTTTCATGCCTCTTATACAGCAGGACTCTTTATTTATACATTTAACATAACCTCATACCTTTAGACCAGTGAAACCATATTAATGACAGTTCAGCTAGATGCTGCTATATTAATCAGCATCATTCCTCTCCAGATTATATTCGTTATAGATATTAATGTTAATATTAGACTGATCTCTCTCTCCATGGTATTGATTAGTCATCCATAGTAGATATCTTCGCAATCATATAGACATGAGGACCCTCTGGAAAATGAGATGCCACATCTCAAGGGGCTTAGCTTTAATTTATTTTTATTCAACAAAGACAAATATGGTGCTATATGAATAAAGATTGATTGATTGAATCTATATTCAGCAGAGACTCATGTGATGAGGACAGATTTATGATCTGGGCATCCATGGGTTTGTCTCTATCATAAATTCTTATTTTTAGTCCCTTTGTCTCTGCCTGGATGGATCCATCTCTGGATGCATGTATGTGTATTTACAATTATATTTATTATATATATTTGTATATATGTTTGTCTATAAATGAAGACTTTGTCTTCAGTCTGCTCTGTTGTAAAGTGTAGTGAGATAACACTTGTTATGAACTGGTGTTATACAAATAAAGATTGATTGATCCATAACTCAAAACACTTTGAGGATTTAGACATTTGTTTATGCAATAAATCATAATAGTAGTGTCAGTTACATCTGTACACGTTTAAATCCACTTGAAAACCACATTTCCTTCATCATTGATATTGTTTAACCTCTGCCTCACTAAAGTATGGAGACGCCTTCACTCTCTGACTCCATCGCTGAGCTTCTCTCACTTCCTGTTTGGTTCAGAGGCTCATAAAACACGCCGTCACCACTTCAGTCAGAACACCTTTTGTCTGAACGTCTTTGAACAAAACGGCAGATTCACATCCAGCAGGATCAGCAGAAAAACATCGTGACATACACACAGAGAGAGGCTGATGACAAGGACAGAGGAGTGGGGACATTTGTGTTCAGGAAGTGACCGATGTGTTGGTCCCAGCAGGAGCAGATAGAGAGAGCAGGTTCAATTGATTTAACCTCTGACCCCTGAGAGGAGTGAGGACAGAGGTCTGATCTCTTCTCAAGGCTGAAACAGTCCAAACAATCAGGAGGAACGGGGTCAAACAGATTGGACCACTTCCTAAAACTGTAAATCAGAGAGGCGCTCTGTGATGGTGGGAGAAGGTTGAAGATCTTCTAAAAAAGGAAACAGAATTAAAACAAAAACAACGGAAAAGATGTGACGTTTGGCAGAAGAGGGAAAAATGTACGGATGAAAGATGCTGCTGAAAATAATGAACATGTAAAGGTTTGACAATTTCATGAAATGATCCTCTCAAATGATTTAAATAATCTGTTCTCAAAAATATCCTGTCCACGTAAAAACGCATAAATGCACTCTTAAATGCTGTTAATTACCTGATAACTAGTCCATGATATGCACCCTTTCAGAAATATAAATGCAAAAGCATTTTTATTTCATATCTCATCCTAACACCACGTCGACTGGTGTTACAGTTTAATCTGTGGCAGTATTAACGATGATACAGGCATGTTAAGTAAATATTTCTTTGTTAATTATGAGACGTATCTGATAATCTTGAACAAATCCATCCGGCCATTATCTAATCGGCTTATCCATTTCAGGGTCGTGGGGGGCTCGAGCCTTTCTGAAAAGATTAACTGTCCATATAATGGGCTAGTGAATTTGAATCTGAAAATAATAATTCTGCATCTGAAAAGTATGACACATCACATTAAAATATATTTTAGAGCCAAAAATTTAAATAAAATATCTATAATATTTTATTAAAATAATTACAGAGCTGAACTAAAAGTATATTTAAACTGAAAAAAAATCTCTTACAGTTATTACACTTGTGAAACAATAACACCGGATGTCATCTCAAACTTTGCGAGCGTTTGTGTCCTTCCAGAAGCATATCCAGCAGGTGATTGGAGGATCGTTCAATCAACCATATTATACTTAATAGAGTAAATACGTATGTTTTCTATTGAGAAATGCTTTCAGTGTTGTTTGTTTTTCATTTAATAAAGAAATGTGGTCCAGACGGATAAGCGGTAGAAGCTGGATGGATGGATGGATGGTCCAGATCCAACAAAACTGCTGCTGAAGCTGTTAGCATCTGTGCTAATCTCTGTATCTGCAGTCACTTCCTGTTGTTGTCTCGTTCGTAGCCCCACCTCCTCCTGCTCTAACAGACTCTGATTGGGCAGTGCTGCTCTGGGCCGAGCACAGTCGTTGTAGAGTGGAGCTTGGCGAGATGGACTCCAAGGTTACCCGCTCTGAGAAGAAGATGAGATGTTGAGAAAAAGCTGAAACATGTGAATAGAGTTGAAATGCAATTTTGGGGGACCAAAGCCTCTAAAAACTGTTCAACTCATTTTCCTTCTTGTATGATCTGATGATTGTTAAATCTTTATCGTCCACAGAGGCCGTTTGTTTACAGCAGACTCCCCCAAGTCTCCATATTCAACACAGTGTTGTGGAAATCATCTCCAACAGTTTTCTCTAAAATGTGATGATTCAAGACTCTAAAAGAGTTTCGTAACAAAGGGTAAAAAAAAAAGAGAATTTCTCAGGAACGATGACTCAGAATCGTTTGGTAACTTTTTTCTCAGCAGTGAGGCTCTTCAGCTTAGAGTTACAACATGGAGGTCAGAGGAACTGTGTGTTTACAAGAAGAGCTAACAGGAAGTGATGTCATACTTCTCTCAAGTTAGTAAAGATGTTTTTGTTGTTTCAGGAAAACCGCTAAACATAGCTGATATTTTCATTGCAGCTGGATCCTCCTGATTCAATGTCAGACATATCCATCTCGCATCTATAGATAGATAGATTGATAGATAGATAGATAGAGTCTTGGCTGGTCTTTAGCACTTTATGTAATTTAGAAAAAAAAATACATAAACGAAAGTAACTGTTCCACCTCAGCCTCTCTTCGTGCACACTCAGCCTCCAAAACATGTCGTTCCTCCTCCGTATATTCTGGTTCAAATAGGTAAGGTTGTGCATCTTCACAAGGGCGTAACCGTGGTATAGATATTGGGGGGTCCAAATGTGAGTCCTACCCCAAATATTATTTCTTTAAGTGCGTTTCCCACAATTCACAATTTTCATATATTGATTTGCTCATCTAGAACATAGTTTTGAGGAACGCACTGACCATTTGAGTTCACATTTAAAGAACATTCTGCAGTTTCTCTGACATATATCACCAACTGGTCGATTATCAACCACTCCTTTTTCAACAGGGATGAATGTATATGCAGTTAACTAGACATTAAAAAATCAGGGCTATAGGGAAATTTAATCTCCAGTCCACATCTGTACAGAAGTATCCTCTCTTCTGTCTCATGATTGCAGGCCAGCACCTGGGGTGTTTATGTCACAAAGTTTTTCTTTTTTATTTCAACAACATACAGACCCACCTCAGTTTGGTTTATTCTAGTGGCTCTACTCTGATGTTCTGTGATGGATGTTTGTCCTCTCAGGGCCTCCATACAGTGAGACATTTTTGCCACCTGATTTATACACTGTCCACTGAAAACAGCTCTGACACCCAGTTATGGGCCTCCACCCACAGGTTGAGAACCGCTGCACTAGTAGATTGTATTTGGAGCTTGATCCTTCAAAGATTGTTTTTATATCATGGAGAATAAGTGATCCAGGATACCTCAGGATGAATTTATCATTTAGAAAACAGTGAGTGAATGAAAACAAGAGCTGGACTGATGAAGAATGTTGAGTTTTGATTCATCAAAAGGCTGACTCGTCATTTTTTAAGTCTTTGTGTTCACTTGAACAGTGCACATGAGCTATCAGAACACAAATTGAATTATAAAATCACAGAAAGTGACTGATGATCCCTCACTGTCCATTTGCACCGGCTGCACTGCAAAATGACATAACTAACAGACAACAAAGGTAACAGCCACACTATAAATAGAAAATATCAGGCCTGTAGTCCACAGAGCGGATCATGGCTGCATCAGACAGGGAGAATGCGTCCTCTTGCGCAAAATGGGGCCCCCATGGATCGTTGGTCCCCACGCGACAGGTACCCCCCAAAGTATATGGTGGTCACGCCGTAGCATCTTCGTCAGTCCTGAAGAAATCATCCTCGTCCTCTCTTACAAAGTTGGCCATAAACCGTGGCGGTTTAGTTTCGTTTGTATTTCTTTTGAAAATTACACAAAGTGCTAATCTTAGTCTAAAAATAGATAAAATAACATATGCTGGAAAAAAACGAGTCACAACAAGCACACAGGACCGTTTAGAGTTACTGAAGAGTTTATCTGATGACTGTAGGAAGAAGCAGGCTAACACTACCCACTGACTCCCAGTGTTAAGCTAAGCTAATTAGCAGTGGGCGAGCTCTGCCTGTCTTTTGATTGTTACTGCAGCACAGTCAAAAGAATGGAGTCTATCTGCTTGTTATGGACTCAGGAGTGAGACAAGACATGAAAACAAAAAAAAAAAAAATGTTGGTGTATCCCTTTAATGTCAGTTTCAGCATCCCTCCTGCTCTGAGCGAGGCTAGACGTGGAGCATAGTACTACAGAAGATAGAATGAGCCCCATAAACGATCCTGTGATGTCTCTGCTTTGGCAGATCGCAGGTATACTCTAGTTCTTCATGGCCTATTATCAAAATATTGCACACACCCTCACTTACTCATATTTGATGTTCACCCTCTCCCCTTTTCTGTGGGTGATCAAGAATGTCCTGCAGAATTTCAACTGATGGGAACAACAGTGTCGATGAAGCTCGTGCTGATAAAGAGTTCTGTTTTTGGTGTAATCTTGCATAAACAGCATCACAGGGAGTGTAAGACGGGGGAGTGAGTGTGTTTGGTCACTTACCTCCCTCCTACTTCAGCCTTTAGTCACGGCCGTCACAGTGAGTTCAGAGGTCGCTCACCTCACCACGTCACAGGAAGTAGTAACTCAGGGCAAGAAAAGGCCGGTGTCAGCTTCAGTGCCCTGTGGTACACCTGTCAGACTCCACCCACAACTACACCTTCTCCGTCACATCGATACGACGCACGGCAGCTGCAGGAGAGTCTGTGTTTGGAGTTAAGTTTGGGCTCTTTGGATCACAATCAAACCCTCAGAGGGTCAGAGGTCATGGAGTGAGGCTTCAGTTTTCTAACCAGCAATGCAGTTTGAGTAGCGTACAGGTGGATGAGTTAATCCTGTTTTAACCGATCCTTTCTTTCAGTCCTGTTCATCCATCCATCCATCATCTGTACCGCTTATCCCTTTCGGGGTTGTGGGGGGCTGGAGCTTATCCCAGCTGACATTTACACCCTGAACCAGTCGCTAGCCAATCATGCTCATACCTAAGGTACCAATTTAGATTCACCAGTTAACCTAACTAGCATGTTTTTGGTCTGTGGGAGGTAGCCCAGAGAAGCCACAGAGAACAGCAGTTTCTCCATCCCTCTTTTACCTGCGACTCCATCGGCAAAAGCTCCTCTCAAAGATTTGTTTTCAAATGCAGAATAATTAATTTTAAATGTGTGATTACCTTCACCAAGGTTATGTTTTTGCCAGAGTTTGACAATTTATTGAATAATGTTTTTACAGATTTTGATGATATTTTCAGGGAAAAGAAGAAGCAATTTGATTTTGATGATGATCCAAAACTGGATCTAGATCCAGGATTTTTTTAAGGATTTGTGAACATTGTGAGAGAGGGCAGTTTTCAACATTTTTAGCAATAACTCGCCCATCAATAGTGGAAACACCTTAGTGGAGGTTTGTGCTCTCAGAGCTCTACTGATTCACATAATGGACTAGCATTCAGCATCATAAAGTACACCCCTATGGCATCTTCTGATATACAAATTCAAGGCATTGGAGAGGATTGCTTTACACTGTAATTTGGAATTAAAGGTTTGTTTTAAAATGCAAAATAATTTAATTTTGCCTCTGCTAAGGAGGTTACGTTTTGGATGGCATTCGCTGGTTTGTTGGGTTGCTTGAATATTTAAAAGGATTGGTTAACATCGGAGAGAGGGAAGTTTTCAAGATTTATGTCAATAACTTCAAAAGTTCCTGAGGTATTTTGATTGAATTTTCAGGGAAGGTTGATCATGACACAAGACAGCTGTGATTAGATTATGGTGGTGATCTGTATAGGGATGTGGATCCAGGAATATTTTAAATGATTGGTTAACAGTCCAAATAGGAGGTTTTTTTTCCCACATATACGTTAGTAACTTAAAAAGTCCCTGATGTTTTTCGATGAAATTTTAAGGGACTGTAGATCATGACATAAGAAGGGGTGAATAGATTTTGGTGGTGATTCAGATAGTGATGTGGATCCAGGAATATTTATTTTAACAGTGCAAATAGGTCCATTTTGTTTTCACATTTACAATAATTACTTAAAAAGTTCCTGATGTTTTTCAATGAAATTTTCAGGGATTGTTGATCATAACACAAGAAAGATGTGATAAGATTTTGTTGGTAATCCAGATAGAGATGTGCAGACAGGAATATTTGAAATGATTGGTTAACAGTGCCAGACAGGGAAGTTTTCAACATTCAGGTTTATACCTTAAAAAGTTCCTATTGTATTTTAATGGAATTTCAGGGAATATTGGTCATGGCACAAGGGAAAAGGCAATATATTTTGTTTTTGATCGAAGTCGAGATGCAGATCCAAGAGTTCTTAAAATATCAACACTGCCCGGTAGGTCTGTTTTTCCACATTTTCAATTATAACTCAGGCAACCATGTCAGAAATGTCTGGGTGAGGCTTTCACAGAATCAGGCCTCAGCTGTCCACAGATTAAACTTTGAGGGAGATGTTTTGATTGATTTTTAGGTTTTCTCTTTCCCAGATTTACAAATATTGTAAATCCTGCCTCCAGGACTCCAGCATTAGAGCGAGGGGTTTAAAGGCTTTATTAGAGGTGACCAGTCCACAGTTTACAGACTACAGTAGCTGTAAATGAGGCTGTGACGTTGTGTCTGCCCTCCTACAACAACAACAGGAGGATGAAACGGTGCTGAGAATCAACACACAACTCATTAACCAGATGACGCCCAGTTTGCTTTGACTGTTAACAGGAGCCATAAAACCAAGGAGGGGGTACAGTGAGAGTGTGTGAGTGAGTGAAGGGAGTCCCTCTGAGCCCTGATCCATCTGGAATCCACATCCAGGTCCAGCAGGCCTTCCCGTCCCATCCTGTCCTGCGTGTCCCAACATGTCCCCAGCTCTCGGCTCATCAGATCTCATCGAGGCTTCATGGTTTCCTCGTTTGAGCTTTGAAGGTGACGTCGACGACAGGTGATGGAGCAGAGATTTACTGTTTGTTTGAGTTTAGACGTCAGAGCAACAACACTTGACTAGCACCTGGAACGATGTCTAAACCTTAAAATTGGCTGTAACTATAAATGGGAAATTTGCTTGATTTTTCTTAAGCCAAATACCAAACAGAAAATCTGAATAAAAATAATCTAAATCTAATGTCACAGGTGATTACTCTCTATGGTATTATTTTATATTTTTCTTTTTACGTTTTTAAGTTTTAAGTTTATACAGGGAAGGGCATTACATGTGTTTGAATAAAAATAATGGCCAAGCTAATGAGGGGAACTAAAGGATATACAGGTTAAATGGCAGCTAAAGGCACATAATATATACAGATATCTACAATCATTCAATCTCTATTTGTATAGCACCAGTTCATAGCAAGTGTTACCTCAGGACACTTTACAATAGAGCAGGCTGAAGACAAACTCTTCAGTTATGGACACACATGTATACAAATACATATATAAACAAATACATACACATACATACATCCAGAGATGGATCCATCCAGGCAGAGACAAAGAATTTATGATAGAAACAAACGCCAGATCATAAATCTGTCCCCATCACATTTGTCTCTGCTGAATATAGATTTAATCAATCAATCTTTATTTGTGTAGCACCTAATCTGTCTTTGTTGGATATAAATTTATTAAAGGTAAGCCCCTTGAGAAGTGGCATCTCATTTTAAAGAGGGTCCTCATGTCTCTATGGTTGTAAAGATAGTTACTATGGATGAATAATCAACACAACCATGGACAGAGAGATCAATCTAATATTAACATTAATACCAATAATGAATATAATCTGGAGAGGAATGATGCTGATTAACATAGCAGCATCTAGCTGAACTACCATTAAAATTGGTTTAACTGGTCTAAAGAATAATTACAGATGCAGATAACTGACTCCAAAGGATTTTTTTTAAAGATGAACAACTAAAAATGAATACAATTGAATCTGAAGAGATAGCAAACAATCGTGCACTTGAATACAAATCAAACAGAGAACTGGGAGTTGCCCTTACTAGATTTACAGCATCACGAGGTACAAGGTGAAGGACTGACGTGTTTTCTGTTGTTGTTGTGTAATTGTAAAAAATCCTATTACGGGAGTTCAAATGACCTTGACCTCTCATGTCCAAAATCTGATCAGTTCACCCATCGTGTGTTTTTAATTTGAGTAGTTTTGAGTAATCTTGCTAACAAACATCCACCAAAGCAGTCTGACTCACTGCTGATCCTGTGACAATTGCTGATATTTGTATGAATCTTTGTTGTTTATCAGAGAAATCCCCTTCTTTACGTCTCACTGAAAGATTTCTCACCACTCCCTCCAGATGACTCAAAATCCTAATAAACAGATCCAGTTTGTGTGATGACTGGAATCAAAACTCCTCTGTATTTCTGTATTGCTGTACTTCATGATGATGCACCACCATGTTGCATCATGCAAAAACTTCATTCCATCAGCTCTACAACAAATTTAATGTAAAACTAGAAAGCACTCAGAGAGCACCGACCTCCGCCAAAGTAAGTTAACACATTGCTGTTTCATCTACAAGCAGTAGTTCATGATAAAGTTACCATCACAATGAGATTCATGACCCACACCTAGCACTCAGAATCATGTTGATATCATTATTAGTTCGACAGTTATTGAGCAAAAATGATCGTTCACTAATGGCAGTTATCTGGATCACCACCAAAATCTAATCATTTTCAAGTTGGGCCATTACCAACATCTCCTGAAAATTTCAGCAAAATCTGTCCAGTAGTTTTTGAGTAATCTTGCTAACAAACAAACAAATGCCGGCAAAAACAACCTCCTTGGCGGAAGTAAAAACCACATGCACGGGGAGAACATGTAGATTGTCTTTATAGCTTTGGTCCAGACCAAAGACATCCTGGTTTGCTTTTTGGAAAGTTTGGTTGATTTTGGCAGGTGTAAAAGCTCGAGCAAACTCAAGTGCAGACCAGAGTTCAGTTTGGGGAGGGTGAGAAAGCCATCTGAACCAAACTAGGACCAGAAAGCATGGCATTGTGGCTCAACAACAGAAAGCAAGCTAACATTAGCTTTGCACAGCAGCTGATTTAATGTCTGTAATCAGGCAGAGCCATCCTGCCAAGCTCCAAACTACAACGATTGTGCTCAGCCAAAAGCAGGACAGCCCAATCAGAGTCTTTTGGGGCAGGAAGAGGAACGAGATACGAGTGAAACGACAGCATGACTGCATGTACAGAGACTAGCATTGATGCTAACAGCTTCAGTAGCAGTTTTATCAGACTGTGAACACATTTCTTTATGAAATGACAAACATCAGCACAACAAACTTCTCTATAGTAGGGATATTTTCACTCCACTTCTGACATGTTTTGCGAGAGTTTGTTTTACCAAGTGGCTCATGTTAGCGCAGTAGCTCCTGCCTACTACATTATCGGCCTGTAATGAATGTGATTGACAGAATGATCATCCAATCACCTGCCAGATATGCTTCTGAAAGGTTCTGCCCTCCCCAATACTTTCTGTGGGCTCTTTCCCGGTTGGACTCGTGAGATATATTGAAGGATCATCTGGTGTGCCAGGTAAAGCTAACATAGCAGTAAAAATGACGTTTTCATCTGAGCAGCCTAAATATGAACGTAATTGTTGTTTAGAGCTCAAGATACTGCTGAGCTGCTATAAGCTAAGCTATGTTATAATTAGAAGCTGGTTGTGCATTTCTGGGTCATAGTGCAACAGTGGGCAGGATGGAAAGAATGGAGGCCACAGCTAGTGGCAGGATAGCATGCAGTGCAGCTGGATCCACCTGATTTAATGTCTGTAATCAGGTGGATCCATCTTGTCAAGCTCAAATCTATGACAACTTTGCTAAGCCAGAAGCAGAATGGCCCAATCAGCATCCTTTAGAGCAGGAAGAGGTGAAGTTACAGGTGAGATGACAGCAGGAAGCGACTGCACCTACAGGGATTAGCATAGATGCTAACAGCTTTAATAGCAGTTTTATCAGATCTGGGCCACATTTCTTTATTAAATGAAAAACAAACCAACACGAAAAGCATTTCTCAAGTCAAGTCAACTTTATTTATAGAGCACTTTAAATACAAACAGAGTTTGAGCCAAAGTGCTGTACAGCAGGAAAAACCCGATAAGAGCCAAGAACATATGGAGCACACCAAAAGATGAGTTAAAAATCTCAATAAAATGGTTATTTTTTCGCTTCACTTCCAACATGTTTTGTAAGTGTTTGTCCAAAAGTTGCTCACGTTTTGTATTTTACACTGCAGCAGCAACCTACTACATTATTTGACCGGTCCCTAATAAATGTGATCGACAGAACGATCGTCCAATTAGCTTTTAGATCTGTGGAAAAAATATTTTCACTCCACTTCCGACATGAGTTTGTTCTATGGAGTGGCACCATTGCAGTAGTGCCTACTACATTATCTGATTGGCCTGTAATGAATGTGATTGACAGGCCGATCGTCCAATCACCTGCCAGATGTGCTTCTGGAAGGTCCTGCCTATTCTCAAACACTTTCTATGAGTGCTTTCCAGATGGACTAGTGGAACATATTGAATGGTCCATCTGGTGTGTCAGGTTAGTGGCGGGAGGCGACGAAAACCCTAAAACTGATTCTAAATGTTTCAAAATGGTCGTGCGATGAACTCCTTCGTTGTTTCCCTCTGATACTTCATAATTCTGTCAGGATCTCTTCTGTCGCTGCCTTCTGCAGAGAGAGGCATGTGTGAGTGTGAGTTGGGGGATTTTCTAAAATGATAGCAGCCCAGGTTTAAAGGGCACGGCTCTTAAATTTCACAAGCTGCTAAATTTAACGTTCAGCCTCACATTAAGCTGAGAGGGGTTTGTGATGTGAGCTCTGCTGTACCACACTTCACTTTATACCTCTGGAGCTGTGAAATATCTCACATTTACAGCAACACTCATTCACACATAGAAACAAATGACACCCACAAGAACACAAGTTAGAGCATAAACCATTAAATGCAACTAGGGGGTAATAAATACACAAACAACAGGAGTTAACAGACATGAATGATGTTCTATTAAAACAGCTAAAAGACAAAAAATACACAAACAAATGACAACTGACATATAAAACACAAAATCATAAATACAGAGAAGACAGAGCTGTTATTTAAAATTAGAAAAAAAACCAATCATGTTGAGAAAATATGAGATATAAAGTTTTATTCTGTTTGTGTAGTAATTTGAGATTCATTATTTCTCTTTCTTCTGTGTCTTATAGAGGAATGTGAGGCCTCTTTGGCTGCAGCTAATTAGTTTAAAGTTTTGTGTTTTATTATGAAAATTGTTGATTAGTGTCTTAAAAAAAGGGGGCAGATAATACAAAATTATTTTTTCCTGCTCCTTTTAATTTTTTTGTACTGAGATGCTTTCTTTTATCAATAAACAAATAAATGATGTTACAATGTAGAAAACATATTTAATAAATGACAAATGAGTTGCATAAAACTCACAAAACTTAAATTAAAGACAATAAATGCACACACAAGAGCATGAGACGTTAAACAAACAATGAAAACAAAATTATAAATGCAAAAAAATAAAGTTCAAGCTAAATTCAACCCTTTTCTGCAAAGTTTTTGCATTATGCTACAAATAATTCTGATCATACTTATGATCCTACAAAGCTTTATAACAGTAGCTGTATAATCATGGTTATTAACACAAGTGAACGCATGGCGGTCTGTTGATGGTCCGGCCTCACAGCCTAAAGTCCATTACTGCTTTGATTAATCATACAAAAATAAAACTAACGTTGAATAATAGTGTTGGACCTGATTTTCCTTTTCTCACAGCTTGTGTTAAACTGTTGTCCAGTCCTGTGATGGTCTCTCTTACTCTCACACCCTTAATGAGGTGGGAGGAGAGAGGAGCCCGACAACTGTGTGACACTTTGACCTCCACAGCAGGACACAGACTGAAACTTTATTACATCAACACATTATGTCACTGCGTCAGTCCTTCCCTCTACGTTTAAACACATCTGACTTTAAATCATTTTATATAAAAATATATTTATTAAATATTTAATGATGTCAGGGGCCAGTTTTCAGTGGCAGTAGAAAGTACAGAATTAACATAAGAATTATATGTTCATTATTTTTCATGAAAAGGTTTAATACATTTAGAAATTAGGGCAATTTAAGTGAGTAAAACAAACAAAATAGCTCATTAAAAAAAGTTTGAAAAAAAAAAACCATCTCATGGATATAAATGAATCATAGATATGTAAAAAAAACAACAACAAAAAAAAAAACATTAACAACTGTAACAAAGACAACCAAATATTATACATGCTCAAAATTAAATTGTTTTCCAGATGGATTTGAAGACAAACAGTTGAAAAATGATTTTAAAGATGCAAACATGTTTTTTGTTAATAAATTGATTTAATGATTTAATTTTAGATAGATAGATAGATAGATAGATAGAAGCTCAGGAATCATCTTAAACATTCCTGTAAACACTAACCTGCAGCTTAAGAGAAGCAATGAAATTTATCCTGCAACATGAAAAACTTCCAGATTTTCCTGCTGTAACAAGAGCATTGGCTTGAATCTCGTTTTTAAGCCTAACTTTCTGAAGAAGGCGCGTAAGAGACTTGACCAGACCAGCAAACTGTCCTTATAGGTAAACAACCCATGGGCTGCTGCCCCTGCTCTATGGACCAATAATAAGCCATTTTAAAATATGAACAAAATTGACTGGCCACATATTATAATCTTCAGTCAAATTAAATTTTCAGTGTCACTTTTAAATGGAGGTTCTTTTACAAAATTTGGCAAGCTAAGGTGGAGGTATATTTTCACTGGGCCATTGGCCCCACTTCAGGAACCAACGTATGGTTTGTATGTATTTATATATGTATGGATGTATGGATGTATGAATGGATGGATGGATGGATGGATAGATGGATGGATGGATGGATGGATGAATAAATGTTTAAACAGTATATATGGATAAACATACAGATGGAGGGATGGATATGTTTGTATGTGCATATGTATGTGTGGATAGACAGATGGACAGATGGATGGTTATATAGATCAGTATGTAGATGAATGTATGATCTACCTTTATTTTATGTCATTTGTTTCGTCACATTTATGTGCATCTTGTTTGTTAAACAGTTGAACAGATGTTTTTATGTTCTGTCTTGCAGATGCTCATCAGAGCTGCTTTGGTGGTGCAGTTTTATCTCTACAGTGTTCACACCTGCCTCAAGATTGTGGATGAGATTTAGCTTTTGAGCTTATTTCAGCTCCTTTGTAATGAAGGATAATTGTGATGTTGCTTCTCTATTGAGTAAAATAAACACGTGATCCATCATCAGCAGTAAGCAGCAGTTTTCATACAGTGACAAGTATAACAACTATGAACATAGAATGTAAATAAAAACTAAAGTTATTAGTAAAAATGACAAATCAGAATTTTACTGTATGGTTAGTAATGATGGATTTAACTGCTTTTTTATTGCTTCCTTTCTGTGTCTGTGTTTCACCTCAGTGACCCCCCCCCCCCCCCCCCCCAACACACACACACACACACACACACACACACACACACACACACACACACACACACACACACCCCTGCTCACACTCATACACTCATACACACCACACCCCTCGGATCACTGGTCACTGACACCACAGCTCCGCCTACACAGTGACTCCTTTAAAAAGACACATGGAGCAGAGGAGGCTGAAGTTACACAGACTGCTCCTTTAAACAGAGAGCTCTGCTGATGGTCTGAGCCGTTTTCAAACAGACCAGCAGGAGACCAGCAGAGACCAGCAGAGACCTGTGACAGGAGAGCTCTCTGTGGCGTTTCTGGTCAAGTTTGAGACATTTGATCTTTTTTTTTTTTTTTGGTTTTGAGTCACCAGAGAACTTTTCAAGGACTTCTCTGCATCTCCTTGACTGTGAGGAAACCTCCTGCCCGGGCCGATGGATCTGTCTGACCTCCCGTTCCCTCTCTCATCGGCTGATGACCTCTACGATGACCCCTGCTTCAGCACCGCCGACATGAACCTGTTTGACGACCTGGACGCCAGGCTGATGCAGGCCGGCCTGCTGAAGTCAGAGGACCATCTCAGCCTCCATCACCATCACACTCAGCATGTTCCCAACATGGAGGAAGAGGATGAGCACGTGCGGGCCCCCGGGGGCCTCCACCAGGCAGGGCACTGCCTGCTCTGGGCCTGCAAGGCCTGTAAGAGGAAGACGACGCACGCCGACCGGAGGAAGGCGGCGACCATGAGGGAGAGGCGGCGTCTCAGTAAGGTGAATGACGCCTTTGAGACGCTGAAGCGCTGCACGGCGTCCAATCCCAACCAGAGGCTGCCCAAAGTGGAGATCCTGAGGAACGCCATCAGCTACATCGAGTCCCTGCAGGCACTGCTCAGGACGGGGCGGGACGACAGCTTCTACCCGCCACTGGAGCACTACGGCGGGGACTCGGACGCCTCCAGCCCCCACTCCAACTGCTCAGACGGCACGGTGAGTGCAGAACAGCTGAGCGGTGCATGTGCTGCTGCAGGACATGACAGGAATGTGCTTCAGATATCACTATTCAGTCCACTCGAAGTGTTGGAGGAGTCATAAATCATCCTCATTTCAGTCCATGTTTCAAACTTTAAAATGAGAAAGACGTCTGTACTGATGCCAAATCTTTGCAGTCCGTGCACGTGTAGAATCTTTGATTTTTCTTCCAATGGCCTCATAAATCAAACTGCTGTGACTTCAAACTCTAGAAATGCACTTTATTTTGATTTAAATGCAGCAATTGCATCAAAAATGCACAAATATTTGTAACTTTATCTGTTATAGGATCAAATTTTGTTGTTTTTGTTGCAGTCGGGAAGTTGCAATATGAAGACTTTTCATAGATTTCTAATTGTTTTCTCATTGTTCCTATTGACTGAGTTTCTCTTATGGTTGTGTGTTTGCAGATGGATTTCATCTCACCATGTTCGACCAAAAGTGAAAACAGTGACAGCAGATTCTGCAGCCGGACAGTTGGTCAGTTCCTCGCAGTCACTCCTTTATTTATGACACATTTCTTCCTCAGAGGGAGTCACTTATGCTTTCATAAGACCATGAATCATTTCTTAAAACTGGAATGTGTTTCTCTGTTAATACAAACCATTTAGTCTTTACAATGTCTTCCTTTATTTTTAAATATATACAATTAAATGCTCATTCTTTAACACATCCATGCTGTAATATATCATTAAATACTTTTTATTTATTCTTTAACTTAAGAAAATTTGCCGTCAGGGACATTTTCATTCATTGTTTGATGTGACCATGTATACATTGAGGGCCTTATCATTAAACCAGGTGCAAACATTTAAACATAATTAGTAAACGAATAAAGCAAATGTCAGGCTACTGGAGCTACAACATGGCAGACTGACGTCTATGTTGCCTCCACTAAAGCTCTAACTTTGTCTGACTTTCTTCATTGTGTGACCTGAACAGGTTAGTCCTCATGGTCATCAGTTAAGTGTCACACTGTTCTTCAAAGACGATCCAAAGTGAACATGTTGAGTGTCCCTGACCAACTCTGTGTCAATCGGCAGTTTCAATCAGTCTTTATTTGTAGCCTATAGCACTTTTTAATTCAACACGTGGCACAAAGTGCTGAACATTAAAGGAAAACAAATGTAAATAACACCAATAAGAACAAACAAACCCATATTGAACATAAACAGTCCCAAAGGCACCATTCTGAATCACTGATCTGGAGCAGGGGCCCCATGACTTTTCAGCCCACCACCCAAAAAATTTCAATGACAGAGACTCACTGCATGCAACTTTAAGAGCATCAGACCCCTACAATACTGATGTCACGTGAATTCATATATATTTAATTTTTTTCATCATAACAACCAAAACAACCTCATATCATCATAAATCTCACATAATGACTATGGTTTTATTCAAAATCAAAAGTTCATTTTATTTAAGTACTCTTCAAATAATAGGTAAACATGTCATTGTAAATCATTTTAAAGGGGTTCATTGTTTTTGGAAATAATCTGGCGGCCCTATTAGGGGTCTCGACCTCCACTTTGAGAAACCCTGGTTTGGAGGAACAGGAATCAAATGATCCAGGCGGAGCTCAGATTCAAGCTGCTGTGATTTTATCCATGTTATAACCAGAGTATAACTTTTTTATTAGATTATTTTTGGGCATTTTTAGGCCTTTATTGACAGGAGAGCGAGAGACAGTGGATAGGATTGTGAGGGGGGCAAGAGAGAGTAGGGAAGACACTCAGCAAACAGTAGAAGCCTGTATATGTGTTGTGCCGGGTTGCTTACCACTCCGTCAAACCAGCACTCCCAAAACTAGAATATACCTTTGTGTTGTTATAAAAGCACTGAATCATTCCTCTCTGTGCTGGGATTGTGCATCATCCAGAAAGCAGAACACAGATTGGACTCATCCAATAATGCTGCTAATTAGGGCCCAAAGTGTCTGTTTCAGGTTGATCATTAACTCTGTTAATACCTCTTTATTTTACCCTGATTGTACATCAGTCTGACTCCTGAAATGCTGAATTTAAACCCAAATGTTTTGTGAGACTGAGCATGACGAATATTTCTGTTTTCTTTCTCACAGATTCCAGCAAACAGTCGCTTATTTCCAGTTTGGACTGTTTGTCGAGCATCGTGGAGCGGATCAGCACAGACCCAACTGTCGCCCCCCAAGGTGACAGCGTCGTCCCCCTGGGCCCTGGATCTCCTCTGTGCAGCCCTGCAGGCTCCAGTCCAAACAGCATCTATGAGCCACTCTGAGCCTGAACACAGATTTGGACTCTTTTCCATGAACAAATGAACTAAAAAGACTTTTCAGGCTACAGTTGGAGTCTTCAGATGGCTTCAGTTTTTATCGTTGGACCTGCTGCAGACAGAGAGACCTTCTGGCTTTCACACAATAACTGAGGACCATTTTGTACATTTGTAAATACGAGCCGGCAGTCTGTACACGACTACATGCAAACACAAACAGATGCTGGGATTGATGTGTTAATGTTTTTATTTGTAATTTATGAGTGTAAGTAATTCTAATAAATATTTATATATTCTAATTTCGTCTCTTCTCCTTATGAATCACCTTTTATAGCTGCATGAGCATGAACTCTTCAGCGATTTTTTTTTACCTAATTGTTTCATGAATGTTATACCAATTGAAATCACTTAAAGCACTACTTTTGCCAGTATATATGTTTCTTTTAGATCTTGTGGCATAACAATAATATGTTCCCTTTTGTCAGTGATTGAAACTGCATCTCTACATTTATCTTTGTGTATTTACACTGTCTTCTTGCCACCAGTCTGCAAATTGGTCTGCATTTTACATTCTCATGAATGCAGCCTCTACAACGTCCTCGTTCTTGAAATTTCTTCAAGCATTTACAAATGTGTCTTGACCACTTTTAAGACATATATAGATTTAAAGAAAATGGAAACTAAATGTTCTAATTAATCATAAAATGACTGTTAGAGTCAGTGGCGGCTGGTGCCAAAAATTTTAAGAGGGAGCGCAGCCTTGGAGGAAACAAACCAAAGAAGCGCTCCATACAACAGTGGAAAAAAAATAATAAAGACAAAACATAATCACAATGCAACGTACTTTGAACAATCCAATATTTGAACAGAAATTCTGCCCTCCTTTCCTTCTGGCCTGCAAATTTCTCAATGACCCTCTGATTGAAGTCCATCATCTCTGTCTCTTTTCCATTGACAGCATGGCCAGTGCATTCAGCCTGTCCTGGTTCATGGTGTTTCTCAGGGAAGTTTTGATTCTTTTTTAGGTTTGAGACACACCTCTCAGCTTCTGCAGTGGTCATGGGTGTGGTGATGAGGGTCTTTAGCAGATTGACAGTCTCTGAAAATACCTCTCCAAGATTATTTTCCATGAACACCTGGATAAGGTCCACAGCACCACAGCAGGCCTTGAACTCCTCCTTGCTGTAGATTCAGACTGAGCTCTGTCTTCAGCTTTAGTTGAGCACTGGGTCGGCCTTCAAGGTGCTGCTGAGGGAATCTTCAGGAAACATGGTGTGGTACTGTGTGAATCTGTCATTAAAAATACATAGAAAAGCACATTTTATTACCAAAAGTTAACATCAGTATTTACTGAAAAAAATCAATAAAACAGCCAACGTTTAACCTGCTCCCAGAAAATAAAGCTGTAATTTATGTCATTTTCACCATTTTATGAACATTTCTTGTGTCACCTGAACAGTGTCTTATTTTATACATGATGTCTCATGGCTCAAGATTGGAAACACAAACAGAATCTTATATACCACTAAACTGATGCTTTGAAACTAAAGGTAAAACTATGTGATATAGTTTTTGGTATAGATTAACTGTAAAAAGTATGAACAAAACAAAAAAAACACATAAGAAAAAATAAATCAGATACAAGAGGGCAGACAGCTCACACCAGCTGACCGATTCTCACAACTGAAATGGAGGCTGTCAGTGTTTGGATGACATTTATAGTTTTCAGCAAAACTCCTTCAAATTTTAAAAAGTAAAAAAAAATACACTTTACATCACAGGAGTCTGTTTCCATCTGCTGGAGCTTTTGAAAACTTTAACTTTGTAACGTTATGTGCAGTATTCAGTCAGCAAAAAACACCAACAGAATGTATAATTTCTGTATCCAAATCCAAAAATCCATTTTATTATAGCAAGTAAACATATGATATACAATTATATAAAGTAACAATACTGTATATATTTATATTGATATTTATTATTTTTTTTATCACATGTTTAGTTGCCATAATAAAACTACAACATTTAGAGACAAGATATACATTTTGTTGGTCTGTTTTCATTGATTTAATACTGTGCACAATGGTACAAGCTGGAAAGGCACAAAGTAAGTGTCAAATCTAAAAGCTCCAGTAGATTAAAAAATAATTCTGTGATGGACATACACCGAAGAGATAAAGAATTTGTGTTGTTTTACACTTTTGGGACTAACAAAACCCCACTGTTTTCACCAGTAAATTGCAACACATAACTTGATAGCATTATCAATTCTTCTTTTTGTAATATTTCAAAGGCTTTCACACAATGTAACAGTAATATTAAATGAGCACTGCAATAAACCTCAGACTTTGTGTGTATCTGTTTTTACTCTTCATTAGTGTGCATTGTTCCTGCTTTGCCATGATTTTTAAATATATATATTTTTTATAGGTCCCTTTATATAATATTTTCATCAAAATAATGCATTAATTTTGTCAATTAAATTTAAAATGAACTTCTGGTGGGTTACCCATCCATTAAAAGCACAAATTCCTCCTTAAAGTACGTTGTTTTTGTAAAAATATGCAAGAATTAAAAAATTATATAGATTTTTTAGAACTTAAGTCTGCAAAGGATAATGTTCTACTGAACAAAGCATTTATATCCTCTTGGCAAACTCATTTTGTGGCTCCTAATCTATGGTTTTGTGCCATGTGTGACATAAAATGGAAAACTTTGCCCCTGAATTATGTTATGTCTACTAGGAAAGACACATCCTAATCTAATCTTCAGTGTAGCATAGCCTCTTACTGATTTTCTTCTCCAATGCAATCTCACCTCTTCTGTGATCCTCTGATGGTTCTCTGGACGGAGTACCTGCCGCATCCTCGGTGCATGGGAGCATCGGTCGGACGCGTGAGGATACGTGAGATACTTGCGCATGCGTAAATCATATCTGCTGCGGTGACGTGTCGATATGATTGACAGTGCTCGATGTCCAGTCACAGGAGGAAAAGAAACACCAGAACAATACTGATTCGCTGCCAGTCAAAGTGGGAGTGTGCGGGGCGCACCTGCTAGCGCCCTGCAGGCAAAGTTGAAGCGGCCAATCCCAAAGACGCCTCAGGTCACATGCTGAGCAAAAGTTTAAGGACTTGCATAGACACCCATTAGGCCGGCGCCCCTCTGTACATAAACTATGTATTCACAACACAGTTACTACGTAAAAACATTGTGAAACGCCTTTTACTGAATGGTGACAGGTGCTGCTGACAGACTATTATTGTGTGATAAAAATAAATGTTTTTAACCGTTATTTTTTTATAATTTAATGACAAATTATGTTGTGTTTAAGCAGAATTCCTCTGTCTAATTTTGGAGGGGGCGGCGCCCCAGCGCCCCCTATTGACTAACCACCACTGGTTAGAGTCCCATATATGTTGCCAAGAATCAGTTTTGGAAGTGAGTGCCAGCAAGCAGTTCAACAGATGATGCATTTTTTGTTTACCCTTTAAAAAAAAAAAAATGTTTGAATATAATCTCAGAAATGTAAACACATCACAAAAGGTGAACTCAACCCAAGTACCTTGATTTTTCATATGTACACAGACAGTAAACACAATTACAATTCCTTTTCCCCAATAATAAAAATGTAATGTAACCAAAAAGTTTTTTAAAAAGTGTCTCTGAGTAGGCTAAAGTAGTGTTAATATCATGGTACAATACCAAAGAGAAATCTTCCAAGTCCCAAACCAAACTGAAGTCAATAAAAATATACACAAGAGAAAAAGAAAACAGAGTGAGACCTTATGTTATCGAAACGCTCTTGGATTAAGCACGACCAAATTTTGTTCGCTTTTTTTTTGGACAGTGAGAGCTCTTACCCCAATAATCAATCCTTGATTCCCGCCTAAACATGAATCAACCGGACAGTGTCGGGCTCTTTTTCTTCAGCTCCTTCACGGACCGTCCCAGGACAATTCAGGGGAAAGAGGAGGCTCCAGATTCAGGGTTATTCTCGTGATTCAAGGACACGGACTGTTTTTGATGAAAAGGCTGGAGCAACCATGGACGCGCTCCTCTCTTTCGCCGCGAGAGCCGCCATTTTGGCTCAAGCCAGTTGTTTCAATGGACGTCCATGGACCGAGATACAGGTAAATGAGAAAAGCGCTTCTTTACTTAACTTTTGGCCTGTCACCGCTGTGCTTGCTTGTAGATCCACAATGTTACAAGGTTAAAAGACCCTCCTGTTTTAACTGACATTATGAGCGTTTATATCATAACCAGGGAAACTGTTGGAAATTTTGGGGCCCATGAAAAGATTCCAGATTGGGCCCCATCCCAAAGCAGCTCTGCATACTTTGTCAAACCAAGCATCTGAAAGACAAATTGAACTCAGGATATAGAAAGATTTTTCAGCATTGCACCTTTTCACACCATACAAAGCAGCAGATAAACAATCAAACCATTAAAATAAATGAATACTGTATTTGAAAAATGATTTCATAACAATTAAGAAAATATAGTGGTGTTAAGTAGTGGTACTTAACTTTAACAATTATCACTGTCAATATTTCCACCCTGTCTACCTTAATGTATTTTTCTTACATATGTGATCGCTAGTGTAATGTTATCCATGATGTTTATTGCTTCCTGATTTATCTTACCATTTTGGAATTTAACTTAAAATGATAACAGAATTACAAGAGTTAATGTTTTTAAGTGTTCTAATTACGTAATACTGTAATTTCATACATCAGTCTGTATTAGTCTGGGCATTAAAGGTATTTATTTATCTATATACAGACAGATCATTGTTTCAAGCGTGGTGAATGTTTTGATATCCTATTTCAGTTGGTTAAAATGGGGACGGAGGCTGTCCCGCATCAAGACATATTAGCATTTTTGGATATTTGTGGGGACACAGGACACAAAGCCTGAAATTGGGGCCAGGGTGTTTGGTCACTCTAATATGAACCACTTATAATCATTACAGCCAACATCATCTGATTGAAGTGACAAATTAGCTTCAAACAGTGGAGGGAACACTCTTCAGCTGAAATTAAAGAATTAATAAAGAATTTAATTGTTTACCATACAGAACTTTCTGGCATTTGAACCATTTTAAGCTAACAAAATTTTTTATTGTGTAATTTGTTGTCAGTCCTCATGGATCTCTGGTAATTTAACCCACACATTTATTCATGACTTGTGCAGATTATTCATTTGTCGTAGAAAACTTTTAGGGGTCCCTGTCAGGCATGGGCCCCTGGAATCTTCTTAACTTTCCCCCCCTTTACAGCCCCATTGGTCATAAGTGGTGTCAAAAATTTGATTTCTGGCTTCAGCTCCTCGAATGTTGTGATATTCAGTCTTTAACAGATCAGCAACAGCAACCCTTTTCAAGGCTCCTCTTCTCCAGGAAGTGATCCTTTGTTAAGCTCCGCCCTCCTTGTTTACTGTTACTTAGTGAGACAAATTGTCCTGTGGTCAAGCTTCTTCCCTTTTAAAACAATTAGCAAAATTTAATTATAACTTTATTCACTTTTATTATTTTACTAACTTTACCTTAGTAAAATAACAAAAACAAAGATTCAGTGAGGTGTATATAACTAGATAAAATATAACCATTGTTTGACCCTAGATATGTTGGTAAATGTTGACTGCCTTCCAGTTAAAAAATCAACAAAGTTTATTCAGTAAAAAGTGAGTGAAAAAAGATAATTAAGATGTGTTATGTATTCTGATTCATCTGACAAGACCTGCAGTAGCAATAAATTGATTTCAACACTTTTAGCTGATGTTCCAGAGGAACACTGAACATTATAATGTGCTGTATCTAGTAATATTATGTTCTTATGTCTTAAAGTAATATGATGTTTAAAATTGCTAGAACATCACGTATCGTTAGTATTAATACAAATATTTCCTCTGTCTTTAGGGCAGATATAAATGCTTCCTACTTGTGATTGTTATTGGGTCAATTTGCCGGTGTGGTCACTCAGTGTTAATTTTTTGTATTATTTATTTATTTATTTGAATAGAGGACAGTGCACATTAATGAACACTGATATGTAAATGTGCCAAATTTTAGCCACAGGCTAATTTCCATCTGTAGTCCCCAGCAGGTTGATGTGATGCATTTGTACAGATGTTTACAATCTTAAAATAATTATAGTACATCAAATATCTGATATAGTGCATAAAACATCAGACGTAGTACATAAATATCTAATATAGTACATAAAAAAATCCAAACACTGTTTTCTTATTTTAACATTAAATTAAGTAAACAGGATGAAAAATACTTTTATATCATGCTGATCTTGAATCTCCCTTACAGACAATACAAGCTCAACTTTAAACCCTCTCAAAGTAACAAAATTAGGGATGCACAATTTGGCTGATATATCAGCCATATTTCCACAATGTCAGCTAAAATACAGGCAGAATGTATGAATTTATCCGTTATGCTTCACCTTATTTTCACTGGATGCCATGTTAAAGAATCAACAGTATCATTATTAGAGAATAAAATTAATGTTTATTTATGTGTTTCTCACACAAATAAACTGTTAAAGAGTAAGAAACAGGTCAATTTTAATTAGTGGAGGATGTTCACTTTCAAGCAACAGCATTGGTTCCGGCAATACTGATCTAAAAAATATTTCCATATTGGATGGCGGAAAAAAAACAATATTGTGCATCCCTATCAGAAATTCATCACCAGCAGCTAACACTTAGCAACAGTTGCTATGTGAAGGGGCTCTCTGATTGGTGGGTCAGTCAACCAATCAGAGAGCTGACAAAGGGTGAATTGAGACAAAGTTAATCGATCATGAAACAAGAAGGTTAGTTATTGATTTGCTTATGTCCGCTCTAAAATTAGATAGAATAAAAACATGGTCAAGTAAAGGTCATAAAAGAGAACATGGACAGTTATCCTATAACTTTTTTTGTTTCTTTGTATGAAATTGTTGCACTTCATATCTTATGTTTGACATTTAATTTTGCTGGTTCAGTATTTACCTTCTGTTGTCTTTTGAGCGTGGTTTATATAAGCAATTTTAAGGCTTCGACCACTACCACACACATGTTTTTTTTAATATATTTTTATGTGCATTCTGTTTCTGTAACTTTGAAAATAAATAAATAAATAATTAGATAAATAACTAAATAACGATAGTTAAAATAATTAATGAAATCCGATTTCCTCTGTACTTTTACATCTCCTTGAATAGAAATCAATACATTTGTTCAGATTTGAGATGAAAGAAACTCAAAAACTTTATAAGAACTCAACCAAATCATTTCAAGGTAAAAGATAATTGAGATTTACAACATATCGTGTGTGAGAGAAACATCTCTAATTTGGCAGAACAAACTTTCCAAACGCTGTTAACCAAAGCAACCACAAGATGGAGTCCAAGCCCCCTTCACCGGACAGATGCTCTTTCAGGGACCTTGGATCATCAGTTTTCCATGTTAGAGCTTTATAGGAAGAGAAAGGGGTGCAGAGGAGTTGTTATTTAATTAAGAATTTCTTAAAAAGAAAGGAAGACCCTCTCACAGAAAAATGTGCATCATGCATTCTTTCTTCATGAAGCTCACCTCATGTGCTGTCTGGTATTTTTATTTCCCTTTGAGCCCCAGCTCTGCTCATAAACTTCACGCAGAGATGACTTCATGCATATTAAAAATAAATCCCAGCCTCTTGCAATGCACAAATAATAAAGCTTAAATATTGTAATAACAGTTATGTAAGGAGCAGTAAATGAGCTCGTCTTCAGGTTTTCTGCCAACACTTTAACAGGTGGATGTTTGTTATGTGAGGAGATGTTTTGTTGGCTGCAGGTGATTTTTTTTTTGTTCTTCAGTCCATTTGTCTGAGCACTTTCTGTTCCTTCTCTTTAGGTTTGGTTAGATCTGCGCTTCTTGGTGGTGGGTTAACCCTCCATGTTGTGTGGCCTGCCGGTGTGCCCTGACAAGTGGGAGCACCGTGGAGCTTTGTCCAAGAACAGCACGGTTGGCTGTTTGGAGAGGAAAAACTTCCTGAGTTAGAGATAAACCTGACTTCCAAAGGGTAACTACAGACCACTACTTTGATTCTGAGAAGGAAACCAGTGTTAATTTTGTTGACTAATTATTTTGGTCATAGTTTTTGTCAACAACCTTTTTCCCCTGATGAAAACTAGACAGTAACTAATAAAAACAAGTGCATATGGACAAAAACTCAAACTACATTAACTGACATTTTCATCAACAAATAAAAACTAGACTACAATGTTTGACAGAGACTTCATCCAATCAGACCTAATTTGCTCATGTAGAAAGTAGGGACAAGTTAGGAATATATCCAATCACAGCTGCCTTAGCTTGGTGGTGGTGGGATAAGTTGTGGAGCGATCCAATCAGAGCTCCTCTCTTTATGAATTGATATATTCATGTAGAGCAGGTTCACTTTTTTGTCAGTTCTGGTATTGTAACTGAGATGCTCTGCCAGGTAGCCTAAATAAAGGTGACTGCATTTCACACAAAAGTTCAATTTGTTTCTGTTCATTTATACATTCAGACTTTACTAGCATTCAATAAAGGGTTATTAGATGTTTGATTTTATCCAAGTGTAAAACATGACTTCAGAAATTCAAGGAAACTTAAAAACTACCTTACCCTTTACACTTCATATTTTAGTCGACTACATTTACAGCAAATTTCATCAACTAAAATGTTGTGAAATTTCCTCAACTAAAACTAGACTAAAATTAAAACAATTTAGATGACTAAATTATGACTAAAACTATAAGATATTTTAGGCAAAAGGCTGCAACTGAAAAGTGCTGTCAACATTGACACTGCTATCTGCTTGTCAATGACTCGGGAGTGAGGCAAGACATGAAAACAAAAAAAAAATGTCAAAAGTTAAAGGGTGCAATCGCTACGCCTCCGAGGCTGCAGAGGCCGTAACCCAGGAAGTCAGCTTGCATCTCCCCCGGTTACCAAACCAGCGTCCAAGTATGTTTGGATCAGGACTTGAGCTGGCCATCCTCTGGTCCCCAGCCCAAGCCCTTACGAACTGAGCTACACTGCTGCACTAGCAAGATGTACCTAATAAAGTGGCCAGTGAGTGTATATTCCCCCATACATAACTCTACTTTATCCCATTCAGGCAGACAGTTTCTAGGACTCCTCCTTCCTGGAAAGGTTTCCATCAGTCACTCATAACAAGCTCATGACACATCTGTGAAACATCTCAGCCTGACAGAGTGCCAGCTCCACACAGAGGAGAGGGACGAGTTTATGAAGACCACGCTGATAAAAGTCATCCACCTCGACGTCAGGAACACTTTTCACCTCTGAACATACTCCAGACGTCTCTGAGTTTGTTTTACTTTATTCATTTATTCGTCTTTAAATTAAAATCAGCTCATTTATCTCAGACTTTCACTCCCAAGATAGCAGGAGAGTAATCCATCCTGCTCCTCTGCACACTGACGCTTCTGTAATGCTGGGCACGCCTACTGAGTGTGTGTGAGCGTGTGTGTGTGAGCGTGTGTGTGTGTGTGTGGGGGTGTGTGAGTGTGTGTTGGAGTGTGTTTATCAGGCTGCCAGCGCTGCCACTGGGTCCTCCAGCTGACTTCAGTGATTTACAGAGACTCTGTTTCTCTACATAGCAACACTCTGATCACAGACAGGAATCAGGTTCATCTCCATGTTTCCATTACAGTGTGGACACGCTGACTTGAGAGTGTTTTTGAGAGACCTGTTTCCATGTTGGATTTTTATCCAACTCTTTCCTGAAACAATTTAATAACTTTATTATGGCGACAAAAATGAGTCATCCCATGTCAAATTGTTCCAGTGAAATGAGGTTTACAGAAGGAAGATCTAACATACGACAGACAAAGGACAGAGTGGTGCTCTAATAATACAAAGCAAAGTGAAAGGATATTGAGTTCAGTAAAGAACATCCTATCCTGTCCTTGTTGGGCAATGCCAACCAAATTACATTTCTGCAAGGTTCAATTGACCCTATAGGATCCTAGAAATTTCTTTGAGTGCATTAACTTTTCGGAAAAATAAAGTTTATCTGGCATCACGCAGCGCTGCACAGAGAAATACTTCCCTGTTTGCGGCTGGTTCTGCATCACAGACTCTTACAGACTGTGGCTTACTGAGGGAGAGGAGAGAATCTACTGCATCTAATATACTTAGTGGCCATATGGAGCTCATACAACCCCACTTCAAAAATACTGAACTGTCCCTTTAATTTAGGATCTTTATATCCCTATGTTTTACCTTAACTTTGCAAAAAATTATGGTTTGTGTTAAAATCCAGAGAACATAACCAGAACCAAAGTCAAGCAAACAGTATTTTTGTCCTCAGTGCAGGTTGGCATTCAGAAAACTCTGATGCTTCGGCTTGGACGACCTGATCCGATTTCTTCTGCCCTGTTTTTGAGAAGATTCTCTTGGAAGAAACAGATGCTGCCACAATACAGTCCCCCCCATCACCTTCACCTGGCCCATATCCTCACATGTGATTGGCTGCATAGCCGCCATGCTGACCAATCAAAACAAAGTTCTGCCGTGAGCAGAGCTGGGGCTGAGCTCTGTGAGAGCTACTGCGTTAACTGTCGTTCTCGTGTCTCTGTGTGAACGTGGAGTGCTTTTGAAAACGCTAAGGAAAAGCCTCCGTGGTGACGACAATTTCATGTAAACAGGGCCTAAGATTTCCAGTCTTTGTAAAATCTCAGCCTGAGACTAAAAACTCATAGACTTAATGATATTTAGTCTTTAGATGTGAGAGGTTGTCAGGCTATAGTCTTAGTAAAGTTTAAGTTAAGTCTTTTTTATGTAGGAATAAGCCCTGAACTGACTAAACTGGACCAAGCCTTTAATCAGAACTAAAAGACTTGTAAAACCTGCTTGTTCAGAGCTAATAATCTGTTTTGATGAGTCCTTGAGCTTTTCTTTCTAGCCACTAAGTAGAAAGTTTACTCTCTACTAATGAGCTCTCATTTTCCACTCCTGTTCTGTTAAAAAATGTAACTGCCCCAGTACATCCATCATCCCCTAAACTGAAACAAAACACACTCCTCAGTGTTTCCTTTCACGCTGGGACCCCCCCAAAAAGATTAGCTCAACCTTGAACATTGTGGGATTAACTTTTTAAAAGCTGCATCCTGACGTCACTCACCTCGAATCTGTTCCCTCATCAGTCTGGATCTGTTTGGCAGCCGCTGCTTTTCTACATGTGACGTCGTCTTTACGAGACAGCTGGCAGCGTTTACGGCGGTCAGAGACTGACGAGGTGTTACAGCGAGAGAGCAGAGGCATCGACTAAAGGCCCGGACTGGAGACAGGAGGTTTGAAAAGGTAAAGTCAGTGTTAATGTTGACAGCACTTTTGGATTTAGTTTTACTTGTAGTCTTTTGCCTAAAATATCTTTTAGGTTTAGTCATAGTTTAGTCATCTAAGTTGTTTTGATTTTAGTCTAATTTTAGTTGATAAAATTTCACAACATTTTATATATATTAATATGAAGTGTAAAGGGTAAGGCAGTTTTTAAGTTTCCTTGAATTTCTGAAGTCATGTTTTACACTTGGATAAAATCAAACATCTAATAACCCTTTACTGAATGCTAGTAAAGTCTGAATGTATAAATGAACAGAAACAAATTGAACTTTTGTGTGAAATGCAGTCACCTTTATTTAGGCTACCTGGCAGAGCATCTCAGTTACAATACCAGAACTGACAACAAACAGTGAACCTGCTCTACATGAATATATCAATTCATAAAGAGAGGAGCTCTGATTGGATCGCTCCACAACTTATCCCACCACCACCAAGCTAAGGCAGCTGTGATTGGATGTCCCTCTGAACTCATCCAACCTTTCCACACAACCAAAGTAGCTTGATTGGATATATTCCTAACTTGTCCCTACTTTCTACATGACCAAATTAGGTCTGATTGGATTAAGTCCCTGTTAGTCAACAAAATTAACACTGACACACAGACTGATGGCTCTGCTGGAACAATTATGGAAACGTGTGTTCAAACCAGAGGTTCTCAAACTGTTTTTATCATAATAATAACTGTATTTACATAGCACCTATAAAAACATATGTTTACTAAGTGCTTTAACAGACAAAACAAAGGCAGGACAAAAAAATGAACATTAACAATCAGGTTAAAGACATTTCAATAAAGAGTCAAGCGAGAGGACAAGAACATAAATACAGAGGGTTGAGCAAAAAGAAAGAAAAAAGGAATGAAATGGGAAACAAAGTACTAAATGAACAATACTATATTAGTACAAGATGAAACGTCAACATGTAAGTATAAGTAATATGGTTTTTTTTTCATTTAAATAAATTACAATAAGACAAATAGATGGTGAATAATTGTACTGGATGACACATCACATCAGGAAGATAGGAAGTTAATATGGGACAAGTGGAAGAGTAGATTGAGACTTAAAAAATATGAATGATAAATAAAATTAAAGATGGTAAAAACAGGACTAAAACGATGAGAAAGCAATGAAGGGAATATGAGGGCAGAGATTACAAATATCCCAGATCATAAATCTGTCCTCATCACACTTCTCTGTGCTGAATAAAGATCTATTTGAGGTTAGACCCATGAGATGTGGCATCATGTTTTTAAGAGGGTCTTCATGTCTATGTGGTTGTAAAGGTGTTTATGACACTGAAATTAATCAGTATTATGGAATTGTGCCAAAAATGCCTAAATTTGTTCAGTAAACTTGTTCATAAAGCAGGGAAATAAAACATTTTTTTGAAAAACATCTATTTTTTTATTTTAATTCTATTATTACTTAAATTCTGTTTTAATTTTTTTTTTTTTTTTTTTCACTTTTTATATCCAATGTTTTTTCATTTTGAACTCATGATGTTTCCATAGCTCACTCTCATACACACAGTTCTGTTAAATAAATATCTTTGGTTATTATTACTATTTTAATTATTTATGTATTTTGTTTATTTATTATGTTTTGTTTTGTTTTTTGCTTAATTGGGTTTGTTTGTTCTTACTATTGTTATTTAAGTTTGTTTGCACATACTTTCTCCTATTATTTCTCTGTTTATGTAAAGCACTTTGTGCTACATATGTTGTATGAAAAGTGCTGAACACATAAAGTTTGTTTGGTTGATCTCCCCAATAACACAATGGTATCAACTTTAAAATTGTGCATATTGAAATAATCCATGGTATAAACAACATGTTCATGCAAAAGTAAAAGGAAAAGTTTTGTATAAATAGCCCAAAACTTTTGTTCTTTGTTCAGTATTTATGAACTTAAAGACACATTTATGGATGTAGGTTTGGTTCTGTAATTAGCAAATAAATGTTAAACATGAAAACAGAAAGAATTGTGATAAAATCATTATCGTGGTACTAACACAGGAAAATCATCAAACTTTTTTTTTTCTGTTCCACCTCTGTTGCAAAGTATTTCAAATATTTACATCTCTCTCCTTTCTGCCACAAAGCCTCTTTGTTTTGGCTCCAGATGGAAGGACCTGTGATCGGCCAAACTGAAACTGTTGTTTTATGTTTTTCAAGCAGAATAGTTGTCCCCATTCATGTCCTCCAGAGGATTCATAAAGTTGTTTGAATCTCAGATTGAAGATGCTCCATGTCACAGACGGCTTTAATCCAGGAAGGAAAAGCAGAAACTAAAGCATGTTTGTTGCTGTTGAAACAATCTTTTCTCTCCGTCTGCAGCAGAGTGAACAGACAGAAAGCTGCAGAGTGACCCGTTGAAACTCTTCTCATCCTGAATATTTAATCTGAAATGGACTGTGGAGTATTTGAGTCACCAAACTGAGCTCCTGTGTTTGGAAATTCTGGAGGAAGTGTTGAAGTTGGCGTTCTTTGGAAAGCTGTTTGGACATTAAATTGATACTGGTGTTGTCAACTGTAGTTCAGCTTGACTAGTACTCAAATTTGGAGTGCATATACTCAAATTTAGTCAACTAGTGTACGAGTAGACTTTACTAGTGAAGCAAAGTGTCACTAGTACTACTAGTAGACCAAAAAATGTTCACCAGTACTACACGTAAGCCTTATATGCTAATAAGGGGGCATGGAAAAGCAAATTCAGGCTTCCCATTGGCTTTTGAATCTTACAACCAATCAGGATGCTGGATTTGGTTATAATCCCTCCTACTTCATTTGCATTAGGTCTACCAGTACTACTAGTGAATCTTTTGGCTTTAGTAGTGCTACTAGTAGACTTAAAACAGTCTACTAGTATTACTGGTGAGATATTTTGAGTTTACTAGTAGTACTAGTTAAAAAAAAAATATTAGTAAAGGTTTTTGGTGCACCTTGGACCTTACAAGTTAAGCAATCACCTACTAGTAGTTAATTTTGTGTTATAGTACTACCAGTAATGTTTTGAGCTTTTACTAGTGACATTTTTAAGTCTTCTGGTACTACTATTGTATTTTCCTCATCTGCAGCAGAGTGAAGTGACAGGCTGTCAGAAAGCTGCAGAGAGAAACTCTCATGGTGAATATTTAATCTGAACTGGCTTCAGAGAGCTGTGAACACTTGTATCATTAAGTGGTTAAATGTTCACAGAACATTCTGTAAGTCCATCAGTTTGTGTCGAGTGTTTGAGTCAAACTGAGCTCCTGTGTTTGGACACACTGGAGGACATGTTGAAGTTGGCGTTCAGGCTGGCGTCTCCGTCCATGGCCGTCACACACACTGTACTAAGAGCTGAGGGAGTGTTTCTGTAGCAACAGTTTGTGGATGTTTGTGAGTGTTTCAAGCTCCCGTGGGATTTTGAGGGGGGGCGGGCTGTAAACGTGTGTGTAAATCAGTGTTGGCTGGAAGTGCCGGTGTGACCTAATGCACATCTGTGAGTGCTGGACTGATAGACGAGAGTTTTGGAGAGAGGAGCTCCACTTCTGTCCCCAGAGTTCAGAAGTCCTCCTCCGAGTTTCTAAACAAACAAACAAACAAACCCGACCTGGTGGTCTCTTGGCTCAGGACGGCTAAGAGGTCCCGACCTCACAGCTGCTCCTGTTCTGTTATTTTTTATTCATACCCTCTGAACAGAAACCAGATCTGTGTTGTTGTTCTTCAGCCTCATTATCAGGCTGCTGCTCTCACCTGAGGTGTATTCAGTTACAGAGAGGCCTCTTCACTGCTGCTCTCTGTGTTACGACTGTGGATGCATATGATCTGTACCATTACAATGTATTATTATTATGTACGCAGAGTTTAATGATGATTCTACCCTGTTACTGTAATAAATGATCTGTGGATGGTGAAAAATACAGTGCAATGATTTAATGCAACAATCCAGTTGGATTCTTATTCTTATTCTATGCACTTCATCACTTTTCTCTGATTTCCCTGTTTACTGTAGAGCTTTATACTTTGATAAGCTTTATATATATATACATAGATAGATAGATATGTATATATTCCTCTGTTTACTGTATATTTCTATACTTTCTGTTTTTATACTTTTTGTTTTAAACACTTTTTTATTTGAAGTACGTGTGCCTTCAGTGTTGCTGTCTGAGCCGTTTGCGATGAAATTTCATTCACATGTGCACCTGTGTGTATCTTGAATGACAGTAATGAATATCTACCTGTTTACCAACCTACTTACCTGTTTGTATGATGATCCAACAACACTCCAGAATCTCTCAGTCCATAAAACTATAGGAAAAATCAATTTAGTTTAATTTCTAGTCCAAAAGTTTAAGGCTATAATGAACAATGCAGAAAACTCTCACCCCACATTGAAATATAGTCGTGATACACTTTGATCCCTTTTTCCTCCCACAGGAATATTATGTTTTTGCCAGCATACTGAAACCAAATTTGATGACGGTTTCAGGAAAGGTCAAAAATGAGCCGAGGGCCGAACTCTTAGATTTTGGTTGTGATTGGGATCCAGATGTGGATCCAGCATGTTTTAAAACCATTTGTTAACATTTTGAGATAGGGCAGACAACATTTAAGAGTATTACTGTTTTAAATTTGTTATTGCTTATTTTGTCACATTTTCTTCATGCATATGTATATTTTTGTATATTTTTATCTCACTGCAGGGTCGCGGTATGCCAGATGGACCCTGGGCTGCGGAGCTAGGGGCTGAGGTATTATATTTTCTGTCCGTCAACCGTCCTCTCTGAACCAAGGATGAACTGATTATGTTTTGAGGTAAAAGGTCAAAGTTGTTGGAACTCATGTTGATTCCTCGCTTGTAAACAGGATTTATTAAGAACTCTAAATGATTATTTAAAACTTTTCACGAATGATCACACTAACCCAAGGGTAAACTGAACACATATATATATATATATATATATATATATAAATATATATATATATATATATAAATATATATATATATATATATATATATATATATATATATATATATATATATGAATATATATATGAATTCTAGCATTCTAGCATTACCAGAACGTAAGCTACAGTAACGGAGATCAGTTGTGCATCTGTACGGTAATAGTCGGCACAGAGATAAGGGCTATATATTGCTGCAGATGGTGCCACCAACCTCATGTTGTTCAACGAATTTTGGGTAAAAAAAGAGCTGAAGAAAGTGTAGGGTGATGACACGCTATATGCAAAACATTTACAATGACTTACTTTTCCATTTACAAGCTGCTTGTTGTTCCTGACGGCATGAAGGTCGTCATGGTTACAGCCGCAGACTGCAGATGCACGTACAGGAGCTGCTGGTATCCTCTGATCTTCAAACATCCTGAAGTGATTTTTTTTGTGGTCACTCTTATGCCATCGAGTTTGACCACATGAGCTCATGATTTACACGCCTGTATCAACAGTTAGCGTGTGATTCTTAAGTCCTTACTCAGACCTGTTGACTTCATCCACGGAGGCTTTGCCAGTGTTTACTCCGGTGCATTCAAGCATTCCCAAGTGTCCAGTAAACAGCAGTCATATTCGCCACAGAAAAGGACATTTATGAAGTTTAGTGGTTATTTCCTCTTGGTTAGCGTGCTGCTGGTGTAAGGACACATTGGCTGTGCCGTCTAGCAAAGTAGTTCCAAAACAGAGTAGCCTGGTAGTGGAAAATAACCTTGCACAGCAGCTGGATCCACCTGATTTAATGCCCGTAATCGGGCAGATCCATCTTACCAAGCTCAAATCTACAATGATTGTGCTCGGCCCAAAGCTGGCCGGCCCAGTCAGAGTCCTTTAGAGCAGGAAGAGGTGGAGCTTTGAGCGAGACGACAGCAGGAAGTGACTGATGCTAACAGCTTCAGTAGCAGTTTTGTCTGATCTGGACCACATTTCGTTATTAACTGAAAAACTAACAACACTACAAACTTCTCCATAGTAAGGATATTTTTTTGCTTCACTTTTATCATGTTTTGACCTGAGTTTGTTTAATGTAACGGCTCACGTTCTGTGGCACAGTAGCTCCTGCCACAACATTATCCAGTTGGCCTGTAATGAATGTGATTGATGGAGTGATGGCCCAATCACCTGCTGGATATGCTTCTGAAAGGTTCTGCCCTCCCCAGACACTTTCTGTGGGCTCTTTCCCAAATGGATTGGTGACATGTATTGAATGGTCTATCTGCTGTGTCAGGGTAAGTGGAAAAGTGTGTTGTTTTAAATTTGTTAATTATAGTGTGGAATCACCCGACGCTGTTTTTATGGCCTGTTCTCACAGAAAACTCTATAAATGATGCAAGTTGGTGAGTCCATCTGCAGCATGCTTATGCCATATACGTCATATAATCCCACCTCAAAAATCCAGAACTACCCCTTTAAAGTAAATGCAAAATTTAAAAGTGAAGAATAATCCAGTTTTGTATAAATGTATGAAGTCGAAGGATTGTGCCAGGTGAGTATTATACACAGGGGTGTAATTGTTACTGCTGTCGAAGAGGTTTTGTTTTTGGTGCTGTGTGTTTGGTAGTTTGTCAACAGGATAACTCAAAAAGTTATGAATGAAATTTAAAGACATTTTCAGTATAAGTCAGAAATGGGTGAAAAAATAATCGGTTATTTATTAATTTAAAGGATTTGTTAAAGGGATACGCCAACGTTTTTTGTGTCTTCCTGTCTTGCTTCACTCCTGAGTCCATGACAAGCAGGTGAACTCCATTCTTTTGACTAACAAGTAACCAGGAAGAGACAGGCAGAGCTCACCCACTGCTAATTAGCTTAGCTCAAACACTGGGAGTCAATGGGTATTGTTAGCCTGCCTCTGCCTACAGTCATCAGATTTACTCTTCAGCAACTCTAAACAGACCTGCATGCTAGTTGTGCTCATTTTTCTTTATCATGTTATGTTATGTTATCTACTTTTAGACTTAGCACTTTATGTAATTTTCAAAAGAAGTACAAGAAGAAATACAAACTGAACCGCAGGGCGCAAAACATAATCTCTGTTTACGAGTAGAAGAAAACTGGTACTAAGGATTATGGACGACTTTATAAGAGAGGACGAGGATGATTTCTTCAAGGTTTAGTTTTCATTTGTATTTCTTTCAAAAATTACACAAAGTGCTAATGTTAGTCTCTCTCAACTCAGTTTAGAGTAGCTGAAGAGTGTTTGAGCTAAGCTAATTAACAGTGGATGAGCTCTGCCCGTCTCTTCCTTGTTACTGCAGCACAGTCGAAAGCATGGTGTCTATCTGCTTGTCATGGACTCAGGAGTGAGGCAAGACACAGAAACAAAAAAATGTTGGTGTATCCCTTTAACATTGCGAAATAGTACAGTTTTCCGTGTTTTCACCAATGACTTAACAAGTTCTCAACGGATTTTGTTGACATTTTGCGGGAGTGTTGGTCGTGGTACAAGGGAGAACTGATTAAATTAATTCAAATGTGGATCCAGGAATTTTTTTCAAGGATTTTTTACCATAAGATCGGGCAGCTTTCCATACTTTGACAAGAACTCGTCTGACAATGTTGGAAATGCTTTGGTGGAGGTTTGTGATCTCAGAGCTCCTCTGGTTTCTTATGCTAGAGGTCAAGCTACTGATAGTCACAACAAAGAGAGACTCTTGCTCACAATGTGAATATAAACAATACACATGCATACAATATTATCAGCAATCCTCTGTTATGATATCATCTTACTCCAGCCCTGTGGGACAGTCACATGACCCCTGTTAGGGTAAGAAGGGGGGTCAAAAAGCTTCAATGAAAACCACATGGAGGGAGGAGAGAGCTGCGACGAAGCAGAGGGAGAGTGAGAGAGGGAAAGAGAGAGAGAGCAACATGAGCCACAGAAACAGACCGAGGATAACAAGACAACAGCTGTAAGAAGCTTCTGAGCCTCAAGAATCAGGACCAGGACCAGAGGTTACAAGACGACCAGGACCAGGACCAGAGGGTGCACCATGTCAGAGTCCATCAGAAGGAAAAGCTCCAGCAGGCAGATGCTGCAGAACCTCATCAGGTGAGACATTTGACACATTATGGGTTTGTTATTTTGAACCTTGACCTGCAGGATTAAATCAACCACATGATAGCAGTTTGCTGTGTAGAAGTGAAGAAGTCTGTAGGAGCCAGAGGTAATGCACATGCAGAAAAGCCTGTTGCACAGTTGCACGATATATTAATTAAATAGTACAAACCATTCAGCCTAACTTTACTCTAAAATCATCTGATTACCTTATCTATAAAAGCACACTGCAAATACTCATTTATCAACTAGAGCTGTGCATCTTCACCAGTCTCACTATTCGATTATTATTAAGTTCACAATTCGATATCACAATGAAACACAGCGAGTACTATCCTTGATTTTCCATATTCCCGCATCAGGCTTCTTTTAGATTAATAAATCTAAGCAGTCAGATAAATATGGACTCCTTTAACTGATCAGGAATGACTTTTGCGATCAACTGCAACAAAAATATATTTTCATTGTAAACCAAAATAAATAATTTCACAGGTCTCATCTTCTTAAACTTGATTTTTCTTCCCCAGAAACAAAACTAATACTGCAGTTTAGCATCAGCCTCTGTAAGATAAATCCATTATTGACTGCCTTTGCATCAGTGCATTGATTAAATTATTATTTTTGACACCCCTAATGTGTACAAAGTATTAGAAAGTGTTACACAAAGTGGAAATACCCAAGTAATGTGTGGGAGCCCTGAAGCTTATACTCATCAGGGGCTAATTGTTACTTAAATTACTCATACTTGTTTTATTTCAACTCTAAGATTAGATTTTGCTTATTGGCTGGGTTTGTTGAAACACATACAAGAACTAAAATTCTTTATTTTTATGTTTAAACATTGATGTTACCAATTAAAGAGATGTGTACAAGTTTATGCAACACAATAGTCAATAAATCCATCTTTATTTGTATGGCAACAAATCGGAGCAAATGTCATCTCAGGACACTTTACAATAGAGTAGGTCAAAGCCAAACTCCCTTTTATTTATGTAACCATTTATTTTGTTTTGTTTTATCTTTATTATTTCTTTTATTTTCATTTTATATTTGTATTATTATAATTTTATTGGTAAAGACCCGACATGAATCGTTGTTATGGTAGTATAATCAATATGAACCATTAATTGAGAGATTGTTCTGATATTAACATCAACAGCTTGGTTATTATTGTTTTTTTTTATTAAAGAGGCCTTGAAATTGAGTTTAATAGATTTTAATTTGAGAATTAATGTTGAATTATGTTTTTTCTAAGGATGCACAATATTGGAATT
Source organism: Cetoscarus ocellatus (assembly GCA_037902135.1). Classification (NCBI taxonomy): domain Eukaryota; kingdom Metazoa; phylum Chordata; class Actinopteri; order Labriformes; family Labridae; genus Cetoscarus; species Cetoscarus ocellatus. Next base: position 346,387 of record JBAMNC010001108.1, on the reverse strand, counting down.
TTGCAGATATCCGGAATGCCAATAATTCAAAAATGATTTTTGCTGATATTGATCCCGAAATTTAGAAATGGCTGAAAGGAATTCTTGTTAGATCACACCTTCATCATATGTTAAAGGTATGTTTTACAGTAACAGTAATTAAGCCTCATCTGCCCTTTTAAAAGCTAAAACACTGATTTACTTACCTGCTGACAGAAAACCTGCCGTGCTTTGGAAGCTTATACTCTCATTTTATCTCTTTTGAAGCAATTATCTGCTGATACTCATATCACACCATCATTCTGTGCACCTCTAGTTATTTCTGATGTTGGTTGATGTTGAACGAAGCAGTTTGAGTCTCGCAGGTCCACAGCAGCAGGTGTTTCATGTTGGTAATAATGGTAACAGTAATATATGTGCAGGAACTACCATGTATTCATACAGACTGATCATTCTGAAGTTAACATAGGCACTGTTATAATAATGGAAAAGGAATCAATGAAAGACTTATTATGGTTCAAGCTATGCAGGTCCTCAGTAAAGGGGGGGGGGGGGGGGGGGGTGTTTCTGATATACTTAGACAGGCCCATCTGGCAGCAACAACCACCTTCAAAGTCACATCGGTCGCCTTTCTTCCACATTTTGATGCTCGATTTGATCTTCAGCAGGTCCTCTTGTGATGTCTTTATGCCTAAATGCATTGAGCTGCTGCCACGTGATTTGCTGATTAACTGCTAGTGTTAACAAGCACAGCTGTATGTAGTAATTTCCCTGTGGGTGTGTCTTGTTAAAATAACATACATATCACTTTATAATGTGATGCTGTTGATTCAGATTTTACAGGGTGATAGCATCATGTGTCGACAATATTGCAACATGAAACTTGTCATAAAATACAACATCTGTGATTGTTGTAGATTTTTTATTAAACAGCCACTGCTACAGGATCATTTTGTGCTGCTGACCCTCAGGAGACAAACTTAGTCTCATGTTTTATCAAACCTCAGCCTGGGGATCATTGCCCCAGCATTGAATTTGTGATCATTTTTAGACCCTAAAATACAGCATCACTGGAGACAGTGGGGCGGCACAGTGGTGCAGCAGGTAGGGTATGTGTCTTACAGCAAGAAGGTTGCTGGTTTGATCCCCGGCTCAGGCAGGGTCTTTCTGTGTGGAGTTTGCATGTTCACGCTGTGAATGCCTCAGTTTTTCTCCGGGAACTCTGGCTTCCTCCCCAAACACCAAAAAAACATGCTGTTTAGGTTATTGGTGACTCCAAATTGCCTAAGGTGTGAGCGTGAGTTGTTGTCTGTCTCTCTATGTGGCCCTGCAATTGGCTGGTGATCGGTTCAGGGTGTACCCCGCCTCAGCTGGGATAGGCTCCAGCCCCCCCGCGACTCCAAAAGGGATAAGCAGGATGGATGATGGATGGATAGGGACAGTGGTCTGACATGGAGCTCATCGATATTGGAAAAAAACATATTGGAACATATTTTCCTCTAACTTTGTGGGGCAGTTTCCAGATAAATTCTGTCTTTTTATGAGCAAAAGTGTCCAGGAGAATGGGTTTTTGTTTGGAGGTTTATTAAAGACACATTTAGGGGTCTTTAAAAAAAATGATAAGAGGAAGACAAAAGAAAAGAAACCTCTGTCTAGCTGCAGCCTATTTCAGCTTGGATCCAGATGCTTTGACATGTTTTTCCAGTTTAATAATTAAGGTCATTTGAATTTGTATGTTCAAAATTTCAGATGTGCTCTCCCTGATCATCACATGAGGAGATTTTCAGGCATCAACTTGGATCCAAAAAGTTTCAGATTCTTCAGTCTATCAGTCAATCAATTATTTATATAGCACCAGTTTATAACAAGTGTTATCTCAAGATACCATACAACAGAGCAGGCTGAAGACAAACTCTTCATTTATAGATACACATATATGCATAGATACAAATACATATAATGAATATATTTGTTTATACACATACATCCATCCAGAGATGGATCCATCCAGGCAGAGACAAAGGGACTAAAAATACGAAATTTATGATAGAGACAAACCCATGGATGCCCAGATCATAAATCTGTCCTCATCAAATCTTCCATAGATTCAATAAATCAATCTTTATTTTTATAGCACCATATTTGTCTTTGTTGAATATAAATTTATTGAAGGTAAGCCTCTTGATGTGGCATCTCATTGTCAGAGGGTCCTCATGTCTGTGTGGTTGTAAAGAAAGTTACTATGGATGAATAATCAATACAACCATGGATAGAGAGATCAATCTATTATTTACATTAATATCTATCATGAATATAATCTGGAGAGGAGAGATGTTGATTAATATATGCAGCATCTTAAACCGCAGTTCAATGAGAAAGTGAAGAGAGGGCCAAACCTCAGCCAAGCATTTGAAACTCTACTTGTCTTGCAAAGTTAAGAATTCATGGATCTGGATTCAGATCAGAATCAAAATCGAATCATTTCTTTCTTGTGCCATGACCAACATTCCTTGAAAATATCATAAAAATCTGTTGATGACTTTTTGAGTTATGTTACAAACAAACAGGCAAATGACGGCAAAAACAAGCTTCATGGCAGAAGTGATAAAGATTTCTACAGGACAGCGAGTCAAAGAACATCAAACAAGAACATCTGAGCTTTTAAATATCTCAAAAATTTACTTGTAGTGCTAAAACTTTATGTCTGACGTCAAGAATCACTTTACACCTAGATTGGTGTAAGCCTTCAGTATCCAGTCTGATCAAATCTGGTTTGAATGAAGCCACAATTACCTCACACCAATATGAAATGGAGGTCTGATCAGCCTGATGTCAGGAGAGACTCTCTCCCTGTATGATCCACATGGATGCAGAGGGATCACAGTCTGCAGAGAGCATGACGTCGTGTCTGTGCTGTCAGCCGTATTTACAACTTCTTACAATCAGTCTAAATCACTGAAACAAGAATATCCAAACACTGGACTGGAGGTGGACGTCTCCTCATGTATTAACCCCTCAAAACAGCTACTTGAAGACTTGAAACCCATAATGATGGATAGTAAAGCTCGTTAGTGCAGAGTAAATGTATGATTTTCCAGGATGAATGACGGGCCTCTCTCTTTCACTTCAGTTATACAAGCAGAGGAGCATTTCTTTCTGCTCAATTCTACAGAAGTTACAGGCATAACTTCAGGACTTATTGACATTGCAGTTTCATTTCTCACATGTTGTAGAAACAAAGAAATAAAAGAACTATTTACATGCCAGCAGCAGGGCTCCAAGTCTAGACTATAAATCTTTTAGGGCAAGCCAAGTCTTATGGATTAAACATATCAATCGATCAATCAAACTTTATTTATATAGCACAGTTCATACAAATTCAATTGCAGTTCAAAGTGGTATACATTGAGACAAAAAATGATTGAAAAAGGTATATATAGATATAGATACATATATACACATAAATAACAATTATTTTTGTACAATCACCCAGCAAACTAGAAAGCACTCAGAGAGCGCAACCCTCCGCCAAGTTAGCTCACATATTGCTGTTCCATCTATAAGCAATAGTTCATGATGAAGTTACCATCATAATATCATTCATGGCCCTGAAAACACACACCTAGCACTCATAATCATGTTGATATCATTATTAGTTAGACTAATCATTTCTAAGCTGGGCCATTACCAACATCTCCTGAAAATTTCAGCAAAATCCATCCTGTGGTTTTTGAGTGATCTTGCTAACAAACAAATAAACGCTGGCAAAAACAAAACCTCGTTGGTTAGCTAAAGTAAAAGAAATGATCAAATCAAGATGACTAATAAAATATGAAAGAAGAGAAACAAGAGAAAATGCAAAACAATAAAACCAAGAATCATCAGACGGAAATAAAACACTAAAAATATACTTCAAATAAGTAAGTAAATAAAAAAATGTTAAAAGATTAAAATTAAATCTGAAATGAGTAAATGTCAAAAAGATAAAAACTACATCAACATAAGATATATATAAGCAAATACTATAAATGAAATAAAACATCAGACAATAAAATACTGCTTAAAATAAAATACTACCTATAATGGCTAAAATAGATGTGATGTAGCTGTGTGTGAGTACATCTTGCCACCTTTAAAGGGTTAGTTTGTGTTTTTTGAAGTGGGGTTGCTCGAGGCTTTTGGCACTCGTAAATATGAGTGCCAATAAAGGAACTTGCAAGTAGCAGCACGTGGTGCCACCGAAAGACTCATAACTATAGGTTAAAACTACTTAAAAAACTATGTTGGCTTGACAATACGATATAGTTACATACATTTTACAGAATTTAACTTTCCTCCACAAAGCCCTAGAACTATTTTGTGATGCAACAAAGGGCTGTGTATCCTTCCACCACCAGCTCCCCTCATTAGATCAGGTCAGAGTGCTACAAAGGGGTCAGGTAGAGGTCACTGGAGAGCAGACTGATAATTATCTACCTCTCCTGGATATTACGAAGATGGTCACTCATCGCACCACCTTTGCAGTAAAAAAACGCACATAACACACAGGTGGGCGACGCAATGTGAGCGACTGAAGAGACAGGACTTTCAAGCTGCAGTGTGTCAACCAAGGCAGATCAGCTGTGCTCTGGATGATTGTATACCGTCATTCTTATTTTCACGCTTATATAAAAGTGTGTGCGTGACTTATATTTTTGTACATATATATGTATATATCTGGAGAAGAGCCCATAGAAAATGTTTTCAGAGGCTGAACCTTCAAAAACAACATCAGCTGGTGATTGGACGATTATTCTGCCAGTCACACTTATCACAGACCAATCGTATCAAGCCGCAGTATGATGTAGCAGCTAGACCCTGTTGTTAGCCGTTAGCTTAAACTACAATTCAGTCCTTAGACTATCATCTTACTTTAAATTATACCACACAGATGTATCATTCACCACTCATATGTCACATGAACCTGGCCAACAACAATCCCCGCCAAGTTCTCCCGGTAAACCTCTGAGGAGAGCAGATTTCTCCAGGTATTGCTGAGTAACCATGACGACCACAGACCAACCAGCATCGTCCGGAGGATTTCCAGTGATGTTCTTTGCTCCTCTTTTAAAAAAGAAATTGAGTCCATTTCTGACAAAACTGCAGATATTGCTGCATCCACGGAGACCGCTTCAGAAGCAGCCATTTTTTTCAGATGTGCAGTCACTTCGTGCTGTCGTCACGTCTTCAGCTCCGCCTCTTTCCCCTGATTGGGTCGTCTAACATTTGGCCGATGACATCATTGGAGATTGGAGCCTGGGAAGATGGATCTGTGTGATTTCAGACAATGAATCAGGCAGGTCCTTCTGCACTGAAAGGTTAACAGTAGCCTATAACTTACCACACAAGCATCAAACTTTCTCTTATTATCTCTAGAGATGAACAGAGATCCATCATAAAGCTCCGGGAAACCTGAGACAGCAATACTGAGTGTTTCCTCCATTGTTTTCTCGTCCCCCCCTCTCCAGATCCAGATCAGCCTGCCATTGGCTGTCACCTCGGTCATGCCACTACTCATTTGCATAAAGTTGAGCTGATCACCTATTGACATCAGCGATCATTAAAAAATGAATAGGGCTGGATATTGTTAAGAACCTCTCGATTTGATTCAATTTCGATTCTTTAGGTCACGATTGGATTCAATATTGATTTAAATGCTTCATGTCGACTCAGTAAGTAGAAATACACAAACAATTAAGAGCACCTGTTGACCATTTTTAAACATTTATTTTCATGTCCATGTGAACATTTGTGGTATGCCACCTCACATCTCTGAGCAATGAACATCTGAAAATAAAAATGTGCACAATAATAAATTATTTGTGCATATGGAGTGCAAAAGTAAAAAACATGACAGTTCTGTATAAACACTGAAAAAGTCCACAGCACCCCCAATGGCCAGGAGGTGAATCGATTTAGAGGATTTGCTGAATCGATATTTAATTGCAATGCATTGATGAGTTGATATTTTTACCCACCCCTAAAAACTCGGTCGCTGAGGATGATCAAATCGCACTTGTTGTGAGTGTGGGGTTAGTCTGGCTGTCAGATGGACCAGTGAGGTATTTGCTGTTTGTTCATGTTGAACGCTCAGTCTGGTGTAGGGCTGACGTCTATCTGATCATTTTTCTCAGTAAATGACACCAGACGCTAATTTCTCATGTTGTTCTCAGTAATTGCATCCATCGTTTTTGCCATTCCTGATTGTCAGTAGGAGTCTTGTTTTCTGAGCAGCAAACTGTGTGACTTCAGCGAACATGACACCGAGCTTGGGTTCAATGGCGTCTTTTATTGCTGAAACTTCCTTAACGACCATGACTTCATCTGGCTGAGTCCTGCACCCCTCCTGCTCACACACACACAAAGAAACGCCGCTCCTCAGGCCTCCATTGCCTCATTGTGTAAAGGCTGGAAAAAGTGATGTGTGTTAGACACGTTTCCTCCATAATTTGCTCGTGTCACGTTCATGCCTCTCAGTATCAGAGTAAATGTCCCAGCAGACTCTGGAGACACCTGAAGTCACAGACGGTCCTGCAGAGTCCATGATTCCCTGGGGTCCCAGTCGCTGCATCAATTAATCAGACATAACTTAGTCATTTCCTACACTTCCCATGATGCCTTTTAGCATGAAATGAGGGCCTAATTGCCTTCAGCTGTGGGTTTGAGTTGTGGTTTGTCATCACTGAGGTATTTATGGAGCCTTTAAAGTCCACACAGTTATTATTTTTCATCTTTTGCACACAAATCAGCCTCATTAAAAAGAACATCTGTGTACAGTAATATCTAATTTTCTCTGTAGGTTATTAAAAACTATCTCTTAGCAAAAGGAAAGTTTATGATCAGCGGCTGCATCTTCTCTGAGTGAATAAAAACAAGGGTGGAGGTTCTGAGTCTGCTCTAGACTTTCAAATCAGAGTATTTTGGTTTGCGTCCAGATTCCTGCCTTTGCTTCAGATTAGGAAATAAATTCACTTAAGCTGAGGTAAGAGAACAGTGTCTTTAAAATATTAAAAGTACATAGATTATTTTAAACAGAAAAAATGAAGCAGAACATGTGTTAAAAATATGAACAACAATGAGTTTTTTACACTCTGTAAGTAATGGTTCTGCAAAGACTCTGTATGGCTTTATGAATATAAATAAACAATTTGTTCAGATAGATATTGAATTACTTCATGCACTGTTATAAGCGGCAGTGTTAAAAGGGCTGTGGTTAATGCTTGGCTGCTACATGAAATATTTTCACATTCTGCAGTTTTTTACAGTAAACCAAACTGGAACCAACTTTATTTGGTTCCAGCCCTGAACCAACTTTTAAGGTTCAAAATCAGGTTCAGGAACCAGCATGAAGCCCTGCCAGTGTGAAAGCCCTCTCTGTGGCCCTGTGATTGGCTGTGGACCGGTTCAGGGTGTACCTGGATTACTGGGATAGATGATGGATGGATGGTCTGTGGAGGGCCCCTTGTGGGTCTTTCAGGAGCCCTGTCATTTCTGTGGCATTATGCTTTCATGAAACATAATTATAGTAACATCATGGTGAAACATAATTCAGGAAAGGTCTTCTTCATGATGTCCTCTTTGCTGTTTTAAGCCACATAGAGACATCAGTATTAGTTTCTCCCTGTTTCATAACATTAACAACTCTAAGAGGGCTTCTGGAGTTTTGGAGTCAGGACTTAAATAAACATAATATTTTAATTTTTGCTGTAAAATGTGCAAATGCATCTATCCAGGATCTAAAGTCCTCCAGCTCCTCCCTTTATTGCATTTCATGCAGGAGCGATGAGATCCAGACAGCCCGTTTCGTCCCCAGTTGACCCTTTTCCCCAAAAGCATCACGCTGAGAGGTTAAAACAGCCCCGTCTATTTCCCATCAACCTGATTTACAGCAAACCAAAGAGCAGCTCCTGCCAGTGCAGCTCCCACTGCGTCTGTGCTCAGGATGATCTCATGTAGGTCACTCTCCCACATTACAATGACCGCAACATGTTTGACTCACAGAAGCTCATGGACTGTGTCCTCAGCATTAGGCACGGCTAACGCGACTTTCACAGCAGAGTTAAACTCTTCAGTTTGTGCTTGATCGGCTTTGTGATGAGTTCATTTGGCTGAACTTTTGATATATTGATGTCATATTGATATTGTGGGGGACTTGACGTTTACTTTACGAGCAACTGGCTGGTAAAAGATTGTCTTTGTGTTTATGTGGCTCGTAATGAGGGCCCGTTACCTCCAGGCTTTGGCCCATTTCCTCCGTGATTGTGCTGCAGAGATCTGCCTTCATTTACACTCTGAGTCTATCAGTGCTTCAATGGAGGTTTAGGCTTATTTACTTTTCCCTCCATGTCAGTTTTTAAGTGACAGCAACAAAGTCTTCTGAAATTCATGTGCAGCATCACGATGCAAGCTGCTGCTGTTTCCACCCTTGCTTGAAGTCACACAGACTCTGGATTTTGTCCATTTAGTGTCAGTTTGTGTAAAATTAAGCAAGTTTTCAGTTTTCATAATCACATCTTTGACGTCTTTGTTTATTTCTGCTTGCTGTCTCTGATTAGAGCACAAGATCCTTGATTTGCAAGGCATGCAGAACAAAGTTCAAGGAATTGTTAAGCAAAAACACTAATATTGATTTTTTTGGCAAGAAGTAAGAGATTCTCAACTGGAATTGGTTTTTGATTTCTATCCCGATTTATTTATTTATTAACTTCTTTTTTATTTTACTTAACTTTCGTATTACTTTGATTGTTTTTTATTTATTTATTATGTTAATTGTTAATTTATTTTTGTTTCTCAATTATTTATGTGTGTGTGTCTGTTTCTATATATCTGCTGGTATTTTGGTTTAGGTAGGTATGTACAAGTATGTGTGAATATATGCATATTTATGTATTTGAATCTTTTATCCGTATATTTTCTTTGAAGTCTGTATTTTTGTTTTTCTGTATGTCTTTATGACTCATTATTATTCTTACATTTACTGCCCATGGTGCCTGATGGGGCATGACTGGGGCTTACAGCCATGATGGGTTGTGTATGTGATGGTGACCAGGGGTGGGAGGTTGATTTGTTGTTTGTGCTTTTTGTTAATGTTTATGTTTTGAAAGAAATATTTCATGGTGTTGACTCCAAACTAGTGTCATAGGCCTCAAGCAACCACACTTAAACTATCCCTTTAAAGGCAGATAAATAACAAACTCTATCAATTAATCACTTTTTTAAGCAGTAGTGTTTTGCCAGCCCTGCATGATGATAGAATATGCTTGACCAGGCTTTGTTTTTGTTTTAAGTTAAAATGGGTATAGTTTTGAACCATACATGTAAGCACAGGTCTGTAAGATTTTCAATATGAAAAAAATGATCGGAGGCTGGATATTTTTTACTTGCCATCACACACTGGATATGTCAGAGGTTAGTAAAAACATTGGCTTTGGTGCATTGTTATTTTTAAAGTGTCAGAGGTTGTGTAACAATTTACAAACACATGCATTTGCTAATTTATCTAAATATGTTTTTATTCTTGTAGATGAGGGGTGTCCAGACTTTTTTAATCAGGGGCCACATACAGAAAAGTACAAGGATAACCGGACCACATTATACTTAAACTTGATGTCTAAAAGTTCAGGAGTTCGGGATGGTCTATAGATCGGAGCCTGATCAGGATAAAAAAGTCGACCCGTGCAGCAGAAGAAGCCCCTTTACAGCTCATCTTAACATTCAGTCAAAAACAACGCAAACTCCACAAAGATGCCAAACTTTTCACGTGTTGGTGCTTAAAGATGGTTGAATAAGAAATATTTCTTAACAGGTACAAAGACACATATTTCTTGATTTGTTGATAGGTTGGTGTCAGTGTTAATTTTGACAGCAGTTTTTAATTTAGTTTTAGTTATAGTCTTTTGCCTAAAATATCTTCTAGTTTTAGTCATAATTTAGTCATCTAAATTGTTTTAATTTTAGTCTAGTTTTACTTGATGAAATTTCACAACATTTTAGTCGATGAAATCTGCTGTAAATTTAGTCGACTAAAATATGAAGTGTAAAGGGTAAGGCGTTTTTTATGTTTCCCTGAATTTGTGAAGTCATGTTTTACACTTGGATAAAATCAAACATCTAATAACCCTTTACTGAATGCTAGTTAAGTCTGAATGTATAAATGAACAGAAACAAATTTTCCTTTTGTGTGAAATGCAGTCACCTTTATTTAGGCTACCTGGCAGAGCATCTCAGTTACAATACCAGAAGTGACAACAAACAGTGAACCTGCTCTACATGAATATATCAATTCATAAAGAGAGGAGCTCTGATTGGATCGCTCCACAACTTATCCCACCACCACCAAGCTAAGGCAGCTGTGATTGGATGTCCCTCTTAACTCATCCAACCTTTCCACACAACCAAAGTAGCTGTGATTGGATATATTCCTAACTTGTCTCTACTTTCTACATGACCAAATTAGGTCTGATTGGATTGAGTCTCTGTCAAACATTTTAGTCTAGTTTTTATTTGTTGATGAAAATGTCGGTTAATTACAGGGATAAGTACAAAGATAAAGTAGCATGCATTAAAGGTCAATAAAAATAAAATACAATAAAATGAAATAAAATCTAATGCAACAGTTGTAGATTCATAATACAAGATAGTAGATACAATACAATAATTTAGTTTTACTTTTTGTCCATGTGCACTTGTATTTATTAGTTACTGTCTAGTTTTCATCAGGGGAAAGAAGGTTGTTGACGAAAACTATGAGGAAAATAATTAGTCAACAAAATTAACGCTGGTTGGTGTTCCCCCCCTTTTTTATTTATTTAAATCTTGTTTTACACTGTCATTTTCTTTTCATTTGAATTTTGCTTATTCATTTTCTCCCCTAGCTCAGACCACTACTTGATGATGTATGCTTATATTATATTATATTCATTGCTCATATGCAAATTCAGAAAATAAAATAAAATCTGATTTAAAATAGATGGTTGAAAATAGATGTTACCATACACTTTGTAAACCTTGATATGCAGCAGATTGTAATTAAATAAACATGATTTTAGGGATTTGCTGCCATGATCCATTACAAACAAGTAGAACCTTCATCATATATCATGGGCCAACTTTTGGAATTTGCTGCAGGACTTCTGCAAGTGGCCACATATGGCCCTGGAGCCATGGTTTGGACACCCCTGCTGTAGATGTTAGACTCACATACTGTTACTTTCTTGCCCTGTCTGACATTTGGCTCTGTTTTCTTTGAGATCTCTGCCTTTACTGTTTTAATTTAACATTATTATGGCCAAATCCACAAATAAGATCCAAGCAGTAAACTGTAATTATATTTTGTTGAAAAACCAATGACATCAGACTCTAGGAAATTATTTGTACCCGGTAACAGGTACTCCCAGGACATCGGTCCAATCACAGGGCTGACTGAATATTTCCAAAGTCCTGTTCTATTCCAGACCTCCATGACGAGATGGCGTTCAGGCCAGGCAGGATTAAAGTCCCTCTCCATCATCCCTCCCGCTCCGCCTCCTTCCTTTCACCTCCTCCCTCCTTCTCTCTTTCTGTCTTTGTTTCCCTCCAGAGATTTAAATTAAGTGAAACAGCACAGCAGCTGGCTGCAGCTCTGCCAGATGTGCTCGGACAATAAAAAGACTTATTGTTGTAAGTCCAACCCACTGGAAACTAAAACTGATCAGACAAAGAGACTCAATGAGTGTTCTGTGAACATTGGGGCAGATTGTTTTAAAATTAATTTAAATCCACGGCAGATGAAAACAAAACATGCATTTTCATTTTGATACAAACAAATAACAAATGTGACCCACAAGTAGATCAGTGCCATAGTAGTTAACTGAGCGGAGGATGTGGTCCGATCTTAATATCTTAACCCTTTGAGCTTCTTTTACAGACCAAGTTCATGTAACCCTCTGACTACAAACTTTTATTTTAGGGGGGTTGTCTGTCTGTACGTACCTCTGTTTGCACAGGTCAGGGACTTGTGAACTCTATCTCAGAGGGTCTTCAAAATTAAATCCATGGTAGTTCCTGCAGACAGCACACGTATATCAGTATGACCTTGAAATACAATCATGGATGACCTGCTGCTGTGGACCTGCTCCACTCCATGTGCTCTGTCCTGCATCAACCATCAACAGAAACTTCATTTAACTTAAATTCAGACTTTTAGACCAGTTGAACCATTTTAATGGCAGTTCAGTTAGATGCTGCTATATTAATCAACATCAGTCCTCTCCAGATTATATTCATTATAGATATTAATGTTAATATTAGATTGTTGTATTGATTATACCTCCATAGTAACTGAGGACCCTCTGGAAAATGAGATGCTACATCTCAAGGGGCTTACATTCAATACAATTATATTCAGCAGAGACAAATGTGATGAGGACAGATTATGATCTGGGCGTCCATGGGTTTGTCTCATAATCATATCATAATCTCTTATTTTTATTCCCTTTGTCTCTGCCTGGATAAATACATCTCTGGATGTATGTATATATGTGTATCTATAAAATGAAGAGTATGTCTTCAGCCTGCTCTAAGATTGATTGATGATATTGAAGAAATCCCATAGGCTTTAAGTCAATCAATCAATCAATCAGACTTTAGACTGTAGAACAAATTGCTTTACATGGACAAAAACAAAAGAGTATGACTGACAGACATATGAAGTCAATTTCAACAAACAAACCCATATTAAACAAAACAAGGAAAACTACAGAGTATCAAAGACCTCGATTAAACAGAACTGTGGGAGCGAGGAACTGTAATAATAGATGCACGAATAAGAAAATAAAGTAAAAGAATAGAGGACAGTATAAACTTCAATTATAAACCAGTAAACAAATAAAAACATGAATGGGATACTAAAACACTAAGATATCTGACACTAGATATTATAATTAAGTGAAATAAATAGATTAAGATAAATAATAAAAGATTGTTATGAAAAATAAAACAAACAGCTAGAATAAATAATTCAGTAAAATAGCTAAATAACCAGAATTGCCTAAAGTAAATTAAGTTATTCCAAAGTAAGATTAAAAAGTTCAGTCTTGAGTTTGCTTTGAGGGAACCTGCACGATGCAAACTTCTGGGTTGGCCTAAAAAAATGCTTCATCCCTGCACGTCTCTGCAGAACTGAGCATGTTCACATCAGTGTTCTCAACTGTTTATGGATGTTTTCAGCTCTTGAAGATGTTGAAAAAATGAAAGACACACTAAGAGTTATTCTTCAAGTGTGCATCTAGTGTGGCTGTAAAGTTTAGCTTCTTAAAATGATGTCTAAAGCGGGGTACACACTTAAAGATTATCGGGCTGTTTTTTCTGGACTTCCCGACCAAGACAGCAAACTCCAGATTGTCTTCTGTTTTATAAGATTATCCTTTCAGATTATCCTGTGGTCTGAGGTGTGTTAAGAGTGAATTTGTCCCAATAATCTGCTCTGAAACGGGTCTGGGCCGACAATGTAAATATTAAACTTGTTCAGTATTTACGACCAAAAAGTGGGGAAAGCAGACGACTCGTGAGTCATGACTTGGTGAATTGTAACGTGAATGTAGCCAATCAAGAAGCGAGCTGACTGAGGAACTACGAAGCAGGCGTGAATAAAAACAAACATGGCCGACCTGAAACATAAAGTTGGGTGGAGCTCAGAAATGGAGGACCAGCTCACGTGTTCACGCTGTCTCCAGGATTTTTCCACAGTCTTTTCTTTTTTTTAGTTCAAAAATAGTCGCAAGACCACCATCACTCTCTCTTCTCGTATGTCCTCTTCCATGTTGTGTTTTCAGGTTTTTGCTGTTTCTTCTTCTTTGTTTTTGTGAGATCAGGCTTGATCAGATTTCTGTCTTGGAGGACTAGATTCTAGATCGGTGGTGGGACAGAATGGTTCTGTGTGTGCTGTGCTGTGTTGAGATTATCAGAGCACACCACACACAGTACGATCCAAACTGTTCAATGCCTGCTTTTTTTATCATGTGTGGGCTCTCTAACTGATAAAACATCTCTTCAGATTTAGAAAATCCTGATGTGTGGACCCCGCTTTACTTGATTGGTCAGTCAGGGAACTTCCAGTTTTCAGGTCTTGAAATATTCAGTCTCAGAAGTTGCAGCCTGTGTTGAAAATCTTGACTGGCTTGCACACATTCCTGATTTCATTCCAATCCAACACATTTGGGATGATGTTAAAAAAGCGGATCTTTATCACCCAACATCAGAGCTGAACTCCTGTAACGCTCTCGTGTCTGATTGAGAACAAATCCCCTTTAGCCAGGCTCCAACATCTGGTGGAAAAACTGAAACCAGAGGAGTGGAAGCTGTAATAGCCGCAGCTCTCTGCTCATGGTTTTGGATTTAACAATCACATAAGGGTGTAATGTAAAGGTGTCGACATAAACGTAGCCATGTAGTGCATATGGAGGACTCCAGCCCCTGCAGATTGAGACGTTTTACTGGCAGCTGTCATCATGGAGAGTTAAACAAGTGAGAACAGATCGTATAAACTGTTTGGAGCCTCCTGCCTGAGACCGTGTTACAGAAGTGCTGCCAGCTCCTCAGTTATCCAGCCTATCTCTGCCGGTGGAAGAGGGTGCTGAAAGCCTGATGTTGTTCATGCTGTTTGCAGGGTGACGGCCCAGCGCAGTCAGGAGGATGCTGAGGAGGTGGAGCGTGAGAGGAGGAGGAGAGCCAGAGAGAGGCAGAGGGGAGAGGGGAGCCCGTCCTGGCCGGAGCCCCCCCAGCTCGACACCAGCCCACACGACACCGAGTGAGTGTGCCATGGTGTTTGAAACAAGTCCGTGAAGCCTGTGGGTTGTGTTTATAAAATATATGTGTGTTTGCAAATCTCAAGTTAAATATACTGTAACCAGGGGCGCTGCCAGAAATTTTTGGCCCCGTGAAAAGATATCACATTGGGCCCCATTCCAGACCGATTCTGCTCGGTCTCTCAAACCAAACATCTTTCAAGCCAATAAATTAATATATATGTTAAAACTTTGATTGGACGTTATGTAATCAGTCCTCATGGATCTCTGATCTTTAAACAACGTCATTTATTTTGAACGTTTGCAGATTCTTCATTTGTCTGATTTTATGACCTGTAGTTTTAAAGGTCTGGATGTTTTCACATTCCAATCGAACGCTTGGATACACAGAGCATAAATCAGGAGTTGGCAATTATTTGGGCCAAATTTTTCTAAGTCACTTTATGTCTGGCCAGAACATAATCAGAGGTTAATATATAGAGATTATTAAAAATTCCTGCCCTTGTTTTTTTCAAATAAAGAGCTTTAGTTGATTTTGCCTCTACAAGCATTAAATAATGCGTAAAGTGGAGAGAGTGAGCACTGGGGCGATCAACACTTGGTGTCTCCATTACTCACAGAATAAGAGACCAAAAAACATCAATCATAAGTCTTTATGCTGTTTGTATTCTGATATCTGATCAACTAAGTTCAGTTCAGTTCAGACAACTTTATTTATCCCACAAGGGGCAATTCATTTGTAGCTTTCCAGAGTACATTCATAAATACGGTCAGTCAACAACACAAATAAATAATCTATCCATCAATCTGTCAAGGAAACATATTTAAGCATGGGACAGTGGGAGAAGTCCGAACATTATAAGTAGACTACGTATACAAATCGTAGAGCCAGATAAGATAAGGATAAAAGCAAGTGGGGTAAAAAACAAGACAATATAAAAACTGTAAAAAACAGTACTTAAAAAAAAAATAAGTAAGACAAGAAATAAATAATGTCCTCTACATAAGAGTCATCTAAAATGGGTGTGCTCTGTGTTTTGGAGCTTAATAGCAGAGGGAATGAAGGACTTTGAGTAGCGATTAGTTTTCCTTTGGGGCACATTATAGCGTCTGCCTGAAGGCATAAGAGAAAATTCATTTGACAGAACATGATCTGGTTGGCTGAAAATGGAAAATGTTAAAAGGTTTTCAATAAAAGAATGGTAAAAAATTTGTAAAGTTGTGTCACAAACATTAAAAGAATTTAGTTTCTGCATTAAATGAATTCTTAATGTGGAAACTAAACTTAGTTTATTAACACTGCACCAACATCTTTATCAGGCGGAAATAACAGTTTTCAGGAAGTGGAAAGTCATGCTGAATGAGGCTTTTAACAGCTTTTAATAAGAAACAGACAAACATTCACAGTGAAGTTTCATACAGACGTGTTCCTGAGCTTTTTATAATGAACAGACATCTCATCTGTATGTTTCTGTGAGACAGCGTCAGTCAGTGAACAGTCTGCTCCTGATGATCTGCTCCCAGATAAAGTCAGAAACATCAGAACAGATGATTAAACAAAGTTTTCATCTATTTTTTTAACCTGTTCTGCTCTATGGCTCACTCCATGTGTTATGGCTCTGTGCTGTTTTATCTCTCATCGGGAAAGAGAAATATATATAAAAATACGAGGTACGTCAGACAAGTTCCAGGACTGGTGTCAGAAAAGATTTATTCATGATTGTCCACGGTGAGTTCTTGCCACAGGGCCATACGATCAACCAGCATGTCTACAAAGAGATACTGCGGCGTTTGCTTCATTCAGTGCACAAGAAGAGGCGAGAGTTGTGGCAGGAAGAGTCGTGGCTGCTTCACCATGACAACGCGCCTGCTCACAATGCCCTGAGCATCCAACAGTTCCTGGCCGAGAAGAACATCGCAGTGCTGGAGCAACCTCCCTTCTCACCCGACCTGGCTCCGTGTGATTTTTCCTCTTCCCCAAGCTCAAGGGGGTCATCAAGGGGACCCATTATGAAGACGTGGACGACATCAAAAAGGCCGTGACGACGGAGCTGCGGAGGATCCCCGAAGAATCCGTCCAGGAGTGAATGAAAGCGTGGCAGAGAAGGATGGGAAAGTGCATTAGACTCCAGATAGGATTACTTCGAAGGGGAAAACTTGGAGTTTTTAGTCTGGATTCTAAATAAATCTTTTGTGACACCAGTCCTGGAACTTTTCTGACACACGTGGTATTATAACTTTAGGCATTTTAGAAGGGGACAAAAATGCCCCCTTGAAGGCTTTGTGTAACAATTATTAGCCACACAGTTAAGAAATGTGTGGTAGAAGATTTGTGTTTAAAATATGAAAATTAGTGAAAAAAATGCACACTTGTACCAAATATGTTGAGGAAAAGCATGTCCACTTTAAAATTATTAAAGAAAGTACGCTATCAAGGGGACAAAACTGTTGTGTTCAAGTATGAGGGTTAAGCTGCTTCATGCTCTTTTCTACTCACCTGTATGATTGTCCGATGAAACTTTAAATATGTCAAATTAATGTTGTCAAAAGGCAAATATAGGGAGTCTGACTGTTACGCTTCTTCCACCGCTTTTGCATCATCCTCTCTCTATCACACTCTTCCTCCTGAGACTGCAGACCAGAGTCTCTGCTGTGAGGTGTGAGTGTGAACAGACAGGTGTGAGAAGTGACACGAGCTCGCTGTCCTACGATTTCCAAGAATTTTGCAGGAGTGAAAGCAATGCTGTCTTCAAAACAACAAACACCTCAATCAGTGTCCTCAGTCCAGGGTCTGGTTTTATCTCCGGTGTCCACTAGTTAAGGTTTTATATTTCCTTTGTCAAAGCGTGACATTCCTGCTAACAGCCAAGAAACCTTAATCCACCACCGAACACCTTGTTAAACCACAGCGTGTCCTGTTAAAACCTTGTTTATGAAGACATTTAACACACAAGACAGCACACCTCAAGAAGTGAGGTTTGGAAGTTTGCCCTCATCATCAGTTGTGTAACTGTAACTCTAATGTTGAAGCAAATTCAACTAATACAACTATCAACAGATTTTCTTTTCAAGTGTTATTTTTTGTAATAATCAAGCACACTGTCAAAGTTATAGCACTGACTTTGTGATTGAACAATTACCGTTTTTATTGTCAATCAATCAAACTTTATTTAGATTAGATTAAATAGAACTTTATTAATCCCTTTAGAAGACTCCCTCGGGGAAATTGAGATTCCTGTAGCATTTTATTATAACAGATAAAAAGTTATATAAAATAGATAGATATACACAAAAAGATAAAGAAATATAAAAATATGTCTACAGGCTGGCTGCTGCTCCCTCCCATCCTCAGTCTTCCTGTTACTCCTCCTCCCCTCTAGTGAGGAGTTGATAGATACTTAAAACAAGGAAATATGACCCAAACCCACTCTGCCCAATCCCCTAACCCACCCACCCCGAGATCCTTACACAGTATTAGCAACATGCTTCATAAATAAAAGACAGCAGTAGAGCAGGAACATTTCTGTACCCAGTAAACAGAGGAAACAGCATCTTTAAGTTTTAAAATGAGAAACACTGGAGGTTAGGTTAAAGGGTAACATTAAAAATATCATCAAATAGAATAAAAAATACATTTAAATTAAGTATAACATAAACAAATAATAAAAAGGTTCTGTAATGACAATAAAAACACTCGAGTGCAAACGGGAATAAAACACTTCAGAAGAATTTGGGGGGGGGATGATAAAACAAGAGGATAAACCACTAAAAGATAATTTTGAAGTTAAAACAGAATAAGATAAAAACTTACCTAACCTACTCAAACAGACTAAATAGTTCTTGAGTTTACTTTTACTTATTAAGTTGTAGTATTATCTGTGCACCTCAGACTGGATGATGTTTACAGCTGACTGTCCGTTCCCCGCAGTGCTGATGACAGGGGAAAGGACTTAAGTGTTTTTGTTATGTGGGTTAAACTCAGTGAAGCTGCAGCTAAATCAGCTGAGAGAGCTCACTCTGTTTGCCTCAGAGATGTGATGATGATGATGATGATGATGATGATGATGATGATTGGATCAGTTCTGATCATTACCAGAGACACAGAGCTGCTGATCTGTGAAGTGAAATGAAATCCTGCACTGTTGGCTGATTCATTCATGGTCTAGTGGTTTCTCTCACAGAGAAAGTTGCTAATATTGGTCTATTTTACTTTTACTTTTACTTTATTTTTTTTCCTTTATTGTTTTTTGTTGTTTATATTTATTCCTTTTTATTTTACTCTGTATTGTATAGCACTTTGGTTCACCAAAAGGGTTGTTGTAAAGGGCTGTATAAATAAAGAACATTTACATTTACATGTACATACGCATTTATTTTAAGCTTCATAACAGACTGACCGCAAAGCTCCTGCAGCCAGTGTTAGAGCTGGGTGATATGGCCTAAAGATAAAATCCCTGATTTTTTTCCACAACACTTGATTTACGATTTTAATAAAAAAAAATTTCCCTCTCAAAAAAACCCCTCCAAATGACACAAAAATCGCATGCATCAAATTTTGCCTTATGTTATCAAAAATATATTCCTAAACCAAACAGAATTTCCCTCTTAAAGTTAAAGTGCATGCTATAAAATTGTGATAATGTGGTTCAAATGTAGGCAGGTTTGTCTACAAAAACACTGAAAGCTGAGCTATTTTCACAGGATATTAACATGAACTCTCTGATCAAAATTTAATCTCCTTTAAACCTGACAACCATCATAAAAACTGTATATTTCAGTATTTATATTTTCAAACATTGCAACTTAAAAATGGAGTAAGTCGAGAAAACAAATCTTGATTTTTAATTTTTAAATCTTCTGCAGGAAATGATTCGAATCAGTAAATTTAATTGATATAATGCCCAGCCCTACTGTAATGTACATGATCAACATTTTATGACATGCACTTTAACTTCAAGAGGGAAATTCTGTTTGGTTTTGGAGCATATTTTGATGACAGAAAGGCAAAACTTGACTCATGTAATTTGTGTCACTTGGAGTTTTTTTTTTCTTGTATTAAAAAGGGAAAAAATTGCTTAAAATGGATTGTAAATTGAGTTTTGTGGGGAAAAAAAATATGTATACATATACATATTTTTAGGCCCAGCCCTACGTTACAGTGTGCAGTGTAGGTGTCTTACCTATTCCCCTCCTGAAGCAGTTGTCCTGTTAACAGTGTGCGCCCACATTGCTTAAATAGCAAATGAAGATTAGCCCATATTTGCGCCTGGGGGATTGTTTATCTATGAAGGAAGAGTTGTCAACCATAAAGCTGGTGTGTTCCTATCATGAGGATGCAGGAAAGGACTGCGCTTTAAACCCTAATCCTAATCTGGAATCTGAAACCATCTTAACACAACTGTGTTCATGTAAACCAGGTCTAAAGAAAGAACATACCTCTGCTTAAGGTTTCTTTTTCTGCATGAAACACAAAAACAGCTTCTGTCCTTTGCTGTACATCACATTAAAGTTCCCCACATTTTTTTTAACACATTGCCAGACATTAAGGCTAAAACTTGATCATTTACTCAGACTTTGATTCGTTGGAAGCAGGAACTAAATTAACCAAAAGTCTGACAGCAGAAACTGAAATACAGCATTTAAAGTGTCCAAGTGGCACCAGAAGAAGCTGTGTTTTAGTTGATTGTATATTATTTATTCTCCATAAACCTGAATTAACCAAAGTTTTAAACAAACACAGCGTGCTTTGGACAATCCTCTGGAATATTCTGAAAGTAAAGACAGCAGCTTTACAGTTTTCTCTGAGGAGGTCTCCTCTGTATCACACTGTGTGTTGTTTCCATGGAGCCTGAGGCTGCAGGTCGAGTCTGCCACCTGCTCAACACTCGGCCCCCAGGAACCTGCAGGTGTTCGGCTGGACCCAGTCCAGAATGTAACAGGGTCTCTCTTGGCCCCATGCTGCAGCCTTCCATCAGTTTCCTACACTATATATTTTACACTTGAGATGCAGCATCAGCTCACCTAAACTTTAATCTTTTAACCTCTTGCCTTTTAGGCTTGGGTTGATTTGGTTCAAAACACATTAATGAACTTGAAAAACTTGATTTTGATTATTTCAAAGTCAAGGCTTTATTTCCGTGATTCTCGAGCCTCTACAGCTTTGTTTTTCTTTCTGTAAAGCACTTTAATTCACTGCATCTCTATGATGGTCCTTCATACATAAAATAGCTTTGCCTTTGGAAAAAAACAAAGATCTCTGTTATGACCAGCTTGTTTGGGGAAAGGGAAGTAACATAAACACCAGGTGTAAAGAAGTTAAATAAAAGAACACAAAGAGACTCTAAACCTAGAGCTGTCCAACTATCTTGTTGTTTAAGCAAAAGAAAAGAAACAAAAACCTGTCCAACTCTTCTAACTAAACAAGAAATACAATACAAAACAGCACCCAGTCCCTAATGTGGCTAACAATGATTCTAAGTGTGCAGCAAATTTACAGAATTTTTAACAACAATTTTTATTGAGAACGAAAAGGCACGTGAGCAGGGCTGGCTTCAGCTCGCTGCCCACTCTGTGCTGGCTACTTGAATCCTCAGTAGATGAACCTCTGCTGAGCGTTTATTTGCTGAGTGGTTGTAAGAAGATGTTTATTATCATTTTTTATGTCTTATGTCTATCTTTTGTCAATCATTTTTTGTCTCAATGTAAAGCACTGTGAGCTGTAATTGAATTTTTATGAACTGTCCTGTATAAATAAAGTGTAGTTGATTAATTAAACACAATATCACACAAAATACTAAAAAATACAAAGAGCTGATCACATGTTTCTGGTAAACTATGAGCTAGCTGGACTCCATTGACAAGTGGACCACGTCTGAATGTAGGGTCCTATAAAACCCATGATCACAGAATCACAGAATTGGACATTAAAAGCGGACTTCAACATAAACACAGAATATCACAGAAATGGCCGACATTTTACAAAAAAGTGTTTTTTTTTTTCTCAGAATAAAAAGGAAAGTGTCTCTGGGGAAAATGGGTCACTAAGGCTGGGGACGATGCTCGCTTCACTTCCTCTCCCTCTCCTCCTCCCCCTGTTATCAATGCAAACACGTCGAAGCGGCCGCCTGAGACACCGGCTAAGTTAGCAAAGAAGCTACGAAACTCCTGGCTAACTCCAAACTACAGGGCAGAGCAGTTTCCCAACGATTAATATGATCAAATGTTCTGCAAATGTTGTCAACATACTGTTGACTGGACCTGTAAAGATATGAGTGAGGACCACCTGAAGAGTGAGTGATTATATTTCATTACTTTATACTGTGTCTCGGGGTTAAATTTGTATAAAATACTAAAAACTGAAATTTTCAAATAATTAAAACAGAGAGAAATGGAATAAGGGAAAAAATAGCAGATTTTAAAGGGCCCTCTGAATCTGTGAAGCTTTGCTGTTTCCCTGTCACTCTCTCTCAGAGAAGTTCTCCCCTCTCTCCTCAGGCTGGACGAGGAGCTGAAGCCTCGCTGCTGTTTGGTTCTGGAGGAGGACGAAGGCTTCAGTGACTGGAGCCACAGGCTGGAGAACCGCAACGAGCCGGAGACGCAGGATGACTGCAGGGCCAGAGAGCAGAGATCTACAACACCACAGTGGAAACAAGAGTCTGAGGAGAAACAGCAGGAGCATGAAGAAGAGCAAAGCAGTCAATCACACAACACTTCAGCAAGACCTACAGAGAAGGTAGACTGTCTGGATAGGAACAGAAATATTTAACAGATAAATACAGTAATACAAGGGCCTTTGACTGAAGCATTGATATTCAAGTAAAGTGAAAGAAAAGTCTGTATTCTTGATTAGCGTCTTTTGAACAATTGCAAATAAACCAAGTGGCAACCTCCAGAGCGGAAAAATGCTACTTATACTTGATAGCACCTCAAGGGGGCGCTCCACTTGAATGAATGAAATTTGAATAGAAATTATGAGATGAGGAAGAGAAAGTTTACAGATTGGACATCAGTGTGAAGAAAAGTAAACTGAAGGATGCCCAGACACATATAAATCTAAAGTATGGATACACTTCGGCTTCTACAACACTGAAGGGACAGACGAAATCGATTATTGTGACTTATTGTTTCATTATTTTTTTTGCATGCAATGACCAGCCCGTGAGGGGAGTGGGAAGTAACATAAAACTAGGTGTTTGTGGTTAAATAAAAGTTAATTATTAACAAAAGCAAGTTGTTTTACAATAACAAAAGGGAGGCAACTAAAAACTGAATGAGTACTGTCAAACAAAATGGATAAAGGGAAACAAAAAGAGACTCTAAACTAGAATTACACTATTTAACTAAGTCATCTAAATAAAATAAAACAAACAAAACCTAAACTATCATAACTAATCAAAAGAAAACAGATACAATCCAAAACAGTACCCAAACCCTATGTGACTAACAACATTATCCAAGTGTGTGTAATGTGCTCTATGTTAAAAGAGTCACAATATATTGATTATCACAGAATCGCTGTATCGTGATTATATCGTTGACGTGGACCATGTATCAGTGCTTCAAGTATCCAAGTGGTCAGGCAGCCTTAAATCCTTCCACCTCTCTGCCTGAGTAGGTTGATCCAAGGTTTCGTTGAGAAGGCTGGTGAAGTTTGGATAGGCTTCAGCAAAGTGCTAAATGCTTCTTCGATAATCAAACTATTGATGTCACATGGCATCATCTAATTCTTTCTACAGTCAGTGGTCTAAACCGGCCCTTATGAGAAGGTGTCCTGAGGAACATGATCTCTAGGTATTTGTCAGACAGATGGAAAATTGAAATACTGATGTATTATGACAAAAAGGAGCATATCAGTCAGTGAATAATAACTGTAATAAGCTCTTACAGAAAAATCCTGCTAATTAATGCATGAGGGGACATTAATGATGCAGTATATTAAAGCAGAATTCAATATTACTATGGACTGAGCATTTACACAGTGATGTGTGTGAGTTTCTCATGTTTCCTGTTTCACTTTTGCTGCATTTTAGATTTCGAGCACCAGAAAAGAAGTCAGGACGTCCTACAGCTCTTCAGTTTTCCTCCCACAGGATGTCCGGCTGCCTGACAGGACGTCCTACCTGGTGGCGGGGACGATGAAGCCGCGGTGTGTTGTCTGTTACGTTTTTCTTGGTGTTTTTACAAAGAGAACATGGAGAACACTCACCCTCAGTCCAGTTTTAATCAGCTTTCTCTCGACCTCCACAGTGGAGGGACCTGCAGGGTGGGTGAGGAGGTGAAGCAGGAGGCGCAGAGGGAGAAGGTGGAGGTGCAGCCTGATCTGCGGAGAGAGTGGAGGTCAGCAGAGAGCAGACAGAGCTACAGAGATGAGGATGATGAGGAGGAGGAAGAGCTGAGCTTCACTCATGAACAGAGAGGAGACTCTGATGGCAGGACAAAGAGACACAGTGAGGGGGACGAGCAGGACGGGATGTCGGTCCAGGTTGGTTTTACTGCTCCTGCTGCACCTGTTGAATGTCCCACAAGCTCTCTTTGGACAAAACCTAAAAACTGTGGCAACATATTTTTATTTGGTCTAAATTTACACTTTGTCACTCTGTTTCATTTCAGCTGGACGTCAAAAACGATGCCACTCAGCATGTAGCTTAGTGGGCGTTTATGCTAAATAAATAAAAATGTCCTTGTGGTGAATTTAAACCTACATGTCCAATCATAATTATCTTCTGCTGTGTAGTGGACCATTATAACAAGGCTTTAAAAGTCAGTTTATTTATCTGAGAGTCATTTCATGATGCTTAAACTACTGTATACAGCAGAAGCACTTGGCAGCTAATGCTAATGCTAGCAATCATTGAGTAGCTGTGTCTTTCTCCAATAAACAGTCAATGTTAGCCTAATACTTTGTAGATAAACTTTCATTCAGCTTTTCTGGTTTGTCTTTGGAGTTTTAAAACATGGATTTTGGTCTGTAGAAGTTTAATTGTTCATTACAGCAGGAGGAGAGCCACAGACTGCAGATTTACATCAGCCGCTGACGTCCTCTGATCCTGAAACATCCTGAAGTGTTTTTACCAACTAACTCTGGTGTTTCATCGAATTTGACAAGATAAACCCAAAATTTATACACCTGCCTGAACAGGTAACCTGGATGTTCTCCTGTCCTCCAGTTCTCATTGAGGTTTCTGCCATTTGTCAGTCAAACCTCTAAGTCTCCATCAGCAGATGTTCAGTGCTGTGTGAACTTGTGTCCAAGTATGCAAAAACAAACGGCGGTCATAATCCCGGGAAAGATTGATAAATTATCTTGCTGGGCAGTGGTTGTTTTTCCTCTTTTGAGCTTCCCTGTAAACAGCTGATTCACACGCTGTCTGACTGCTGTGAAGTGGCTTTTTCAATCTGGTCTACATTTGTTTTTCTGCTTATGAGTCTTCTTAAGGTGTCCACACTTATCTGTCAGACTTAATGACATTTTTGTTTCGTATTAATGAAACTTTCTGTTACCTTAGAGGCTCAGAAATGCATCTCTGCAGGAATTATCGGCTGAAATGGGTCACAGTCCACAATCAATGAATAAAACTAAGGTATCAAGGGAATGGATTTATTTTTGATGACCAAATAGACAAAAGTAAAGTCGTCCCTTTTGTCCGCTCGTGGTGCAGGTGTTTTTCCTTCTTTGAGGAGTTGTAATTTTTGACGCCACACTCCATGCTGTGATAACAGGGCCCATTGACTACTGTCACCTCTCATTGAAGATAATGTACAGTTGATGATTAGGGATAGAGCTGAAGCAAAATGTTAGCTGCTAAAAAAGAAACCACATTGACTGAAAATACACATTAATGTTGTTGGATTTCATGCAAATTTGGAGTAAATCTACAAGTGAAGTTTTAGTTTTGATTGAAAAATGTCTTATTATCCTCTGAACAGATACCTAAATGTGTTAAAAACATTTATTTTTGCAGCAAAGTAGAAAAAAAAACATAATGAAGGCTCTTTGCAAATAATTCTTGTAAACAACAACAAACATGTTTCCTAAAACTTTAGGAACAAATGACTTTTTCTTTTAACATTCCCAGTTCTCTTTATTAATTGGAAACCTGCTCATCCATGTTGTAATATCCGTGCAATGTGAGCAGGCTTCCTCTTCTTTGTCTTTGCTGATGTTATTCTGTGTAACTATGGCTATACAGCATTATAAGAGCATTTTAATACGTTTTAAACATGCTTTTAATGTGTTTATAATGTATTACAATGAGGAGCTTCAAAGAAAGTGTTACAGGACATTTAAAAATTAACCAGCTTGTACTTTGGGTTTTTGATCGTGCAGGTGAATTTCCTCAAACATATCAGAGAATTTATCCTACTGAGGTCAAATTTAACACGTAATTATCCAGGAGGTTTCAGAGATGTGTTCTGTTGTTACATTATTGAACTCTCACTCTGTTCCTCTTTTATCAAACATCCATAAAACCAAAAATGTTTGTACAGTCATGTCAGAACATGTCTTCTCGCAGTTTTTTGAGACGTTAATTTAAACATTCAGCTTTTTTTTTTTTTTTTTCCTCACACTTCATAAATTTCAGAATCTGACTTGGCTTTAAATCTGAAAGTAATAAAATAAAAGAATGTGTGTTTGGCACTGAAAGTGTAGAAATGTGGCATCCAGAGCGAAATAGCAGCAATGATGTAAAGTGAACTATTTTCTCCCCGTAGTACCTGTGGTTGCCTCAGTGTTTCATTAATCTAAAGCAGCGTGGGTGGCTGTGAGGGCTTGTTAAAACGACATTTTTGTTGTTTGTGTTTATTAGGCATTTTGTACTCATAGGGTTTTATTTCCTTTTTTTACTTTTACAACTTTAAGCTGACGAACCAGGGGCCTGATGTTGTTTTTTGTGTGTTTCAGAGGTCAGCGGAGGGCAGGAGGAGTGATGAGATGAGCAGGATTTCTGATTTTTCTGTTTGCAGCAGTGATGGAGAGGAAACGTTCAACTGCTACGGACCCATGAGCCCCACGTTTAAGGTACGTCGACAAACCAAATGAAGAGAGCTTTGGTTTAATTAAATATCATTACATGCTTTTCTAGCACAGCTCTTCATCTCTACTTTAGTTCCTCTTTATCGCTGGAGAAGTTTATGTTAAATTCATGTTTCTGCTGATCCGACACACCAGCTGGACTGTTTCACATTCCCATGGCATAGGACAGTGAGGACAGTATTCTTAATTATATCTTTGATAATTTAGGTATCCCTCAAACTTATCTGGTACGTACAACATCACACTTCTTTGATTTCTTTTTTCAATACGTGACACCATAAGGGCTCTGGCTGACATGAGTGCTGATAAATGTGGCATCAGTGCTCCAACATAAACTTTGACCCCACGCAGGTCAACGTTAAGAGGAAATAGACAATGTTAATATTTAATGCACATGCTGCACTGCTTGATTTTTGTTTTGATGTAGGTATCATTTATTTGCAAAACATAACATTTAAAGTAAAAATGGCTGTTTATCTCACGCTCTTTGGTGGAGATGGTGATGCTTTTCTAGAATGTTCTAGCGGGCACCTCAAAAGCACCCTGTTGGCTACCCCTGATAAACGGTATCTGTTCTGTGCATGTTTATTTTTATATATTAACCTAATAAAATAGAATTACTGAATTAAATGAAACATCCCACAGAAAGTGATCAGAAAAGTCAGGAAAAGCTGGAGGGTGACTGCACGAATGTTTTGTCTGTCATTTTCCGACTGGTCACAATCATTTCAGTTTAAAGGTTTGCTCGATGGATTTACCCAAGAGTTGTTAAATAAGTAAATTCCTCACTGTTATTAATGTCACCCATCCTAATATGTCTCCTTTTCTTTCCATGCACACGGCGTCTCCATCAGAAACTCCTCATCCAGTTTTACCCGGTGAGTTGTGATCACGTCTGCTGTTTGGTTTGTTGGACGAAAGCATCTTACTGCCTTTAAAAATGTGACTAGTTGTTGGCAAACTTTGATTGAAGGCTTTACCCTGATATCACCTAAGTAAATAATAATTACAGCTTAATCTGACCAAGCTAACCAAAAACACACTCCACAGATGGAGGTCCGTGCTCTCAGAAAAGGACCAAAGTCTATTAAAAAAAACATTTTAATAGATTTCCAAATAAAGGAGAAACAGCTTGAGCAATGAGTCACCTTCAGATTTTTTTATTCAGGCACAATGAACCTAACGTTTCGACGTGCCCTGCGTCCTCATCAAAGTCAAACATTATAGACATGATTTGAAAAATAGAAATAACCTCCTAAACGGGACACATCACTGACTGGACGACACAAGCACAAGAGAAGTAAGCAATGAACCCGAACTATAACTACACACACTGTCTAGTCCAGTGAAATCGTGTTGCTGGGTACTAGATATTAAAATATGATAAAAAAATGTGCCAGAAACACACAACTTAAAATAAAACACACAAGGCACATTTCTGACATGGGTTAGAGGTGAGGTTATGCCCTGGACCAGTCGCCAGCCAATCGCAAGGCTATATAGAGAGGATATGTGGGCTAAATAAGTGCAGAAACACCCGATATTTTCAGGTTTGCAAGCTTTTAATTTCAAATTCAATCCCTGATTAAATATGTGTATGATAATCTCTGAAAAAAAAAAAACACAAAAGAGGACGTTTAACAAAAACATAATTCTAAAATTTTGCCAAAATTCTCAAATATGTTCAATAAAATTGTTCAGTCAGCAGAGAAAAAGTATTTTCATGCTTTTTATGGTAGACCACCATAATTCAAACGATAAAATGGGGAATATTTGAATACTCGGGGCATTGACCAGCATGTTGTTGCTGAAGATGTGTATGTTTTAAATAAAAATCCTTTGATTCTACGTTCAGTATTTGTGCGTTTGGAATAATATCTGTGAATGTTATTTTGGTTCTGGATGGTAAATTGTGAGGGCTTTCACAGCCATGCTGGTTCTGGTTCCCTAACCTAATTTTGAACCGGCCGGCATGTTCACACTGGAAAAAATTAGTTTAATACATGAAAATTTGGTTCACCGCTGGAACCAAAAACTGGGTTCCAGCTCATGAACTGGGACATCATCAGTGAGCTTGTTGTATAAAATGATCAGGAAGTCGAGGAAAATGGAGAAGAAGAGCGTGCAGTGGTCCAGTGAGGAGACGAAATGTTTGATGGCAATTTGAGCATCACCAGAATTTCAGTTGAAGCTCGAGAGCAGTGCTTGATTGCTGGATATAAACAAAAACCTGAAGTAAAGCAACAAACGCTTTTAGAATATCGATGCGATCTGCCATTTTGCCGGTGTGCTGTTTACTTCCACCTGAGTAACACAGAGTAACGTCCTCACACTTTGGTTCTGCTTGAACTGGTATGAACGCGGGCTGCTTCTTTAGAAAACACCAAGTTTCTGCAAATCCAGAACCAGAACCATGTCGGTGTGAAAGCCCTCGGTCAAGATTGTGATACTGCCATAAAAACCTTGAGTGTTATTTTCCCATATTGCCGACCTTTCTACCCCTGAAGCTAACGGGCTACCTGTGCCTCTTTACAGGATGAAGCAAACAGCAAAGTCTTGACGGACGGTAAATGCAAGGTGAGACGTATAAAGCAGCTCAATCCAGTGTTAATTTTGACAACACTGTCTAGTTTAGTTTTATAGTCTTTTGCCTAAAATATCTTTTAGTTTTAGTTATAATTTAGTCATCTAAATTGTTTTAATTTTAGTCTAGTTTTACTTAATGAAATTTCACAACATTTTAGTCGATGAAATCTTCTGTAAATTTAGTCGACTAAAATATGAAGTGTAAAGGGTAAGGCATTTTTTATCTTTCCTTGAATATCTGAAGTCATGTTTTACACTTGGATAAAATCAAACATCTAATAACCCTTTATTGAATGCTAGTAAAGTCTGAATGTATAAATGAACGGAAACAAATTGAACTTTTGTGTGAAATGCAGTCACCTTTATTTAGGCTACCTGGCAGAGCATCTCAGTTACAATACCAGAACTGACAACAAACAGTGAACCTGCTCTACATGAATATATCAATTCATAAAGAGAGGAGCTCTGATTGGATCCCTCCACAACTTATCCCACCACCACCAAGCTAAGGCAGCTGTGATTGGATGTCCCTCTTAACTCATCCAACCTTTCCACACAACCATAGTAGCTGTGATTGGATATATTCCTAACTTGTCCCTACTTTCTACATGACCAAATTAGGTCTGATTGGATTAAGTCTCTGTCAAACATTTTAGTCTAGTTTTTATTTGTTGATGAAAATGTCAGTTAATTTAGTTTGAGTTTTTGTCCATGTGCACTTGTTTTTATTAGTTACTGTCTAGTTTTCATCAGGGAAAAAAGGTTGTTGATGAAAACTCTGACAAAAATAATTAGTCGACAAAATGAACACTGGCTCAATTGTCAAACTTTCTGCTTCTTTTTAAACATTTTCACACAAAAAATCAGAAGCTTTCACACAGTGGTTGCACACTGTTTTCTGTTCAGGTCAGTGATTTTATTGATCTTTTTAAGTTTCATCATCTGGCTTTATTTGCTTTTTTTACAGCCCTAAAATATTTTAATCCTGCTTCAAACTCGCGAATCTCTGTTTGAATCAGCGCTCCGTTAAAGTTCTCTCTAATTGAAATACTTCAAGACCCTCATGCAAGAGGACGCAGAGTTTCTCCATTTCTCTGTTCTTTTTAATCTCTCCCGTGTTTAAGATTTAAGGGGTTTTCCAAAACATGCCTCTCCAAAAGCAGCCATTAGAGAACATAAGTTTCTGCTTCATTATCAGGAAGGATCTGTTTTTAATGAGTGAAAACTAAAAGTCTGAGCCAGTTTGTTCTTCAGAACTGGATCGAGCCTCAAAGAGCCTGTTTTACATTTTTCAGATTGTGTTTCTGAAAGTTTGATTGTCTTCATTCTTTCTTCAGATCATTGAGAGAACTGAATCTCTGAGGAAAAGGTCAGTCTGGATCAAGAAAAGACAAAAACAGAATCAATGCATCAGATCACTCAGCACCACTGACTGCTGCAACACCTGCAAAATATTCTGTCTGATCAAACCTTTGAAATCTGAGTTTACAGCAGATTCATGCTTTTATGAGCCTGATCATTTGTCTGCTCTCTTAAAGCCACGGCAGCGTGAAGAAGACGCTGCCACCTCTTCCTGTTTCCAAGATTAACAAGAAGCTGGAGCAGTACACACACGCCCTGGAGGTACAAACCCACCGAGTGACAATTAAACCTTTGTTTGTTTGTGCTCTTTAGCAAAAGAGTTAGGAGAGAAACTGCAGATGTCCTTAACTTTCATCCACAGGTTTTTTTTTTAACGTGTGTTTACTGCATTATGATATATTACAAAAAAAACAAAGACAGAAGACAAGTAAGGTACAGTACTGAACATTCAATCAATCAGTCAAACTTTATTTGTATTGCACTTTTCATACAAAAAATTGTAGCAAAAATTGTGCTTCACATAAGAAATAAAATAAAACAATAAATGATAAAAAGTAGAAAATTGCGTACAATAAAAAATGAAAGACCCCACCCACCCTCACAATTCACATACAACACACAAACTAAATTAATCAAACGCACAAAGACATAAAAAGGAAAATCGAAACAGAAAACAGTATTAAGACTAAGGAAACAATATGTTGAATTAAAAATGAGGAAACACAGACGCTAATACTTAAATCATAATTAAAAATCATAAGAAATTAGATGAAAATACTATAGGGAAAGGAAAATAAATAAAGAAATGAATTAATATAATAAAATTTGAATAAATAATATGGTAAAATGAAATAACCTAAAACCAGATGTGTAATAAAATCAGCTAAAGTAGGATGGTAAAAAGAAAAGCAGTTAACAGAGAATAAAATTCCAAATAATAAATCTGAACTGAAATATAGAAATTATCCAGATTAAGAGGAATAATAATAAATAAAAAGGGAATGAAAAATAATAATGACTATAATCAGCTAAAAGCTAGACTAAACAGGTAGGTCTTGACTTTGCTTTTAAATAAGTGCTCTGAAATTGCTACCCATATAATGTTGAGTCAAAAATCAAAACAAACTGTAACCTTCTCTCCTTCTAGAAATGCCATAAAACGTCCCCATGTTTTATCAAAGGTGGAATATTTACCCTTGATCATAAATGTAAGTTTTTCAAGGGCAAGAGAGTGTGACAATCCTGCAAACCAGGCTTATAGACTTGGTCTAGTAACAGATTTCCAGTATTTAACCATGGTGTTTTTGGCTTGTAATAGACAATAGATAGTTATTTTCTTATCTGTAATTTTCTTAGTAATCCTTAGTAATTTTACTCCTGTGACACGAGTAGTGACCTCCAATACTTCGATCCAGAAGGCCTGGATAATTGGACAGTTCCACACATGTGGTTCTGATAAGGTATGCTTAATTTCCTTCAGTGAAACAGGACTTAAAGGGATTGTGTGTCATTAATAGAGAAGGCCTGTCATACTGCCATTTCAAGGTGTAATGTTTACCCCTCTGTGACATTTCAACTCCACTGTGACAAGAAACAGGGGAATGAGTCGACCCTGTCTTTGCTCCGTCTCCAGAGGTAGTAACAGAGGTGTAATATTAGAGAGAGGGAGGCATACAGACTCGGCGGGAGACAGGAGTGCCACGAGTGAGCATCTCTGCCTTTGTGTGAATGTGCGGCCGTGTCCCAAGCATCCAGGCCGAACTGCACAGCGACTTCACTCATTCTTCAGACTGTGCTGCAGTAACAAGGAAGAGACGGGCAGAGCTCACCCACTGCTAATTAGCTTAGCTCAAACACTGAATCAGTGGGTAGTAGCCTGCCTCTGCCTACAGTCATCAGATAAACGCTTCAGCAACTCTAAACAGTTCTGTGTGCTTGTTGTGACTCGTTTTTTTACCTTGTTATGTTACGTTGTCTATTATTAGACTGTGGGCAGAGGCAGGCTAACACTACCCATTGACTCCCAGTGTTTGAGCTAAGGTAATTAGCGGTGGGTGAGCTCTGCCCGTCTCTTCCTTGTTACTGCATACATAGTGGACAAAATAGAGTCTATCTGCTTGTCATGGACTCAGGAGTGAGGCAAGACATGAAAACAACAAAAATGTTGGTGTATCCCTTTAAGAACTATCAGTGTGATTTGTTTTCACGGCAGCTTCCTCAGACGAACACACGATCTCACAGCTCTCCATTTATCCACAGGTCTCGTCCAAAGACGGCAGAGCAGGCGGTCCGATGCCGGCAGACCTGGGGAGTCCTGCAGAGCCCGTCTCTTTGAAGAAGAACCTGTTTGAGGCCGGAGACGCCTGGAACCAAAACACCATCCCGGTCACACCATCAAAGGTCAGCATTACAGTTAGCTTTATCCACTGGATAGGCTATTTACAGCAGGGTTGTCCAAACTATGGCCCAGGAGCCAGCTGTGGCCTGCAGTCTGTTTTAGTGGCCCTGATCAGGATGTAGAGTTTGAGCTTGACTGTCTTACCTGCCTTACTTTGATCGGTATGCTATAATTTAGGCATAGCATCGATTACTTTTATACAAGAGCATCATTCAACCCAGACTGCTGTTCTGTTTCTACATGTTCTCCATCACAAACAAAAACAAACTCACCTGGATCACACACACTAACACCTGACCTCCTGATCCGCAGAGACATCCCTCAACTGCATAATGGGGGGGGCAGTCAAAGGGCCACATAGAGAGATAGACAACCGTTCCCACTTGATGCCAATTTACAGTCACCAATCAACCTAATGAGCATGTTTTTGGTCTGTGGGAGGAAGCAAGAGTACCCGGAGAGAACCTGCACATGCACAGGGAGAACATGCAAACTCCACACAGAAAGGCCCGACCAACACTGGGATTGAACCAGCAACCTTCTTACAGTGAGGCACATGCACCACCAGCTGCACCACCGTGCTGCCCTAGAAAACAGATGTCTTTAACTCTATTCTGCTTTAAAGCGTTGTCATTCTAAAAAAAGGCCTGGAGCTTCAAGTGTTAATGCATCAGTCAGGTTGTATAAATGAAACATGAATTATCAGTGAGGCTTTAAAGAAGACCAGCTGTGTATTTATCAATGCTTAAAGTGTTTTGTTTTCTCTTTCTTGCCGTCAGGATGCAGATGGTATAAAAGTCGGTGTGGCTGATCTCATCAATCAGTGGGTGAGAGGAAGTGAAGATCTGAGCCGCTGCAGCTCGCCCTTCAAACCAGCAGTGAGTCAGTTCAGCCCCAAATGTCCTGTCATTTAATATCCTTTTAGGATGCATTTATTTTGTTCCTGTAAAAGTGATTTACTCAAACGTCTGTCTTCCTGATCTCTTTTGGAGTGTCCCAGTTTATCTCAGTCAGCATTTTTCTCAGCTTCTCTCTGTCTCATGCAGCCACGCCCTGACTCTTTATCAGGTCTGCAGTAAATCGTTTCAGCTGAGATAAAAAGAGAAAACAGAGCAGCCAGTGTAAGTCTGCCCCCTGTTGGCTGCAGCACCATCATTCAGGCATAGTTCATATGATAATGTGTGCTGTCTGCTGCTGTGGAGGCTAACATAAACAGATATAAACCACAGAAGAAGAAATGATCAGTGTGTTTTTCTGCAGTGATTCATTCATGTATTGTCTACAGGAACTTTTCTGTAGTTTAAAACACTCAGGTTGATTCTGTAAGTAATGTTTCTCATTGACAGGATAAGAGTATTTGTATTTGTGGATAGTTTTCTAAAAATATAATTTCATCTGCCGTATCTCAGGAGAGCTCAGCTGGTAAAAGGTTCAAGTTTGTGGTGACGGGTCACGGCAAATATGAGAAGGTTCCTGTGGATCAGGACGGCAGAGAGGACACAGACTGTCAGTCAGGTAAGAACCACTGACCATCGTTTACTCAGTGACAACAACAAAACACGTCTGTGAGCTGAAATGATGTTGGTTTGAGCTTTAGATGCCCTGAAAATGTTTATTATCAATACCTATCATATATCTATGTATCTATCAATAGAACTATTTATCTATATATCCGTCATATATCTATTTATACATGTATAAATTTGTCTATCCATCCATCGTATATCTCTGTATATTTGTATAGATATATCTATCTATACAAATATCTAATAAATATTTCATAAATGTATCTAACCATCCATATATACATATATATATATATGTGTGTGTGTGTGTGTGTGTGTGTGATTTATTTCTTGATGTATCTAAACATCCTTTGATCATAAATTTATCCATCCATCATGTTTTTCTTTCCAAATATCTATGTGTCTATGAAAATTTCAGCAAAGTCTGTCCAGTCGTTTTTGCGTAGTCTCTGTGACACACAAACGGACAAACAGGACCAAAAACGTAACCTCCTTGGCGGAGGTAAATATTTAAAACATTTTTCTGACAGCCCAACAACGGTTGCTCTGAGGGGAACCTCTTTGACCAATGAGAGAGTAAGGCTGGGCGATATGGCCAAAATATAACCCCTGAAAACAAAACTTGATGTATGATTTTAATCGATTTATTCCCTCTCAACAGACAAAAAAACCCCTCAAACTGACACAAAAATGACATGACTCAAGTTTGGCCCTTATTTTATCTAAATATATTTCAAAACTGACTTTCCCTCTTATAGTTAAAATACATGCTGTAATTTTGTCATAAAATGTTGATTATGTAGTTCAAATGTAGGAAGGCCTGTCTACATAAACACTGAAGGATGAGCTAATTTCACAGTATAGTGACATAAATCCATCTGATTAATATTTAATCTCATTTAAG
Organism: Cetoscarus ocellatus; assembly: GCA_037902135.1. Lineage (NCBI taxonomy): Eukaryota > Metazoa > Chordata > Actinopteri > Labriformes > Labridae > Cetoscarus > Cetoscarus ocellatus. The sequence goes on along the minus strand of JBAMNC010001108.1, from coordinate 310,776 downwards.
AAACAAATGAAAGAAAAACCTGACAGGCCCATCTTGAAAACTGTACGTTTTCAGTATTTATTTTATCAAACATTGCAACAACTTATGATCGGAGATCGTTTTTTAATTTTAAATCTTCTGCAGAAAATAATTCAAATTAATATTATATATATTTCCCAGCCCAATAAGAGGGCCACCAAAGGGTCAATTATTTAAATAATTATGTAACCATAGTAATGAATTAGTTATGCTGTCTGTGACTATTAACATTGACCTTCAATGATCTACTTGGCTAATAAATCATGTAACGTTTAAAACCCAGAATTCAAACTAAATCTGTTAGAATTTGCTTTTTCTGTGTTTCAGTTTTTCGTGTGATCAAACGAGAAAAAAACAGAAGACCAGAGTTTCACGTTCAACTTTATGCATTTTTGAGAATCACACAGTAAACAAAACATGTCATAGATTAGGCACCAGTGTAACAAAAGGCTCTTCGATTGGCTCACGGGGTAAAGGCCCCCTCACCTCAGATTATTCCACTTCATCATATTTTCATCTTGAGGCAGCAGCAGTTTTTAAATCCAACAAAGCAACAAAATGGGTCAAATCAACCACAACATCGACATCGACATGCTAATTTCTGCAACTGCAGCTGCAAAATCATCCAAAGCTCATCATCAGACATCTTTCCTTTTCCAGCTTTCACTCTGTTTCCCTCTCAGTCTTTCTTTAACAGCAGAGCTCACTGTGCTCAACATTGTTTAATCTTTCTTTCTTCTACATTCTTATTACAACCTGAAGTTCTGTTCACAACTCCTCAATGATCCACCTCAGGCATGAAAATATCATCTACCACCACCTTCAATGGGTATTTCCATCTCAATATGTCAAATGAATCAGTAACTAATAATCAGCCCTGTCACTATGACAATGAGGTGCTTAATGTTGGGATCTGTTGGGGCTTGGTAGTGCATGATACAGATATTTTAAAAAGCAGTAGAAGGTTCAACATTGACCCCGGAAGCATATCCTGCATGTGATAGGTCGATCATTCCGCCAGTCACATTTATTGTCGGTTTTGGTTTGCGCATTTATTTCACCTGTGCACCTGTGGTGTGCTTTTGGAGTGGGATGAGCACAGGGAGGACATTTTCTGTTGACCAAACTTTTTTGGGTAAAAATAGGCATATTATTGTGTTTTGTTAAGTAACGTTATTTAATGTTAACGACTGTGTATATATGCAGTGCTGTGTTAAATAAACAGAGTGTTGATGCGATATAGTAGCCCATTTGGAGTGCACATCATCACTTTGGCTCCTATGTTTAGCCTGCAGTGGCTTCAATTTTGGATGGATCGACCACTATTTTTATTTTGGGCTAGGCAGATAATGTCATAGGTGGGAGCTACACTGCTGCAGAAGGTGAGTCACTTTGTAAAACAAACTCTTGTCAGAACATGCCAGAAGTGTGGTGAAAATGTCCTTTCTATAGAGACGTGAAGTGTTATTTGTTTTTCATTTAATAAAGAAATGTGGTCACAATCTGATAAAACTGTTACTGAAGCTGTTAGCTGTATGCTAATCCTTTTATGTGCAGTCACTGCCTGCAGAGCTTGTTCCTCTTCTTGCTCTGAAGGACTCTGATTTAGCTGTGCCACTTTGGGACGCTCACAAACGTTGTAGATTGGAGCTTTGCAAGATGGATCTGCCTGATTACAGACATTGAATCAGGGTAGCGTATTTTGTGACTTATTTAACACAAGTTAACTTGCACCACACAAAAGTTACAATTCCATTTGTTTTTTTTCTATCTCCAAGCCAGATGCTTCTTGATGTCACTGATGCTCCCCTGCACTGCCAGCTGTCCGGACATTGACTTATGATAACCTTCGTAGAAGAGTCAATGTTGGTACAGATTTGCATCATATTGGCAATCAGCCATTTCTCACACATTTCCACCAAGACCAAATGTGTTAATCAGATCACCAGCAGACCCAACATTAGCCCACCTTAAATAAACAAATGGACAGAACAGTCAGGTCAGCATTTCTCGGCTGAAGCAGATATATAAGTTTGGTATTGACATTACTTGATCTCCAAGGCACTGTGTCTTTTTAAACTGCCAAGCGCAGAGATGCTGTAATTCTTTGCCCTCTGCTGCTGTTTCCATCCCATCTTGACTTACAGAATCTGTTCTGACTGGACCTTCATCACTCAACCACATGTTTCACTTCTTTCCCAATCCATCTGCCCTGTTGTTCCAGGAATGTAAAAGCCCTATTGATCACAGATATTAAAAACTGCCTAACAGTGCACACTAAAAGCCTTTCTTTGATTAGAAAAATAGAAAAGGAAATCCAACAACTTTTTAACAGTCAAAGTATCTACAGAACATGCATTCACTCTAAGGCATCAACAAATGAAAACAAAAAATCTAACTTAGGACATTTGCAAAGGATATGATGCTTCTGTATTTCATACTTAGTTAATTTACTCAGTGACACTGTTTTTGCTTCTTTAATTTAAATCCAAGGATCAAACCAAAATTTACTCCTATTGTTGACTCAAGTTGGTTACAACTAAGCTCTAATCAAAGACAGGTTTCCCTGGTGAATATTAGAAATAGAGTGGTGCAGGGAGCACATATTTTTGTAGGCCATCCCCCAAGTTAGCATCACGCTGGGTCCCTCAACTAAAAGCCTGTGGGATTTTTCATTTTGTTCTTTGATCACTGCAGATAAAAAGGTCTGTGGTGAACAAAAGTTTATGAGACTTGCACATTTTGATCATCATGATAATCTTTACAAAAAAATCTCAATCAAGAATATTTAACTTAATCAGGAAAAGGAACTATAATAAAAAAATTAAGACCAAAAATTAGCAGTGATCAAAGATAAGATGACTTTATCACATCTAAAAACAATCAGACTGAATATGCCCATTTGAAAAGTTGGGTTTTTAGATTTAAAGCAGAGAGAGAGTCTATCTTCTGAAAGTAAAAAGCTATTCATAGGTTTAAGGCGATGTAGGAGCACATGCCAGATCACCACTTTGCCATTCATCATTCCTGAAGACTCATCTGCACCACCAGCAGTGTTAACGCTACTTCACTCTTAGGTGTTTACATGCGATTAAGTTCAAGGCGCAAAAGTGCAAAATAATGTTTCAGATGCAAGGGACTCCACTCTGCATCTCCCCAGCTACTAAAACCAACTTTCAAGCATGGCTTAATCAGGACTTTATTTGGACATCCTCCAGTCCCTCAGCCCTTACAGACTGAGCTACACTGCTGTGACCAAGCTATTACAACATGGCAGTTTGACTTAGAAGTTGTTGGGCCATGTTGTAGGCTCTTGTTTGACAATTTCCTCTTTGTCTAATGACCCGCTCAAGTTGGTGCCCAAGGCTTTGGCTATAGGGTTTGTATTATTGTTTATTAAAAAACAACCAGAAGGGTCCTCAGCCATTTTTGTCGTCCATGTTAGCAGTTCTTAAGCAACCATCCCTTTAAAAACACAATGATGCTTTAAAATTAAAATATAGCCACAAGTTCTAAAAGCCAACTCACTTCTTTATTTTAGGACTAATTCCTGCACCACTCTATAGACCTTTGCATATTAGTTAAATGATTTTATGCTACTTAATTTTTACCATATTGCTTTTTTTCCCAACCAGCAAGGCTCCCACACCCACCTGAGTTAGCTTTTTCTCTCTGGTAATTAATAACAAAGCAGTGAAACCACACACAACACTCATAATCCCAAACATTCTTCAGTATCAGTTCAAGTTACGCATCATCAGTTTTTGTGGCACCAAATCCTCTGGCTTTTCTGTTGAAGTCTTTTTTCTCGTCCTCCTGACCTTTACGTTTTATCAGCCCTCTCTCAAACACAGCTGATATTTTCGTGAGCGGCTTCTCTGCAGCCTCTTTCAGCTTCCTGGCATCAAAACGTGGACTGTACAACAAAATCGGCAGACGGTTGACAAACGAGGGGACCTCTGCTTGATTGTCTTTTTCTTTTGGGGTCTTTTTCTCTTGTGGCTCTTTCTTGTTAGAACTGATTTGTTGCATGATCCGCTCTTTGGTGGAAAACATTTGAAAGAGGAGGGCATCCCACATCTTCAGTGCCTTTGGAGCATTTTCGTCCTTGACCACTTCTGTGTTGGCACATTTGTTTGTCACTGACAGATCTTTGTCCACTTCATTTGTTATTTCTGTGTTGCCACCAGAATCCACTTGAGATTTGGCCTCTGATTGTGGAAACTCTGGTTCCTCTTGTTCCACAACCATGTGTTTCTTGAGCCGTGTCCATCCACTGAGCTTTGCTTTCAAGCCTTTTGGCTTCTGGGTTGCTTTAGGCTCATTAGATGCAGAGGATGGCCCTGCTTTGGCTGTGCTCTCGTCAGCAGTTGAAGATGCAGTTGATGTCGCTGACTTCATGGAGGGTTCGACTGTCGGGGCTTTCTTCTGTGCTGCTGTAGTTTTGGTCCTCGGTACGTCCTTGTCTTTGAGTCCAGTTTTTGGCTGAGATGGCGGTGACACTCCTCTGTTTGGGGATGGAGCTTTGACTGAGACTGAGGCCTGAGGCAGAGAGGCAGGAGTGGCAGGGTCAATCACAGCGGCTGCAACTATGGACGGTTGTATGACAGTATCAGTTCCTGGCTTTGCAGGGGGATTGTTCTCTACTGGTGGCTCTGTTGTGGACTGAACATTAGTGGTGTGCAAGCTAGTCTGGACCAACTCTGGGGGAGACTTCAAATCATTCATTAAAACTGAGGGCTTAGGCTCTACAGCGGCTGAGGAAGGACTTGGTTCAACCTGCTTAATGAGAGGTTGTGTTGGTACAGTGGTCTTTATGATTGGTTCAGTAATGGCAGCCCTAACCTCAGGGTCAAATTTGGATATTATACCTTCACTTGTGGACTTAATTGCCGTGCTGGCTTTTGTTACATGCATTTCAGATTGAACTTTTACCTCAGCAGTGTTTGTGAGGACTGAAACATCCTTATTTGTGGTTAATTTGGTTTCTGGTTTCGAGATAATCTCTGTTATTGATTTAGCTCTAGGTTGAACAGGGCTGGAGAGTAAATTATTGGAAACAGGTGAAATAGGAGGGGTCCTCTGGTCTTTTATTATAACAGGAGATTTCATTTCCCTAGTATGGATAGGAGACATACGCAATTGAGAAGACTTGGGCAACATCGGAGAACTAGCCTCTACAATAGCCGAAGGGGATCTTGATTTAGCTTGTTTAATGGGAGACTGTGCTGAAAGTGTTGGCGTACTGATTGGTTCAGTAATTGGAGCCCTAATGTCAGTGTCAAGTTTGGACAATTTTCCTTCTTTTGTGGACTTTGCTGCGGTGCTGGCATTTGACTCTTGCATTTGGGATTGTTCTTGGACCTCAGCAACGTTTGTAAGGTCTGAAACATCCTTATTTGTGCTTAGTTTGATTTCTGGTTTTGAGAAAATCTCTGATCTTGATTTAGCTCGTGGTTGAATTATGCTGGAGAGTAAATTATTGGGAACAGGTGAAACAGCTGTTGTCCTCTGGTCTGTCATTATGCCAGGGGATTTCATTTCTCTGGTGTGGTTAGGGGACATACGAACCTGAGTGGACTTGGGCAAAATTGGAGAACTAGCATCTACAATGGCAGGGGGGGATCTTGATTTAGCTTGCTTAATGGGAGGTTTTGCTTGAGGACTGGGTTTAACGATTGGTTCTGTAACGGGAGTCCTAACATTGGTTTCAAGTTTGGACAACTGTCCATCTTTTGTGGACATTGTGTCTTGCACTTGGGTTTGTACTTTTGCCTCAGTACTTTTTCTCAGGACTGAAATTTCTTTGGATGTGGCTGTTTCGGCTTCTGCTTTTGGGATGATGTCTGCTATTGGCTCAGCCAGTGGTTGTACAGTGTCCAAGGTTGTGTCTTTGGAAAGGGGGTTTCTCTGGTCTTTCATAATGACTGGAGTTTTCATTTCTGTGGTATGCTTTGGCGACAAAGACCTGGATAATGTTGGATTTCTAGTCTCTACAGTGGTAGAAGAAGGTCTTGCTTCAACCTGCCTAGTGGGAGGTTGTTCTGGTAGGATGGGCTCACTGGTTGTTTCGGCATTGGAAGCACTGAGATCGGTGTTTAGTGCAGACAACTGCCCCACATTTATGGACGTTGTTGCCATGTTGGATTTTGTCTCATGCGTTTCAGATTGCGCTTTTACCTCCGCACTGTTTGTCAGGACTGAAATGTCCTTAGCTAAGGCTGCTCTGGTTTCTTGTTTTGATATAATCTCAGACTTTGACTGAACAAGAGGCTGAACAGCACCAAAGGGCGTATTATTGGGAAGAGATGGAATCTGAGGGTTTTGCTGGTCTTTCATTATGATGGGGGATTTGATTTCCCTTGTATGGTATGGAGACAAAGGTACTTGAGAAGAGTGGGGTAATGTTGGAGTGTAAGATCGAATGGGTGGATGAAGCATTCTTGGATCTGGTAAAGGGGAGGCTCTCATTGGCGGTAGATATTTAACTCCTGTTGGAGGACTAAGAGGGATTTTAGCACCTCTGGTTTGTGTATTGAAGGTGTAAATGTTATTTTCTCTAGATTTCTTTGTTTCAGAAATATATTCCGTTAACTGTTTAGCTTCTGTCTGGGGGATCACTGAATTCACAGAGGTTTGAACCTTGTCTCCAGGCAGTAGCATCTGACTTTGAATACCAGTGGTTTGCTGTTCCTCAACGAAACTAGATCTATTGGCAATGATATGAGCCTCTGAGGAGGATGTCAAAGTATCAGTCTTTGTTAATGCAGAACTCAAAGTCTTTGTGGATGGACTTGGTACTGAGTTATTGACGATGACTGGCTGAATGTTAGGGGTTTGTTCATTTAGGTGACCTGATGGTGCAGATGGCTCAACAGATCTGGCCCTGGTAAGATTTGTAATCACTTGAGTATCGTGCTGTGTCGTGGAGTAGATCTGTGCTCCAGCATCAGCACTAAGGGCACGGTTTGGATCAATGGCTTGTTTTCCCGCAGGCTGACTCTGAAGTTTGCCCGAGTTTAGTTGGGGGCTTTTTGGTGTAACATGCCTCATGTTAGGGCTCGATGGCACAGGAGATTTTCTAACTTGCAGTGGACTAATAGAGGGTTTATGGATTACTGCTGTGTCTGCCATCACAGCAGGGGGCTTGTTTGAAACTTTGGTTACAGTCGTAGGAGAACTGGGAACATTATTCAGAGCAGATGTGTTTTTCTGAGCAGTTTCTGCCACAGGTTTTATTTGTTGAATAGCCTCAATACCTGGTTGTGCAGGGGGGAGTGTGTCAGCAGAGGACTTGTTGGTTAGTGGTCCTGCAGGTGGTCTGTTTGGTGGTTTTGTTTCAATAATTGGCATGTTAAGTCCTATGTTTCCAAATGGAGGAACAGAGGATGACCTTGCATCACCAAAAACATAAGGCATGTACTCTGCTCCAACAGGTTTATACGGCAGATAGTCTGTTGGTGTTGGTGTCAGTAAAGCTATTTGTTCATTGATGTGTTGTGGGGGTAATTTTGTACCATGTGGCATCTCTCTCGCTTTGTTAGTTTCACTGTTATTGGGAGTCTTTGCTTCTACATTACCTTGATTTAGAGGCACAGGGTCTTTAGCAGGCACTGGGAATTTAATTTTAAGCTCTTGTTGGGGGACTGTGGTAGAGTTTTTGTTAAAACTTTCTCCTTGAGAAATGTTTTCTTGGCCACTGGAACCTATACTGCACATTGTCTTTAGGGGCACATTCTCACTTGTTTTGATTTCCCTTGACAGGTCTGTCATGGGCAAACTAAAACCTGTTGGGTTTTTAATGTCTGAGATGTTTGGTGACTTGGCTGCAGTGACAGAGAGGTCAAAGAGTACCGCTTCCTTGGTAGATCTGTCCTGTGACTGAGTATTAAATGCAGATGTATTTGGTTGACTATGTGCTTTAGAAGATGTGAAAGAGAGGTCTTTGTGAAACTGTTTTTTGGTTTCAGTACATTGGGTGGCTGCTAAAACAGAGCAGATACCATACTGAGCAGAACACACTGTTGCCTTGACAGGCTCATGTGGCAAAACTGATTCTGTCATGGTCACAGCATCTTCAAAGATGTTGGAAAACTGTATTTTAGAGTTTGTTTTATCAGAGATGTATTCTATATTTGTGGGAATCAGAGATAAAATGCTCCCAGTATCAGTCTTTTTAGGTAAAGTGGCCATGTTACTGGCTGTACCATGCTGATTAAGTTCTCCCCTTTGTTTTTGTGAGGGCACTCTAGTAACTGCTTCACTGGGAAGTGGTGTTTCCAAAACAAGGTTGGTTCCTTGTTGCTTCCCTGAGTTTATAGCACCATTTGTGTTGGAGCTTCCTAAGAATTTTGGTTCTAACTCAGTAGCAGGAAATTGGAAAGGCTGTTTCTTAGGGTCAGCTGGGACAATAACTGGATGGGTTAGTGGGACATTGAGACCTTTGGCTGTTGAAGGACAGACTCCGTCAGCACTTTGGACAGACTTGACAAGAGCTACTTCAGGTTGCCCTGCTTGTTTTAGACTTTTCACCTTGTCGTCTAGTTTCATAGGTCTTTTTTCAAGAATGTTCTGCCCTTCTGTGACATCTGCTTCCTTTGTAACATGCTGTGGTTTTGCATTTAAGTCTTGTTTTAGAAAAGGTGAGGAAAAACTCGAAAGAGAATCGCTGTCTGCCAGGTATGGATTTATAGCCGCTGTTTGTGTGTGAACCTCACCTGCTTTATGTATTGATATTGAAGCCTCAGAGTATGAGGCTTTTGGTGTGGATACTTCAATTGTGGATCTGATTGAGTCAGAGGGTAGTTCAGGTACTACTTTGTCCACAATAGATGTTTCAGTTGAATGTGCTCCAATGTTATGAGCTTCAGGCTGCTGTTCCTCAAACACATCTTTGCCGCTTGTGATTATCCGTCCTGTGAGAAGCTCAGGATCCTTTGGTGGGGGTAAAACAGCCGTGGCAGAAACCTCCACTGGATGCAGAAGTTCTTGGTGTCCATTGGGTTGTTTTCCTGCTTCAGCCTGTGAAACATTGCATTCATCTAAAATGACATCTAACTGAGATTTCAAAGTAGTTTCAGCACCCCTGGAAGGTGCAAGGCTGAGGTGTGAGGAAGTAGACCTGATCCCTCCGAAGGCTACATACTCAGCTGGAGTAAGCCCATAATACATGGATCTGGATTTGGGCTTTGAGGCTGCTAATGACATTTGAGTCTCCAAAAGCGATGACAAAGACTTGCGTGCTTCCATCACGGGTGGACGATAAGAGGACATCAGGGGGCTTGGACTGGCTGGGGCTTGTGCCGAATTCACTACAAGAGGACTGAAGGTCTTTGGTGTGGAGGAAAACGATGGAACCTTTGGCAAAGATGAAACTTCACTTTCAGGACCTTGGGCATCCAGAAATTTAGAATTGCCTGGTAGTATGGGTATTGGTTTGATCACAGCAGGCGCATTCATACTTGGCCAAGTATCTCTGGGGTAGACCTCAGATAGTTGTGTACCGCTGACTTTACTTTGAATAACTATCTCTTTATAATTTTTTCCTCGTTTGACAGAATTCATGTGATTAACATCAGTCTGTCTGGGTTCCTCCTTGACAGCGGGAAGTGTACTCATACTGCTTGTTTGAACTGTAGACTTCTGTGTAGGAGCATCATTGGGAATCAAGGGAGCTTGTGAATCCTGGGAGCAGTTAAATGCAGGGCTTGGAGCAAATAAAAGAGGGTTAGGTTTGGATATTTCAATAACAGGCGTGAATACTCGGGCTGGTGTAAAAGAGGGAGTCTTAGGTCTTCCAGATTGGGACCTTGGTATAGAAAGACTGTGCTCAGGTTTCACTGACACAGCTATTTTCTCCCTGAGTTCAGCAGAAGACAATGCTCCCTGGTTGGCCTGGTTTAGAACAGTCAGATCCTGCATGGAGGGGGGCTTCGAGATCTCATAAAATGTTGCTTTTGATGTGTAAATCCTGGTTTGTGTGGCTTCAGGTCTTGGCTCTTTCACTGCTTCCACTAAGGATATTTTCGAGGCAGTTATCTCAGACGGCATTTGGTTTGAAAAAGAGTTGCCATTATAGGAAGGTCCTGCAGTCCAGAGCACTGTTTGGGACTGATGGCTGTCCTTAAAGGAGGCATTTGTCTCCCTCTGGCTGGGAATAAAAGTTTGGGAGCTGGAAGCTGATAGCAGCACTGGAAGAGGAGGTAGGTCTGCAACTTGAGAAGGTGCTGAGCCTGGGCCACAGTTAGGGGTGGCCGGGGATAGGGTCAGGCTGTGAGTTGATATTTTTGTACTGGACTGCGACGCAGCAACTGGGGGGACTGTTGTGACTGCCCCATGGGAATTTGGTGTCATGTTTACAGTATATCCAGAAAGAAGAGGTGTCTGCTCAGGTGGTGGTGAGGGTGGCGAAGTCGAAGGTGGCATCATGAAAGGTGTCACATCATCAAATAAAAAAGATGAGCACTCGTACAGGGGAGCCACCTGCTCCTCCAAAGTCCTGGTTTGAGCTGTGGAGGCTTGGCTGTAGGGGCTGCTTCGAGGATGAGGGAATGCAGATCCAGGGTGATTGTAAATGGAGCCGAAAGGGAAACCGGAGACTGTGGAGTCTGCAGCGTAGACTGAATCTGGTGTCCTTGGTGGGCTTGCCTGGTCACTGTGTTCGAGGTCTGTGCTCGCTTCATTGACCGGCGACAGGCAGGATCGAAAGGGGACAGGCGTCTGGGAGAGGCTGCCTTTTTTCTTGGCTCTCTTCTTTTTGAGTTTCTGAAGCCTGGCGTTGTCTTTGCCCGGCTTTGGCAGTAAGGGCGGAGGATACTGCTGGGAAAGGTCAGGATCCAGCCCATTGCTGTAGCCAACATCCATCAGCATTTTGGAGGCCTGCAAGACAGAGAGGAAAGATTTAAGAAAAGACTCAAAGATAACAAGTTCTCATGAAAATAGATTTTTAATGTTTTTCTGTTTCATATTTTTATTGATGCGCATAAAGGAGGAACAAAGGCCCCTTATATACCAGGGCAGCAATAAACATGTTTGTATACACCTTTAGGTTTAGATTTGCATTTTTTAAGAACAGATAACAAATACAAAAATAAAACCAGATAGACAATAAAAATGAAGAAAAATTATAAACATTTATGTAAACACATCATAAAATAAATAATAATGAATAAATAATTGTAAAAGAGGAAGGGATGGGGCTTACATTGTTGCAAAAAATCCCTAAACATTATTTACATCATTTATCATAGAATTTATTCAAGTTTCCTCCTTTTGAATGTCCACTTTTAAAAATGACATAACCTCATTAATCCATTGTGTGCTGGAAGGAGCTGTTGAGGATTTCCAGCTAAGAAGGAGGTATGATGTAGGGAAAAGCTGTTACTTCCAATTCTTTAGTAGCGTATGGGGATATATTCCTCTGGTAGACTGAAAATACCAATGTGTGGTGAAATGTCAGTACTCTTTGAATAGCCTTTTCTTTGAATAATGAAATCTAATTACAACTTTATACTGTTTACCACAAATGTTTTTAAATCAGAATCAGAACTTTTTAATCCCAAGGTTGTGTTGTTTCAGTTGTTCTCATACACAGTGCAGCAGTAGGAACAAGCAGATATAGACATTAAAATATGAGTATAATAGAACTTAAATAAGCAAGAATAACAAGGTACAGAATCTTTGAGACATAAAAAGACCCTTAATAAGGGAAAAAATAACTAAACTATACTTTTACTGAACTAGCACTACATTGTATAGCGCTAGTTCAAACTAGTGTTATTTCAAGGCACTTTACAATAGAGCAGCCTGAAGGCATACTCTCCATCTATAGATACACATGTATACATTTAGACAAATACATATAATAAATATATTTTTATATACACATACATCAAACACATGGACGCCCAGATCATAAATCTGTCCTCATCACATTTGTCTCTGCTGAATATAGATTCAATCAATCAGTCTTTATTTATTTAGACCATATTTGTCGTTGTTGAATATTAATGTGTTACAGCTAAACTCTTTGAGATGTAACATCTCATTTTCAGAGGGTCCTCATGTCTGTATGGTTGTAAAGATAGTTACTATGGATGTATAATCAATACAACAAAGAATAGAGAGATCAATCTAATATTAACATTAATATCTATAATGAATATAATCTGGAGAGGAATGATGTTGATTAATCTAGCAGCATCTGGCTGAACTGCCATTAAAATGGTTTAACTGGTCTAAAAGTATGAATTTATGTTAAATGATGTTTCTGTTGATGTTGATGCTGGATAGAGCTCATGGAGTGGAGCAGGTCCACAGCAGCATGTCATCCATGACTGTTTGTCAAGGTCATACTAATATTTGTGTGCTGTAAGCAGGAACTAGCATGTGTTTAATTTTGTTGATCTCTGAAGTTAATATCAGACTCTGTCAGCAGCTTTTAAGTCTTAAACATTTTAAAAACAGGGACGACTGCAGACAAAGACAGTCCATAAAAAAGATAATCGAGTAAATCAGTGATGATTCAAGTTTTAAATCACAAAGTAATTTAAATTATTGGTAAGTCTTGTTTCAACACAGGGACCTGAGGTAGGAATATTTCTTAAGAAAAAGCCTGATCAAAAATCGCCTCAGTTATTTTCTATTTAACTATGCATGTAGCACTTGTAGGACTTTGGTCATAAGTTTGTTTTAAATGACATATAATCACAGATATTTCCTTTCTATCTTTTGCAGGTGGGCATATCTTTGAAGATTTGTGAAAGACAAGTTGGACTTCTGTTATTCTCATAATGCAGCACAAATTTAAGCCACTATCACTTCTTCATTTCCTTTGTATCAGTCTGTATTTGGAAAGGTGTGTTACTCCTGTTTTAATTTTTTCCTGTGAAACTTTGGCGTTGCTTTGCAAAGGTAGGACAGAGCAAACCTTTGCTTCTTGTTCAAACTGGACAAATAACCATCATTTTGTGAACTGTAATCTCAGAGGTTGACATTTTTAACAATTAAATACAATGAAGGTGATTGCTGTGATGTCATTTTTCATGGAGATGTCAGTGGTGTGCCCTCTTTTATTTCCTGTGTCTGTGAGCTCATGGTCTTTCTGTCCATCTGTGTCTCCACCAGCTGCACTGATTTAACCGCGCTAACGGCTCCGAGACAAGTCTGCAGCTGGCTCTCATGACAAGGGCCCCATTAGCGGGTTTGAGACTCTTAATTGGGTCCTTGAAGACGCTGCGTGGCTCCATGGAGTGTCACTATTGTAAATAGAAAGGCATGCAGAGCAGTTGCTTATGGTAGGGCTGCTCTGAAATGATGACAAACTACTTATGGAGACGGTCTCTCAAGGAGACAGTCAGATTTAAAAATGACCTCTGCGGGAATAAAAGTGAATCCAAAGAAAGATGAGGGAGGGTGGCCAGGTTCATGCTGGGGGGAGCATGCTTCAGTAATTTGGGCCAAAATCTCTTTTACATTAATATCCCAAGAGCCCATGTCATGCTCTGTTTAGAATCAGAAATACTTTATTAATCCCCAAAGGGAAATTCGGTTGTTTCAGTTGCTTTTATACACAGTATAGCAGCAGGAATATCAAATAAAGACATTAAAATAGATAAGAGCATAATGCAGAATCTTCAAGCTGTATCAACTTCCTTGTGAAGGAAATATAAATAAAGTTAGACTACGAATAAGGCCGAGGAATTTACACTATTAACATGAACAATATTTACAATATTAATATAATATGGCAGCACTGTGTGACAATAGACCACATTTGACTGGGTATTGCCCTGGATATTATGTTTGCTTATTAACTCATTGACGAATATTGGAGGTGAAAACAGTGAAAAAATGTTAGCCATAGTTCATGATAAAGTTACCATCATAATATGATTCATGACCCTGAAAGCTCACACCTCGCACTCAGAATCATGTTGATATCATTATTAGTTAGACAGTTATTGAGCAAAAACGATTGTTTGCTGATGGCAGTTATCTGTATCATCACCAAAATCTAATCATTTTTACGTTGGACCATTACCTGAAAATTTCAGCAAAATCCATCCAGTAGTTTATGAGTTATCTTGCTAACAAACAAACTTCAGCATTTGTAAGTGTTGTAAGAGGTTAATTTCAGTTGTGAAACATTCTCCAAAGTGGTTATGGATCCATCCATCCATCAGCCAGCCATCCATCCATCCATCCATCCATCCATCCATCCAATCAATCAAAGGAACAGCATGGAGGCTGAGTTACAGTCCTGGAGGTGAAGCCAAAAGCTCAGTTATTCAGTGAATTTTACTTGAAAACAAACAAACAAAACAGTGTTAATGATTTTTCACTGTACTGAACACATGCTCAGACTTCTTTTCTTCTTCCAAGCCCATTTGACTGGTTCGACTTTGGCAATGTAAAGCCATGATTTCCGATTGGGATTATGGCAAAAATCATGATCCCAAATATTTTTATCAAAATTGAGATCACAATTATTAAAAACAATTACTTGATGATTTTACAGCACTCATTACAGGCAATTATTGAACTTAATAAACCTTAAGGCTATGATTCTAATCATAAGAGTGGGGCTGTAAGACAGTTTAGACTCACCAATATGTTGTGATATTTTGTTGCATGATACTTCATCAATATTTTAAAGAGCGTTCACTTGTAATTTCCTCTGGTAAACTCTTAAAAAAATCTGGACTTTTGTTTTGTATTTTAGTTCAGCCTCCCCCAGAGATTAAAGCGGAAACAATATTTTGACTGAAAACTTTTAAATGAAAAATATTTTTATAAAGCAGCACCCCACACCTGTTTTCACTGATCATTAATCATGTTTTCTAAAAAGGAAAATGTGGTCTCAATTGAATTCTCCTGTTCAACAAATCTGACGTTTTTGTGGCTTCTTTCCACAGACTAACACTTGCAAAAACAGCCTTCAATGTACCTAAATGGACCAGCTGACTATCACCTGGGACAGGTATTCCTGAATAAAAACTATTTTAAGGAGGGGATTAAATGCGACAACATCAAAAAAAAGAAAACTCGACATGGAGGTCTGGGGGCGTCCAGTGTGAAGGAATTTTATTTACTGAGATTACAGTATGAGGGAAAAATGATTGGTAACAAAAAAAGTAAGTGAGACAATAATTAAAAAAGGGTTTATGCACTTTCAGTGAAACTTCAAGTAGACTACAGTCTGACGAAAACTTCTTTACTGGTGAAGGTGAAAATACTTTGGTATTTTTGATGATAAACAGTGAGCTGGTCAATCTAAATTAGAACTTCTACCTTTAATTTGTGTTTATCTAATTTTTAAATCCCCCCACATACAGTAACTGTATTGAAGTAATTCTGTTTATTGATCATATCTGAAATGAAAATCTAACAATCTGAACTACAGTTTCATTAAAACACAATGCAGAAAAACACAGTATTTTCTCCCTTAAACTCACACTGACCTTTTATTATTGTGCTTATTTTTTACCCTCTCTGTCAGGAAGGGCCGCACAGTAAACTCACGCTACATAATCACGTTTATGACATGACGGATTACGGCGTTACAGGTGCGGACGTGCGTGTGGACAATGAACATCAATATCTTCAGAAACTATGACGTCACAGCTCCACGTCTTGCTTTAGCCACACACGCAAACCCTGATAACAACAACAGCAGTGTCTGAATACAGCGTCATGTCTGTGTCTGAGCTCCTGAGCCTGTTTTGGCTTTAACAGCAAAATCTTCTGCTTCTCTACAGAGGACAGCAGACGCCAGTGTTTGTACATTTCCCTTGAGGTATGCTCATGCTCCATGTCTTGTTCTCTGGTTTTGGTGTTTGTCTGCAGCAGCGTTAGAGCGCCTCTTACAGGCCTGACGTGTATACTACAGTGTTTTTGGTTTTTTTCGTGTAGACAGATGTTTTGAAACGATGCCGTCTTCACAGAGAATGTTTTCGTCCCTGTGTGGACACGGCCTGAGCTCTTGGCCCCATTTGCAGCAGTGTGTTTCCTAACTTTTATGCCAGTTCTCTCCTTACAGGGGCAGAGCTGAACAAAATCACTGTGGCTCATGTATTTACTGCTGAAATGAACCACATACTCCAAAGCTGCTGAACTATCCCTTTAACGGTTAAATCTTGAGCTCCTGAACAGACGGATTTCTAGAGCCCTGTAAGTCTTTGTTGAGGTGTTGGACTAAAGCGGGGTCCACACATCAGGATTTTCTAAATCTGAAATGTTGTTTTATCTGTTAGAGAGCCCACACATGAAGATTAAAAATCAGACATTGAACAGTTTGGATCGTCCTGTGTGTGGTGTGCTCCGATAATCTCAACACCACCACACACAGAACCATTCTGTCCCACCACCGAGCTAGAATCTAGTCCTCCAAGACAGAAATCTGGTCAAACCTGATCCAACAAAAACCAAGAAGAAACAGCAACAACCAGAAAACACAAAATGGAAGAGGACATACGAGAAGAGGGAATGATGGTGGTCTTGTGACTATTTTTGAACTAAAAAAAGAAAAGACTGTGGAAAAAATCCTGGAGACAGCGTGAACACGTGAGCTGGTCCTCCATTTCTGAGGTCCACCAAACTTTATGTTTCAGGTCAGCCATGTTTGTTTTTATTTACGCCTGCTTCCTTGTTCCTCAGTCAGCTCGGTGCTTGATTGGCTACATTCACAGAGTCATGACTCGAGAGTCGTCGGCTTTCCCCACACACATGAAGATTTTTGGTCGTAAATATTGAACAAGTTTTACAATAAAATAGTTTAATATTTACGATTGTCGGCCCGGCCCATTTCAGAGCCGATTATTGGGACAAATTCACTCCTAACACACCTCAGACCACAGGATAATCTGGTAGGATAATCTTATAAACAGAAAATTATCTGGAGTTTGCCATCCTTGGTCGGGAAATCAGGACAAAAACAGCCCAGTTATCTTTTTGTGTGTACCCCGCCCTAGGAAGTATAATTTGACTAAACTATATTTTCTCTTGTTTTCTTTAAATCACTTCCATCTGGTGCTCCTCCTTGGCAGTATTGTCCCCTGACTGAGTGTCTCTGGGTGACAGTAGGAAAGGTCCTGAGTCTAATTTTAGATGGAGGGAAATAAGAGCAAACGTCCTGACAGCCAGCACCTGCTGCCCGCTGTCCTACGATCACACAAACAGCCTCAGTCTGCTGGAAATCAATCCTTGGCTCAAATCCTCTCAGAGCTGCTCTGACTGTGAGCTTAACCTTGTGTTTCAGATGAATGTTTATGTTCCAGCGGGACAAGTGTCCAGTTTTGGCCTGTTTGGTGAAAGAAAAGCTCCTAAAATAATCCATCCTTCTAAGGCTCAACAAAGTGAGGAGAACTCTGTTAGAGAAAGACCTTCGATTCTGTCTTAAATCTGACTGTTTGACTTGTACTGAGTGAAAGTTTAACACGAAGCCTGGTGGTCAAAGGGACTCCTGCAGTCCAGCTGACACACGATAGGTCCCCCTTTTAAGGCTCTGGGGTTGGATATCTGGGAGGCTTCCATTGGAGCAGCTCAAAAGAGGAAAGTGTAAGATTAGCTTTGTGGTAAAACTGTGCCATGACCTCAATCTATTCAGCTTTGCAGAGCTCAATCAATCAAAATGGAGTTTTTGTATTTATCAACAGCTTTTACAAATCCAAGCAAGACATACCTGAAGAGGAGAAAGGCGTAGCTTGTGTTTTGGCCGACAGCTGCAAAGCAAACAACAATTCAGTGTCAGGAGGGGGGCATGGCGGTGAATTTATTTCTGTTTTACAGCTAAACTTGGCAAAGTAGGTCAAGAAGACAGATCCACAGTGTTGTTGTGCATGTTTACTCATAACTGATTCATGCTTTTGTTTAATCATGACAGCAGAAAGTCGTGCAAAAGCCTAAAAGGTACAGACTGCACTGTAAGCTCTTCCTCCATGAGTAAATCCTCTGCGTTTAAGATTTCAGCTCGTGCATGTGCTATTATCAAATCCCATGCATCATTGGCAGGTTAGCACCAAGCTAATGGGTCCAGACCATGCTGCTGTGCGACCAGCTTGTCAATCAACAGACACCGAGTTTGACTGGTTTACCTTCGATGAGCGGCTGTCGCGGCAAACTGCTGTCTGCTTGTTAATCCCGGCTCAGGGTGCCACAGGGCTCATCCTGAAGTGAACTGGAGCCTTAGGGAGCGAGCCACAGCGCTCACGGCCACTCCAAAAATAAAACTGTCGCCTTCAGTGTGTGTTGCTGGGCCAGAAGGGGGTTTCCAAGCCACCTGAGCAGGCTGAGGTGCAGCCCCTACAGGCCGTGGGCAAGGACCTCCACCTGAAGGAAGGTGGATGATTGATTCTGCAGGACAGGCCAGAGCGGAGAGGTTCAGGTTATCAGAAATATGTGCACCTTAAGTGGGATTCATCTCTGCTGTAACCCAGCCTTAGGAGCCACGTGATCAAACCTTCATCCAGTCTATGTGTGAGCATGATTTCAAAGTTTTAATGAAGTTAGAGCTTAATGCTGCAGTCTGGACTGTCTTGGAGACACAAAAATCAATAAGAAAACATCTGTCATTTAATCGTCTCGCACCAGCAGTTAAAATCTGGTTTATTTGTAAATCGGTCATCAGATCTCAAAGCAAAGATACTGCACTTCACAGGCTTCATGCTGCCATTGAGAGGTCTCAGGCTACATTCTATAAGACTGGTGTGTTTCTGATTAGCATGTTCAAAAATACAACAGAAGGCAAAAATAAGAGAACTGAGCAAAAAGGTCAAATTCACCAAGATTGGAAAACGCAATGCAAAGAAAACAAGCCCTAGGATGAGTTTAATATGTCTGAAAAAGAGTGGGAAGAAGTTTAAACCTAAAGAAACTAAAGGGATATTCCAACTTTTTTTGTATTTGTGTCTTGCCTTACTCCTGAGTCCATGACAAGCAGACAGACTTCATCCTTCAGACTGTGCTGCAGTAACAAGGAAGAGACGGGCAGAGCTCGCCCACCGCTAATTAGCTTAGCTCAAACACTGGGAGTCAATGGGTAGTGTTAGCCTGCCTCTGCCTACAGTAATCAGATAAACTCTTCAGCAGTTCTTAACAGTCCTGTGTGCTTGTTGTGAGTCGTTTTTTTTACTGCGTTATGTTACGTTATCTTCTACTATCATTGTATTATCGTCTTCTACTTCTAAACCAAGGCTTTTACCTCCCTCTGCGGTGGTTTGAGTGAGAGATGTGACATTCGCTAACGAGTCAAGTCTCTTGAACAGCTCTTTTAAGCGAACAATGAGATCTGATTTGCAGTTGTGAGTGAGCCGTTCATTTTTGAGCGATTCTTAAATGCAAATTGCCGGCAATTACTTTGTTATCAGAGGTTCTTTATATAGTTTGACAGAAGAACGGCTTTTTCTATATCGACCCTGAAAATGGAACTTTTTTCTTTTTATACTGAGGTGCAATTCTCTTACAGGTATTTAATCTCATTAAAAAAATTATTAAATACATAAAAATACATGACTAAAATGTGCCTATTTAAAAGATGAGCGGGTATACCATTGTGAAAACAGTACTTGTATAGTTATTGATCATCCCTTTAACCAATGGTATTAAAAGTGAGGGTTCAGACCCCCTGAGGGGGGGTGAACTTCCTAAAAACACTTTTAAAAAGTCTGTGATATTCCAGATGGTTTATCATGCCTGTTATTGTACCACATTAAAAATAAGATTCGTTCCATTTTAGATAAATCAGTTTTAGGTGAGGATAGTTAGTTAGTGTGGTGTGATAAAGAAGTTTAAAAATAATCTGTACAAATGTTTACGGGAGTTTGCACATTACAGAAATAATGTTGAGATCCGCTGCTTTTTCACTTCTCTCCATCTGTTCATCAGTAAATTTAGAGCATCCATCCAGAACTTCAGACCACAGTCTGCTCACAGACAGTCACAAAATAAAACCGTTTTTTTGGGCCGGTGTGTTCTTTTGTGTTGAGAAAGATGGATGAGTGTTTCTGCTGTAATCAGGGTGATATGATAAAATAACACCTCCAGGACAGTGGGGGGCCTCAGTCTCTGGCCCACTTCTGTTGGAGGTGGGGGGCCTCAGCCTCTGGGCCCGTTTATGTTGGGGGTGGGGGGCCTCAGTGTCTGGCCCTTTTATGTTGGGGGTGGGGGGCCTCTCTGGCCCGTTTATGTTGGGGGTGGGGGGCCTCAGTCTCTAGCCCACTTCTGTTGGAGGTGGGGGGCCTCAGCCTCTGGGCCCATTTATGTTGGGGGTGGGGGGCCTCAGCCTCTGGGCCCGTTTATGTTGGGGGTGGGGAGCCTCAGTGTGTGGCCCTTTTATGTTGGGGGTGGGGGGCCTCAGTCTCTGGCCCGTTTATGTTGGGGGTGAGGGGCCTCAGTCTCTGGCCCGTTAATGTTGGGGGTGGGGAGCCTCAGTGTCTGGCCCTTTTATGTTGGGGGTGGGGGGCCTCAGTCTCTAGGCCTTCTATGTTAGGGGTGCGGGGCCTCAGTCTCTGGCCCTTTTATTTTGGGGTTGGGGGGCTTCAGTCTCTTGCCCGTTTATTTTGGGGTTGGGGGGCCTCAGTCTCTATCCCGTTTATGTTAGGGTTGGGGGGCCTCAGTCTCTGGCCCGTTTATGTTGGGGGTGGGGGGCCTCAGTCTCTGGCCCGTTTATGTTGGAAGTGGGGGGCCTCAGTCTCTGGCCCTTTTATGTTGGGGGTGGGGGGCCTCAGTCTCTGGCCCGTTTATGTTGGGGGTGAGGGGCCTCAGTCTCTGGCCCGTTAATGTTGGGGGTGGGGAGCCTCAGTGTCTGGCCCTTTTATGTTGGGGGTGGGGGGCCTCAGTCTCTGGCCCGTTTATGTTGGGGGTGAGGGGCCTCAGTCTCAAGCCCGCTTCTGTTCGATGTGGGGGGCCTCAGTCTCTGGCCCGTTTATGTTCGGGGTGAGGGGCCTCAGTCTCTGGCCCGTTTATGTTGGGGGTGGGAAGCCTCAGTCTCTGGCCCGTTTATGTTGGGGGTGGGGGGCCTCAGTATCTGGCCCGTTTATGTTGGGGTAGGGGGGCCTCAGTATCTGGCCCGTTTATGTTGGGGGTGGGGGGCCTCAGTCTCTAGGCCTTCTATGTTAGGGGTGCGGGGCCTCAGTCTCTGGCCCTTTTATTTTGGGGTTGGGGGGCTTCAGTCTCTTGCCCGTTTATTTTGGGGTTGGGGGGCCTCAGTCTCTATCCCGTTTATGTTAGGGTTGGGGGGCCTCAGTCTCTGGCCCGTTTATGTTGGGGGTGGGGGGCCTCAGTCTCTGGCCCGTTTATGTTGGAAGTGGGGGGCCTCAGTCTCTGGCCCATTTATGTTGGGGGTGGTGGGCCTCAATCTCTTACCTGTTTATGTTGGGGTCGGGGGGCCTCAGTATCTGGCCCGTTTATGTTGGAGGTGGGGGGCCTCAGTCTGTGGCCCGTTTAGGTAAGGGGTGCGGGGCCTCAGTCTCTGGCCCTTTTATTTTGGGGTTGGGGGCCTCAGTCTCTGGCCCGTTTATGTTGGGGGTGGGGGGCCTCAGTCTCTAGACCTTTAATGTTGGGGGTGGGGGGCCTCAGTCTCTGGCCCGTTTATGTTGGGGGTGAGGGGCCTCAGTCTCTGGCTTGTTTATGTTGGGGGTGAGGGGCCTCAGTCTCGGGCCCGCTTCTGTTCGATGTGGGGGGCCTCAGTCTCTGGCCCGTTTATGTTGGGGGTGAGGGGCCTCAGTCTCTGGCCCGTTTATGTTGGGGGTGGGAAGCCTCAGTCTCTGGCCCGTTTATGTTGGGGTAGGGGGGCCTCAGTCTCTGGCCCATTTATGTTGGGGGTGGGGGGCCTCAGTCTCTGGCCCGTTTATGTTGGGGGTGGGGGGCCTCAGTCTCTGGCCCGTTTATGTTGGGAGTGGGGGGCCTCAGTCTCTGGCCCGTTTATGTTGGGGGTGGGGGGCCTCAATGTCTTGCCCGTTTATGTTGGGGTTGGGGGGCCTCAGTCCCTGGCCAGTTTCTGTTGGATGTGGGGGGCCTCAGTCTCTGGCCCGTTTATGTTGGGGGTGGGGGGCCTCAGTCTGTGGCCTGTTTATGTTGGGGTTGGGGGGCCCCAGTCTCTGGCCCGTTTATGTTGGATGTGGGGGGCCTCAGTCTCTGGCCCGTTTATGTTGGGGGTGGGGGGCCTCAGTCTGTGGCCTGTTTATGTTGGGGTTGGGGGGCCTCAGTCTCTGGCCCTTTTATGTTGGGGGTGGGGGGCCTCAGTCTCTGGCCCTTTTATGTTGGGGTTGCGGGGCCTCAGTCTCTGGCCTGTTTATGTTGGGGTCGGGGGGTCTCAGTCTCTGGCCCGTTTATGTTGGGAGTGGGGGGCCTCAGTCTCTGGCCCTTTTATGTTAGGGTCGGGGGGCCTCAGTCTCTGGCCTGCTTCTTTTGGATGTGGGGGGCCTCAGTCTCTGGCCCGTTTATGTTGGGAGTGGGGGGCCTCAGTCTCTGGCCCTTTTATGTTAGGGTCGGGGGGCCTCAGTCTCTGGCCTGCTTCTTTTGGATGTGGGGGGCCTCAGTCTCTGGCCCGTTTATGTTGGGAGTTGGGGGCCTCAGTCTCTGGCCCGTTTATGTTGGGGGTGGGGGGCCTCAATCTCTTGCCTGTTTATGTTGGGGTCGGGGGGCCTCAGTCTCTGGCCCGTTTATGTTTGGGGGTGGGGGGCCTCAGTCTCTGGCCCGTTTATGTTTGGGGTGGGGGGCCTCAGTCTCTGGCCCGTTTATGTTTGGGGGTGGGGTGCCTCAGTCTCTGGCCCGTTTATGTTGGGGTCGGGGGCCCTCAGTCTCTGGCCCTTTTATGTTAGGGTCGGGGGGCCTCAGTCTCTGGCCCGTTTATGTTGGGAGTGGGGGGCCTCAGTCTGTGGCCCGTTTATGTTGGGGTTGGGGGGCCTCAGTCTCTGGCCCGTTTATGTTGGGGGTGGGGGGCCTCAATCTCTTGCCTGTTTATGTTAGGGTCGGGGGGCCTCAGTCTCTGGCCTGTTTATGTTGGTAGTCCAGGGCTGAGCGGTTGGAGCTCCTCTGCCTCAGACAGTCTCAGCTGAAGGGGGCGCTGTGAGAGAATGTGATTCTGAACTTTATGAATTGAAGTCATGAATTTCTGACTTTTAAGTCACATATAAGTTTATATTCAGTTTCCAGTTTTTCTTGTAGATTTAGAACACTTCATAACATTCTGAGTTTAATTTCTTGATTTTTAAAAACGTAATGATCTCAAAATATGTAAATATGCCGTCACCACCCTGAACCCCAGCCTTCAATATGATGTAAATGTGCTAAATACCCATCATCATCATCACTGCTCTGTTATAACTCTACCTCAACATTCATCCATCCTGTGAAACACAATCATTCAGTGAATATTTATTCTGTGAATATTCAATCATCCTGCGCAATACAATACATTTCTATATATATTTTTTTACTTTATATTTTATATTCTTAATATTTATCCTTTTTTACTATTTTATATTGTTCATAGAGTTGGATTTTATCTGGCATATTTTTGTGTAATTATCTGTCTGCACTGAAGAAGGAGAATCTCTTCAATCTCGTTGTACTTTAAGTAAAATGACGATAAAGGGCTTTCTGTTCTGACAGTCAGTGCTGCTGCTGTGAGGCCTCTGGCCACCAGGGGGCGTAGTTTTCAACACTGATCTGCAGCATGTCTTCATCCTTCACGGCTGTGGACAGAGGGGGCTCTGGGGGGGCACCAGCCCCTGCACATGGCTTCTCTATCAGCCTGTTAATGGTTTAGCTAGCTGTTGTCAACCAGGCGCTGTTTTAATTAACAAAGCAACAACAAAATCCAATCCTCCTCGTCTTTAACTCACCAAGTTAACAGCAGATAAACACCTCCTCTGCATGGGCTGTTTATGGTCTGACATATTAACAAGCAACTCTATCATCATCAGGGCTCATGTTTCTGAGCATATTATGGTAAATATTCTCTCCTCTTTAGCTCCGTTTGGTCGGAGAACAACATTATCACATCCACACCGTCCATCTGTTGATGGGGTAATGGCATGAGTCTGCTTCATGGCTGCAGCTCTTCGTCTGATGTTTACTTCACGCTGCAGGCCACAGGGAGACACTCTTAAAGCTCAAGAGAATGTGATTTTTGACTTTGTGTGTAGTTTTGCTTTCATGCAACTAAGAACATGTGAACTTAAGTTCTGTGCCTAACATGTTACAAAAGTCATGAAGTCAAAATTCTCTGGATATAATCCTTCTCTCTCTCTCTTTGTTTGCTCATGTACTCGTCTCTGGTTCTTGTCTTGTAGACCGCCTGCTGCTGTGGACCTACAGAGCTTCAATAACTACAAATACAACTGTTTGTCCTTTCCTTTAGCTCCACCCCATTATCATGACAGTCCCTGATATTAACTTTAACAAAATTAAATACATGGTAGTTCCTGCTAACAGCACACATATATTAGTGTGACCAAGGGCCTCAGTTTGTTTTGAAAAGTGGAGGCGACTGGCAAAAGTGACTTTTGAGAAGTGTTTGGGATGGTGACTAAAATCAGGCATGAAAACGGGTCGGGGTTGGAAAAGGTGAGGAGGCAATAACCCCTCCAGGGGGTCTGGGGTCATGCTCCCCCGGAAGAAAATGTTGAATATTTCATATTTAAAAGCATCAATCTGACGCATTTTGAGAGAAAAATCAAGCAGAATTACAGGACAGTATGAATGTATAATACAGTACCTGTTAAATTCTGGGGGTGACTCTGTCCTTTTGCTGGAAATGCGTAAAAGCTTAAAACATTGATATTTTCACTTTTTAGATAAAACATACAGTGAAGGGACGGCTCTTACAGCTCTATCCTGACAAACAATCACCATCTTAACAGTCATCATGACCTAATTCTTAAAAAGATCAACCACTTTAATTTGTTTAGTGAAATAACATTGCAGTTTGGACCTAAGATTGAAAAAAAACAAACATTTTTTGTGCAAAGAGACCGGAGAAAAAATGTAACAAACATTAAATAATAATGAAAGCCCTGGGAGATCATACATCCATAAATCTTACTCACTATGTTTCCCATCATAACATTTATATTTTCAAGGTCAAGGTCAAGGTCAACTGTTTTATCCCCGAGGGGCAGTTTGTTCTGCAGCCAGCAGTATCACACAAACAAACCAACAATAAATACAATAAATAATCCATTAAAGGCAGTAAACACAGCACCAACATTACAGAGAGTTATTCAGCAGATCAATGGCTGCCGGGCCAAAGACTTCCTCATCCTATTGGTTTTGCATTTAGGGGACGCTGTATCTGCGACCTGATGGAAGAAACCTGAACTCATCATGACTACGATCATCAAGGACTGACTGGGCCTTCGTCAGAGTCTGCCTCTGCTACAGCATAGTCAGGTCATTAAGTGTGGTGCCCTGCAGCCTGTTTTGGTTGTTTTCTAGACATCTCAAGTCAAAAGTTTGTCATTGGAAAACCACATTTTCTATGCTAATATGACAGGATATGTGGAGATCCTGAGAGAACAGCTGATATGTACCTGACACAGCTCAACAGAGTGTTTGTCCGCTCAGGGCCTCTGAACACTGAAGACATTTGTACCTGATTTATTCACCGTCCACTGAAAACAGCTCTGAGACCCACTTTAGGGCCTCAACCCACAGGTTGAGATTATGATCTGGGCGTCCATGGGTTTGTCTCTATCATAAATTCTATTTTTAGTCCCTTTGTCTCTGCCTGGATGGATCCATCTCTGGATGGATTTTTGTGTATATACAAATATATTTATGTATCTATGCATATATGTGTGTCTATAAATGAAGAGTTTGTCTTCAGCCTGCTCTGCTGTAAAGTGTCTTGAGATAACACTCGTTATGAACTGGCGATACACTGTAACTGATTTTTGTAAACCTAATAGTATTTTACCATAATATCTACATCTACCTACTGTAAAAAAAAAATATGCACAGTAAATTACTGCAAGTTCCATTTTGCAGGGGAAAACTGACCAATAGCAGGCAGGATTTCATTAAGTAAAATTTTCACACTTTTTGGGTGAAACAAATGTTTGATTAAATGTATTTTACTGGATCAAAATTAATGTAGGTTTTTTATTTATTTTTTTTTTACAAAATGATATACTGCTTATAAATGAGAAGTAAAATAGTTAAAAATATAGTCATATAAACTAAAATACAGAAAGTTAACTGTGATTTAAAATGCATTAAAAAAGTTGTAGGATAAATGTGGAGCTGTTTTTGAAAATAAAGTAATGCTGCTGTAAATTAAAATAAGATATTTACAGTAAGTTACTGGCATCTTGTTGCCAGTAAGTTACTGTAAAATTTACAGCAACCTTTTTACAGTGAAAATAACGATTGGTTGATTGATTGATTGATTGATTGATTGACGTTGTACCTTTAACGCTGCTCTCGTGCTTTATCCTTCTGCTGTTTTCTCCTGGGTGTTTGTCCATCTGATTGACTGACTGGTTGATGAATTGGCGCACACACACACTCACACACACACCCACACACACACACACACACACACACTTTCCCTCCATTGTCTGGATGCCAGCCTGATGTGTAACCCCCCCGCTCAGCCTTCACTGTAAATTTAGCAACAGAAGCTTCTCAGCTGCTCCTTTCCTAAACCTGAGCCCTCCTCTTCCATCCACAGTATTTCATCCATCTCCTTCTCCAGGGTCATGACTGCCCCCCCACAGCCCCTCCTCCTCCTCATCTATTCCTAACATAAACATACATACAACACACACACACACACACACACACACACCTCGCTCTCATCCCACAGCCAATAAGGGCCTGATGAGCTCAAGTATCAGTCTAACACAAGGACTTATTCTCTGAGCCGAGCCTGAAGATCCTGACAGACCTTCATCTTCATCGCCGGAGGAGCTTCTCGTCCTTTTCTGAGGTAAGACCACCGACCCACACACACACACACATGCACACACACACACACACACTCCCAGAGCCCTCAGACAAACTGAATGATGTCTTCGGATCAGTTTGTTTCTCATTCTGAGGACAAACCTGCAGCTCTCATCCCATCAGTCTGCAGAAACAGGCTCCTCAGGTGTGACACAAGAAGCAGCTCAATGTCTGTGAGTCCAGGCTGTAACCTCAGGAGGGACAGACAGACAGACAGACGTGTTCTGGTGCATGTCAGACATGTGTAGTTTATGTTTGGGGCTGTTAACAGTCTGTCCGAGGAGCACGGCTCCAGTTTCTTCAGAGCAGATTGATTTTACAGGTTCATAAAAACGTCACTTGGAGTCATTAAACCATTAACTTTAAGATAAAAGATGGCAGGTTGAATTTATGAACATTGATAAAAGAGAGACGGGGAAATGTCAAATTTGATGAATTATTAAGGAATTTTGTTTTGCAAAATGTGACAACATTAGATCAGTGTTGCTTCTGTTCAGTTTCAGAGATGATGGGCACAGGAGAGGACTTTTCAGCTCTGCAGAACTTTTTTATGATCATTATTATATATACCAATAAGTGCATACAAACAATTATATGTGAACAGATATGTGTGTAGCAAGTTGTGGTGTTGATTTACTAAAGTCTTTACATACAATAAAAATAAAGAAAAAAAACAAGGAGGTGCAAAAACTCAGATCTAGGTGAGAGTTTTTGTCCAATTTCAAGTCAAAAAAATCTCACTAGACTTATTGTAAGCCACAATTTCCTGACATATCTGGATTAACAAGATACAAAAACTAAAAATCAGGCAATAACTACAACTATCTGCCAATGAGACAAGTCAAATTTAACTTCAAGGGTGTCTTAAAATGAAATGTTTTGTCCAGATTAGTTATTAAACCTCATTTGGCAGATATTTTCTTGTCATTAAGAGCAAATCAATTCCTTATTCCTGCCTTTTATTCCTGTAATAAGATATTTATCTGAACTTGTCAATTGAATGTGGATTGAAATAAGATTTATTGATATTTCTGACTTGAAATTAGACAAACAGAGATAGCAAACAAACAAAAATTAGAGAGATGAGGGCAGAAAGACAAAGAAAAAGGAGAAACAAGGCGAACAGTGTAACAAGCAAATGATCTTGAATGAAACAGAGTGGCATGTTTGGTATTTTCATGATATGTTCGTTACGGTCAGTTTCCTTTGAGCTTCAAATCAATTTCCATTTTTATATTCCTGAGTTTTCTTTTTCCCCTTCTCCTTCATTATGTTTGACTTTTACCATGCTCTTACATGAGTCCTGTGTCTTAATGCATCCACACAGATAGTTTGAGCTTTCTCATCTTTCATGTAGCCTCTGATAACAAACATAAGAGAGCTTAAAGTGCTGCTCCACTGGTCGATTAACTCTCTCATGCTTTCTGTCTTTTTCTTCCTGCAGTGTCTTAAATTCATTCAATAACTCCGAAGATCCACTTTCAAACAAGCACGCTCTGCATAACTGACATTTAGCATCATATATAATAAACTTTAACCAATATTAGACTGAAACAAAAGAAGGCCGGGGTGTATTTCTGGTGGATTAAAAGCTTCCACAAGGCACGCTGCATCCAAACCACCAAAATATCCACCAACGCTGCAGCTCAGAGAAATGCTTATTGTTCTTAGCAGAGCCTTGAACACGGTTCATGACTTTATGTTGACTTTTGCACTGTTTAAAAGAAAAAGATGTTCTTTTGTCTTTCTGTGCTGTATTTGTTAACACGATGTGTAAATGTCTAATGTATCTTGAGGCACGTGTGTTCACAGAGACGTCACGCTGCTGGTTTTATATTTCATTCATTTCCTGAGATGCTATCTTAGGAGGACGGATCTGCAGCTCCACAGGACATTACCTTGGAGTTTTTTTTTTACTTCTGCATTCTAGAGATGCACGATATTGGATTTCTGTAGATATCCTGATGTTTCCGAACTCATTGTCCATCCTCCATCTGACTTAAACTGACCTGTTCTCTTCATCATGACGGTCTGTTTGTGTTAAAAACAAATAAAATACATTTTATTCTCAAATAAATGACACTTTTGACTTATAAAACTGAACATTTAGTGATGAGGAGGTAAAACATTAAAGTAAATTTGTACATTCTTCCAATATTACAGCAAAATTATGGTATGTACAGTGCTTTACAAATTTATTGGACCACCACCCAGTGTAAGGTTTATGCCACAGCTGCCTTAAATGAACAGCATTGGTAATGATCAAAATCATTTTTTAATGTTTTTATAATGGTTAATGAAACAGCATGTTGAAGCTCTTTCACAGAAATGATATTTTAATGACAAAATATAATCATTACTGTTATCCATGAATTTACTGTTTAACAAAAAAAAGAAAAAATAGAAAAGCTCAATGTTTCTTTTTTAACACATATCTTATATGATATTTTACTTTTAACACATTACATCTCTTTTCCAGCATAAATTGGTAGCAATAGGTTTCCCTTGAACAACATAACCCTCCTTCCCTCTTCCCGAACCACCTATGAATTTTCAGACATTATTGATGATAAATAACAAAACAGTAATAGTTGACAAATGATACTACCAATTATGACAGTAAATTACCTGTTTACATCCACGTGGGTAAATGTATGATACATATCTACATACCAGTATTAAAATAAAAAAAGAAAGAAAGAATGAGGACAAAACAACAGCTTTAACAAAAAATAAAATAAATCAATTGAGAGGGAAAAAAGAAGAGGGAGGTATGGTCTCACTTTGAAAGTGTTACAACTTAATTTGATGGAATATCATGTATTGATCACAAAAATCATTATTGTATTTTGATTAAGATGTTAAATTAGTTATTTACCTGCATTCCTGAACAGAAAAAAATCATTTTGGTGGTTGAATATTATGTTTGATTAATTTCTGACTTCTCAGAGAAGCCCAGTGAGCCGCTCAAATTTGTGTAGAAAAAGGTGAGTTCAGTATGAAATTCCTCATTTCTATTAAAAGTGTTTGTCCAATAACAAAAAAAAAAAGAGTTTTAAACAAATTTTGAAAGATTTCTAAAATAGTTATGTTTTCTTGTTTGTAGGTGGCCTAATACATTTGTTAAGCCCTGTGTATGAATAACGTGTATGACCAAAATCGGCTGTAAATATCTGCTGATACCAAAGTTCTGACAGTACTTACAGGAACATTGTTGGGTCTAAAACTCATCCAAAGATGCAGACATTTCCCGTAAACTTCTGCACATCGTCCATTATAAATTTAAATTTACATCGGAGTCCAGTCCAAAAAAAAAGATCTGGTGGATTAGAGAGGCTCGCAGAAAGGCATGCAACATACAAACCCTAAAATAGCAGCTATTATCAGTGCTTATCTGCACTCTTGTGCCTCAAAGAAATGCTGATTCTATTACAGCAGAGTCTTAATCCACATATCCAAGTTTTCTGACATGTTTGGTGGCACAGAATTGGAAAATTATCTGAATATTTCATGCAGACGGTTCCAGCAGAGAACAACCCCAAAATAAACTAAAATTAACGCTCATATGACTCGAAACAATTCTAAAATCCTATTTCTATTTCTGTCTGTTGGCTTTTTACACTTCTTAATGGATAACTTGGCCGGTTCTTTGTTACCTACTGTTGGAAATCTGATGTCAGTTTCTAAATATATTCACACATGAGGCCAAAGCATGTTTACAGTCGTCATGGTGCTCGTTTTATCTTTAGTTCATTTCCATTGATGACACTTATGCAAGACATGTCTAGGTGAGAATATTTGTCCAATTTTAAGACAAAAAAATCACAGTAGAGTGATTCTAATTCACAAATTTCTGGCATGAATGGATTCAGATCTTATTTGAAGATATAAACACTAAAAATAAGGCCTGAGTTGCTTGTAATAAGTAAAATAATCTGCCAATAGAATAGATAAAATTAACTTGAAGGTTGTCTTAAAATGAAATCTTCTCTCCAGAGCAGATATGAAACCTGAATTTTAGACCCTCACTGAGTCAAACTTTCCTTGTTTCATTGGCAGAAATTTTTGCCTTTCATTATGTATCATCGAGACATTAATCTGGATTAGAATAAGTGTTTTGGATATTTTTTACTTGAAAATAGGCAAATGCACATGCCTAGATCTGAGTTAATTGCCATTGAATTGAAGCTTTTCCAGATATTGGTCTTCATATTGGTCTCCAAATAAGCAAACGTTTCACAACTGCACTTAAAAACTTTTTAAATTAAACCAGTGAACATTCTAGAAGTGTCAGATATGGACAATAGACTGTCAGGATGCAGGTCTGGTCTGCTTAGAGAGGCTTCAGAGGGGCTTCCAGCATACAAACCCTCAAAATAGCACTCAATACCAATGCCCATTTGCACCTGTAAGCCTGATTTAAAATTCTTTGTGAATTTAAGCCACAGACTTTGCTGTAGATCCATCTAGCATTGAGCCAACGTGCAAGCCAACCCACACACATGCACCTCCTAAAAAATCTAAATACTTGTCGGAACAAGCCCTGTGATTGGCTCCCTGCATAAAACCAGGTGGCCGCCAGTTTCTGAACTGACTAAAATGGAGTTGACATTAAAATTATGTCACAGCATACAGTTGTGTATGTGTAATAATGGCAAAAAGGTGTGAATATTTATTCTGATAAATACAGGAGTGCAGCGAGGATTTCTGGTAAAAGGGGGAGGTTTCTATTTTTGTGTGTCAGAGTAAAGCTGGCACACCAGATGGTTCATATTTCAATAGTCCATCATAGAAAGTGTTTGGGAATGGGCAGAACTTTTCAGAAGTATATCTGTCAAACATAATGAAGCCAGGTTTAAAATACAAAATGTGAGTCCATTTGTGGAAAATACTCTCCCAAAACATGTCAGAGTGGAGTGAAAATATTATTCATATCAGGAAATGCTTTCAGAGTTGCATGTTTTTCATTTAATAAAGAAATGTGGTCCAGATCTGATCAAACTGCTCCTTAAGCTGTTAGCATCTGTGCTAATCTCTGTACGAGCAGTCACCTCCTGCTGATTGGGCCGAGCACAGACTGGAGCTTGGCAAGATGGACCTGCCCACGTACAGACACTGATCCAGGTGTTTTCCATGTTCTGGAGTTGGAACGTGGAAACACTGCCAAAAACTACGGTTACTGAAGATGCTCCTCAGAGCAAACACTGATGTGTATGGCTGTATAATTAGTTTACAGTCGTCTTTGGCATTAATTAGACAGTTTGTTCTGTAACTAACAGAGACTTATTACTCGTCCAGCTACAGAAGGCTCATTAAATGTCACTTGAGTTGTTTGACGGGTTTATGATCGCCCACATCTTGTCAAGCTGTGTTTTATGTCCTTACTGCCAGCTGGGTGTCACGTTACTAAGAGTAAGAAAGTAACTGGTGAGTTTTGGCTGAATGAGTGTGTATTTACGACAGATGTTTGGTTCTCTACAATCTACGCAATGTCTACCCGTTGTAACTCAATCTTTTTTGGATGGTTGACCAACTGAGTTTACAAAGAGCACAAATCAAACTTCTTATACCTAAGGGCAATTTAGAGTCACCAGTTGACCTAATGAGCATGTTTTTGGTCTGTGGGAGGAAGCCGGAGTGCCCGGAGAGAACCCATGCATGCTCAGGAAGAACATGCATACTCTACCTAGAAAGGTCCTGCCTGACCCCAGGATCAAACTAGCAACCTTCTTGCATGTGCCCCACCTGCTGTGAAGAACTGGAGAAAGAATTCAGCTGGTTTGAACTCAGTGTTGTGTATCAAACATGATGATTGTCGGCATGTCTCGGGCAGAGTTTGTGCAGAGTGCTTTGACAGAAAGTGTGAAGCATAAAATTAATGTCAGTGATATGAAGCACAGTTCAGCTCTACTAGTACTCAAATTTGGAGTACATGCTCTCAATTTTGGTCAACTAGTGTGCAAGTAGACTTTACTAGTGAAGCAAAAAGTGTCCCTCGTACTACTAGTAGATAGAAAAATGCTTGATTTTTCGAGTCGTCCAGTAAAACAATATTGTCTCCTTGTAGGAGATTTTTGCTTTACTAGTAAGGTCTACTCATACACGAATGAGCCAAAAACTTTTACTAGTAAAACAAAATTTTTGTTTAATAATCCAACTAGAAAACGCACTAGTTGACCAAAATTGAGTAAATGTACTCCAAATTTGAGTATTATGACCAGTATCAATTCAATGCTCAAATGGCTTTCCATCAGAATGGCTCAAATAGATGATCAGATATCTTAAATCAACTTGCAAATATATAAGAAGAGCACCTCCTTAACACGTCTCGTAACGGCCGTAAAAGCACCAAAAATCCCCGTCCTGAGTGAACTGATTCAGGGGCTGTACATTCCATCTTGTTCAGTTGCTGCATTCTCTTCTGTTTTTGCAGTTATTGCATCATAGTGAACTGACAAGTGAAGTCATGAGCTGTCAGCTCAACAATCCCAACATTACAGGCTCTGTTTCAGCTGCTAAGAAAAGCAGATCGCGTGTCAGGACTGAAATACAAACTGCTCTGCTGTCTGGTGTGTTGGCAGAGCATTACAGAGCAGCAAAGACACATCAACACTCAAAATTGCACAGATGCAGACACGTAAAACTTCCCCACTTTCCCTGATGGGGCCTTGGCTGGTCTGTGATGGGTCCTTGATGGGGTCTGCCCACCCTGAAAGTTTTAAATTGTAATTTTCAGGCCATGTTTGTGTTGATTTGTTGTTTAGGATTCCTCTCGGTTGATTTGGCAGTTACTCAAGTAACTAAAGAAAAGGCTGAGACTTTGGGGAAGCAGCATCTCAAGGAGACACCCTCCAACTCATGAATGTTTCAGAGGAATCCAGGCACTTGGATGTTGGCTGGAAACTGGCTGGAAGTTGGCGCGCTGCTGGCAGGGAGAGGAAAATTGAAGCGGCTGGATCTGTAGAGGGTAGAAGTATAGACAGGCAAAGAAATGCAGACAGTTACAACAACACAGCCTGAAACCTTGTGTCAAACTTGCTTTTCTTGTTTTATACTTTTTTTAATGCTAAAGTTGCAACACATAACCAACCCAAAAAAGACAACTTACTTTAATGCATATTTGCCACAAAAACACTCTGATGACTGTGACAGTCAAGCCAGTTCAAACTTTATTTTATTGTTTTTACACATTTTTGGACACAATGGGCCAATCCCTGGTCTTTGTTTACTGTTTTTACAAACATAATGTAAGCATCTAAATTAAGCAATAAGTACACATTTTGTTTTGTTTCTGTCCTGTAGCCTCTTAAGTGTAACTTAAGGGTGTAACTGAACTCTCAGAAACACACAGTGCTGTCAACTCCTCCTAAAAGACAAGGAGCATTTGTTGACATACAGACAGCAAAGACTTTGACAGAAACCAATGAATTATATCAAGTGATGAGGGAAAGTAAATGTAAAAATATGTCTTTCATTGTGTCAGCTGCTCTTGTTTTGTGAACTGTTGGCTTGTAGAGTGTATCTACGATCTCTATCGTCTGTCTACAAGGCCACTTTGAAGAGGCTAATTAATAATGTGCTAGGGAGCTACGCTGAATGGGGAAATACCTGGCGTGCAGCCTGTTGTTTCTTGAAGCTCTTGCCAGGGTGTGAAAGTCTCTCCAGTATTTACTCCGGGCAGGCTTCATGCTTCCTGGCCTCACCCATCACTGTCCTTTATCATCTTGTTTTTTGTCTCCTTTGCCTCGGCCAATGTGGGAAATGACCTGACACGCCAGACGGACAGCTCCATATATCCACCACGGAAATATTTCACTAGTCCATCTGGGAAAGAGCCGTCCGAAATCTTTTCAGAGGCAGAACCTTCAAAAACAACAGCAGCTGGTGATTGGACGATCAATCTGCCAGTCAAATTCATCACAGACCAATCATATCAAGCCACAGTATGACGTAGCAGCTAGACCCTGTTGTTAGCCGTTAGCTTAAACTATGTTTCAGTCCTTAGACTATCGTCTTACATTTAACTACCACACAGATGTATCACTTACTTTTATATGTGACATGAACCTCGTCAACAACAATCCCCACCAAGTTCTCCTGTAAGGAGAGCAGATTTCACCAGGTATCACTGAGTAACCATGACCACCACAGACTAACCGGCAACGTACAGCGGAGGATTTTCAAATCTCTCCTGGTTTCCCAGCAGTGATCCCGGTCAGGAGAAGAGCAAAAACATGATTTTCCACAAGAAAAGCTTTAAGTGATATTCTTTGCTCCTCTTTAAAAGAAGAAATTGAGTCCAAATTGAGACAATGAATCAGGCAGGTCCTTCGGCTCTGCAAGGCTGGTGGAGACAGGCCCACTGCCAAACTTACATAGTGCTATATGCAAGTGACTTTAAATCTGTTTTAAGGTGGAAAAGTTAAATATTGTTGCTTTGGCTGTTTTATATAGTGTTTTTATTACCAATGTTTTACAAACATCATAAAAGCTAACTGATTCTCCCTGTGTAACCTTTAACCTGATACAGCCTCATAGCTGACCTTAAACCAGCCTGACATTCATAAGATGTCAGGTTTTGAGATGGTGATGATGTGAAGTCCTGTCTTCTCTCTCAGGGGCTGCGGGACATCCTTCATTCAGCCCCCTCTTCATCTCTTTATGTCATGATATGATGCGTCTTAAAATCCTGCTCATACTTAGATCTAAATCTGCCCCGGATTGGCCGAGGATCTGTTGTTCCTCTGCTGTATCACCTGCCTCTTCAGTCTTAGAGTTTCAGCACTGGGTTTTAGTTTCAGAAAAGACTCAGAAACACTTCTCAGCATCCGCTGCTCTCATCCTGAAGAAATGAAGTGGCCTTCCACTAAATATACTGAGTGCTGAAGTGTCGGTATGTACTGAGCGGCTGCTGGACACACAGAGGTGAAGCTGCTGTCAGCTCTAAGTCCATCAAAGACCTCATTTGTTGGACCAGGATGCTGATTGGCCAAATGAGCGCAGAGACCCTCCCGCTGGACCAAGCTGGGGGATTAAAGCAGCTATTTGGACACCGTTCCTCAGCTGATGGGGAGAAATATGATCTAGGACTAATCCTCACAGTCCTCTGCAGCTGTGCCCACGGCTGAGTGTGAAGGAGTCATCCAAAGACACTTTATATATATCAAATAAGTCCAACATAGAAAATCCTCGCTCTGCATCCAGCAGAGCGCTCTCTGGACTTTATGGAGGATGATTTCAGGGCCTCAGCCGAGCTTTATGAGCCTGCAGGAACAGTTTCACACTGCGGCTGATTAAAGAGGAGTTTTCCTCTTATAGTCAAAGGAATGTTTTTATGGACTGTGAAAGCTGGTGTTGAATCCAGTAAAGCAGACATACTTAAGAGAGAAATACATTTGCTCCATACAGCATGCTCGAGCTGGAGTGCAGGATCTGATCACCAAGTGTTAGTTTTGTTGACTTATTATTTTTGGCATAGTTTTCGTCAACAACCTTTTTTACTTTGATGAAAACTAGACGGTAACTAAAAACAAAACGTGCACATGGACAAGAACTAAAACTAAATTAACTGACATTTTCATCAACAAATAAAAACTAGACTAAAATCAAGATAATTTAGATGACTAAATCATGACCAAAACTTAAAGATATTTCAGGCAAAAGACTTTAACTAAAACTAAACTAAAAAGTGCTGTCAAATAAATGTTGATTGACAGAACGATTGTCCAATCAGCTGCTTCTGAAAGGTCCAGTCCTCCCCAAACACTTTCTGTGGGCTCTTTGCAGATGGACTAGTGAAATAGACTGAACAGTCCATCTGGTATGCCAGGTAACCTGCGAGGAAAAACGGCTTAAAAACCTTTAATCCTCTTGGAGCATGACTAGAAATTTTAAGACCTTTAACAGAATATCATGGTTTAATATGTCAATAAGCATCCTTGATAACTAAAAGAGAAAAAAACTTCTCAAGTGTTAGAAAATTATGTTATTTTACAATCTAAGTGATTTCACAGGACTATGTGGAGTTGGAGCAGCCTCAAAAACTTAACTGCAGATATTTTAAAAATCAAGCAACGATCAGTCCAAGATTTTTAGATAGCTGAAAGTAGGTGTATACAATCATAAATATCTGACAAAGAAAGTTTTTGGTGATTTGTGTTCCCAGCGGATTTAGTGAATTTATCCATGCACAACAATGGTTGTCAAGCCAAAACAGGAAAAGTGACATTTGTTGATTAATTCTGTATTTATTAGTTTATTCTGTTTAAAATGTGATAGTTGTGTAGAATCTTCTTGTTAGTTGGTTGTGCTCCTGCAAAGGAAGTCAGAGAAGGGAGAGAGAGAGCAGTAAGTGCAGCATGCACAGGTGAGCTGCATGCACAGGTGATCTGCATGCACAGG
The DNA here is from genome assembly GCA_037902135.1 of Cetoscarus ocellatus. Lineage (NCBI taxonomy): Eukaryota > Metazoa > Chordata > Actinopteri > Labriformes > Labridae > Cetoscarus > Cetoscarus ocellatus. Next base: position 273,408 of record JBAMNC010001108.1, on the reverse strand, counting down.
TGAGCTGCATGCACAGGTGAGCGGTATGTACAGGTGAGCTGCATGCACAGGTGAGCTGCATGCTGCACAATTATATCAGCAGGGAGGAGCTGTAGTGAGGTGTGCAGCAGGAGCAGAGCAGAGGAGACATCAGAGACACCAGTGGTTAGTTTGATTTGTTTTATTTAATCAATAAAAATAAATTTAAGTGATATTTGTTAAAGAAATCAAAAAATTAACTACGTGTGTGAATGGGGCTGTTTTCTTGTATTTGATTTGTCATGCAGTAGCCACCCTTTTTGTTTGGCACATACTGCTTTGTTTGTAGATCAGTGATTTAGATTATTTAAAGGGATACGCCAACAATTTTTCTTTTCATGTCTTGATTCCCTCCAGAGTCCATGACAAGCAGATTGACTCCACTCTTTTGACTGTGGGTGCAGTAACAAGGAAGAGACGGGCAGAGCTTGTCCCTAACTAGCTTAGCTCAAACACTGTGAGTCAATGGGTAGTGTTAGCCTGCCTCTGCCTACAGTCATCAGATAAACTCTTCAGCAACTCGAAACAGTCCTGTGTGCTTGTTGTGACTCATTTTTTTAGCGCGTTATGTTAAGTTCTCTTTTTTCAGACTGGGATTAGCACAGTCTGAAGACTGGAGTCTATCTGCTCGTCATGGACTCAGAGGTGAGGCAAGACACAAACAGAAAAAAATGTTGGCGTATCCCTTTAAATTAAATTAGGTGCAATTTAGTTTAAATGTAATGATGAAAATACTGCCAAATTTAATTAAAAGAATTATCTAACAAATGACAAATCAGTTTATTTCATAGGTCGAGTATTTCCATGTGTTTATTTATTTCTTCCCATTAATTATGTGAAATTGATGTGTCAGTGTTCTATTTTTGTTTAGGTTTTCAACCTTTTCTTTTGAAGGAAAATAAATGAAAAGAAAAAACTTTAAGAAACAAAGAATAGAATAGCCTTTATTGTTATTGCATGCTGTACATACAACCATAATAAGTCTGGAGAATGGCCCATAAAAGCTCGATCATTAAATTGTTTCTTCATGTATGAGAACCCCCAAAAAAGATCTAAAATCTAAAATAATTAAAGCTGAACTGGATGAAAAGTAAATATGATGACCAGTAAAGTTTTGTTACTTCCCTTAACTCACAGCTAATTCATTGACATCTTGTGATAACAGAACAATGCAGATTTTAGGTGGTAAGTAGTTGACTAAATGTCCCATCACCTCATAATTCAGTGTGACTCACTGGAGCGGTCTGGAGCGTGAACGGCCAAAGCGGGAGCACCAGTTTAGGAACAAGAAGTTTTAAATGTTCTGTGGTCTAAAAATGGCCCGTATGACATAAGTGGTAATGAGGTTTTATATTCAGCGGTCTTGGATCAGATTCTGACGTGTGGAAAAAAAGACTGAAGGCAGATCATCACACCTCTCGACCAGCTGAGTAAACACGATGTGGGGGGTTGATTGGGTTGAGTGTGATCATACTTCAGTGAGGACAGCTTCATATCAGAGAGGCTGAGTGAGGGGATGGAGACGGGACGATCTTAGGACAACTCAAACAAGGCATTCAAGCACCTTTTGCCTCAGTCATTCCTAACCTCCCGACCAAGGATGGAAAAATCCAGATTATCTTCTGTTTTATGAGATTATCCTGTCAGATTATCCTTTGGTCTGAGGTGTGTTAAGAGCTGAAAAAGTTAAATATCAGTTTCTACAGATATGAACATTTCTGCCTATATTTACGGCTGATATATCAGTCACACATCAGCCATATAAATCCAACATATTGGCTGAAATGTCATCAGGATGTATAAATGTAAAATAATGCTCCACCTTATTATCACTGAATGTCTACATTTGAAAACCTACTGTTAAATTTTTAGGGGATGAAATATTTTTGCTTGTTTCACATCTGTCTGTAACAAAAAAAACATCTCAGCGCAAGTACAAGTTCAGTTTTAGTAACATGGAGACTGTACTTTAGACTAAAAAATATTGATATTTACGATAATGAGTTCAGAAATATAGCCATATCGGACCCTGGAAAAAAATCTAGTATTTTGCATCCCTTTGTAAAATTGTTATAAAGTTAAGATTGCCTTAGTGTGGTACCCTGCAGTGTTAATTTGTTGACTAATTATTTTCGTCATAGTTTTCATCAACAACCTTTTTTCCCCTGATGAAAACTAGACAGTAACTAAAAAAACAAGTGCACATGGACAAAAACTCAAACTAAATTAACTGACATTTTCATCAACAAATAAAAACTAGACTAAAATGTTTGACAGAGACTTAATCCAATCAGACCTAATTTGGTCATGTAGAAAGTAGAGACAAGTTAGGAATATATCCAATCACAGCTACTTTGGTTGTGTGGAAAGGTTGGATGAGGTAAGAGGGACATCCAATCACAGCTGCCTTAGCTTGGTGGTGGTGGGATAAGTTGTGGAGCGATCCAATCAGAGCTCCTCTCTTTATGAATTGATATATTCATGTAGAGCAGGTTCACTGTTTGTTGTCAGTTCTGGTATTGTAACTGAGATGCTCTGCCAGGTAGCCTAAATAAAGGTGACTGCATTTCACACAAAAGTTCAATTTGTTTCTGTTCATTTATACATTCAGACTTTACTAGCATTCAATAAAGGGTTATTAGATGTTTGATTTTATCCAAGTGTAAAACATGACTTCAGAAATTCAAGGAAACATAATAAATGCCTTACCCTTTACACTTCATATTTTAGTCGACTAAATTTACAGCAGATTTCATCGACTAAAACTAGACTTAAATTATAACAATTTAGATGACTAAATTATGACTAAAACTAAAAGATATTTTAGGCAAAAGGCTATAACTAAAACTACATTAGAAAGTGCTGTCAAAATGAACACTGGTCCCTTGAACAACTTTGTGATGTCTTCAATTCAACTTCCCATGCTGCTGTCACAGTCAGCAGAGTTTAGATCAGGTCAGGATGATTGCAGTAGTGTGATGGTGACCTGTGAAGTAAAATCAGGGGCTGAAAGGGAAACGTGCTGATTTGGAGTCAGTGATAGGAGAGGAAAGAGACTGATGAAGCTTCACACACACTGGGTAGTGTCCCTACTCTTTATGAGGGGGTAAATATTACCAAGGCTTGGCTGAGGCTATGTCCACACATAGGCAGGTATTCTTAAAAATTGAAGTTTTTGGTGCATTTAAAAAAGAAATCTTCATAAATGCACTATAGAATGTTGTCTACAGTGTCCTTGCAAAAGCTCTTTTATGTTCATACATTTTCTATTCCAACAGCAAGGTCTGACTGGTGTTATGGTTTAACTTGTGGCTATGCTAAATGGTGTTAGCAGGTGCATTGAGTATCTTCATTTGTATTTTATTTTGAGCCAAAACGAAATGTAAATGTACGTTATATAATTGACCTACGCTCTGCCCGTTTCTTCCTCGTTACTGCAGCACAGTCTAAAGAATGGAGTCTATCTGCTTGTCATTGACTCTGGCCTGAGGCAAGACATGAAAATAAAGAAATGTTGACGTATTCCTTTAAAAACCATGTTCTCAATAACAACTGCCTACATGTGGGCATGGCCTGATTTATCTGGCGTGAGGTTATCAGTAGTTCAAATGACTTGGTCTCGCATTACAAGAGTTTTGTGGCTATAGCGCTGTAGAGATTGCTTTTCGTGGCAGCCAGTTTGTTTTTGCCTTTGTGAGTTTGTCTGAGAGTGAGTTTGTGAGTATTGTTGTAGACCATGTCCATCTTTTTTTGACCACAGTGTCCAAAATTCTGATGGATGCTTCCAGCGCGATAACACTACATATCCCAGTAAACAAATCTGCAGCAACAGTGAGATGCTGTCACGTCGATATGGATCAAAACCTTTTGGGATGTTTTAGCAACTTGTTGAATCAACGACCTGCAGAATAAAAGCAGCTCTGAGGCTAAAGACCTCCAACCCACCTCTAGTGAAGTGTACCTAATAAAGTGACCAGTCAGCGTATGTTCACTTAGAGCACCTGAGTGCAATTTGTGTCTGTTGCCACTTTTTCTCCAGACACATTTTCACCACACTCTGAAAACAGCTAAGCACTTTTTTTTTCCAACTTTATTCATAAAACATTTTAAACGGACAGTGTGATATACAACATAAGATATAAATATAGAATATTTTTATACTGGGCACTACTGCCTCTTTACACAGAGGCAGTAGTGCCCACTGGCTAGAGCATCTGATTGGCTGTATTAAATGTGATTGACAGGTTGATCGTCCAATCGCCTGCTGGATATGCTTTTGAAAGGCTCTGCCCATTCCCAAACACTTTCTATGGGCTCTTTCCCTGATGATCTAGAGAAATATATCCTGTATTGTACATAATCCAACCATCTGTTGTACATTATCTATACCACCTTATTTCTTTTACCGTCATCTTTTTTTATGCTCAGTCTCCATATTTAATAGCCTCAGCTTTGGTTTTGTTCAGCAAAGCTCCATTGTTAATGGCTTTAGTTTCATATTTTTGAGCTAAAGCTTCATATTTACTGTAAAGCTTGATATCCATCAGCTCCATAGTTGCTGGTTGTAATGATATCGTCCATGTCTGTTGATAAAGCTCCATGTTTTGTGCCTGATTTTTTCATATACTGCGTCAGTCTGCTCGTCCAGCAGGAGGGCTCATAGGATTATTCCCTTTACAACACAGAGCAGGCTCCACATTGTGACCATTTTGTTTAATCATAGAGGCAGACTCGGAGTTTAACCAAAATAAACCCTCGCTGGAGATGTTGGTATTTGTGCAGCAGGACGGCTGTCTCTGCTGGGATCAAACTTTTGACCTTTTCATATCCACACAGTCTCTGTCCTGCTATTCCAACCATGTGCGCACACGCCAAGCTCTTTGTCTTTTTCTTTCAGGTGTGAAGCCCACTGTCACCATGTCTGACACTGAGGAAGTGTAAGTGAATCCCACCCTGTCAATAACAACACAAACACGATGTTTATGATGTTTTAAGTCTCAGTTTATGAACCAGGACGGCTCTGCAGATCCTCTGGTTCTTCTCTTTAAGCTGGCCCCACAGTGACGAGTGATGATGGACAATAACAAACTTTCTGTTTGATTTGATATTTTAAGCTTTTTTTTTTTTACTGATACAGTCATTTCTTAAAATACAGATGGGTTTATTCTAAATATGCCATTTTCAAGGTCTAAAAGGGAAACAGAGTTTAATTTGAAGGTCCCAATCCTGCAAAATCACATTCTTTGCTTTAATGTTGTTAAAAGAGGCTTGAGAAGCAGAAAAAGACAGCTTTTACTAAACTCTCAGTTCACAGAAAAATACCTCAATAAAGAAAATGCCCCTTAAAACGCTCCGTTTTTACTTCCCGGGGTTTATGATGTCATAGCTATACAGCCTCCTCCTTCAAGTGCATTTTCTGCTTGTCACAGGCAGACACGATGACTGTTTAATCCACTTCAAGGCCGGTAACCCTCCCTTCGCCCTTCCATCAGATCATCATGCGTGCAGCCAATCAGTGCAGAGATTATCATCATAACCTTCCATAGCCTCCCCGCCCCCTCAGATTCGATTGTTTCCAAAGGGGAGGGGAAAAGAGCTAAAGCTGATCCTCTGCAGAGACAACATTTCTGTAAAGGATCAGATCTGTAAAGAGTGGATGGATCAAGACATAATTGCTGTTTCATGACTGTAATAATATTTTATCTCATTTTCAGATTACTAATTAAAAAAGTGCATCCCAACAAGACAGACCGTGTACTCTTCCTGCACACCGAGTCCATGTTTTGGGTCCCTTTTTCTTTTAATGAGAAAAAATTAGATTTCAAGTAAATTTCATAAATAGTATGAATTTGGTTATGGCTACAAATATGTTTATTGTAATGGTGGTACTTTTAAATTCTCTGATACCATGCGACTACTACCATCACAGCATTTGAGACTAAACTATCTTTAACATTTATTTTATATTTTTTGAATAAAAGATACATAATTATGTGCTGTAAAAATGCTTGATTTGCTATTAAAACAGAAAATCCCAAAGACACTGCATACCACTATCTGATCAAATGAATCTTCAAAGACAGTGGCTCTCTTACTAGTCACTGAAAAGTTATTTTTTTCTGAAACGTAAGATAAAACTTAAATGTTCTTCACAGTGGATTTCTAAGAAAATTGAATCTATTGAACTAAACCACATTTATGTTGCTCTAATGTCACACAAATAACATAGTGATGGTTACAGAAATATTTTTATTTCATTTTTCCCTGCAGTATAGTTCTGTATTGAAATGGAAACTCTATAATGGCATTGATAAATGTTTCTTTAAATATATTTAAAGATGTCTTTACTTCCTTACATAAATTCCTGGTATTACCATTGGTAGAGATCAATGATTTCATTGACATAATTTGTGTTGAAAATCAAACCCTGACTGCAGCTTTTGGTGTAAAATAAGTTATTCTTTGTGTGGGAGTTAAAGGCTGATGCTTCAATATTCTGCCTTTTGCTTTTTACTTTTCACTTCCTTTAAAAGCTGTTAAACTAAAATTTATACTCGAGAGATTTTAAGAATGTTGAGTCTCTGACCGGCATAACTGTAAAAATAATTTTAACTTTTGTGTATCTCCTCTTCTCTGTTTCAGGGATCAGTTTGAGGGTAAGTGACAATTACTCAGTTAACCTGATTTCAGGTAACAAAAGTTTTACAAAATTTGGCACTTTTTGGCTTATTCATCCTCAAATATGACTGTAAACTTTGCATTGCTCAGCTTCCCATTTTCTGACTTGGAGGTGAACTTTGTTTAAATGCAGACTGCCTCCATTTTCTGCTAAGTTTATTACCTGAGGGGTTGACCACAGTTTAACCTTCATCTTCTAAATTAAAAAGAAACTCTCATCATATTGATCTTTATACCATCACATATAAACCAAACTATGAAGCATGTTACTTTTCTTATTTATTTTGCCTGTGATCAAAACAGGCACGTCTGTTAACTGTGATTATTTTGACATTTTACAGTGAGTTTTGTGAACATTGCATGTTTCACATTTTGTAAATTTCTGTTGAGATAACATGTAAATTATGAAATAACACCATGTTATGTGTGTTTCTGTTGCCCCACCTCCTGACTCGTTCTTCCAAACTGCAGAGGAGGAAGGTAAAGACGATTGAGTCGACTCGACATTTCAGACCCCTGTCCATCGCACTAAATTGTCAGCTGCCTGATGTCACGCTTAAGTTCAAGTGTTTGGCTCTGACACCTGAGTTTTAGGTTGAATTTACTTTTCTTTCTGTTTTTAACATCAGAACAGGTTTTCTCCATGAAAAGTTCAATCATCATGTGAACCATCAACAAGAAACAGCTTAGACTCTTCATCAAACATACAGCAGCGGCTTAGTTTCTTAAAATGCTCTTATTTAAAATATATTAATGTTTTATAAATACATATTTTCAAAGGTTTTAGCTGATCATGAGCTTGTATAACATTGTTTCTGTTGATAGGCTAAATGCTAACTATCTAGCTAACCCCTGGCTGTCAGCCAAACACGTTGAAGTTAAGGGTGACGTTCACTGATTGGGTGATGTCTTGAATCACATGGTTAGAAAATAATGTGGTCGAGCTTCTCGGCTCTCACATATACTTTCTTGCCATGTGACATGTTTACATTATCATCTTTAAATGTCAAACATCAATGTCATTGATCTCATTCACACGACGGCCATATTTAAAACAGTGAAGGCGGAGAGCTACCTGAATAAGTGCGTTAAAGCTGAAGTTACTCATCAGGGAATTAATTAAAACTGATCATACCGGTCTGAGGATGTGTTGGGGAAAAGATCTAGGTGGAAAAATTACAGAAGACAGATGGGAAAAGTGTGTTGCCTCTTGGCATCCTTGTTCACCAGAAGCTCAGTCCCAGTTTACTCAGTATAAACTGTTAAACAGGAGTTACTGGACCCCAAGCAAATTAGCCAAACTTAAACTAAGTGACAGTGACCCCTGCTGGAGATGTGAGAAAGAGGCTGGTACTTTTATATACAAGCTGTGTTTCTGTGAGAAAAATGAGCAACTATGGGAGGGTGTCATTACTCTCCTCAATAATTTATTTCAATTATAGTTGATTAAATCTCCAGCTGTATGTGTTCTTGGTCTTCTACTGGACAACATACTTATGAATGGAAGAGAGAGATTATGGGTTCGTCTAGCCATGAAAACAGGATGTAGAATAATACTAAGACACTGGAAATCAACTAGCCAATGTTGTTTTAAGGAATGGATTGAGTTGATGACAAAAATAACTACCATTGAACGTGTTACATGCAGAGTAATGGGGAGAGAAGATATCTTCAGAAGGGTGTGGGGCTCCTTTTTGTCTGTAATAGAGGAAATATCTGTCTAAATTTGTATGGGCACCTGGTATAATGGATTGATAGATTTTGTAACTGGTGTACTCAAGGCACTTCCCTTTTTGTTGAATGTTCGATATGTGTTGTTCACAGCTGTCTCATTTTATAACTGTATTGAGTGGCTGACATGCAGCCTGGGTTAATTTAAGGGGAGAAAAAGAAGTGTTTATGGTATGATTTCTGTTATTCTTCCCTCTGTCTTAGTCCAAGGGATAATGCTGTTTTAGATGTTTCAAAAGAAAATTGGGGACAGAGAAAACATCCATGAATGTTATGAAGCGTTGTAACATCTGTTGTCCTGTCGGAAAATATTAATAAAAAAAAAAAACTGATCATAGCAGCAGAGACCACAAGGGGGAGCCAGCACATTTGACAGATGAGATGTTCAGCAGTGGATCATCAGTGATCTGCAGTGTTGCCAAGTCCACTTATTATAAGCGACTTTGGGCTTCTTTTTTTAAAGTTGCTTGTATTGGCAGTTGCAGGTTGCAGTTTTTTGGCTTGTTCCAGAAGTGCAGTTGTGCCCCCGAACCCAGGAGGGATCTGATGCACTCTCTACTACCAAAATAAACTTAATTCAGAAGTTACACGAAATATATATTATAAAGCTGTAGAGGATCAACATAAAACTTAGATAAAAGCCTGTTTATGTCTGTTTGGTTAAAAAAAATTAAGGTTAGACAGCAATAACAGAGTGATAAATAACACAAGCTGCTCCCTTCACTTCTGTATAAAGAAATGGATGGTCCACCTCCAAACAAGAGGATGTTGAAGAAGTAAATTAAGAGCCAGATAAGAAAAAATGTCACTGTGAAATTGAAATGTAAAGTAGATGAAAATTAAAACACACTTTATGTAGAATTCTCTTTTTTTAAAAAAAAAGTAATATATCCCATTATTAAAAAAATAGCTGGAGGTCGCTTGTTTTGGACTTGTTTTTATCGATCCGGTTGCTTATTTCAGTAGAAAAATCTGGCAACACTGGTGATCTGTTCATTATAAAAAGCTCGGGAACACGTCTGTATGAACCTTCACTGTGAATGTTTGTCTGTTTTTATGGAGAGCTGTTAAAAGCTGTAAAGCAAGAATTTTCCTCAATATTCCAACAAATTAATAAAAACATCTGACTTTCCTTATCCTGAAAACTGTTATTTCTTCCTGATAAATCCTGTTAAAGCTGTTGGTGCAGTGTTGATTAACTGTTTATCAGATATCAGAATAATGGAGACACCAAGTGTCGATCGCCCCAGTGCACACTCTCTCCACTTTATACATTATATAACGTTTGTAGAGGCTAAATCAACTAAAACTCTTTATTTTAGGAAAACGAGGGTAGCGTTTCTTAAAGTCAGCTCTTATATTAATCCTAAGTATGTTCTGTCCCAACATAAAGTGACTTTAAACAATTTGGCCACAAGGTCAAACTTAATTGCCGACCCTTGGACTAGACCACAACAAACCAGCTGGCCTGAGTTCAGGTAGTTGACCTCCTCCGCGGTTCAGTATGGCCTCTGTGTGAAAGGTCAATGACTTCCTCTCATCATCATGTGTTTCTCTCTCTCCAGCAGCTCTGTCCCTCATCCATCTGTCCTCTCTGTAACTACAGTAATCTTTCACTTTTGGTTTCTAATGGCTCTGTCATGTCTGTGGTCTTCATTAACGGCCTCTCCGACATCCTCCCTCTTCCCGGCGGTTTGGTGCATGCTGCGTGCCCGTAGCCCAGGAGGAGGTAGTAGAAGTAGAAGTAGCCCCTGAGGCGGAGGCCCAGGTAGAGGCAGAGCCAGAAGTAGAGGCTGAACCAGAGCAAGAACCAGAACCAGAACCAGAACCTGAGCCAGAACCAGAACCAGAACCAGAGCCAGAGGTGGTGCAGCGGGTGGTTCGTGAGGAGGAAGGTACGTGGCATGGGCACTGCGATCATGGTTCTTCTACAGGACACTCAGCACTGAGCTCCACGAGGAAGACAGCCCACTCCACCTCAACATCAACATGCTGCAGATCATATCACGGCCTAAGGACTAGGAGAAAGGCTTTACTCCTCATGTTTTACTGAAATCTGATCCTCTTTTATAACTTTAGATTTACGGTCTTTCTTACCCAAGTGGGGAACAGCTTTAGTCTATAGACCAAAAAGTGGCACTCAGTTCCTAATTGTCTTTTTCAAGCAAAGGCAAATCTCTTGAAACACACAAGAACGTTTCATAAGAACACCACAAAAATATTCAAGAAAGTCTTGTATGCAAACTACAATTTGGTTTGGAGTGACCAGAAAATGTATCAAACTTACAACCAACTTTTTAAAAATTAAATGCTTGAAATTTTATGAAAGGAACAAGAGGGATTCAAGAGGCGATCGTTGAAATATTCTAGTGCACACCAAAGTTTTACATTTTTCAACTGTATTTTCAAACCCAATCTAGATTTGCACAAAAAAGATTGGCTAACAGAAAATTTATGTAAGACCACAAAAATATATTAATCTGATTACAATAAATAAACTTCAATAAAGGAGTTTCAACAAAATAAGGTTGCACAAGAAAGTTTTACCATACCAAGAACAAAATTACTGGTGCATAAAAAGTATAACATGCTAAGAACAAAATAACTGCTGTGCACAAGAAAGCTTTTAGTGTTTGAACTAAATATCTAATGCACAATAAAGTTTGATGCAAAAGGGACAAACAGAAAAAAGCTAGTGCACCGAAAAGACTTTGGTTTTAGAAAAAGTTACTGAAATGCACAAGAAAGTTTGTCGTACTAAGGATAAAATAACTAAAGTGCACAACCAAGTATTATGTGCCAAGAACAAAATTAGTTGGGGGCACCAGAGATTTTAAGTTCTCAGAACAAAATAACTGTAGTGCAAAAGAAAGATTTAGGTGCTGAGAGTATATAACTGGAATGCATGAAAGCAAGTTTTACATGGTGGGAAAAATAACTAAAGCGCACAAGCAAGTATAATGTGCAAGGAACAATATTACTTGTGGGTACATGAAAGTTTGAGGTGCCCAAAACAAAATACTGGAGTGTACAACCAAGTATTATGTGCTAGGAACAAATTTGCTAGTGAACATGAGACAAAAAGAAAAATAACGAAAGTGCACAAGGATGTTTTATGTGCTAAAAATAAAACTAAAAGAATGATCAAGAAAGTTTACATGCTTTGAACAAAATTACTGAAGTATACCAGAAGATTTTACATGGTTAAAAGAAAATATCTAAAGTGCACAAGAAAGTTTTATGTGCTGAAACAAAATTACTGAAAGGCACAAGGAAGTGTTGCATTCTACGGACAAAATTGCCTGAGTGAACAAGAAAGTTTTACATGCTTAAAAAAAGTTACTGATGAGCAAAACCAAGTTTAACGTGCTAAGAAAACAAAAGGGGTTAAGGAAAGAATAACTTAAGTTCTACACCAAGTATTATGAACAGGGAACAACATTGGTAGAGGGTACGAGAACGCTTTATGTGCTGAGGACAAAACTATGAAGTGCACAAGAAAGTTTTAATCACTGGAATGCACACGAAAACTTTACAGGCTAAGAACAAAATTGCTGGTGAGCACAGGAGAGTTTTGCTTGCTAAGACCAAAATTATTGGAATGTAGAAGAAAGTTTTACCTTAAAAAAAAAAACAGTTGAAGCACACAGTAAAACTTGCCAATGCCAAGAACAAGAATGTTTTTCAGACTAGGAAAGAAATTTACAAAATAAACCAAAATTTTAACGTTTAAGGGAGAAAACTACAGAGATGCACAAGAATTTTTTACCTGCAAAAAATAAATGCTTTGACATACACAAGAAAGTTAACATGTCAGTAACAAGTGCACAAATATCTCACAATAAAGCTTTACGAATGCATATGATAAAGGTGTTCTAGCACAAGATGAAGCTTTATGTTAATATTTCAAAATTATTCAAAAACATGAGAAGGGCTTTATGCTGATGACATATTATTCAAGGGCATGAGAAAGTTTCATGCTTACCACAAAATTATTTAAAATTGCAGGAAATGTTAATGTGATGATGACAAAGGAGATGAAATGAAGAGCAAAAGAACTCTCCAATCAAGTATCTTTTTAAACATTCTTCGGTCTTTAGCATTGCAGCCAATAGTTGATCAGCACACGCCATGCGTCTTAAAGTCTGTATCTGATGTAAGAAAGCACACCTGCAGCATCAACGTCGGGATACCTCATACTCCTCACCATCAACGCCGACAACCCTCCAACACACGCTGGCCTCGTAGATGAGCGCGGCATGAAAAGGCCAGAGTGTGTTGCACTTTAGACCCGTTCTACTGAAGAACCCTAAAGTGCCTTTTGGTGTTCCCGGTCTCCTCCAGGAGCCAGTAAACACCTGATTTATACTTTAGAGTGCTCTGCAGCAAACATTTGGGCTTTTCTCCATAAAATGTTCTCAGTTATCACATCACATCACCATCAGTGTAAGCTGACATGCAGTCCAAAAGGAACATTTTGTCCTGTTTGCAGCGTTGTTGCTCGGTGTGTGTTCTGATGACAGGCTGTGCACTTTTATGTCGAAGGGGAGAAAAAGAAGTCCAGCTGACTTTACATGAAGAAACTACTGTCTCATCCGCCGCCTTCATTACACTTTAAGGCCAATTTTGTTGTTTGCAAATTTGCGAACGTTAGTGTTAGTCCTGAAGGCTGAAGCACAAAGGATGATGGGTAATTTCAGTCATGTTAAAACTGTTTTTCCCTCTCTTCAGTCCATGTTTAGTGTTTTTCTTTCCATGTGTAGATAAACTGTGAGACTGCTTTAAAGCATTTACATTGGGGTGTCCTGATGCAGAGAGTTTATGCTCTCTTATGAAGTCTTTTGTGAAGATTGAAATTCTGATTCGAGCACAGCTGGAGTCACTGCTGAAGTCCCAGAGTTTTTATTTGTATAACTATTATTATTTTGAAGGGACATTGCACATTAATTAACAAAAGCATATTATACAAATGAGAATATGTCAGAGATAGCATAACTGCTAAAATGCATCAGTAGTCCTTTGGCAAGTTACAAACATCAACAACATGTATGTCAACAAGAATACAATCAAAGACGATGAAGGTCACAATAAATATGGTTTAAAGTGCAAGAATTAAAGTGAAAGTGCATTATTATCTGATGTGAAATATGACATAGATCACTTAAACAGAATTACCATCGAATCTCTAAAGTGAAAATCACACAAGCATTGTGCATGCATACATACTAGGGTTGTGAGGCTTAATCTCGGTACAGTCTCTGTGGAAAGCCATTTGAGCATAAATTTCATGTATTTGTATGTTTGTTTGATGTATTTATATGTCAACTATAGTTAAACTCTACTAGTACTCAAATTTGGAGTACATGTACTCAATTTTAGTCAACTAGTGCACGAGTAGACTTTACTAGTGAAGCAAAAGTGTCACAAGTACTACTAGTAGACTTGAAAATGTTCAGTAGTACAACTAGTAAGCTTTGTATGCTAATAAGAGGGCGGGGAGAAGCCAGTTCAGGCTTCCCATTGGCTTTTGAAAATATTACAACCAGTCAGGGTGTTGGATTTGGTTATAATCCCTCCTACTTCATTTGCATTAGGTCTACTGGTACTACTAGTGAATCTTTTGGCTTTACTAGTACTACTAGTAGACATAAAAACAGTCAACTATTACATGTGAGATATTTGTGTTACTAGTACTACCAGTAAAGCTTTGAGTTTTTATTAGAAACATGTTTTAAGTCTAACCTTGCAGTGCAGTTGGATCTCCCTGATTCAACGTCTGTATCAGACGAATCCATCCCGCCAAGCTCCAATCTACAACAATTGTGCTCGGCCCAAAGCTGGATGACCCAATCAGAGTCCTGTAGCAGGAAGAGGTGGAGCTACAAGACAATAGCAGAAAGTGACTGCTTGTTCAGAAATTGGCATAGATGCTAACAGCTTCAGAAGCAGTTTTAAGATACAAAGATACAAACTTCTCCGTAGAAATTTATTTTTTGCACTTCGACATGTTTTGGCGATAGTTTGTTTTATGGAGTGACTGACAGTCTGTTCTTTAGTGCCCAACTACTACATTTTCTGATTGGTCCGTAGTAAATTTGATTGATAGAACAATCATCCAATCACCTGCCCGATATGCTTTTAAAAGGTTCTGCCTTTTCTCAAACACTTTGGGCTCTTTCAGATGGACTAGTGGAATATAATGAATTGTCCATCTGGGTTTTTGATTCCTCTGTCTTATATCAATACTGCATGGGACTTCTGTAGTGACCTCCAGAGACAGCAAATTAAGACATGAACAAAAACCCCAATTTAGTAAATGTGCTTCATAAGCTGTGCACCTACTGGGGACAGGAACAAGCTGCCATGTCCGACCTCTAATGATTTCTGTTCTGCTCTTGCTTTGGACGCTTGCTGCATGCAGACGCCTATGAAGAGGAAGGTATGTCCATTTGAATTCTTCTCTGTTCATTACATTTGGACCTGTGTCTGTTTCCCTTTGCAGCAGGCACTGTTATCATCACTGTTTAAATGAAGCCTACATCTTGTTATTATCCCTGATCTCCCCTGAGAGAAAGGCAGAATTCAAAGTGTGCTTTAGTCTCTGCAGCCCCACAGAGACCCTGCTGAGGACCAGTATGCAGGCTTTTCTGCTCATCTCTGCTTCTTCTCTTTTTTGCATGATTGTGTCCTGCCAGTGGACGAGGGAGATCAAGATGGTAGTTTGTATTTCCTGCTGAGCCGCTGTTGCTTTGCCTGCAGTTTTCTCCCGTTTTGTCTTTGGGTTTTTTTTTTACTATAAAGGTCAAATAAAAAGGCTAATCTCAAACTTGATCTGTTAATTTAAAAACACCCTAGCTGTGTTATTACTTTTATTAACAGTAATTACACCGTTCAACACCCTGTTGTGAAAGTGTGTACTCAATACTGTCCAAAAACCTTTCATTCCTTAATCTTATGTGGTTATTTATCGCCCACATTGTACTGATACTCCTTTAAATGTCCCAAATTACATTGGTTTGATTTACATACTAATGCACAACAAATTAACATAAGTAAATAAGGGTTAAGATGTGTACTTACAGCACTTCAGACAGAGGCTAACAGACATACGGTGCTGCTCCAGCTGTGGTACTGGCTCTACTCTGCTCTATATTCTACACAAAGTAGGGATGCACGATATTATCGGTATGTGTCGGTATCAGCAGATAATTGCTCCAAAAACTAAATATCAGTATAGGCAAATGTGAAAATTCCTTCCAATTTCTGCCAACATTTGAGCCTTCTAGGTCATTGGCCAAAATAAGTCTTGAAATGTCGGCATATCGGGAAATATCCAATATCGTGCATCCCTAGTACAAAGCTATTTTTTTCCACAACAGAATATACAACATAATGGTGTGTAGCAGCAAAATTCTGGTGATACTCCTGATACAAAAAGACAATACAATATCTCACAATATATCTCAACATATAGTGATTACTGAATATAAACAGGGAAATACATCAAGATTTTTCCCACTTAAAAGCCTTTTTTAAATGTTCATGGCGTTAAAAACACAGTATTGTACGCATAAGAAATAAAGTTTCTAATGGGTGTTATTAACAAAATAATGACAATATAGGTAACAAAAGCTGCACTAAAATTCAAAACAAATGTCCAGAATTTCTGTAATTTTTGTAAATAAAATACACAATAGATATACTTGCTGCTTGACCTTTGTTCACATTTGCATCCATTGACATCATGAGTGCTTTTGTTATCTCACCAGTACCAGCAAAATAGAAATATAAAATCAAGAAGTAGAAATATAAAAGCAATATCAACGAGATGAGCTTATATTTGAGACGAGAAAAGTTAGAATAATGCCAAATACAGATGTGTTTCAGTTTTGGGGATAAAAATTTGGAATGTGCTCAGTGATTAATTAAAATCACGTAAAACTCTCTTAAAGTTCAGAAAAACCTTAAAGCATAAATTAATTAATGCTTATGAGGTATAATGATTGTACAGTATTATGATTTATAGAAGGACGTCTTATATGTTTTTTCCTTACGTGTCATTTTTATCTTGGATTGCGCAGGAGAAGCAAAAATAAGCCACAAGGTTCAGCCTGTACCTTTTTCGGTTATTGACAAGTTTGTGTTAAATGATCGTATTCTATGTTTGTCGTAACATTTGTGTAACTGAAATGAAAATATTAATTCATTAATTCATTCATAAAGAAAAATTCAAGATACCAGCTACAATCCTTTATAGAGAAACAACAGCAGAGTCAAGCCGAGCCGAGCCAATACCATGTAGTGGAAATGCACCAACAGATTGGGCCCCTGGTTCTAAGAGGTGTTTCTCTACTCAGACTCACATTAGTGACTTTACCTGTCATAAGGTGTGAACCAACCTGCAGTCCTCAGATGTAACTCAGTCCAAACGACCCCCGACCCCTACTCAAATTAACCATCAGACTCTAAGCCTCTATCATTCTGTTTCTAACTGCGTTTATCTCTTCTCTCTCTTTTTGTCTTGATGCTGGAAACTCAGAGGAGAAGCCAAAGTTCAAGTGAGTATCTGTGACCCTCCAGCAGAGGCTCTTTTTCACCTGCAGACCACAGTTCCAGAGAAGTTGGGACGCTGTGTAAAACATAAATTAAAACAAAATACATCCATCATCATATACCACTTATTACTTTCAGGGTCACGGGGGGGCTAGAGCCTATTCCAGCTGACATTGGGCGAGAGGTGGGGTACACCCTGAACCAGTCACCAGACAATCACAGGGCCACATATAGAGATGGAAAACCATTCACTCATACCTAAGGGCAATTTGGAGACACCAGTCAACCTATTGAGCATGTTATTAGTCTGTGGGAGGAAGCCAGAGTGCCCAGAGAGAACCCACGCATGCACAGGATGAACATGCAAACTCCACACAGAAAGGCCCTGACTGACCTGGGGATCAAACCAGCGACCTTGTTGCTGTGCAGCACATGCCCTACCTTCTGTGCCACTGTCACAAAATGCATATTTGAAAACTAAACTTTAGCAGTATGATGAAAAACTAGGTGCAGCAGGTAGTGCACGTGCCTCACTGCTGCAAGAAGGTCACCGCTTCGATCCCGGGGTCTGGCAGGGCCTTTCTGTGTGGAGTTTGCATGTTCTTCCCGTGCATGCATGGGTTCTGTCCGGGCATTCTGGCTTCTTCCCACAGACCAAAAGCATGCTCATTAAGTTGATTTGTGACTCACTAACAGAAAACAATTATTTGCAAATCATTTCAACCTACATTCAACCGAATATACTGCAAACACAACATGCTAAAGGTTTATACTCATGAACTTCTTTTCCTTTTTGCAAATATTCACTCTTTTAAAATGGCCACTTTTATTCTGTTTTTTAAGGTTTTACACGGCGTCCAAACTTCATTGGAACAGGGGTTTGTTTTGTTCTGACATTAATGGTACTTTTAAGTTTGTTCTCATTTGAATAAAATGAACTGATTTCTTACACAGGCCCACTGCTCCAAAGATCCCTGATGGTGAGAAAGTGGACTTTGATGTAAGTCAGCAACTTTTTTCAACTCGTGTTCATTCAAAGAAAAATATGTCAGTTAAGATGCTTGGACAACTTTAATGTCCTTCAGGTGTAGGGATGGGATTTGAAAACCAATTTCAGTTGAGAATTGATAAGAAATATTTTGCTCTTCAATCCCCTCATCAATGCTTTACACTTCGTAAAGAGAGTCAGAAAAAAAACGACAGGCCTTCACACAGCATGTTATGTGTTTTCATTTTCGCTGCTGTTGCATAGGAAGTGACGATTTTCATGACCAATCGACAGACGGTATCATTTTAGCGCCACCTTTTAGGGTTGATTTGGTATGCCTACCACCCATTCAGAGGGATACCAAAAAGTAGGATGGATCAGGTCAGTTATTTGGGTTCCTTTCCTCCTTATTTGTCAGAGAGTTGAAAAGTTTTCATGAAAGTTTCTGTTTGTTGAGGTTTGTATACAGATATAGGGCCCTAATTTATGACCTGGGAACGCTTTGATTGGTTTGATCTAAGTTACGCCCAAAACACACACCTGTGTAATCACGGTACATAACCCATCCTCTTTGCGCCCCTTGCCTGGTTTTAGCTTTTGATATAGTGCCATAATAGGGCCAATACCGTATATTGTCAACCTGACTTCTGCAAACAAACATTCAAACCACCAAAGAAAGCATCCAGCTGGTCCAGGATTCAGGGTTGTAAACTGAAATCGTCCACTGCCGTCTCCTCCCTGTAGGACATCCAGAAGAAGCGTCAAAACAAAGACCTGGTCGAGCTGCAGTCTCTGATCGACGCTCACTTCGAGTGCAGGAAGAAGGAGGAGGAGGAGCTCATCGCCCTCAAAGACAGAATCGTAATAATTCATCAGCTCACTTTAAATGTTCTCAGACACAAACAGAGACCGAGTGTACTGAAACTTTGCTCTCTGTTTTCTCTTCCTCAGGAGAAGCGTCGAGCTGAGCGAGCTGAGCAGCAGAGGATTCGTGCTGAGAAGGATAAAGAGCGGCAGGCCAGGCGGGAGGTGGGTGCTAAAAGCTCTTCAGTCATTTTCTTTGTACTTAAATATGTACAGGAGAGTATCAGAGCCTAATTTATATATTGAAAACAAACAAGATCTGTTCATTTTGAGGAAAAAAGTCCAAACTTTTTAAGATTATGAAGTTGCAAAGTCCTTTTGTAAAGCCATAGATTTATGACTGAAATGTACAAGATTGAAACTCAAAACTCTGATTAAATCATAGTAATCTACCAGATGCTGAAATGATGCAGAGGCTGCCAGATTTATCATGACTATGACATTAAACAAAATGTTGGGACTCTGACCACATTTGGTATGCAAACAGAGATGCCACATCTCAAGTGACTTCCCTTTAATAAATGTGTATTCAACAAAGACAAATATGGTGCTATACAGATAAAGACTGAATGATTGAATCTATGTTCAGCAGGGACAAATGTGTCTTCACTTAATATCCAGTGAAAGGAAGAAAAAGCAGCAAAGATTGTGTTTTGTACAAATGAGTGCTGACGTCTGTTTCAGGTAGGGTGGTTTGTTAAAACATTTGGTCCAGGGTCAACAAGGTTTGTTACCCCTCGAAGTCATGCTGGCCTTTTTCTAGAGTTTCTGTTCTACATCTTGCTGATCCTAAAAGTCATTAAATCAGCATCATTTTTACAATACTGCCACAAAGCGAAGAGTTTGAGCCCTGAAGCCCAGCAGATTTCTGCCTGCTGGTAAAGTCTTACTAACTCAGTCATGTGAAGTTCATTAACTTTTTAGATAACTATGGCGGCATTTCTGGACTTTCGTCTTTCAGGCTGAGCGTATCAGGAAGGAGGAGGCCGACGCCCACAGGAAGGCTGAGGATGAGGCGAAGAAGAAGATCGCTCTGAGCAGCATGGGGTCGGGCTACAGCAGCAGCCTGCAGCGGGCATGTTCTCATTTATTTGCCTGAACTCCCACATTGAACTGATTGTGTTTTTTCCTTATAATCTCAGTAAAGGTCTGGAGTTTAAAGCAGTTTAACTTTTGCAGATTGAGCAGAAGAGGGGCAAGAAGCAGACTGAAAGAGAAAAGAAGAAGAAGACATTGGCAGAGAGATGGAAACCCCTTAACGTTGACGACTTCAGCGAGGACAAGCTGAGGTAAGCCTCCAGTCTGTCTCAGAACAGGACATCTTGAGCAGAATATGTGCTCCGGGACAACACTGATAATTGAAGTTCAAACACAATGAGATACTGTTGTAGTCCCATATGGTGCCTGACAAGGGCGTACGGCCAACAACAGCTCGATGCAGATCAATAAGAAGAAAACGCCTTCAAGAGCAGAAACGCGCTGCAAGATAGAAACACAACAAAGCCCAAAACAATCCAAACTCAGAAAACACCTTCAAGAGAAAAAAAACACAGCAAAAACAAGTAGAACAGAAGAGCCCCAGGTCTGGAGCAGGGAAATGTGTGTGAGTGTGTGAGAGAATGACGAGACTGCGGTCAAATCAGCCGCTCCTAAATTTGAGCTGCTCACGTATTTGAACCTTTATGGTAAATGCTCAGTGCCGAGCGAGAGGGGGACAATAGACTTATCATGTTCCTGTTTTCCTTCTACCATCAAAAGTGTGAAATAAAGGAGTCTTGCATGAACATTGGCTCTAAGATGCCTCTTTTTCCAAAATGAATGAACAGAATGTGTAATAAAATCGTATCAAATAAAGATCAATGTTGCATTGCGTGGTTTATTTTGAGCCCTTTTTGCAGATATTAAGATAAAATAAAAACATTTTCTTCCATTTATACCTGATAAAAATGGTATCACTGTAAGGAGGACCTCCTGGACAATGTGTGCAGCAGTATGGAGTACTTCTATGTGTACTTTCTGAGTAAGTGATATTTTTGTGTACTTTGAAAATAGATTACTCAGCTGCTCCACGCCTGGAGCACCTCTGTTCTTGTTATCGGTTTTGCTGTGTTTTTGCTCTTGCAGGTGTTTTCTGGGTTGGATTGTTTTGGGCTTTGTTTCGTTTCTAACTTGCAGTGTTTTTTGTGCTTGAAGGTGTTTTCCTCTTATTGAACTGCATCAAGCCGTTGTAGGCCATTCGCCCTTGTTGGCCAGCATAATTCCAACTATAAACATTGCCAACTAGCAATCTGGCAGCATTATTCCCCTGACCTGCCAGGTAACATCTGGGAAACTGAAGTATTTGGCTTCTACACGGAGACTTCAGTGGGCCTGGGCACATAAAGGATTGACAGATGATGGTACTTGTACGTTAACCTTAACCTTAAGTACAGCGTTGGGACCCCAAGGCTGAGAATGCCTGCTTTAGAGTATCGAGGCTAAAAATCACAAGCACAAGCCAAAACAAATGGATATGTCAGTCACTCAAGTTCCATTTGTAGGAGGCAGCAAACAGTTGTCAGCTTATTTATCAGGTTTCGGTTTCATGTTTGTCAGGGAAAAGGCGAAGGAGCTGTGGGAGCTGCTGTACAGTCTGGAGGAGATTAAGTACGACCATAATGAGGCTTTCAAGAGACAAAAATATGAGGTCAGTAAGGAAGTGGTGCTGCTATAACACTCTTAAATGTACCAATCAAATCTATTGTCCATTGACTGTTTTGTTTTAAGCATGCCTATCTCAGCATTAAATTAAGATTTGTATAATTACTGGAGTAAGAATGCATTTTATAGCAAGATCAGAAACTGAAGAAAACACAAACCATTGTTTCAAATGAGCTTTTTTACACTTAAATTGTGTAGGTGTTCAGGTGAGATAACAGCTGTGTCTTTTTCAGGTGATCTCTCTCAGAAACCGCATCGATGAGCTGCAGAAACAGTAAGTAACTCGATGTATTCAGCGGTAAAATCTTTAAAGAGTTGACCGTTTTATATAAGGTACCTGTTTTAAAGGTGCATAAATGTCTGTTGCATGTGGTCTTTGCAAAATTCTTCATAGCGGTACACAATGTACTTTGTCTGGATCTTATTTTCTGTACAAAAATCATGAAAGCAAAGTCAGTTTTGTGTCAAATTCAAATTGACTGAGTGCAGACACTTTATTTACAGCCAGCTGTTCGGTGTTATCTCATTCGACAAATGCCACAAAAAACAACTCCCTTGTTTGTTTGGTTGGGGATAATATGATTAAAAATGCCCCAAGATTGAAATAGGCACAGATTTAACAGCTTAAATATAGTTTGATTTCAATTAATAGGAGTTTAGAGTAGTGGCCCTGACATTAGCATTCAACAAACAGAACTTTTAACCTACAACCTAGCATTAACTGAACAACTGAACAATTTTACAAATTACTAACTAACCCTTGGGCAGGAGCCATCAACAGGTGGCCCGAGGGCCACATCGGGCCCCCCACAGCATCCCATCCCTAAAAGTGTTAACACAACCACAACAGCAACAATTGAAACTACTTTATCACGACAGATTTCACGTTTTTTTTTTAAATAAGAATTCCACGTCAGCCAACTTTCTACAAAGACTATGAGTATTTTAGATTTAGACTGCCCCAAAATCTAGATGCTGTTATCCCAACTGGCTTCATGTGGCTTGCAGCTATATGGGTGATAGGTACTGATCTCGCTTATTAGGCAAAGAGATATTCAATTACACCATCAAATTACACCAAAATATTTATATTAGTTCTATTTATGTTAAAACCTGACCCCTGGAGCATAGGTCAAGAAAAAAAAAGTGCAAATGAAGTTGATGATCCCTGCCATATGGTTTTCAAAATAAAGTACATGCAGACGATGGTACAGAGAAATATGTTTACTTTTGTTGTAAAATCCTCTGCTTCATGGTTTTAGGAGCTGACATATTATTACCTATTAAGCTCTTTTTTAAGCCAGAACAGAACAGAGATACAGACGTTTTATGATGCTTTCTAGTTCATTCAACATATGTGGACCTCTGCAGGTCGAAAAACAGATGTTTAACCAGCTACAGTAATCATCATTGCTTTTTTTCAATCAAATTTTTTGATCTAGCTCATCAGAAATGTATTTGATTAAAATCAAAACAAAGAGATATTTGCCCAGAATGCCTGTTAACTAGGAATGCACAATTTTGAATTCCTGTCAATAGCTGGTATGCTGATATTTCCAGTTTTTTGGTATTTTTGTCAAAAGCGGCAAAGCCAATATTTCAGCCAACACATGGGGTATTTGTGGCCAACTTATACAACTTAAATATCTGCAAAAAAAAATCATATCTACCAAAACCAAAGATGACCTTTTTAGGCAATTAACTGCCAATACTGATACTGTTCTGATAATATGGTGCATCCCTACCGCTAACAGCAGTTCAATGGTCACAATTAAAATTTAAAGTTGGAATCAAATTGAAAATTAAACAGCCTTTGCACAGAAACTAACGAACATTGTTATGTTGAAGGTTGCTTTTTATTTAGTTTGTGTCATCATGTGGAAAAAGATGTTTTTGAAGATTTCATTTGTGTGGACAAGATTATTCTTTACGATTAAAAAAGTAAAAATTCTGATTTCCAAAAATACCTGCCTACATATGAACATGGCCTTCAGGTCCATGCCTGAACACATGAGGGCGCCGATGCCCTGTTTTGCTTGTGTCTGTTTTTGTGCTCTGCAAAAGGCTCAAAGTGGTCAGACATCTGCAGATCTGTTCGACAGATTAAATCTCATCAATAAGGAACTCCCCCGTACAGATCTGACTCTGTTTTTGCTCTTTGCACTCTGCAGCAGCAAGAAGGGAGCCGCCTCTCGCCGCAGGAAGTGAGCAGCTCTTCAGCAGGTGTTCCTCCTCAGGGCTGAGACCCCCGTTGACCCCTGCAGCTCCTGCACAAAGAAAACAACTGACAACAGTCTTAGCGCCTGTGTCTGCTTGTGTGAAAATGTTTTCTGGATGAATTTGGCTCCAATAAACATGTTTTAAAATACAAGCACTGTGTTTGTTGAAAATACGTTTTCAGACAATAAAATGATGAATGATGAATCTCTCTGATTTTATGTTTGTTACCATTAATCCTTCTCTTTTAATAGATTTGTTGATTAGTTTTTTATAAATAAACTGCAGACTCGTGCACCTAAGGCAGTTATGTCATTAAAAAGAGTTTCTCTAAGGTGTCTGGGGTCAAGCACAGCAACCTCAGTCAATTTTGAGATTATAAGAAGATTTTATCAAATCAGAGGAGAACGACCAGAGTGGTTTAAAATAATAACTATAATAATAATAATAATAATGAAAACACAGGAGGCCCTGACCCCATGGGGCCAGAGACACAAAAACCTACACCAACCGCATCGGCCCTTACCACACCAGGACACAGCAACACTCAAGAGCCAGTAATGACTTGTGCGACTACGTCCTGAAGAAGGTGCAAACCAACATGCACAGATGCAATCTCCAGTGACTCCAGGCCCATGAATGAAAGGCCCTTCTCATATGTCATAAGAACCCAGGTGGGTTTAAGGGCTGATTTCAAAAACTCTGTGGTAGCCTTTTCTATTTCATTACATTGTTGAATATGTTTTTCCATTGTTCTTTAGGTAAAACTTTGCTCATTAAAATTAATCTGCATTTCTTCAAACATACATTCACAATGCCTACACTTACTAGATGGTGTTGGTCCTATTTATGGCATACCAGGGATCATGGATCAGTTTGAGTACATCAGAATACTGGAAGAAGTCATGTTGCCGTATGCTGAAGAGGAAATGTCCTTGAAATGGTGTTTCAACAAGACAATGACCCCAAACACACCAGCAAGTGAGCAAAATCATGGTTCCAGACAGACAAAATTCAAGTAATGGAGTGGCCAGCACAATCCCTGGACCTTAATCCCATAGAAAACTTGTGGGCTGACATAAAAAATGCTGTTCATGAGGCAAAACCAAGAATTGCAGAGCAATTGTTGAACGTAGTACAATTGTCCTGGGCTTCAATACCTGTTGACCGGTGCCAGAAGTTGGTAGGCTCCATGCACCACAGATGTGAAGCAGTTATCAGAAACCGTGGTTATGCAACTAAATATTAGTTTATGATTCTCAGGAAAGTTGAATCATCAAGTAATTCTTAGTTTATACACTACATTTTTGAGTTTGTAAATAAAGATGTCAACACTGCTATTTTTTGAACATTACATTTCTTGACTTTCTGTAAAATATTATCAAATTCAATTACTTTTTCCAATTTACTTGCCTTGAAATAGAATGTGCAGTGTCCCCAATGCATTCGTGTGCATTAAAATAAAATTTATTTGAAGAATTTTGAGGTTTACTCACCTTTTTAAACACACTGCTACTTTATGAATATAACTGTACTTCATTTACTTGCAATGGAGTAATATTAGACTGTGGTATTGCTCCCTTTTTGTTAAGTAGAAGTTCAGAGTATTTCCTCCAACACTGTGTAAATCTGAAGCTTGGATTCATGAGTAGGTCTTTTTATCACCCCATAACAGGATTACTTAAAATGTACACAGTAAAAGTACTTCATATTATACATGCAGGTAGTCTCGAAAGTCCTGAGTTCAGTAGTGTATGAATCATGGACTGCGTGTGGAAAATAAGTTTTTATTCCACATCTAAGCTAGGTGAAACATACTTAATCTTTTCCTCTGTTAAGGACTTTGAAAGAAGATTACTTAAAAAGTACACAGCAAAAGTACTTCATATTTTTCATGCAGGTAGTCCAGGAAGTAGCTCTAAGTTCAGCAGTGAATGAATCTTGAACTACTTATGGAAACTTTTTTTCTTCCTCACGTCGTCCTTTACATTGAAATCCCGAAGCATACCTTCAGTTTATTAACGGGAATAATTACTGTAAAAGTATCGCAATTAATGATCATGGGTCTGATTGTGAGACTGCAGTCTGACCCAGAGTCAGTACCAGCAGCTCTTCAGAGCGGTTTAATTACGGTTACCGTAAATGTTCATAGATTCGCGCAGTAGAAAAAAACCTGCGGCTGATTTGACCAAACGCGAACCCCTGCTGGCTTGACCATGGAAAAGTAGTAGAAATGTAACAAAGAACAGTTGTGTTCATGCGGTAACGGCGCAGCTTCTCATTAAGACTTCTGCCCAGAATCACTTGACCTGTTGGCGGGATCACGCAGGCGCTGTAGGTCAATACCAAATCAGGAAGGGGGTGGAAGTGGGTCATACCAAGACTCTATAAACTAAAAAAATAATGTGATTCATTATGGGGAGAGGCGGAGAGCAGCGCGAGTAGCAGTTAAGATATTATTTCTATTTAAATATCCGCCGATAATTTATGTGATCACTTTTGTACACGGTTTACACAAGCTGATATGGTCTGCCCCCCCTCTGCGCTCACTTGGTCTCGCGCAGTCTGTGACCGTTGGAACAGGAACTGTCGGTCTAATGTCGATTCAGCGGAGGTAAGTATAACTTTTTACCAACCTTGAAGAGATACACCAATATGTTTTTTTGTATTCGTGTCTTACCTCACTCCCTAGTTCCTGACAAGCAAATAGACACCATATTTTAACTGTACATGCAGTAAACAGATAGAGACAGGCAGAGCTCGCCCACCGCTAGTTAGCTTAGCTCAAACACTGGGAGTCAATGAGTAGCGTTAGCCTCCAGCCATCAGATTAACTCTGCAGCAACTCTAAACAGTTCTGTGTGCTTGTTGTGACTCTTTTTTTCTGCGTTATCTTCTATTATTATCTTGTTATCGACTTCTAGTCCGAAACAGAGGCTTTGTTGTGCTTAAAATCACGTCTGCGGTGGTTCGCGCTAGATGTGACGCTCGTGAACGAGTCAAGTCTTTTGAACGGATCGTGTAAGTGAACAAATCTTTTAAGTGAACTTTGAGAACCAATTCGCTGTTGTGAGCTTGAGTCGTTCGTTTTCGCAGGCAGTTAGACTTTAATAATGGCCCGCAAACGGCCGGCTCACTCACACTTGCGAATCGGTTCTCATCTTTCGCTTAAAAGAGCTGTTCAAAAGACTCAACTCGCTCACCAACGGCACAGCTCTAATGCAAACCACCGCAGACGAGCTTGTAAGTAGGTCAACAAAACAAAGCCTCTGTTTAGGAGTGAAAAAAAGATAAGAAGGTAATAGCAGAAGATAATGTAACATAATGCAGTAAAAAAAGAGTCACAACAAGCTCACAGGACCATTTAGAGTTGCTGAAGAGTTTCTCTGATGACTGTAGGCAGAGGCAGGCTAACACTATCCATTGACTCCTAGTGTTTGAGCTAAGCCAGTTGTAAGTGGCTGCATGCACAGTCTAATGAATGGTGTATATCTTCTTGTCATGGACTTAGGAGTAAGGCAAGACACAATCCTGTTTTAAATTTTAATATGACTATAGACACTGAAAATTGCGCTCTAGTCCTGCAATAATTGAGCATCTGCATTCTATGGTCAGCTAGCCAGCTTAGCCAATGTTGGCTTGAATGCAGGTTTGAGTCTCATCACAACCCATGGTTATCTCGGCCTGCTGTGCTTGATAGCCTCGTTACCACTGCCTCCCTCATGCAGGACTGACATTCAGTCGGTTCTCAGCTGCAGTCAGCAACTTTTGCGGCTTAATGCCACCGCTGGTAGTAAGCAGCAGCTGCTGACCATATTATGCGTGTTTGTAATGGAAGTAATGGATATTTTTTTAGTCTTTTGAAACATTCAGGTATTGGATAAGGTGCCACTTTTGAATGCAAAACTTTAAGATGGTCATTAGAAAGTAATAAAAATAAATAGTATACATCTGTGACTCATTGTCTTTTTCCTGTTCTCCAGGTAAAGGAGCTGTTCCAGATCATCATCATAAGACAATCATGGATGGCCTGGATGATATTACACAGTCAATTCAAATGGTATGTCATGTTTAGGTGTTTAAAAACTACATATTGATGTGAATAGTTAGTTGATTGAATTTTTTTGTTGTCCATGCTGACTCTGCTCTCAATAACAACATTAATGGATCCTTTTCTGTGTGATTTCAAAACACAAAGTTGTGTAAGTTGTATTCTATGTTATCCTATATTCATACATGAGATCAAAATAGCAAGAGTACACACAGGTTGCATTTTGCTCTGTCTAGTACAAAACTGCTTTATTACATGGGTCTAATAAATGCATAACTAACAGCTTTTTATATGTTTGGACTGTCTTTACAGCTGCCAACATAGATAAGGCCTTGCTCGTCAGTCTCAGAAAGAAAGCCTGTCGTCTTCCCATCACAGCTGGACTGTCCTGGGAGGTAGGCCCGGCGCTGTCCGTTAATACGCTGTTTGGGACCAAAGATTGTTTATTGGAAGAGCTCCCACTCCATAAATAAACTTAGCTAATTCACGTTTGTTGTAGCGACAAGAACTCTCGCTCTGGTGTCTTTTTCCTTGTCCATCTTTTTCTAGATTTAACTGATAATTTGTGGAGAATAAGGAGGACTTAGGTTTAGTTTTAGACTGTGAAATGGATGCTGCCTGCCTGAAAATTTTAGGCCTTTAACTGTTTGTTAGCATGGTGTATGTTTGTTTTTTTTCAATCAAATAAATGTTACAGGGCTGGGGATTTTTTTTTTTTAAAGAGAAACTACAATATGTCACTGATTAGCGGTATTAATAGTTTTTGATTCATTGGTTTTATGTAGTGACAAAGTGAAATCTAAACTAAACTTCAAAGTAATTGTAAGACAAGAATGTCTAGTTTAGTCCCATTCAAAACTTGGAATTTAATCACCAATTAAAACTTGATATCAATGTAATGTTGAGGTTTTAATTTGAGGAAAAGTTGCTAAAATTAGTAATTATTGGTGTAGAACACCAGATGGCACCACTCCCCTGTTTTAAGCCCATATACATATTCCAGTTATCATCAACTGGCAGCAAGGGGCCACATCAGGGCCCCCACATCGCCCCTTCTGGCCCTCAGAATATTTTCAAGTTCTAAAAATTTAAGGCAGCAAAATATGTTGTGGTTTTGAGGCTACCCTTTTGTTGTTGCATCCCAATAACTATAATGTAACCACCACCCCCACCCAACAACAATTATATCAGAAATGACTTAAGGTTTGATTTGCCACTTGACAGCCATTGTGAGCCAGATTTTAACGAGGGGAACGAGTAAATTAAGTGTCTAAACTAGTGATGGAAAACATGACAACTCCAGAAAGCAGGAGGCAAAATATCTGTATTTCCCCCTGTGGCACTCAGTAGCCTATTATGGGTGATATCCAATCTTTTTCAGGCTAGGAAACACATAAAATTGCAAGGAAAATAAAAATATTAAATTAATAATGTTTAGTCTATGGCCAGAGATGTGTGGGGGTATTGTAATGGCTGCATCTGTGTATTTGTTAGACCTAAATATTCGTATTATTACATGGATTTAAAAATCTGGCCCCCATAACGTCTGTCAAGAAAATAACTGTCCCTTGTACAAATGTGGTAGATGACCCCTGCTGTATGTGTTGCTTGTCGTTTCTTTGTACAGTACACAGTGGCACTACTTTTTTCACCCTCACTGAAATAATGTTTCAATTATCAACAGATTTATCAGTGTCAACATTTATGTTGCGTACTTGAACGATAATGAAACCTGAGAAGTGTTATGTGAAAGGGTGGATGGAGAGATAGCTGGAGTGCTGTAATGTCATATCCACAATTTTTTGGTTTTTTTGTATCTTGCACTGCATAAAAAAATGGTAATGCATAAAATGAATGTTGTTGAGAATCTGTGACACACTCAGATCTCTTTAAAATGAATAATTTAGTCATGTGAAATTAGTTATGTTGAAATATTTTGTTTTTTCAGCTACATTTATTGGTGAGCATATGTCATGTTATCAGACCGGCAGCTGAAGGGTTGAAATTATAGAAAACAATTGAATGCTTATCAGTACTTAAGATACAAGCCAAAAGTGGAAATACAATTGTGTATTTTTATGGTAGTTTTTAGAAGCAGACATTTTGTTCTTAATAGCTTTAAAGGGTTGCAATTTAGATTTTAACACTGCATGTAAATTAATTTTGCATCCAAATTAATGTTGTAAAAATGAATTGGATTGTTTCCTGTAAATCAGGATTTAAAATGGATTGTCCTGCAAAGGGGAGAATCAAGCTGCAAGTAACTCCCCTTCAGTTTGTTCACGAAGGCAAATCAGGTCCCTAATGTGTCTCTAAATTGTTTATTGTGTAGCCTGCCCCATATTCATGAAATCATTTAAGTAATTTATCCAAAACACAGCTGAGCTCCAAAAAAACAGTACTCCAGTGGTTCCTCAATAGAAAAATAGAAAAAAAGATTATTGGAGAACAGAGCAAGTTTTTTTTGGCCTTTATTTGTTTAACAAAGAGAGTCCAGTATCTGCACCTGCATCATCTTTAAACAGAGAGTTTCAGACAGATGTTTTAACAGTTATAATGCAAAAGAAGTACAAGACTGCAACATACAGTAAATACTAGATAACAAAAAAGAAACAGAATATGACCTCCGATTACAGGACCCTGCAGATTCAATTTTAGTCACATTCAACACACATTAAAACGTTGCTGTGGAAACAAAGAAGACTTCAAAAATCCTGTTAGGATTCTGGAAATAGAGTTGGGTTTAATATACTTATTAGCTAAAGACTAATCCTCAATGCAGTAGGTATCAGATAATAAAGCTCCATTCGGACAATGTGACTGTGACAGGAGGAGGTGGGCCAGGGGATCTAAGCTCAGTTCTTGCTTGTTGATAGTGACTTCAGGACGATGTTCAGCCTTTGTGTGGTCACAGGGACTGTTTTTGAACAGGTGTGGTCATATAGTAAAAAGATACAATACAAAGTCTACAATAGGATGTTTTTCTAGATAATGTGTCATCCCAGCAGAGAGCTTTAGATGTGCAGCAGGAAGTGATTTCCATAAATAAATAAAGCTTTAAAAATGATAAAGTTCGGTCATTTTTACAGCTGTGGCATCCGTTTGAACCAGGACAAGCAACATACGTAGCTGAAGGAAACAGTGGCGGACATGGATCAAAACTTTTATCTACTCTCTATACAGATCCAGCTGCGTCATTTTGCCCCCCTTTGCCAGCAGCCTGCCAACTTCCAGCCAGTTTCCAAGTGCCTAATTCCTCCAGAAACATGCTCAGTAATGCATTTGCAGGGTATCTCCTTGAGATGGTGCTTCCCCATAGCCTCAACCTTTTCTGTGGTTATTAGAGTAGCTACCAAATCAGCAGAGAGGAATCTTGACACCACAAATTAACACAAACATGACCTGAAATATACAATTTAAAACTTTCAGGGTGAGCAGACCTCATCAAGGACCTGCCATGGACCAGCCAAGAGCCTATCGGGGAAAGTGAAGAAGTTCTAAGTGGATGCATCTGTATGCATTGACCACTTTGAGAAGGTAAGGTTACATTCATTTAGCTCATTCACTTTATACAGCCAACTATTATCTAGTGGAGATATTTCTGGAAACTTACAGTATCACACCTAACACGGTTTGGTCTGGACCAAACAAATCTGGATCATGTCTTTTGGGAGTTTGGATGATTTGGGCTGGTGTGAAAGCTCACACAAACTCTGGTTAGCTTGAAAACAGGTGGTCTTGGTTTGCTCGGAGGTGAACCAGAGTTGGTTCGTAGAAGGTGTGAAAGCCATCCAAGCCATCCATCCAATGAGGACCAAACAAGGTGTGAACCAAAAAATAAATGCAGTGAGCTGTGGCTTAAATTTGGATGAAGACAATGACGGTAATCTAGCTAATGTAGCATTCGTTGACAATATCAAGCAGAGTGCTGCTCACATTAGCATTGCCTGCACCGCCAGCCTTTGGTTCTCTTCACACATAGACTCTACAAGTCTGTGCTTAATATGGTTAAGTATTAAGTCAGTATGCCAATGTCACTTGACCCTCTAAATGCAGTTTTATCTTTATTTTGCGGCACAGAATACTCCTGAACTGCATCAAGCTAAACAATGTTATCACTCGAAGATGGTGGACAGGAACAAAGGCCACAGCTACATCCCAAAGTAGAGGCAAGTGGCTATTTGAAAAGATATTTGACAAGCTTTGGTCTCCCTAACAAACAAACAAAAACTACACCCTCAACCAAACCCAGTCCATTAAGCTTGATAGGTGAAAGTGACTTTAGAGGTCTGCTGTTTGTGTTTTGCAACATTCAGGACATGGGCGGTTTTTATGTCCCAAATAAAGATCTTTACAGGCAAATAACCTCAGTCCAAATATTTTATACATCTAAAGGCTCTCACTGTACAAGGGATGTTTTTTATTTTTTTAAAACTATGTTGGTTTTTATTTTATTGAGGATTTCTGGTTTTGGACATGATTGACAGGGCTATAAGCGTGCAGTGTCACCAATGGTCAGACAGCCTTAATCAGTCTGATCAGTCTGAGAATTGTTAATTGATGTACATATACCCTAATCTTTGGGCATCTAAGAGACTATCACTATGACTGTCAGGTGGTTGCAGTATTAACTGCCTTTGATTTCCTCTGTCAATTTTCAGAGTAGCTGCTGCTTTGGCAGTAGCTAATGGGGATAAAAAAAACATAGGGCCCTACATCAGGTTTGTAGACACAAACAAAAGTCTTGTTCTCTTAATACCGTATGTTTGTTTTCTGTCTTCGGTGTTGCCCCTACCCCTTCTAATATCATCACGTCCGTCATTATATGCAGTCAGTTCCTGTCGTGTAGTCTGTCATGCTCTTAGGACGAGTCACAGCATGAATTTATGGCTCTGTGGTTGCCTAATCTACAAAAAAAACACCATTGTTCACCGTTACTGGCAAAAAAATCGTGTAGCCTGATCTTAGCATTCTAGGTCTCCCATGGCTGCCTGCGGAGAAGTTCATCATTTGGGCACAAGCATCACAATGGACTCAGTAGACTGAAGCAGATAATATTTTAGCTGCTAAACACTGATCATCAGTTCCAACAGATGTTATAATTCAGCCTCTTCAACCTTTTTGGCAACCCTGCATTTTCGGCCAAGCCCTACTGTTTAATGATGAACCAACTGATTTTCCAAACATGCACGTACATGTAGTTAACCAAATTAATGATCCCCTTTGGGACTGTATTCATGTTTTTCACTGGGATAAATTTTCCACTGAACATCACACAGTAACAGAATCCCCACCTCCTCAGCAGACACAAGCAGACCTGTTGGAGCTGAAGTGAAGGATTTATGGAGCAGTGTTCACCCGGTCATGCCTCATTACTTCTGTTACACTCATGAGTTTACAGACACGAAAGTCTGTCTGTCAGTCCGAACACACATACACACTCATTCATAGATACACACGCACACACAGAGGGGTCAAAGTTCAAGGTTTGGTCCAGACTAAGTGCTGTGGAGGAGCTGCTCCCTGCCTTATTATTTCTCAGCCTTCATCTTAGAGTCGTACGTCCCGGCGTTCCTGTACGCTCCGACGTAGCCCGTGTCCTCCACCAGGTCCTCTCGCCCCTCGCGACCTTTTCCTTTGCCGGTCTCGTCGAAGCGCTCCTTGTGGGATCCAGTGTATTTAGACGAGTCGGTCAGACGATCCACGGCGCCCGTCTTTGCCACTTTCTGATAAAACACAGAGGAGATCAGACTGATGATTCAGTGGTGACTCTGTAAGACTGCATGGCTGGTGGTTCAGTGTTCTTGCCTTGTAAAAACAGACTTGTGAGTCTAGTCAAAATACCGAGCGAGCTGATCGGAGAGCAGCGATCTCAGCTGCAGGATATCTCAAGCAGACCTATCATTTGTAGGGCCCAACAAATTCTGAACTGTCCTGATCACCCGTAGTTTGCTGAATTTGATCTTCTCCCTTCTGGCCGATGTTACAGAATGACTCAAACCAAGACAAGGCGCGCCAAAACTTGTTTTATTCCGTGTGCCATTGACAACCTTAATTCATTAGCCTGACCAGTTCTCTTGTGCTTACTTTATGCACCTTGTGGATAAGATGGATTTTTAGACTGTCATCCTTGACTGTCAGTTGACTATTTATTGATTCTCTTTTTATGTGCTTCACCTCAACTGTTCATCATTACTGTTTATTTATCTACTGCACAGCACTTTACTGACTGAATGCACTTTATGGAACTTTGTCTGATTCTTTAGCCTTTGGCATTTTATGGTTTAAGTGCCTTCCTTCTCACTTGGGATCAGGATTTTTCCTGGTTTTGCTAATGCCTGTATGTTTTATGTTTTATCATGTAATGGTGTGCTTATGCCTACAGCAAAACAAATTTCCCACTTGATAATTGAATAATTTGAAGTTGAACTTGGAGAACTGACAGCCTCAACGATGAAGCACATTAGTTTTCTGGAAAGCCAATTTCAAGTGGTTGATTGGTTATTCAAACTGAGGTTTGGACAGCACCAAATCCCTGAAATATCCCACTTTTTATGGCATTATCCCTAGAAGATCAAAACTCAAATCTAACCACAGGCAGTTTTCATGAATTAAGACTTCCTACTCCTGACGAAAAACAGGAGTATTGGTGATAATGAGTTCAGAAATATCAGATATTGGCAAAAAATCCAATATAATTCATCCCTATGCACAACGTATGCATAGTACTGAACAGTGTGAGTCGAAAAAATGGCAACCCAGATTTAATGTCAAATATTCAGTTAGGGACGGCTGCACAGACTTTTGTAAAAAATTCCAAAATTGAGTTTATCCAAGTTTGTTTTGAACAAGCCCAGATTAATTTCCAAGTCAAGTCACTTTTCAGAGACTGAGAAGAGGATTTCAGGAGGCTTTGGTGGGTGCATGATGGTGCCCCAGCATATCAGAGATTGATTATGGTTCATATATCTTTTGTTTTTGGTGTTTATTTTCATCTAAATACTCACAATAACTTGTTAAAGCTATAGCAAGTTTGCACATGATGTCACGGTCAGTCCAAGCGAGTGTAACGTCACTCACTGAGTGGCAACGAGCACAGACTGACAACAGTAATCAGAGGGGAGTGAAGAGTCAAACACTTTTAATTAAACTGAAAAGTTTCAAGTTTTTTGCTGTTGGTATTTAATAATGTTCAGCACAGGAAGTGTAGATCCTCAGCGGATGATGTTTAAACATTTGGAGCCGTAATGTCAAATTTATAACAAAGACGAGGACTGATGCTACAGCAGCCAGTATCAAATCACCCAGTACACACGCAATCAGGTAATGACTTCTCTCTCTGTCCTCGGGTGTTAAGTTTCTTGCAAGTTTTTTTCATAAAATCAAACATCAGTATCTTAGATGACGAAGCGCTGAGGACAACAGATCATGTTTTCATGCTCGCAGCCGACATAAAACCAGAGAAGTCCGACTACAATGGCGATAAACAATCTTTCAAAAGTTAAGACCACAGATTTAACAAAAATCGATGAGATAATTAAATTGATTTGACTTCCATTTTGACAACTTTTGATGCTATTTTTAAAATGAAAGTATTTGACCCATTTGTGTGTCACATTAAAAAAACAAGGAGGAAATATTGGTTAAATGGATGCTCAGGTCAGGTCAGGGATGGGAGCACATGCCGGATCTTTGCCATCATCACTCACTAAAACAATATGCTCAGAGAAAGCCTGGATACATCAATCTCACTTTGGATAAACTGAAAATAACTCAGAAACACATTTAGAGTCACTACAGGCCTTCATGCTTTAACTCAGGCTCATAAAAGCTGTATTATAAATGAAACTTTATAGCTCCAGAAGTTTAGTTTAGTCATCTTTAAACTTAAATCAGACAAGAATCTACATGTTCTGTAATAAACATAATCAAAAAGAATTTGTCCTACTATAAATGAATTAAAGCATTTCACTGCATCTTTGCACTGATATGTGTTACACGTTGTTCTCACACACTCAGTGAGTAGAACTGCTAGTCCATTGCACAAACTGATGCATCAATCCATACCCTCCACTAAAAGCACTTTTTAAAAAATTCTGCATGTTTCTTTATGGAGGCCCCATCTTAGGAAATTGGTACAAACTTTTAAATTTTGAAATGTTAATTTTATTCCAGTTAGCTTTAAGGATAGCGTTATCATACTTCCTACTAATTAATATCTTATCTCTCAAGTGGCACCACAAATAATTGGAGCCAGGTTAACCTCTTCAGCCCCATAGGACCCAATTTTGGGTCTGCTGGGGCTCAGGAGAAAAGCTCCTCCACACGACAGCACAAGCAGTGAACTGTGCCTTTAAGACTATAGTCATGTCTGCTTTTATTTGACAAATACATATATTTTTTACTTTTGGCTAAATATGCACTGTTTTTCAAAATCCTTGCCTGACCGTATTGTTATCAAACCTCTTTAATTTTTCTCTGCGTCACTTTATAACAATAATCCTTCGCAGAGATGATGTAAACATATCTTATTATTCATTTTTAGAGTTTCACAGCCACTCCTGCATCATTTCTAAGAGAGATATTCACAATAAAAAAATGTTTCTGTTTTAGGCGAGGATGAGATTTTCAAGTTATTCTGACTTCTATCTTCATTTACTCTGTCCCAGTAACACATATACTGATAATTACACATCTGGACAAATCTCTCAAGTGTTACTTTTATTATGACACCAAAATTATTCAAATAGACCTTGCGGTTGCAGAGATAAACTCTTTTCTTTATGGGTATGGGTTTCGAGCAGGAGGCTTAAAAAAGGGGCTTGGGCTGAACAGGTTAAGGAAACTACTGTTACAGGTCCAGCATTTGTGCATTGATATTATCAGATTACATTGGTGGTCCATTTATGAGGCCTTTCAGGGGCCCAGCCACTTATGTGGGTGGCCCTGGATGTAACTGTTGCAGACCTTGCCCGTCCTTTTTGACCACAGTGTACTAATCTTCTAATAGTTTCTCTAGCAGTATAACACTCCATGACTCAAAGCTCAGATCAGCTCAAACTGGTTCACTGAACACCTGTGGCCCCCACAACCACCAGATTTCAGTCCAATAGAGCATCCTTGATATGTGGTGGAGCAGGAGATTCACATCACAAATCTGCAGGAACTGTGTGATACTATCATGTCAATATGGACCAAAATCTCTGAGGAATGTTTTTAGAACCTCATTGAATCTTTGCCATGAAGACTTGATGCAGCTCTGAAGGCAGAAGCGAGGTGTAATTAATAAGTGGTCAGTGAGTGAGAAGAAAATCTTATTTCTGGTGCAACAACGTGCAATGTCATATCTCAAAGACTTCTCAGGAAGCAGATGTGCAGAGATTTATTGCTCGGTTTTCTTATTAATCCAATTTTCAAGTCTCCTCTGAGATCATTTTGACTGTGGTGATGACTGCAGGCTGTCTGGCACCTTTTTGTCTAATTGTGGTGGCAAAGACATGATTGATGACTGTTTAAGAGGACTACCCAGAGACAGTTTTCCTCCCTCATTAATTATTGTAAATTGTTGTCTGTAATTCATTATTTTCATTTGAAATGTGTATATTTCTGCTGGAGTGCTGTTTACTCACTCCTCTCTGAATGTGCGGTTCAATCATCAGACGATGGTCCGCATTGCCTCACCTCCTGGCTGCAGCTCAGATGACTTCATCACTACAATAATAAACCTCTCTGATGAGTGTCCAAACATTTACAAAGCACTCTCAGGTTTCATGCCCAGCCCGTGGCCGAGAGCAACATTTTAGTGTTTGCAGCTCTGGACTGGTTTTCTGCTGCCGAGTGATGAAACAGAGCTGACGTAACGTCAAGCTGCTGAATTTTAAAGATTAATTAAGAAGTCATCCATCATCTTTGATGATGTTTAAATGGAGCAGGGGGTCTTTATACTTTTATATTTTGATGATGGATCTTTGAGTCTGGAATAAAGTGTCTGTCTGTCTGTCTGTCTGTCTATCTATCTATCTATCTATCTGTCTCTTCTTAAAAAACCTACCCTCAGTTCAGGCACATTAGCTAACTACAGGCCTATATCAAATCTTCCATTTGAGCAAAGATCCTGGAGAAAGTAGTGGCTAATTGGCTATGTGAATTCCTGCAAAACAAGAGCTTGTTTGAGGACTTTCAGTCTTGATTTAGAGGTCATCACAGCACAGAGATTGCTGTAGTGAAAGTAACAAACAATTTACTCTTAGCTTCAGATGAGGGACTTCTCTCCAAACTTGTCTTGATAAATCTCAACGCAGCCTTTGACACCATAGATCATAATGTTCTAGAGATTACAGGAATTACTTGGGATTAAAGTTACTGCTTTAAATTGGTTTAAGTCTTACTTATCTGATAGATACCAGTTTGTACACGTGAACAATAAGTCTTCTGTAAACACTAAAGTAAATTACGGAATTCCTCAAGGTTCTGTGCTAGATCCTATTCTCTTCTCTCAATACTTCTCCTCGGTGATCATGAGGAAATACTCTGTTCATCTTCATTGTTACGCCAATGATATTCAACTGTATGTATCAATGAAGCCAGGTGAGACAAATCAGTTTTAAACTAGAAGTGTGTCTAAAGGGCGTTAGAGAGAGAGATAACACTTTTTATGAACTGGCGCTATACAAATAAAGATTGATTGGCAGATAATGTAACAGATTACTTTCCTCAGCATGTAGCACAGACAGATTACATTTTAAAGTACCTCCACCCAACACTGTTTATGAAGGTGTATAAAGATAAGAGGCCACAGTCTGCAGATAAAATTCCTCTGTCTTACTGTCACTCCGACGTTGGTGGGCTCTTTTCCCTCC
This sequence comes from Cetoscarus ocellatus, assembly GCA_037902135.1. Lineage (NCBI taxonomy): Eukaryota > Metazoa > Chordata > Actinopteri > Labriformes > Labridae > Cetoscarus > Cetoscarus ocellatus. The sequence continues at coordinate 234,749 of JBAMNC010001108.1, read as the reverse complement.
ACCAGCTTGAAGATGGACTCCAGAGCTTCTTCTTTACTGAGACCTTTAAACCTCTTTGGAGCCAGCTCCTCCAGAGCTCTTTGAAACTCCTCATAAGTGATGACACGAGACGTCTTCTGTCTTTATCCAGACACAGAAATACAAACAGTGCAGTCAGAGAGCCATAGAAGTGACAAGCATCTTCATAAAGACAAATCAAAAACAGCTTTGGAAACAGAATCTTCATTTCTAATGTTAAGCAGATGAATAAAGAACTGAAACAGTCTGGATGTTATGGAGCCCCAAGAGAGACACTTCATCTTTGTTTCTGTCGGTTCTCTGGAAGCTCACGGCCCAAACTAGCTTCACTGTCAGTAAACATGAGGGTGTTAAGTAGAGTATCCAGCTGTTCAGCAAGGACCAAACAGATTATACCATGTGAGAATATGATCAGCGGTAGTTATAACATCTGCAGACTCACTTGACTTTGGAGAAGACGATGTCCACGTCAGTGCCAGTTACATTCTTGCCGTCGATGATCTTGCAGTCTTTGCACAGTTTGGCCCAGTTCTTCCCGTTCAGCTCCTTCCCCGTCGCCTTCGTGTCTCCATGGATGGCAAACTTCTTAAAAGACACCAAGAGCTGCTCCATGTCTGTGCTCTCCGCCATGATGGGAAAATATCTGCAAAGCAAGGCAGAGCAGAAGAACCACAGAGTGAATGATGGCCAATAAAATCACATTAGCAAGCCATATCCTCAAGCAACGACCAAATAAGATCAGAAATGACTAAACAAATGTCCTTGTCAATCCTGATCCAAAAGCAATAGCATTTTGATAATTACATCATTTTGTTAGTGATTTTCTAATGCAGACTTCACTGGCAGAACCTTACAGAGCCAAAGTAGCCAACTTCCATTGTATATGACTACTTAAATTATTGGACCTTCTTGCTTACCTACTTTCTTCTCTTCATGCTCTTTGTGTCGTAGTTTTTACACCAAAACACCACGTCTGAGAAGGTTCTCGGTCATCCAGGTCATTGTTATCTGAGGTTCCTTCTAAGCTGGAAAGTGGACTTCTTAGGTTTCCCTTAGAAGTCCACTTTCCAGCTTGGAAAAAACCTTGGATAAACCAAAACGCTATTTCCTCAATATAAACTCTCTTGGCCAAAACCCTTGATCAAGTTCTTAGGGTCTGTGTTCATAGCTACCTTTTTTTATTTTTGCTCCCGCGGTGGTTATTTTCCCATCAAAACAAATACAGGATGAAAATAAGGCATCCTGGATATTTTGGATTTTTGCTACTATCCAATATGCCCATCTTTCCAAACTCATTATTGCAAATACAGATATTGTTGCTGATGTTATCTGTCAACAGCACAAACCCTGTTTGTGTAAAAAAAAAAAAAATTGTGTGGAGCAAAAGAAATAACAAGGGATCCACGCCATAAAATGTACCAATAATGCAAGAACCCAACAGTTAGGTCTCTTTGACCTTGTAAAATTATAATAAAATAGCATTTGCATTTTAGGAAAAAGGGAGTTAATGTTATGAAACAGGCTTCATTTTACTGAAGGGCACATTCTTAATTGCATGTTTTTGTGTTTTTGATAGGAAATAAGTGTTTTTGGGTTAAAAGTAAGCCCCACAGCCATGGTAAGTTTTAACATAACACAGCATCTTGATCCACCTGAGTCTGTCTTCAATCAGGTGGATCTAACTTGCCAAGCTCCAATCTACAACGGTTTAGAGCAGGAAGAAGTGGAGCTATGTGCAAGACCAGTTTTAGCAGTAGTAGTTGATCAGATCTGGACCACATTTCTTTGTTAAAGAAAAAACAAACACTGGAAGCACTTCTTGATAGAAAAGATACTTCCGACATGTTTGGGGAGTTTTTTCTACTTAGTGGCTTACGTTTTGTATTTAACACTGCAGCAGTAGCGCCCAACTACTACATTTTCTGATTGGCCCGTAATGAATATGATTGACAAAAGGGCTTCAGATCGAAATTTCAGACAACGCAATCATGTAATCACCAAAGCTGCAATTTTTGGCAGCGCTTCTGACTGACCCAGGATCTGTTGTGTCAACTATTTTACAAATTTGCATTTAAGATTGGCTCGCACATGAATGGCTTAATCACAATCGCCTCTCATTGTTCACTTAAAAGAGCAGTTCAAAAGAGTTGACTCTGTTTAGGAGTAGAAGAAGATAACAAGACAATAGTAGAAGATAACGTGACATCACGCGGTAACAAAAAAAGAAACAAGTCACAGCAAGCACACAGGACCGTTTAGAGTTGCTGAAGAGTTTATCTGATGACTGTAGGCAGAGGCAGGCTAATACTTCCCATTGGCTCCCAGTGTTTGAGCTAAGCTAATTAGCGATGGGTGAGCTCTGCCCATCTCTTCCTTGTTACTGCAGCACAGTCTAAAGAATGGTGCCTATCTGCTTATCGTGGACTCTGGAGTACGGCAAGACATGGGAAAAAAAAAAGTTGGAGTATCCCGTAAAGAATGAAAACAGATTATTTATCATCAATATTAGATGATGATTAATGTGTTATGTGCTCTTGATCATTGATTTCCTCACTGTTGTCTATACTGTGAACATAGTGAATATTGCACTGAAGCTTGATTTGAAGAAAATTGTGAATCAAATTGAAATCTCAATATCTGCCAGATAAATTACAATTAGATCTTTTCCTAAAATCGTTCAGCCCTACTTGACAGATGGTACATCCAATCACTTGCCAGGTATACTTTCCATTCTGCCCATTCACAAACACTTTCTATGGGCTCTTTCCCTAAAATATAAAAGCATGTGCTCACTTCAGATGTAACACATTTTTTTTATCAAATGTGATAGTGAACATATTTACAGGATCTTGATAAATTTGCTGAAAGGTAAGAATATTTAGATTTACTGCACACAAAGACAGTATAAAAATGAAAAAATGATCTCAGTGTTTAGTGTTCATTTCTTTGCTCTACAATTTATAAACCCTGGATGAACTCGCCCCGTCCTCAGAGGAACATTCTTTGTTTTGAGTTCTTCAGGTTAAATCTAATAAAAGTCTCCAGAAGAAAATAAATGAGGTCAAACATAAAACACAAAACAGAACAATTGAACCTAAAGAGACGGGAGCGAGCAGCAGCTGCCTCTGCATGTGTGTTTTGGTGTGTGCTGGGGTGTGGGACATGACCTCACTCCTGTTCTCACTCTGGTGCTATTACACACACATTGATGCAATCCCTAACACTGGTCGTCACGGTAACTGAGTCGCCCCGCCCTGTAAGATTTATACGGTGCTCATGGCTGCTGTTAAAAAACATGTGACGTGTGAAACTATCAGGTGCCTCTGCTAAACATCTGAACCAGTCAGAGGGCGAAGAGGGCGAAGGCAAAGAGGGCGGGGCTTAAGTGACTTACGCTACGATGAAAGGCGAGGGGAATGTGAGGAGATGTATGGATGTGCGTGTGCTGGAATGTGTGAAGGTGTCGGATTCCCGACAGTCGAGACGTTAAGGTCTTTTTGAGTCCAGTGAGTTAAATCTGTAAACTCAGGGTGAAACATTCAATCTCTGCAGAGCGTGGATACTTTCAGAGATCCTGGAAACCTTCAAGTTCTTTTTAAATAAACTAAAACATTTGGTCCAATTTATGGAAGAAATACCAGAAGAGAGACTCAAGATCAGAGCAAACCATTTTCTTCTTTGTGGTCAAGTCCTGGACATTAAATACCATGGACTGACTTAATGCCTGGGGTAATGGTTTAAAAAGTAACTGTGTTATTTGCTGACTTCTAGCAGAATGTGTCGGTTGTTTTCAGTGATATGACGGATTTCTAACTCTCAGACAACTATTGAAAAAAAGGCCCCATCGAACACCCAGTGTTGAAAAAGTGAACATTTCAGAAAAAAGCCAACATTTGCTTTAAATTTATAAAAATTTCCCGCCCGATCCTTAAAAATCATTTTTTAAAGGTCCCATATTTTGCTCCTTTTCTGCAGTTTAACGTGGATCCTTGATTTCAGGATAATTTCAGAGGTTTTCTGCATGTGTGAATGGGGTTATAGAAACTCAGAACCATCAGTGAGTGAATGTGAGGCTGAACGGGTAGACGTGACGTACAGTGTAAAAGAGCTTTGAGTCATCAGAGAGACTTGATGCTGTAGAAGCTTTGACATTTAACATTAAAAAAATACATTGAAAAAATTTCACACTGCATGCTCACCTCTATGATCTGCAGACACACACTGGTCTCATATATTTTCACAAAAGTACTTAAAATGTTTATCGGGCCACAAAACCTCCATGTTGTCTCGTTTCCAGCAGCAACTGTGAGCAGACTTTATTAACTCCTGTGGTAACAACAAAGCAGGGAGAGCAAGTATGCTCCCCTGTTGAGTTTACTGCTCTTTAAAATATCTGGGAAATGATTCTGGGTCTTTTTGGAGCCCCTGCAGTCACTCTGTATGTACTGAGGTATTTGGTGTGTAGTGATCTGTGTAAAGCTGTTTGTTATGGAATGAGATTTGTGTTAATATAATGAAACAACACTTTTCACAAAACAAGCAACACTTTAGGACAAAAATGAACCATTAAAAAAATCACAAATTGCAAACAAAGATTTAATGGGAATTTTCCTTTGCTGACTTTTTTGTGTTTGTATTCCACACTTGTTCTTTGTGCTTACCCTGGTTTTTGTTGCAGTTCTGACCTATTCTGATCACAGGCCAGCCTTACCTGCTGATTAGCCTCTGAGTTTTGGAGTGAAAGCTCAACAGACTCGAAGCAGTCATGGGATTGGAGTCACTGTTCATTTGAACTGGTTTCCCCAAGTTTTGACGTTCAGACGGATGGTGACTCCAGTCCATTGAGCTTTCACTTTTTGTGATTGCCTTCCAAACTTGTTATTTGTACTCCAGACTTGTTCTTTGTGATACAAACTTGTTTGCACTCCCTCAGTTTTTGTTTCGCTGACCCATTCTGATCATAGGATAATACTAGCCTTAGGTGAACGCTATCTTGGCATTACAGAGCAAAGCCTTGTATTACTTTTAACTTCACACATGCATCTGTTAGTTCTTATAAAATTTTCGGTAGGTAGGATTTTATTCAGTTGTCATACATTGTACAATATTTGTCACAAGATAGACATTTTAAACAAACCAGAATTCTTGCATTAGGTAGTGACTGAAAAGGCATAGGCAGAAGCAAAATGCTTATCTGAGCCTGGCCTACATATTTAACAAAAGTAAGCTATCAAAAACCAGAGATAACGAAATCAACAACATTTACAACCTCATTACATAATCAACACTTATAATTTTCAAAAATAACTTTAGAGAGCATTTTCTGAAGATGTAACATGAATTACAGGTTTTTAAGTTTATATTTGCATCATTCCATAGTTTAACCCCAACAACAGAAACACATCTCCTTTTTATACCTTTTCTAGCTTTCTGAACAGAAAACTTGCAAACACCTCTTAAATCATATTGAGTCTCCCGAATTGACAGGTTAAGAAATTGACAAGTTAATATCTCAAAGATAATCAAACAACAAAGATAATATAACAAACTTTACAAACTTAATTATTTTGCGAAATACTTTGTAGGGAAAACTTGGGGGAACGAGTTTCAGACGGACAGTGCCTCCAAACCTGTGACTGCTTACAGTCAATTGAGCTTTTGCTCCAATCAGCAGGTCCGGCCCCAGATTGGGTTGGAATAGCAAACAAACACCAGGTAACACAAAGAACAAGTTTGGAATACAAATGCAAAAAAGAAGTCAGTGCAAACGAAATTTCAGTAATCATTGCAAATGATAGGTGTATTTTAAAACTTCCATCCATCATCTATGCCGCTTATCCCTGTCCGGGTCATGGGGGTCTGGAGCCTATTCCAGCTGACATTGGGCGGGAGGCGGGGTGCACCTGGACCGGTTGCCAGCCAATCACAGGGCCACATATTGAGACAGACAACCTTTCACTCTCACACGATTTGGATTCACCAGTCAGCCTAATGAGCATGTTTTTGGTCTGTGGAATGAAGCCAGAGTGCCTGTGAGACTTCACAAATGCACAGGGAGAACATGCAAACTCTGTACAGAAAGGCCCTGACTGCCCTGACCTTGTTTTGAAAGATTTAAACAATATTTTGTTTGTAATTTGAGTATTTTGATTTTTATGGTTCACTATTGTTTGCTCAATTCATTAAGTGTTGTTTGCTTCATGAAAAGTGTTGTTTGATGTTTTTGACATAAAACTAATTCCATAGTTTGTGCCAAAATATCCTGAAACATCAACAACTGCTTTAAACACTGGAGCAGATGTGATTGTTATGTCAGAGCAGCTGGATACACAAATTGGTGGCAAGAAGATGGTGCAACTATACGGAGATGATCGTCTAATGCTGGTGTGCATGAATCAGTTTACTGTGTAGGTCCCAGGGGGCACGACCCTTCTTAGGAACAATCAGGTGATCTCTGAGGAAGAAGGTCGGGAGCTACTGCATAAGAGGATTAGATTGATGATTAACAAAGTCTTGGGGCTCATCCAGGACAGTTCCCATCAGTATGTAGTTGTTTAACATCTTTATGGTGGCCCACGTCTTGTAAAGCTGCTTTATGCCCCTGCTGCTGGCTGAGTGTTACGGTGTAAAGAGTGACCTTGCTAACAGGTGACTCTGAGCCAAAGAAGTCTGTGGAAGATTTAATGGTGACCGTCTCTTTGTTTGGGTTTTTATTAAAGATATATCTGTTGTATGTTGTTCTATAAACAGTGAGGACATTTATTGCTTCAAATATCTCTTGTGGTGCGTTTTGGCAGTCAATATAGTCACTTTATTACATTTACACCTGGCATCACAGCAGTTCATCAAAACCTCTAATAAATGTCACCTTCAATGTCCAGGAATGTATGCTCTAGTCAAGGCCTGATAACCATTAGGGCAGCAGGGGCTTGTGCCCATGGGCCTGAGGCTTAAAGAGGGCTCAGAGTAGTGAGTAAGGAAACATACAAAATGGTTAGATAGTTCATTTCTTAAAGGGATACGCCAACTTTTTTTGTCTTTTCTTGTCTTGCCTCACTCCTGAGTCCATGACAAGCATATAGACTCCATTTTTTAGTCTGTGCTGTAGTAACAAGGAAGAGACATGCAGAGCTCGCCCACCGCTAATTATCTTAGCTCAAACACTGGGAGTCAATGGATAGCATTAGCCTTCTTCTGCCTACAGTCAACAGATAAACTCTTCAGCGACTCAAAATGGTTCTGTGTGCCTGTTGTGACTCGTTTTTTTAACCACATTATGTTATGTTATCTTTTTTTAGACTAAGATCAGCACTTTATGTAATTTTCAAAAGAAATACATACAAAACCACAGCGGACATGTCTCTGTTACAAGCAGAAGAAGATTGGTAATGAGGAGGATTTCTTCAGGGTTTAGTTTTGTATGTATTTCTTTCAAAAATTACATAAAGTGGGCAATGGGCAAGCTCTGCCCATCTCTTCCTTGTTACTGCACACACAGTCTAAAGAATGAAGTCTATCTGCTTGCCATGGACTCGGGAGTGAGGCAAGACATGAAAAGATAAAAAAATGTTGGAGTGTCCCTTTAAGCTTGCCCAGCTGGTCCTACTGTTGCTTTACATGCAGCCTCCTGATGTGCTGTAACTAAAATGTCATTAGGTGTTTTTTTTGTAGGGCATGGTGGCAAACTTCTCAAGCCAGGTTGAACATGCATTTAGCATGTGTTCTTAACTTGATGACTCTTGATTACTGTGGCTCTGACTGGACTCAGTATTTCTGTTATTCATGGTGGATTCTGTGGTTGAACAGGCTGTAAGTTGGTGGATAGTAGACTTCTTTTAAAGTTGTTGCCTAAGGGCATTAAGATATTTCAGTTTGACCCTGCATGGCTGAGATATGTTTGCGTACCTTGAATTTTTCAAAAGTGGCGTCACTGAGTTCCCTGCAAACAATACAGTGACGTCCATCCACTGTGACTAAGACTATGTCCACATGCACGTAGGGTATTTTTAAAGACAGACGCTCTGAAGCTAAGGATTAGCTTGTCAATGTAAGACAAATTGACCTCTGCTGACAAAATGGTAAAATCCTTGGAGAAGCGTCCAGCTGGTCCAGACTTCAGTGTTGTGAACTGACCAAAAGCTACTGCAAGCCAACGTCCATCTACTGGTCAGGCTCCACCCACAAAATACATCATCACTATGATGTGGACTGCCTGCTGCTGTGGACCTGAGTAGCTTTAACTACTACTATTGCAATTATTTGGACTTTCCTTTAGCCCCATACATTTTCATTATTAATTTGAGATGGATCAGTCCTCTATCAGTGGTTGTTATTGATTATACCATCATAATAACTACCTACTCCGAGGGCTAACCTCTAATAAATTTATATTCAACAGAGACATATGGACAATTAAATTAAAAAAACTATATTGAAGAAGAATGCTATGGCATCGACTTACTCTTTTGTAAAGTGTCTTAAAACAAAATCTGTTATAATTTGGCATGATGCAAATAAAGATTGATAGACTTTGCACCAACATGAAAATGGTCCATCACAGACTTCTTTACTCCGAAAAAAAAAGTGAGTCAGTATCATTGTTTTACCTGGAGAGTCTTTTTTATGCAAAGATTTACTTTAAACTTAAAGGTTTAAGCTTATCATCCTCTCTGTACTGTAAAGGTGTGTCTCTGTTTGTGACCAGGGTGTGTCCCTGTCTCCGGCCTGATGACGGCTGGGAAATCACCCAAATCTTTTTTATTTTGCCTATTCATGTCTAATTGCATGCATCATAGTCTCCTTTCTTTCTCTGCATCTGCCAAAGTAACTAAGAAGCTGCCCCCGTGGATCCTGCAGACTGGTCTCCAGTTTTTACTGTTTCAACAAATTTAGGGTTGTTCTGGGATATCTTTGATAGGGAAAATCTATTCAACATAAAGATAAAGTTTTTTTTTCCTCTAAGTGTTTTCATTAGTGGTTGAACTGGCAGTAATATGTTGGGCACCAACTGAAATCTTGCCCAGAGCACCAATTTTGTTAGGACCAGCCCTGGAACTTACAATACTATACAAGTAAAAAAATGCAGTTTCTAACCAGAGTTATTTTTATAAATCATGGTCCTTGCATCATCAAAAATGTAATATCTGACCCAGGCATAGGTGGTTTTAGACACCACTTTAGCTCTTAGTTTGATATTGTACCAAGCAAAACACTTAATTCTGCCTGACATTTCCACATCTGGATTCAGTTTAAATCAATTCCTTTCCTAATAAATGGCAGATAAATCCAGGATTTAGGAATACAGAAGCTTTTTTTGGTGAGAAATCCTGGTTTTCAGGGATCTTGACTGAACAGAAATGTGAGACAAAAAAGTTCTGTGAAAGGTTCTGATGTATAGTTAGAGGGTGGAGTGTGACAAATCCTGCAATCAAAGTTTTATTGCATAATAGCAAAAAAAAGGTGTAAAATGTGTCTCAACAATGCATTGAGCTAACTCTGATGCTGAGTTGAGAACAAATTGATTTTCTGAAAATAACTGAATGATGAAAACTTGCTAATTATTAAAAAACATAAAATACCATATCTGTAATGGTGTAAGACCCGCACAAGGACAAACTGAGAAGAAAGTTTCGGTGTTGGTAATATTTTGGTGGATGCAGATTTAATTTGACTCTAGAATAAGTCAAATCCCTGAAAACTGAAAAAAAAACTGAAAGACAAAACTTAAATTAAGTTGTACAATAAATCAAATGTGTGGGTGTCACTGCATCATATCTAACTATGAACTGGTCACTCTGAACTCTGAACCTGGAATTGACACTCGTAGTGTTAATCATCCCTCGCCCATATACTGACAAATGTTTCAAGGCTCCTGCAAGAAGTCTGCAGCAGCGTTAATTTTGACAGCACTTTTAAATTTAGTTTTAGTTATAGTCTTTTGCCTAAAATATCTTTTAGTTTTCATCATAATTTAGTCATCTAAACTGTTTTAATTTTAGTCTAGTTTTAGTCGATGAAATCTACTGTAAATTTAGTCGACTAAAATATGAAGTGTAAAGGGTAAGGCATTTTTTATGTTTCCTTTAATTTCTGAAGTCATGTTTTACTCTTGGATAAAATCAAACATCTAATAACCCTTTACTGAATGCTAGTAAAGTTTGAATGTATAAATGAACAGAAACAAATTGAACTTTTGTGTGAAATGCAGTCACCTTTATTTAGGCTACTTGGCAGAGCATCTCAGTTACAATACCAGAACTGACAACAAACAGTGAACCTGCTCTACATGAATATATCAATTCATAAAGAGAGGAGCTCTGATTGGATCGCTCCACAACTTATCCCACCACCACCAAGCTAAGGCAGCTGTGATTGGATGTCCCTCTGAACTCATCCAACCTTTCCACACAACCAAAGCAGCTGTGATTGGATATATTCCTAACTTGTCCCTACTTTCTACATGACCAAATTAGGTCTGATTGGATTAAGTCTCTGTCAAACATTTTAGTCTAGTTTTTATTTGTTGATGAAAATGTCAGTTAATTTAGTTCGAGTTTTTGTCCATGTGCACTTGTTTTTATTAGTTACTGTCAAGTTTGTGTCAGGGAAAAAAGGTTGTTGATGAAAACTATGATGAAAATAATTAGTCAACAAATTTACACTGATCTGCAGTCTGCAGACCTCTGGATGTGATGACTTGTCAGTTAAATTACGGCACTGAGTACCAGATTGAAAGTATTTTAAATAATTGTGGTGCAAATGTTTAAATCAAATTTGTTACAAACAAACACAGAATAATATCCAGTAAAAATAAAATAGGAGTATTTACACCTTGCAGTGTTAATTTGGAGGTTACACTTTGTTAAAAAATGCCTTGAGAGAGTTCATTTCTAATACGACATAAGTCACATTGTAAAGTGTTACAAGAGTCAATAATTACACTTCATTATTGTTGTTGTGCCAGCTATCATAAAAGAGTTGCATCACATCTTTGTGTTGTTGACCCATATGAACACTAGAAGTGTTAATATTAAATCTGTGCACATTTTGCCTTGATGTTATTATGAGTGATATTATGTAACGTCTCCCATGTGTTGAAATATTTCTTAAAGAGTGATTTGATAAAAAGGTGTTTTTTTATGCCGTCAAGTCAAGAGCTGAGCCACCGTAAAGTAAAAAAAAAAATACCCCTGGTCCCAGTGACAAAATTACTGAAAGCAACTGTACCAGACAAATGGCTGAATGACTGCTGCCAACTAGCTGCTGGAGGCTGAACTACAATACAAAATAAATGTGCTGAATTCTCCATTTATTTTAAACAAAAACTCTACTGAAATATTTCGCTGCATTATGCTCTATCAGTATTTGAAATACACCATATTGCAGCAGTATATTGCAATATATTGGTGCAATTTTACTTTTTTACACCCAAACTGCAGCATAAAGTTAGTTTCTGAGTGTTAAAAAGGAATGGGTGTCTTAACAGATATTTAAAAGCACTCATTTGGTCTTTTGACAGAATATATTTGTTTTTTCTTTTTTTAAGTGCCTTATTGGATGCTGTATCTAAATGTGAGCACACAAAGATTGTGCATGTGGTGTGTTTGCACTTTTTAATGTTTCAGTATGTTTTGGGTAAACTCATTAACTACTTAAAATTAGTCTTGCTTTTTATACTTTGCAAGTCTTTCCTCACCACTTAACTTACAAACATTCATATAAATTTAAAAAACTGCAAAAAAAACTTCTTCTGCATCTTTGCATCCCAAGAGAGGTAAACAATTTTTTTTTTTTTTTTAAATCTGAATGTTGCAAAGTTTGACCCAATTGTAGACAAGAAAAACATCTGCATCTAGTTTTTGCACATTTTTGAACCAACTTAAGTATCATCCTGGCTTAAAACATTCCCAACTTATTGCAAGAATCAGATGCAGATCCAGATGTGTGCAGCCTTACCTGTGTGTCCAGTGTCCTCCTCGCTCTGTCCCTGCTTCACCTCCGTCTCTCCTCTCCCTCTTCTGGCCTTCAGGAGCGGTCGCAGCATTCAAATGAGCTCTGCAGAGCTGAGGGCTTGTTATCATCTGTTTATCCCGTCACCATGACCACGTCCTATCCCACATCAGAGGAGGGCAGGACAAAATATAGGAAGGAGAGGAGAGGAGGCAAGAGGATAGGAGAGGAAACAAGAGGAGAGGAAAGGAAACAGTGTGCCAGAGGGGTGAAGTGGGTCAGTGTGGACTTCCATTTATTCTATCTGAACATTATGCTGCAAACAGAGCTGCTTCTTGATAGGACTAGATCAGAGGTGTCCCAGCTGTGGTGGGGGGTGGTATTGCATCCATCTGTACCAAATGTAAATCAATCCACATGCTGAGAGTCTGAGAGCAGAGCCTTTGTGAGAATAATGATTAAACTTGAACTTCAGCCACAATGAACAATCCATTCTCCTAAACCCTTGTGCCAAAACGATCCATTTCTCAGGGTGCACATGGGCCAGGGCTTAGCCCCCGCCCTGTCACCCTCTGGCCTGCATACACAGTCCTGCTGCCTCAACCAGACGTGAGCATGATTAAGCCATACCCCAAGACTCATGATCGGAGCACAGCAACAAAGTCAAGGTTAAAACTGAGCACTTTTACTGCAGATTTAAGTCATTTTAATGGAATGAGGTCTTCCCAAATTCTGCTGTTATTTAAAATTATTACTGGGAGGAGCTCAAATGTGCAGAAAACTACAAATTTGAATGCTTAAAACAGATCATTTATTATTACTTTTCTCTCAGAAACTAACAGGAGGGGAAATACTAGCTGCACAGACCACTGCAGACATGCTTTGTTTTGGTGACCTACTTACAAGCATGTCCGCAGTGGTTTGCGCGTGCGCCCTGTGGTTTAGATTTGTATGTATTTCTTTCTAAAGTAAATTAAAGTGCTAATGTTAGTCTAAAATAGATAATGTAACATAATGCGGTAAATTAAAGGCGTCACAACAAGCATACAGGACTGTTTAGAGTTTGTTGAGGAGTTTATCTGATGACTGTAGGCAGAGGAAGGCTAACACTACCCATTGACTCCCAGTGTTTGAGCTAAGCTAATTAGTGATGGGTGAGCTTTGCCCATCTCTTCCTTGTACACACGCAGTCTAAAGAATGACGTCCATCTGCTTGTCATGGATTCAAGAGTGAGACGACCCAAAAACAAAAAATGTGACACTTCATCATGGACCTCCATTCTCAGCCCTGGAGGTTGCTGCCTGGCTCGACCTGCCTAGGCAGATTCTTCTTCTTCTTTTTGTTCTCTGGTGGGTGGAAACTTTGATGGCTGTATTTTCCACCCACTGGGCTAAGCTGCGGGCCAGAGCAACTATTTCTAAACTACAAAAACTAAATAAAATACATATAATTAATCCAATTTCTTTTAAATATGTGAACAAGGCTGTGTGCTATACCTCACCAATCCAACAATAGATAGCAGATTTTAGTCTTGGTACTGAAGCTCAGCTCATGGCTCGTGCTACTAAATTAGCATCCATTTGACTTGAGAAAATCTTTTGAGTAGTATATGTTTTTTCATATTTTATTCTTATGATTTTAACAAATGAACATTTACATGTTATATGTGCTTCATTTGTAACAACTTGAAATATGCACATTCACAAATTTTTTTTCACTTTGCTGTTCTATGAATGTAACAGAATAAATGCGAATGCTAATAATGCTAAGGCTGTTGCCATGGATATATACTTGGTTGTCCGTTGGAGCTTTGCATTTTGGGTAACAGTATACTAGGTAGACCGGTCTGATAAATACTGCTAATTTTCCCAACATTTTTTTTTTTATCTTTGGCACACTGTGGATCTCACAAATGTTCAAATAATGCACACTACATTTTGCCAAAATCAGTATGTATTGTTAGAGTAGTATGGGGTTTTGAAAATGGCCTGAGTCAGTTTTCTGTTCTAAGATGTATTTGATAAATTCTAACTTGACACACCAGATTGACCATTCAATACATTTCACTCGTCCATCTGGGAAAAGGCCCCTACAAAGTGTTTGGGGAGGGCAGAACCTTTCAGAACTGTATCCGTCAAATGATTGGACGATCGTTCAGTAAATCAACAATTATTGCGGGCCAAGATAATGTCGTAGGCGGCCGCTACTGCTGTAGCGTAAACTACAAAATGTGAGCCAGTTCATAGAACAAACTCTCTTTAAAACTTGTCAGTAGTGAAGCAAAAATATCCTCTCAGTAGAGAAGTTTGTAATGTTGATATTTGTTTTCATCATTTAATAAAGAATTGTGGTCCAGATCTGATAAAACTGCAACTAAAGCTGTTAGCATCTATGCTAATCACTGTACAGTCAGTCACTTCCTCCTGTCGTCTCGCTCTTAGCTCCACCTCTTCCTGCTCTAAAGGACTTTGATAGGGCCGTCATGCTTTAGGCGGCTCACAATCGTTGTTTATTGGAGCTTGACAAGATGGATCTGCCTGATTACAGACATTAAATCAGGTGAATCCAGCTGCTGCTCAAGAGTAGATAAATTCAGCATTAACGCAGGATAACATGATTTAAATCTGGTCGGCTTTGATTTAATTGTTCGATCTAAACGTTTGAATATTAAAGTGTGATCTTTTTCTTGAAACACTGATCCAAAGTGATGATAAACATCCCTTATGTAAATATGACATGCGTCTGACCTCAGACAGCCTCATCACCTGCAGGAACATTCAAAAGCAGACCTGATCATCGAGTCCGACCAGATCTCCGACTGATCTCCAGTTTAAATAAACTCCATCACATCTCTTTATAATCCAGGATGATCTCCATGGCGACAGAGACACAAACAGTGACGACCTGTGTGTTAGCGTGACTAGCTTGATTTTTAAAGTTGACCCACCAGTCACCTGTTCTACCTTTTCAACACGGTTCCCTGTGCTCTAAATAAAACATCTCAGCAGTGCCAGAGGATGTTCTCGACCTCTCATAAGGTAAACCAACAGATTCAGAGGGTAGATCTCTTTGTGAGACCTGGACAACTTTCTAGGGATGCACAATATTGGGTTTTTCCTGATAATCAATATGCTAATATTTTTAACTCATTTATTGGTGATAAATAAACTGATATTTCCAGCCAAAGCACACTGCCTCTACTTGATTAAAACTGATGTCTTCATTAGACTGTAATACTTAACTTGTGTTATAAACAGAAGTCAAACAAGAAAAACAATTCACCCCCTAAAAGTGATACTGTTGGTATTTTAATGTAGACATTCAGTGATACTGCAGCAAAGCACTACAGTACATTCATACATTCTAACAATATTTCTGCTTATTTATGAGATATATACTACGTGGCAAATTTTTACATAGGTTGTTTGTAAATATGATATATTGGCATATTTTACGCTGTCATCTGTTGATATTCTGAACATGTCGTGCATCCCTGCTTGCTACTTGCGATGTCAACTTTTTTACTCTTAACAATCATTTCAGAGCCTTTCTATTCTGATTTTATATGTAAATATAATTGATATTTCATGTGCTTTTATCATAATAAAAATACAAAGAATAATTAAAAAACTAATTTATAAATAGAAACACAAACAAAACAGGCAGAAAACATAACAGACATTGATTGACATTGAATACAGTACATTTGATATAATAATGTAGAAGCATCACTCGTGCAAGACCAGTACCCTTACACTGATGTGCTTATACAGTCTGTCAGTTTCTCGACAAGATCAGGTTCTTGCTTCCAAAATGTGATGACCAAAATAATCCCATTGCTCTTTAGATAGATCATTTTTCTTGTTTAGTTTTCCAAGCATCTTATTATTCTGATTTTTTGTGTAATTATTTGGAATATACCGTATATAGGCGGCTGATTTACCAACTAAGGACAAGAAGCGGCTAGATCTGTTTTGAGTGTAGTGTTGAAACGTCTGAATTTAAATTTGTGCTAAATTTGCATTTAAATTAGCCCCATGCTAACATCTCTACAACTTTGAAAGCCTACGTCATGCTTTTAGATTTCATGTGTTTTACGTGTCTCCTCCTTTCGCTCTCCCCTGTCTCATGGTTGATGAAGTTGTTGGTCTTACATCTGGCACTCATGCTGTTAAAAGAGTGAATAGATTTGTGCTCCTGTTTGGGTCCAGGAGTGAGAGGGTCTAAAATGAGGGGTGGTAAGGTGCAAAGCTAGCGGGACGCAGAAAATGTCTGTATGTGAGCAGCAAGGCAAAAAAAACAACACTGAATGCCTGTGACTTTCAGTACCTCAGGCGGCACTGCTTTAAAAACCAACATTATTATTTAAAGGATATTACCACGTGGGCTCAGGAACTATCTGCTTTTGAATACATTTGGGGCCCTATAAAATCCACAATCACAGAATCGTGGACGTAATCATGGAATTGGACATTAAAACAGGAATGTAGGGATGCATGATATCAGATTTTTGCCGATATTTTTTAATTCATTATCACCGACACAGATATTTTAGGTCAAGAGCCCAAGCTCTGTACTTAACAAAAATGGACTTGTTTCTTTCAGCGTTACAGCATATTTTTGTGAGGAACAGATGTGAAACAAGAAAAACAGCTTTTAACTCTTGCAAAAATGAAACCCTTGATTTTTAAATGTACCCAAGCAATGATGTGAAGGTGCATCAATAATGTACATTTGTGTAATTTGCTGATATTCCAGCCGATATTTGGCCGATATGTGTGGCTGATATAACGGCTGTAAATATCTGCAAAATTTCAATATGGGCCGATACCAATACCTAACTTTTGAGGCTGATACCGATAGCAAACCAATAATATTGTTCATCCTAAGTGGAATTCAATATAAATGCAGAATATCACGGAAATGGCTGACATTTTACGGAAAAGTTTTTTCTCAGAATAAAAAGGAACGTATCTCTTGGGAAAATGCTCCGAGGGGGTCAGTAAGGCTGGGGACGATGCACGCTTCACCCCCCCTCCCCATTAACAATGCAAATGTGTCGAAGCGGCCGCCTGAGACACCGGCTAAGTTTGCAACTATCCCAACTATTATTATGAAATGAAATGTTCTGCAAATGTTGTCAACATACTGTTGACTGAACCCGTAAAGAAACGAGTGAGGACCACCTGAACAATGTGGGATTATATTTCATTTCTTTATACTGTGTCTCGGGGTTAAATTTGCGTGAAATACTAAAATCTGCATTCTCAAAAAATTAAAACAGAGACAAACGGAATATGGGAAAAAATAACAGTTTTTATAGGGCCCTACATATTGTCTTTCTGGTGTTTTCCGTGTGTCTTGTCTGATAATAAACGTATAAATCAACTGATTTATCCAGAATAATTACCTAGTTTAAGAACTCACCCTTCCTCTCTCTCAGAGGACTCGGCAGGATGTGACCTCAGGTCAGAGCTTCTGTAAACAGGAAGCAGCTGTCAGTGTGGGAGCACTTCAGGATGACTTCATGTTGTTGGGGGTGTGTACGTCTCCATGGAGACGGTCACGTGATGGTCTGAAGAACCGTTGGGCTGCTGGTCGGTTATAAAACACCAGAACATGAGTCTGCTCTCTAACCAGTGTGTTTAGTGCTGTTACCAGGAAATAGACACGGCCGCTCACTTTGGGACAGACGCTGAGAAAAGCTCTCACCCTCCTTATAGAAACACCCTCCCAGTGTGGGTGTGTGTGTGTTTGTGTGTGTGTGAGAAGGACGTTCCCTCTGGATTGATGTTGTTATGATGTTGTCGTGACTTGTTGCTAAGGTAACTTCTGCTCACATCCCAGATAAATAATGGCATGCAACCACTCATTTACACGCAGACACACAATACATACTTAAAGAGCCTGACCCGCAGCTGATAATAAATGTGATGTAATATTTAGAAAATGACTCCACGTAATGCAGCACAGATCTCCCCCAGCTGACCCTGTGTGACCCTGTTTTTCCCATGAATGGTTAGCATCGATCTACATCTACATGTCCCACAAAGACCTGCTGCCTGCTGTTCTGTACATCCAGACAGTAAAGTTCAGAGATGGGCCAAGGAGACGGGCTGTTTGTGGGAGTGTACAGTCGTTTTTTCTTACTGCTGTAGGTGGATGTTTTTTAACAGGATTTGGAGTCTCGGTGACCATGACCTCGAATGTCCAGTTCATCCTTGAGTAAGAGTGGACATTTGTGCAGTTTGATTTACAAATGAATAAATAATAATTTATTTTTCCTCCTAATAGGTTGTAGTTTCTTTGTTAATCTAATAGTTGGAGGAGAATTACAGAAAAACAGAGGGAGTAGCATCAATCTCACCACCTCCCCTTTTGCCTGCAGGGTGGTCAAGAGCTGATGCATTTTTGTAGGAAACATGGAAGTCAGCATTGCACTTGTTCCCTTGATTAAAAGCCCATTTTTTATTTTTAATTACTTTTGTGTCAAAGCTGATAATAAGGTTTGTGGCAAACAAAAGTTCATCAAACTTAAGAGACAAGACAGTTACCTGTTAGATCCCAAAAGAATCAGGGAGGAAGTGTGAATAATTTGATGTAAAATTTGAGCCAAAATTGCTTCCAAAAGTGGCACAAAATGGACCAAAAAAAGTCTGGAGGAATAACTGTGAATATAATTTTTTTTCCAGAATTTTCTTTAACTTGATTCTCCTTGAAAGGTTTGAGGTTCTACCCGGTGGCCAACCAGGCACAGCAGATGGACTGTGAACACATCTCACTGGTCAATCTGGAAAGAGTCCATAGAGAGTGTTTGAGGAGGACTGAACCTTTCAGAAGTGTATCCAGCAGGTGATTGGACAATCGTTCTCTCAATCAACATTTATTACAGGCCATTCAGATAATGTCTTAGGCGGCTGCTACAAAATGTGAGCCACTTCCAAAAACAAACTCTCGCAAACATGTCAGAAGCAGTGATAATTTTTGACAGCACTTTTTAATTTAGTTTTAGTTATTTTGCCTAAGATATCTTTTAGCTTTAGTCATAATTTAGTCATCTAAATTGTTATAATTTTAGTCTAGTTTTAGCTGATGAAATTTCACAACATTTCAGTCGATGAAATCTACTGTAAATTTAGTCGACTAAAATATAAAGTGTAAAGGGTAAGGCATTTTTTATGTTTCCTTGAATTTCTGAAGTCATGTTTTACACTTGGATAAAATCAAACATCTAATAACCCTTTATTGAATGCTAGTAAAGTCTGAATGTATAAATGAACAGAAACAAATTGAACTTTTGTGTGAAATGCAGTCACCTTTATTTAGGCTACCTGGCAGAGCATCTCAGTTACAATACCAGAACTGACAACAAACAGTGAACCTGCTCTACATGACTATATCAATTCATAAAGAGAGGAGCTCTGATTGGATCGCTCCACAACTTATCCCACCACCACCAAGCTAAGGCAGCTGTGATTGGATATATTCCTAACTTGTCTCTACTTTCTACATGACCAAATTAGGTCTGATTGGATTAAGTCTCTGTCAAACATTTTCGTCTAGTTTTTACTTGTTGATGAAAATGTCAGTTAATTTAGTTTTTGTCCATGTGCACTTGTTTTTATAAGTTACTGTCGAGTTTTGGTCAGGGGAAAATAGGTTGTTGACGAAAACTATGACGAAAATAATCAGTCAACGAAATTAGCACTGGTCAAAAGTGGAGCAAAAATATCTTTATTGTTGAGAATTTGTATTTTTTCATTGAATAAAGAAATGTGGTCAAGATCTGATAAAGCTGTTAGGATCTATGCTTATCTCTGTAGGTGCAGTCACTTCCTGCTGTCGTCTCGCTCGTAGCTCCTCTTCCTGCTCTAAAGGATGCCGATTGGGCCGTGCCGCTTTGTGCCGAGCATAATGGTTGTAGTTTGGAGCTTGGCAAGATTGATCTGTCTGATTACTGATATTGAATCCGTCTGGAAGTTTAGCTGCAACTACCAATCCTTTAATTATCAACTAATTACTGGTCATTTTTTGTCACGTTAATTGGTTGATTATTTTTTTGATTGCTAAATCAATTGAAAAAATACGAACAAGTTTATTTAAATTCCTTCATTTAATGACAGAACAACAACAATCATGTGACCTCAGTTGTCGCTTAAGCAACTTGTGTTCCAGTAAAATCATATAAAATTATATCTAGTTATTAGAAAACTGAAAATGGAATTGCCTGAATAAAACATTGGTGAAAAGAAATTTTACAGTTGTGAATTTGAAAAACTTATTTGTCAAAAGAAGCGCATTTAAATGTCTGACAGTAAACCTAATGTAGGCATCACATCATAATGGCATTAGCATTAGCATGTTTGTGTAACTTTGGAACAGGAGCTGGGTTACTATGGAGATGGGAGTAAACAGCAGAGACGCTGTTGACTGGGTAACAGTGAAAACATCTCAGGGTGATGGAGGACCTGGTGGTGTGACACAACATCCACAAACAGTTCAGTGTTGTAAAAAGTTCTAAATTAGAGGAGACAGCTCTTCTATAAAGATTTGTGCACCAACAGGATCTCAGCTTTGGCATCCAACACAAAAGTGACAGAAACAAATAAATAATCACACGGATACAAAACATACAAAAACAAACAAGGGTCGTTGTGCGAGGCTGAGGAGCGCCTGTGATTGTAGAAAGTTTAAGAGTTAAGAAAAGTCTCAGTCCAGACTCCGCTTGGGTTAAAGCTCCATCCAGGACGTCAGCGAGGCCCGAGACGCCGGCCTGGACCCGGGCAGCCTCCTGGCCAGATTCAGGCCCTCCACCTGAGGTCCAGAGACGTCTCCGCTCGCTCGGCTAACAAACACCGTGGGAGGATGGGTGGAGGACATCTCAAACCTCAGCTCTGTGTTCTTATTTGTACGGGAGGAGGTCTTCCTCTTAGTCCTGGGTTGGGGGGAGGGCAGGGGGAATGCTGGAACAGCTCTGTGTGAAGACGTCGAGGCTTCACTGGCTCCAGCAGCTGCGGACGACGAGGAGCCCAGTTTGGCCAGGGCCACGGGGATCTCCTCCAGAGACTCTGCAGAGTCTGAGTGGTACTCAGCAGGGGGGGCCGCGGCCTGGATGGGGCCCGAGGTTGGAGCCAGGGGGGGCAGGGTGGCCCTCAGAGGGAATGCTGGGAAAGGAAGGCGCTGACCCAGGGACACGGAGGACACACTGCTGGGCTCTGCTGGAAAACAGTCAGGGGACATATTTCTGTTTTGGTTACAAAGATCCAGAGTTCATATGACAGCACTTTGTAATTTAGTTTTAGTTTTAGTCTTTTGCCTAAAACATCTTTTCATTTTAATTCTTAGTTTAGTCATCTAAATTGTTTTAATTTTAGTTTAGTTTTAGTTGATGAAATTTCACAACATTTTAGTCGATGAAATCTACTGTAAATTTAGTCGACTAAAATGTGAAGTGTAAAGGGTAGGGCATATTTTCTGTTTCCTTGAATTTCTGAAGTCATGTTTTACACTTGGATAAAATGAAACATCTAATAACCTTTTATTGAATGCTAGTAAAGTCTGAATGTATAAATGAACAGAAACAAAATTGACTTCTGTGTGAAATGCAGTCACCTTTATTTAGGCTACCTGGCAGAGCATCTCAGTTACAATACCAGAACTGACAACAAACAGTGAACCTGCTCTACATGAATATATCAATTCATAAAGAGAGGAGCTCTGATTGGATCACTCCACAACTTATCCCACCACCACCAAGCTAAGGCAGCTGTGATTGGATGTCCCTCTTAACTCATCCAACCTTTCCACACAACCAAAGTAGCTGTGATTGGATATATTCCTAACTTGTCCCTGCTTTCTACATGACCAAATTAGGTCTGATTGGATTAAGTCTCTGTCAAACATTTTAGTCTAGTTTTTATTTGTTGATGAAAATGTCAGATAATTTAGTTTGAGTTTTTGTCCATGTGCACTTGTTTTTATTAGTTACTGTCGAGTTTTGGTCAGGGGAAAAAAGGTTGTTGACGAAAACTATGATGAAAATAATTAGTCAACAAAATTAACACTGGTAGGGGCTATATTTTTCAGTAAATACAAACAGGCTGCATGGTGGTGCTGCAAGTGGTGTTGGTGCCTTCCAGCCAGAAGGTTGCTGGTTTGATTCCCTGGTTGGGCCTTTCCATTTAGAGTTTGCATGTTCTAGGCTGGAGCCCATCCCAGCTGACATTGGGTGTGTTTTGAGTTACTTTGAGGTGACAGTAGATTTACACTGTTATACAAGCTGTACATTCACTACTGTACATTGTATCAAAGCGTCATTTCCTCACTGTTGTCCCTTGAAAAGACATAATCAAATATTTGCAGAAATGTGAGGGGTGTACTCACTTTTGTGAGATACTGGAAATGAACCACCATGCTATCTGATGTCAAACAAAAAAAATAGTTTATTCCAGTTTTTTAACTTTGTGCTGTGCTGTCAAAAATCCTTTAGAGCATAAAATTTCCTATCCCTGCATGACTTTTTCATGTTTGATACTTTGACACAAACTCTTATTTGTTCAAAAGTACGGCTTCGTCTGGATGTTTGGTTTGGGTGGAGGCCTAAATGAAGGTCTTTGAACAGCTATGACGGAGAAGAAGACATCATGATGGTGGTTTCATTCATGTGACCGTGATGGCTTTTTAGTTATTTTTGCCCTTAGACTTGTGTCCTGTGTTTGTTTTACTAGTAGCTGGGTAACTAATGGACCATATTCCCACTGCAGTTATATTCCTGTGACGTCACGCTCAGATGATCTGAGACAACTTCTTCAGTTCAGGGCCTGTATTCACAAAAGTTCCTCAGCATAAAGAGATGCTCCTCCTGATGACATTTGAGGAGTTTCATAAAATCTTGAATTTATGAGGGTTTCTCCTGAAATTTAGGAGTAGATCCTTACTAAGAGTAAAAGTTACGCAGAACATTTGAACCTTGGAAAGGCTGCTGAAGTGAGAAACTGCATCTAGTAGCTAAAGCAGTGGTCACCAACCTTTTTAAGCCCGAGAGCTGCCCAGAGATGAGGAGTATTATGGAGGGCTACTTGTTTCATTGAATATTTCTGAGTAATATAAATTTGTTTAAGTTTATTACCTCCACCAAGGAGGTTATGTTTTTGTTGGCGTTTGTCTGTTTGTTAGCAAGATTCCACAAGAACTACTTGATGAATTTTGCTGAAATTTTCAGGAGATGTTGGTAGTGGTCCAACCAAAAAAATTATTAGATTTTGGTGGTGATACAGAAATTTATCTGAATGCAAAAATTTCTCAAATTTCCAAAAATCCCATAAGTTAACATAAGGTGGAATTTAAAAAAAAATCATATCTCTGCTGTTTCTTAAAGGATTTGCTTCCAATTTCACATGATAATATGGGGTCCATGTCTCTATCATCAAGGTAAATTTCATCTGGATCCGATCAAGATTGACGTCACAAAAAAACATTGAACTTTATAATGGGAAATCCCATTGACGACATTCAATTTATATAAAATCAAAATATTAAGTGATATTTTAAGAACTTGTTGTGTTCATACAGGATAACAACTTCCATGTATGTGCTGAGTTTGGTCTGGATCCTGGCTCTATTCTGGATCTAATGATTCCTCACAGTAATTATCGCTGATTAATAAACAATATGAGAACATTATAATTGCATCCATCTTTTATTACACCAAGATCATTTGAGAGATTTGTTCTGATCCCTGTTTCAGTACCAACGTCTGCCCTGAGCTTGCCTGAAAGAGGTGGTCTTGGTTCGCTTCCGGTTGACCCCTCGGAGCAGTTTGTTTGCAGAGAGGACTCAATCGACCCAGCAACACAAACAGGGTGATGAGTTAACTCATCACACTGCTGTAGTCGTATAAGCACCAGTAGTAGTAATAATAATGGCATTATTGGTGCAGGCCACCCTGGACAACTGTAACCATCCCTTCAGCAAGGTCCTGGAGAGACCGAGAAGCAGCAGCAGTGGGAAACTCATCTCACTGCAGGACTGAGAGGTTCAGGAGATCTGTTGTTCCCACAGCCATCAGCCTGAACAACAGCCTGAACTAAAGCAGTGGCTCAGGATCTCACTGTTTATTGCCACGGTTATTTGCTCCAACTAAACATACTATTGCTACAGGATACCCAAATTTCCCCAAGGGGATTAAAAAGTATTTTATCTATCTGCCTATTACAGCTACAAGGCAACCAAGCTGTACTACGTAATAATAATGTTGTGGATACGCTTGATATCAGTGATACCAACTGTAGTTCTACTAGTACTTAAATTTAGAGTACATGTACTAAATTTTGGTCAACTCATGCGCAGGTAGACTTTACTAGTGAAGCAAAAAGTGTCACTAGTACAACTAGTAGATCAAAAAATGTTCGCTAGTACTACTAGTAAGCCTTATATGCTAATAATGGGGGTGGGGAAAAGCAAGTTCAGGCTTCCCATTGGCTTGCGAAAATATTACAACCAACCGAGTGCTGGATTTGGTTATAATCCCTCCTATTTCATTTGCAGTAGGTCTGCTTGTAAAACTGGTGATCTTTTGGCTTTACTGGTACTACTAGCATACTAAAAAAACAGTCTACTAGTACTTGGGTATTTCATGCAAACTCATGATATGATACTTATCCTGATAAGCATTACTTAAAGACATTTATTATGCCTTCATCAGAATTCCTAACAATTTTAATTTTTTTTTTTTCATTGCAAAAAGAAAAAGATCATTCTATTTCTCAAGACACTTAAATTTAGGTCCTCAAAGATTTTAGACCCAAGTTAACCCAAAATTCACCTCCCTCACAGTGAGAGCACATAGATGTGTTATTAAGACTGAAGCTGTTTTTGAACCAGGCAGTAAAGATGTGTATTACAGCTGTAAAAAATGTCTTTGCCCTGTCATGCAGTCATGAAGGTGTCAGGTTTCTACAGCCAGCCTCAAGTGGACGCTCGAGGTATTACAGCCTTTGGCACTTACGCATGGGCCTCCATTTACAGCCCTGGAGGTTGCCACCCTTCCCATAATGCAAAACATGACTCGTAGTCAAGGCACAGCTGGCTGTGACGTAATGACGTAAGGCCGTCTCTGACCTCATGTGTGCCTGAACTCGCCCCACTTTAGAAAACAGCTGTTCGAGCATGAAATGATTGGAAGTAAATATGCAAATATAAAACATTTTTTCAACTGAATTAGAACAAATCACCGAGCTGTAGGTGTGAAAAACACCTCAAACATCCTGCTAAAGAGATATTAACATTTAACTTGATATTTAAGATGATACATTTTTGCTGCCAGTTTCTGCTGGATATAAATACATTTGTGTAGCTTTAAATTAGGATTTATTTGTTATATGGAAAGTACGGTATTATAACATTGTAGAATTAAGTATCAATTTGAGTTCAAAGGTCAGTGTAAGAATAAAACTAGAAAGCACTCGGAGAGTTCAAACCTCCGCCAAGGTAGATCACATATGTCTGTTACATCTATAAGCAATGATTCATGATAAAGTTACCATCATAATATGACTCATGACCCTGAAAACCCACACCTAGCACTCAGAATCCTGTTGATATCATTATTAGTTAGACAGTTATTGAGCAAAAACGATGGCTTGCTAATGGCGGTTATCTGGATCACCACCAAAATCTAATCATTTCTCAGTTGGGCCATTACCAACATTTCCTGAAAATGTCAGCAAAATCTGTCCAGTAGTTTTTGCGTAATTTTGCAAACAAACAAACAAACAAACATACTCCAACAAAAACATAACCTCCTTGGCGGAGGTGATCAGTAAAGGTCAACACTTCTATCAGAGGAGGGCAGTTTGTGTACCGGGGGGCAGGGCTGTGCTCTGGCTGCGCTCTCTGGTCACCTCTGCTGGAACTTTACGAACTTTCCTTTTCTTCTTCTGTGAGAACAAAACAGCAGAATAAGCAGATTAAACACAAACTTCATCCCTTTACACAGACAATCAGTTTAATGTCATAGACCAAAGAAATAAAAGTGTGTTTCAGCATCAGTATCCAACAGAAAAGAGATGTTTTTACCATCTGATTAAACACATGCAGAGCTCATCCTCTGAACACATGCATGAAACAATATCTGTTGTTTTTGGGATTGCATCATTACATTTGGGGCACAAATCTTTCCTGTAGTTTATCTCACTGCTTTCTCCATTAAATGCCTGGTTTAACTTTATGCTATCTAAGCTACTAAGGCTAACCTGAGCCTAGTCTGATCACCAGTTGGGACAAATCAGTTTCTCTAATAGTCAACAACTATCTGTTTGTTTTTAGGGCAGCAGAGCAGCTTGATGCTCTGCTTCCTTTTATCAAACATGTCATCCTGACGGCAATCTGGCTTATTACAGAAATAAAGCAAAAAATACATATTTTGATACCTTTTAGATTCTATTAGATTAGATTAAATAGAACTTTAATCCCTTTGGGAAACTCTCTCAGGAAAATTAGGATTCCAATAGGAGTTAAAAAGTAGATAGAAAGATATATAAAAAAAAGACAAACAAAAATCTTAATAACTAAATAAATCTAAAATAAATATAAATAAAAATAAAAATATGGCTACTGGCTGGCTACAGCTCCTTTTTGCCATAATTCAGGGTTTCCAAAAACTTGCAGAGTAGCTGGATCAGCCTGATTCACTGTCTGTAATCCATCTTGCCAAGCTCCAATCTACAATGACCATAGCGGCATGGCCCATTAACCCAGGAAGAAGTGGAAGCTACATGTGGGACAACAGCTAGAACAGAGATTAGCATAGATGCTAACAGCTTCAGTAGCAGTTTTACCAGATCTAGACCAGATTTCTTTATTAAATGAAAAAACAACCTCACTAAAGCGGGGTACACGCCTAAAGATTATCGGGCTGTTTTTGTCCCGACTTTCCCCACTTCCCAACCAAGGATGGTAAACTCCAGATTATCTTCTGTTTTATAAAATTATCCTACCAGATTATCCTGAGGTCTGAGGTGTTAAGAGTGAATTTGTCCTGATAATCGGCTCTGAAACGGGTCGGGGCTGACAATCATAAAAAATTAACTTGTTCAGTATTTACGACCAATAATTTTCATGTATGTATGGAAAGCCGACGACTCCCGAGTCATGACTCTGTGAATTGTAGCGTGAATGTAGCCAATCAAGAAGTGAGCTGACTGAGGAACAAGGAAGCAGGCGTAAATAACAACAAACATGGCCGACCTGAAACATAAAGTCTGGTGGACCTCAGAAATGAAGGACCAGCTCACGTGTTCATGCTGTCTCCAGGATTTTTTACACAGTCTTTTCGTTTTTAGTTAAAAAATAGTCATAAGACCACCATCATTCCCTCTTCTCGTATGTCTTCGGTTTTGCCTGATTTTTTTATCTTCATGTGTGGGCTCTCCAACAGATAAAACATCTCTTCAGATTCAGAAAATCCTGACGTGTGGACCCTGCTTAGGGGCAATTCTTGGTAGAAAGGATATATTCAATCTACTTCCAGCATGTTTTTGATGAGGTTTTGTGCAGTAGCTCCTGCCTACTACATTATCTGATTGGACTGTGATGAATGTAATTGACTAAGCAATCGTCCAATCACCTGCTGGATATGCTTATGAAAGGCTCTGCCCTCCAAAAAACACTTTCTATGGACTCTTTCCCAGATGGACTGGTTAAATATATTGAACAGTTCATCTGGTGGGCCAGATTGCAGGCTCTACACACCATTAAAAAAACTAATTCAAGACATTTTCGAAGGAATGCTCAGTATTATTTGGTCAGCAGATTTAAATTTTTTTTTTTTTTTTTTTTTTTAATGAAAGGACCTCTTTCACAATACATGTAATTTTGCCCACAGCCCAATTTTTTGTTTATTGTGTGGTATTTGTAGTACACCCAGAGACTCCCAAGAATATACCTTTAGAAAATCCAAAAGTCATCCAGGGCCTGTACTATGACCTATTTTATGATCATTGCCATAGGTGTGAGCCAGGTTGCACACTTTACCCCAAAACTTACTCAAACACAAATAATAAATCATCAAATTGGGTCAAATCACCTTCACTGAAGTCTGGTGCATCTTTTGAAATCAAATGTAAAGCTAAGTATTACAATTGAAAGAAGTTATTGAATTTTAACCGGAAAAAAAATAGTTTTTTTATGATTTTTTCAACAAATTCAATTCTTTGGAGATGTGTCTGACCACCTTATAGTTGCTGTACACCTAAAATACTTACAAATTATTTGGCCACATATATATTCTCAAAGTGGGAAAAAAATCATCAAATTCTGAGACCGGTAAAGTTGTTCAATTAACAGGTTGGGTTACTGTGGTAGAATGAGGATACTGTTCCATATCCTGTATATCAGGGAACCTTTAAAGATTTGTTCAGAATTCATCCTTTAAGTATGATTTCTTTTAGAATTTGAATGCTAGATTCAAAACAAACATTTCACATGAAATGTTATTCATTTTAATATTGAACAGCCACAGAGGGCCTGTATATTATGCCTTTGTGATGAGATAATAATGAGCCATTGATACAAGTAAAAACCGATGCAGTTTTGGATTGTTGTAATCAGATTGTATATATCTACAATGACAGCAATACATAAACATTACTTCTGTCAATTTCTGTTTCTAGTACTTATATATACATGTAATCTGTTTTATGGCCTTCATGTCTTTTTGCATAGCAACAGCTTGGACAATTTTAATTTGTAGACTGGAACTATAGTGAGGGAAAGGGGATCTGAGAAATCCATAAGATGTATGATTGGCTGGTTATTTCATAGAATGGAGTCTTTGAATTTGCTTGTGTATGGTTGGAGGGGTTTCTGATTTTGAACATGTTTATAATATCCCAAATAATAGATTATAGATGCAACATGTGCACACATGCCAGAGGTTCTCTTTCCAGCAGGACAGAGACAATAATATGCCTTCACAGGATCATCTGATGCATTCTTGTCAAATTGAATCCAAACATTGTATTTTATATATATATATACCATCATTTTTTTTTTCAAAATATCTGCAATTGTATGAAAATATCTTGACAGTGTATCCAAACTGCCACTGCAATATTTTATTTGAGATCTGTGACGAGAATGAATCTCTCCCCTAATGAGATCAGCATCATGCTGGTAAACCCAAATCTCATAGTCGCCATCATTTTTTTGATGCTCAGCAATGTAGCCAGGGGACTGTTTGATTTGGTATGTACCGCATGTTATGGTCTCAAGGTATTCCAGATCCACATGAGGGAACGAGATATCAGATGCTTCTGCCATTCACTACGAGCTCTACGTGACATATTTGTTTTTTATTTTTCAAACCTTTCATGGAATCAAATGACCATGCTTACTAATCTTTCCCAAGCTACACTGTCAAGATATTTTCATACAATTGCAGATATTTTGAAAAAAAAAATGATGGTATATATATATAAAATACAATGTTTGGATTCAGTTTGACAAGAATGCATCAGATGATCCTGTGAAGGCATATTATTGTCTCTGTCCTGCTGGAAAGAGAACCTCTGGCATGTGTGCACATGTTGCATCTGTAATCTATTATTTGGGATATTATAAACATTTTCAAAATCAGAAACCCCTCCAACCATACACAAGCAAATTCAAAGACTCCATTCTATGAAATAACCAGCCAATCATACATCTTATGGATTTCTCAGATCCCCTTTCCCTCACTATAGTTCCAGTCTACAAATTAAAATTGTCCAAGCCGTTGCTATGCAAAAAGACATGAAGGCCATAAAACAGATTACATGTATATATAAGTACTAGAAACAGAAATTGACAGAAGTAATGTTTATGTATTGCTGTCATTGTAGATATATACAATCTGATTACAACAATCCAAAACTGCATCGGTTTTTACTTGTATCAATGGCTCATTATTATCTCATCACAAAGGCATAATATACAGGCCCTTTGTGGCTGTTCAATATTAAAATGAATAACATTTCATGTGAAATGTTTGTTTTGAATCTAGCATTCAAATTCTAAAAGAAATCATACTTAAAGGATGAATTCTGAACAAATCTTTAAAGGTTCCCTGATATACAGGATATGGAACAGTATCCTGATTCTACCAAAGTAACCCAACCTGTTAATTGAACAACTTTACCGGTCTCAGAATTTGATGATTTTTTTCCCACTTTGAGAATATATATGTGGCCAAATAATTTGTAAGTATTTTAGGTGTACAGCAACTGTAAGGTGGTCAGACACATCTCCAAAGAATTGAATTTGTTGAAAAAATCATAAAAAAACTATTTTTTTTCCGGTTAAAATTCAATAACTTCTTTCAATTGTAATACTTAGCTTTACATTTGATTTCAAAAGATGCACCAGACTTCAGTGAAGGTGATTTGACCCAATTTGATGATTTATTATTTGTGTTTGAGTAAGTTTTGGGGTAAAGTGTGCACCCTGGCTCACACCTATGGCAATGATCATAAAACAGGTCATAGTACAGGCCCTGGATGACTTTTGGATTTTCTAAAGGTATATTCTTGGGAGTCTCTGGGTGTACTACAAATACCACACAATAAACAAAAAATTGGGCTGTGGGCAAAATTACATGTATTGTGAAAGAGGTCCTTTAAGTAAATAACTTGATACCCTTCATTGTCACGAAGCCTGTGGGTTGTCAAAAGCTTTAACTTTTATTTTTGCCTCCATCAGCTTTCTCTAAGTCACACCCACTCTAGAAATGTGCTGAATCAGTTTTTCAGCTTTTCCCCTTTTACGTGATAACTCCATTTCTGCCTCAAACATGCAGCACTTCCTTTGTTTAAACTCTGACTGAGAATCGTCTGTCGAGCACATTTCTTTTTACCTTCTTCTTTGTCCAGTGAACTTGAATTAAGAGAGTGCATGTGTGTGTACCTGTGTGCGTCGGTGAGTGTGTGCTGCGGCTTTCAGCTCTGTGAACACATTGGGCAGAGGTTCCTCCTCCATGACAGGACTGGACACAGCTCTTACTCTGCCGTTAGCCAGGAATCTGAAACACACAAACATACTGGGCTTACCCTGAGAGCACAGAACAACACCGGGATAAGACTGAATGACCAGCTGAGATTATGAATAACAATGAAAGCTGTCAAATGTTCAAAACGTTTTACTGTGATTAATCACGTAATTTCTAATGTTCAAAATATGTTTTGCATTTCAAAATCAAATACTAAGCCTATGATCTGCAGCTCTTAGCAGTTTCTTCATTATTTATGGGTCAATTCATGTGAAAGAGATTTGTTTTTCTAAAAACTGGCGCCATAACAGTGATGATTGATTGATTAACTTTTAGCTTTATTATGTGAGCGAGGGCTGCTCTGCTTAATCACTGTGGTCTGAAAGCCAGACTCAGAGAAAGCAGATCATTTCTTATTTTGTCAAACACACTGTGAATGAAAAAATACTATCACTATAATGCAGTGATACTTTATGGCAAAGTATCAACATTCAATTAGTCAATAATCTATACAAATGTTTGTTTGTTTTGTATTGTAGTTGAATCTCTGGCTACTCGTTGACAGCAGTAATTTAAAGTATTGTTAACTTCAGAAAGTCTTTAAAGGGATACGCCAACTTTTTTTTCTTTTCTTGTCTTGCCTCACTTCAGAGTCCATGACAAGCAGATAGACTCCATTCTTTAGACTGAGCTGCAGTAACAAGGAAGAGACAGGCAGAACGAAAACAAAAAAAAAGTTCCCTTTAAGGGGCAATGTCAGATGTCCTTGAGCCTCATGATCATACCTTGCTTGTAAATTTAGGGCTCCAAAAATGCTGGTTCTGTGTGGACGAAATGCCTATACGATAAAAAACTTGAACATATACTCCTAAACTCGGCCCTCAAACATGAACAAGAACCTTGTGAGGCATAAACCTGCCATACTGTAGTCAGTTGTGTTGTTTGTCATGTGTTGTCTACTAGTTTTGCCCTCTGCTGACATATACCTGCATGATGTTTGAAATGTCCTTGAAATAGACATCAGATTGAATGCTGAATGTTGTGCATGATCCCTGTTTCACTGAAATTCTAAAAAACAAAGTTAAAAATCAGTGCTAACAGCTCTTCATTCTTCTGTTGTTGTCTGTCGCTGTCGCTGTAATCCTGGTGGCTGTTTGAGCTGCAGAGTAAATAAAGTTTCACCCACAGCAGTGGAGCTTCAAGGCAAATACACGGTTAGTGAAGTTATTTATGAAGGCCTTCTGTTGGACTAATACACACAGCTCCCTCCACCCACACGTCAAACACACACACACACAATACACACTTTGTTTGCTTCCTAGAAGTCAGAGCCAAAGAATTTCATTTTGCACACTTTGTTTTCTGCAAAGAAAACCGTGTCCATGGCGACTGTGCTCCAGCCTCATTGTGTTATGAAATGACTGTTGTCGACTGTTTACTGAAACGTGAAGAGTCCCTGTGGGTCTCTGCCGGCCTCAGCCAATCACGGCTGGCGGAGGGCTGAACCTGGACCACCTCGGAGAGCTGATTCCTGCAGCATGTCCGCGGTGATCCAGAGGATGGATTCATGTTCAGTTTAAAGTTTACCAGAGGGCTGATTTACTCTCAGTTTGTTACAGGACTGCATTATAGGAAGAGTTTTACAGGATGAGATGGTCAGAGAAATGTCCAGACTCACTCTGACTCCCCCTGCACAGCCACAGTGGTAGGTTCCTCCATGTCCAGCTGAGGGTTGGTATAACCCAGAGTCCCTGAGTAATTCACATCCTAGGGGAGGACACACAGTTAGGTTAAACGAGCCAAAACATACAGTGCTGAACAGATGTATTAGACCAGCACCTAATGTAAGGTTTATGCCACTGCTGCCCTAAATTTAAGCTTGCAGTGCAGTTGGATCTGCCTGATTAAGTGTCTTTCATGGAGCTCCATCTTGCCAAGCTCCAACCTGCAACCACTGTGAGCAGGCCAAAGTGGAACGGCCCAATCAGTATCCTTTAGAGCAGGAGGAGGTGAGAGAGACGAGCGAGACGACAGCAGGAAGTGACGGCTTGTACAGAGATTCAGTGGCAGTTTTATCAGATCTTGACCGCATTTCTTCATTAAATAAAAAACAAATAACACAACAAACTTCTCATTACAGAGGATATTTTACTCCACTTCCAACATGTTTTGGTGAGTTTGTTCTGCAAAGTGGTTCACGTTTTGCCCTTTACACCGCAGCAGTAGCACCCACCTCGGACATTATCTGATTGTACCATAATGAAAGTGATTGACAGAGCGATCGTCCAATCACCTGCCGGATATGCTTCTGACAGTTCTGCCCCCCCAAACACTTTCTATGGGCTCTTTCCCAGATGGACAAGTGTGATATATTGAGCGATCAATCTGGTGTGCCAGCTTACCGTAAATTAACAGCATTGATAAGTTCCAAAGCCATTTTTTTATGTTCAGGTAATCAAGTCAAGTCAAGTCAAAATTCATTTATACGGCACATTTAAAAATAACATAAGATGACAAAGAGACAAACAAGATAGGAGAACAGCAGTGAGAACCATCATAAGGCATAAAACAAGCAAACTAAAATGGCCAAATGGGACAAAAAGCACAACAGCTAAAGGCAACAAGATTAAAGCTAAAACCATAAAAACCAACAAGACATTAAAAACTATCTTCAATATGTGAAAACACAATATAAAAGCGGGCAGGGGCTGGTTTAATAGAAGGCCATTGAGAGGAAATATGTCTTAGCAGTGACTTTAAAGTGATGACGGTCTGCAGGTCTTATTTTGGCTTAAATTAGTTTTATATATACAGTATGTAGCAGCTCTTTAACTGAAATGGTATTTTTAATACTAAAATATATTTATTATTGTTATCCATGAATTTTTAAATTGGATTGGATCAATATCAGTATCCACGGATAATTGCCGAAAAAGCTGATTATCAGTCACGTATGAACATTTTTGCAGATATTCTGATACAAATTGGCCATGAAAGTCTCAAATACTGGCTGTAATATTGGCGAAATGTGCGTGATTGTTTACCTCATCATCATGCGATGTCCACTTTTATAACTCCAAAGTGTAATTTATTACAGAATAAAATGTTTTTCTTGCTTCACATCTATTTCTAACAAATGGACTGTAATCATGAAAGAAACAGGTACATTTTATTAAAGGAACGACTTTGTGCCCTTGACACAAATACTGGTATCGGTATCTGCTATAATGAGTTTAGAAATTTCAGCATATCGGATATCATAAAAAGTCCAATATCATGCATCCCTCAGAAAAAAAAAAATAAATAAATACACATTATTATTGCTTTAATTAAGATTTAAAATTACAGTTATTTACTTGCATTCCTGAACAGGAAAAAACAGTTTTGGTGGTTGAATGTTGCTCTTGATTAATTTCTTACTTCTCTGAGAGGCCCACTTAGTAATAAAAAGGTGAATTCATTTTGAAATTCCTCATTCCTTATTCATATTTGCCAAATAAATGACAATAACATCTTTAATATTAATCAAGTTTTCAAAAGATTTCTTAAATATTAAAGTTTTCCCTTTTTATGTCAAGTGGTCTAATAAATTTGTTAAGCTCTGTATATACGTTTTAACTAAACATGGGAATCTTAATTGGTGAAAAATAATTAAGTCTTTCATAAAGTCATACCTGTTCCTTTCTACCCTCTGGCACTGTTATCTTGTAAAATGTCACCTTAATCAGTTTGCTGCACACACAAATGAACTGCAGACTTTATGTTGTATTAACTGTATTTTTCTTTTTGTACTTTTGATTTTGGCCCCCATTCTTGTTTCATTTCCCTGCTACACTCTGACCCTCTGTACTGTATCACTTTTTTATTTGAATAATAAAAAAGGTAAAACAATTAAACAAACAGTTAAAAATTTACATGTATGCACCATGATTACTGATCAACTCTGAAATTCACAGATGATAAAATAACTAAATTTGCCAAAGTTCTTAACAAAAAAACATTTGTTGCTGGAATCAAATTCAAGGATATCACAGCATGTATTTGCTTCATGATACTGTAAAAGGACAACAAACTTTATTTGCTAACATTTGGTGAGTTTGAATCAGAGACGTGCGACACTGGAAAAGTTTGGGGGATAAAGAGTGACCCCTGTTGGCCGTGTTTGGCTCAGCAGGTGATGGTGGTGTGCAGGTGACCAGACCAGACTTCTTCTGTGTGCTTTACAGGAAGGCATGATTATTTGCTGATGTCTGATGTGCCGTTGCCTCTAAATCAGGGATCCTGCACACATTTTAAAATTGTATCCAGGGTTATCTTTAATATTGTATCTATGGAATATCTAACATTTAGGTATTAATGGAAGATGAAGGTATTTTATCACATCTAGTCCCCATTTTTCAGTTACACTGGAACAAGACTGTCAGACATTGTATTGGAGACATTATATTGACATTATGTATATTATCCTGCAGATAATGGTTGAAAATGTTTACAAAGAAATAACTAATAAATATCTTAGTGTTGGTGATTCTGTTCTGTGCATGGCTGTAGACATTTAATGCTGTTTGTGACATTTTTATTTGTAGTAGGTTTAGGACTTTATTTCATTCTGTTAGTATATAAAACATTCAATACAAACAAAGAAAAATCTCACACATGAGAATGAAAAGGAGCAGAATGAAGAAAAATCTTATAGAGTCTGCCCCTTTCTTTAACTTTTTTGGCGCTTGACCTTGCCTCCCCAATGTTGTTTTTCTTGTTTAGAATAGAGTAAGTCTTTTTTGTCCTCACTAGGTGGAAATTTGCCTGTGGCACTTCAGATACAAATACCAACTCATTTATGCAATCAATAAAAACATACACATGGAGCAGATAGTATAGACACTAAAACAATAAAAACAGTTCATATTGGTTTGGATCTCATCAGTCTTTCAGTAAGGCTCAGGATGTTTATTGCACTATATTGCCAGCGAAGTAAAGTTCTTATCAAGTTTATTCTTCAGTCTGCACTGTAAGTGACCGTACCAGGCAGACAGATGGTAAGTTAGGACACTCATCAACAGATTTGTACTCCAGCTCTGATATTTGCTGATTGATACCAAGACTGCTGAGTCTTCTGAGAAGATAAAGTTGCTGTGAGCATTTCTTAAAAATACACTCAGAGATTTCAGAGAAACTAAGCTGGCTGTCCAGGATTGTGCCAAGATATTTAATGTTTTCCACAGTTTGCTATCGAGTGAAACTGGCTCTATTTTCTTTTTCTGCATTTTGTTTTGACTGCATTTATTTTTCACCAGCTTCAGTGACACTACATCTCCAGGGCCTTTGCTGGGGACAAATGAGCACCTTCACCTATAAAATCTTTTTTTTTTTTTTTTTTTTTTTTGCTGAAGTCCAGCAAGAGCCATGTTGTCAGCATACTAAATTTAATTACAGTTTTGGAAATTTTAAGTTGTTTGTTGTTTTTTCTGTAATGTCTGTAGTGATTTTTGGGTTTTGTTTGTTCTTGATGCCATAGGCTCACAGAGAAGTGCAAAACTCTCATGATGTCTGCAGATGCGACGCTGGTACTCTTTAATCTTTTGACTTGTTTTGTCCTTGTACACAATAAACGTTTAATAAAGAAATTACAGAAAACAAGACATAAAAATCTTACTCAAAGACATCTGTAAGCTTCAGGTCAACTGGTGCCCCTAAGGTATGAGTGTGAGTGTGAATGGTTGTCTGTCTCCCTATGTGGCCCTGTGATTGGCTGGCAACCAGTTCAGGGTGTACCCGCCTCTCGCCTAATGTCAGCTGGGACAGGCTCCAGCCCCCTGCAACCCCGAGAGGGACAAGCAGAATAGATAATGGATAGATATATATTACATATTTTGTAGAAATAAAGAACTATAATCTACAGAAGTTCAAACACTACAGCTGATGCTGTTCTTGAATCAGTAGATTGACTTGTGAATTCTGACTAGTTTGATAAAAATGTTTGTGAGGCAGACAAATTAGAGGAAAAACTAACAATTTTTCCTTTGTGAGATAAGCCACGCCGTTTTGGGCAGAAGGCTCACTAATAAAGCTCTGCACTGATAAACTGATATTTACGTTCTTAATAGGACACAAAACCTTATTTTACTTTTAGTTTAAGTACTAACAGTACATGTACCTATGACTTACAATTTCAGATAAACGATTTAAAATGTTAAACAAATTGATTATTATACCCATTACCATTTGCATTACAGAAAACAGAGGTGGTATTTCCTAGAAAGAAGGATAAAGCTTTAAAAAATAAAAGTGGCCTACAATCGCTTTTGATAAACATCAAAAACAAGTCATTAATTCAAAACCCTGTGATTTAGACTTATAATGTTTTTTTTTTTAGAAAACCTTCATGTTTTCTGAAACAACTGATCAACTTTTAATACTTTTAAAAACCCCACGGACACCCTGAAAAACACTTCCCCACAACACAAGAGCCAAAACTGCTGCCAGGTGAGCCTCAGTTACCTTGATGATGTTAACGGATGGAGCTGCAACCTCTTTAACCGATGCAGGTTTCCTGGAGTCTCTGCCGTCCTGACGGTGACGCTGCCGCACGATGTACTCGTAGGTGCTGAGTCTGTTCCACACTGATCACACACAGACAGGGTCAAACAGGTCTTCTGCCTCTCCGCTGCTGTCTACTGACGTTTGTTTGGCAATTAAAGACACTTTTCACAGCGTAAGAATGTCATTTAGAGTCAGATTAAGCACATACATGTTCCCTACGAATGACTTCCTCTTAGCTGACTGTGAAACACGAAGCTGAGGTTACGGATGAGGCAGTGAGGGGGGAGTTATGCCTGACTTTATATGTACACATCTGGTGTTGAAGGGGCTCTTGTAATTGAATAATTGGTTTATTTAATGATAATTGTGGACTGAATTTAAATGAATGGAGGAAAATATTAACCCCCTCCTGTCCGTTACAGAAGCAACAACCTTTATTCCCCTGATGAAAACTAGACAGTAACTATTAAAAACAAGTGCACATGGACAAAAACTCAAACTAAATTAACTGACATTTTCATCAACAAATAAAAACTAGACTAAAATGTTTGACAGAGACTTAATCCAATCAGACCTAATTTGGTCATGTAGAAAGTAGGGACAAGTTAGGAATATATCCAATCACAGCTACTTTGGTTGTGTGGAAAGGTTGGATGAGTTAAGAGGGACATCCAATCACAGCTGCCTTAGCTTGGTGGTGGTGGGATAAGTTGTGGAGAAAACGGTCATATTTAATGTAAACACTGAAGCACATTTTCTGACATTTATGGACTGGTGAAAATATCACTTCTCTTGTGTGCAGAGGAGGTAAAAGTTTGAATTATGGGGGTGTCTTAAAAAAGGATTATTAAATTGTTGCTCTTGTAAACTCAGACTGACAGGTGAGCTTGTTTTCTCTTACTCAGGTAGATGTGGAAGCAGAGCAGATGGCAGAGCAGCACGAACGACAGCAGGCCCAGAGTGACGGTGACAGCAGCCAGACCGGGGATGACTGCAGCTGTGGACCTGATCGGAGCCACCGGCAGGAACACGAACCACACACCCGTCTCGTTCCTCACTGCAGGGGGACACAAACATCAGCGCTTATACAGGTATTATACACACAGATGATGGACTTTTGTCCTGAGATACAGTCGTCTTGGCCTCTGTGGTTCATGCTGCCGCAGAATCTCAAACTGCATCTGAGCTTGAAAGTTTCATCATAGATTTCAGGCCTTGGATTGTGTTTACACTGCAAGCTTAAAGCCTCTGGTTTCTTTGTATATATATTTATACATATATGTACACAACAATTAAAAAAATCAAAGCACAACACAAAACCGTACAGTAAGGCTGCCAGATGATTCTAATTAAAAAGCCTCACATGGAAAATGCTACAATATTAATAACTCAAGACTAAAAATCAAATTAAAAACAGAAGAGTTCCTATTCTTGTTCAAATGCCTATGAAAGTCAGGCTCCCTATGGTCAAGTAGTTATGTTACACTGAGCCAGAATAGGTCCTCAACTTCTTAAAAATAGTCTGTGTGTTAGCTTTAGCCTCTGGTTTCTTGACTCGTGATACGATAAAGCAGAATTACTATCAAGATCTACAGCGTCTTTAGGCAACAAAAGAACAAACTGAAAGTAAACTTTCATGTCTATATCTATTAATTCAGCTGAGTAGGACAGTGGGCAGGAAACAGGAGAGAGTAAGTCAGGGAATGATGTGCAAAAGAAGCCACAGATCAGATCAGACCTGTGACGCCTGTCTGAAGGACAG
Organism: Cetoscarus ocellatus; assembly: GCA_037902135.1. Lineage (NCBI taxonomy): Eukaryota > Metazoa > Chordata > Actinopteri > Labriformes > Labridae > Cetoscarus > Cetoscarus ocellatus. Next base: position 195,455 of record JBAMNC010001108.1, on the reverse strand, counting down.
CAGGCCACCTGAGCATGCAGGTAAAACACGTGTCTCTGTTTTGGGGTGAAAAGTTACACCTTACCCAGGAAGTGCTTGTCAGTGCGGAGTTTGGACGGGTCCAGGAAAAACTCGATTAAGACGTAGGAGGCAATGATGAGAACAAGGCAGACGCCCACCAGAGCTGAGACCACACTGTGGAGGAACAGCCTGCAGGACACACACAGCATCACGGAATACACACCGCGCTATTTAGATCACACTGCTCTATAAAGTAACCCCATATATTTATTTTATGTCAAATTATGGAAGCTTATTGTCTCACAAGGGTACAATGGTCACTTTGTTTTTCTGAGCCAATGTCTTCATTAAATCAGAACTATTAGGCACTTTTTATGGAAACATTTGATTCTTCTCTACCAAAAATATTCATCAAAGAAAACTAGACAGTGTAAAGGTTATTGTGTAAAAAAAAAAAAAGTCAAATGAGATTCAGAAAATCTTATTGCTGTGAGTTAAAGTAAAGAACAGACAGGGTTCCCTCACGTCCTGGAAAATCTTGAAAATGATTGAACAATTTTCCAGTCCTGGAAAAACTTATGGAAAATAAGGAAAAAAGTGAAATGTCCTGGAAAAGCTTGAATTGTCCTGGAAATTATTTACCTTCCTTCTACCTTGTTAGTGAACAAAAATCAAACAAAGGAAATGAAGTAAAAGTGTACTTGGTAACTAATGCTCACTTAGCCATAAAATATGGGTAGATAAAATAAAGCAATTTAAGGATTAAAATATAAAAACTCAAAACAATGGGGAAAAAAATAAATAATCAAAAATGACAAAATAAAATTTAGGCTACTTAAACACAAAATCAACAAAATATATGTATAAAAAAAGAGTACATAAAGATTACAAAATTAAGTATAAACCATAAATTTATAATAGCGTGACACTAAATCAAAGCCAGACTAAAAAGATAGCTAGCAGACAATGTTCATGCCGGAGAGTTAGAAATAAATCAATTTTAATGGGGGTGAAAACGTCTCGGAAAAGTCCTGGAAAATGATTTCCTGAAAAGAGTGGGAACCCTGACAGCATGTAAAGTAGTTAGTCCTCTGCACGAGTCTCCAGAGCTCACCATGAAAACAGTCAGACAGCAGAAGATGAACTCACTTGTAGTTTCTGCTCCCCACACAGTTGTTGAGCCAGCGACAGTGATGGTCGAAGTTGGCAACACATTTATTACAGGCACTGCAGTGCTTTGACTTAGGACCCCTGAAATAACGCAAGACACAGAAGAACAAACTCAAACACGTGAATATACTTAATAATTCTGCTTTACTTTTTTATTGACGGTCGAATTTTTATATAACTGAGGATTTTGGGAAGTTTAGACAACATGAAATTTTGATTTTAAATATGAAGACTTCATTGTTTTCTTAACATTTCTATAAACTCATACTAGTTGTCAAACTCTTCATTTACTCATCAATAGAATAACAGTTATTATATAACAAAGTGATAATAAAATGCAGTAATGTAACTGTGAGCAAGTCTTTATTTCACCCATGAAAATATGATTTAAAGTGACTGGAAACAACTTTTTCCATGAAAACAATAAAACCATAACAAGGTAAATATATATATCATCTGTAATAAAAATGTATAGAACTGCTCTATTATGCAAAGAAGGCATGTTAAACACACTAAAGGGCAGATAATATGGCCATTTTTAGATCAGTGCAGCATTTGTTCTCTTTAGGTATTTGAAGTGTACTGTATGTGGCAACCCTTTCTTTTACAGCCTAATAATGAGAGTAATTGTTGTGAATTATTTGGTAATAATGCTGATAACAAAGAGGTAGTCACATAGAAAGTAAAGCTGAAACTACTAAGAACAATACAAACTATTAACATTAAATTCAGCTAAGTACCATGTAGTTGTGACTGGGTTAGATTGGTGATAACTCAGATATCAGTGTGTAAATTTACAGGTATTTAGCTGGTTATAAAATGTTAATATATATATATATATTTATAAATGTCATATTTATTTATTTATTTTTAAATTATTATTTATTGATTGATTTTAATATGCAAGTTGTATTTTACTTTTTTTTATTTTTGACATCCTGTGTTCTTTTTTACCTGTGTACTACTATTTAATGCTAATGGAAACTTAATTTCACTGAAGGAGTCTTCCCAAGGGATTAATAAAGTTCTATCTAATCTAATCTAATCTAATATGATATAATATAATATAATATAATAATCTAATGTAGTTCTGACTGGATCAGGGTGGCAATAACTTAAGAGTTCAGCGTATAAATTCTAAGTAACTAGGAAACCCATTCATCCTTGACCTAAACCATTGATCTGTTTTGGGGTCATGGGAGCTGGAGTCTATCCCAGCTGACATTGGACGGCAGGGCACACCCTGCACTAGACACCTGCCAATCACAGGGCCACATACAGAGACAGACGACCATTCTAGCTCACACTTATACCTAAGTGCAAGTTAGATTCACCAATTGACCTAAAAAGCATGTTTTAGGCCTGTGGGAAGAAGCCAGAGTGCCCAGAGGGAATCCACGCATGCCGAGGGAGAACATGGGAACTCCACTCAGAAAGGCCCTGCTTGACACGGGGATCGAATATCCGAATTTTAGCACTTACGGTTCACACAGCTGAGATTGGCTGATAACGATATCATGCCGATAATATCGTTCAAGCTGTAATATGAGAAAAATACGTGAAGGTACCATATTGCTGCACCTTATCATCACCATATAGGTGCATTTAAAATCAAGAAGTTCATTTTTACAAGAGTTTATTATTTTTCTTGTTTTACATCTTTTCCTTGCACAGTTAAGATTGTCCTACTGAAAGCAACAAGTAAAAGTTTAAGTCTTTTGTAAAGCTAAGCGCGTTCATCCAGCTGTTCATCCATCCATACATCCTTCTTTCTTTTTATTTATTTTTGTTTCTACTGAGTCTTTCAACAGCTCAGGCCACACAGTCCTAACTGCCCCTTGCTGTGTTCTGATCTATTTGTGTTGTAAATCTTTGGTGTGAAAACGTCTTTAAGGGTTAAAACACTAAGATGTGATTAAAACAAATATGCAAATATGAAAGCTGCTGTAAGCCAGCCGCAGGGCTGGAAAATATATCGATTAATTCAAATTATTTTCTGCAGAAGATTTAAAAATTAAAAATCAAGATTTTTTTCTTGACTTCCTCCAGCTGTAAGTTGTTGCAATGTTGGAAAATATAAATACTGAAAATGTACAGTTTCTGTGATGGTAGGCCCTGTCAGGTTTTGTACAAATACGTGTTTAGGCTTCTATTTGTTTTTTTTAAATGAGATTAAATATGGATCAGAGTTCATGTTAGACAAACCTCATAATCAACAATTAATGACATGCACTTTAACTTTAAAAGGGAAATTCTGTTTGGTAAAAATGGATTAAAATCGTAAATCGAGCGTTGTTGAAAAAAAGCCAAGGATTTTGTTTTTATGCCATATCGCCCATCCCTAGCGAATCATATTAACAACATTCTTTAACAGACGCAAAGCTTGTTCGGCCACTTTGTGGACAGAAAATGACTTCATGAGCTGTTCCTTCTTAGCCTGAAGGTGTTTCATGAATCCACTGCTGATATCTTCCTCACTAACAGAGTAAGATGTTTGTCTGGGAATGAGCTCCAGGCTGCAGCAGCAGACGACAGGCTCATGTGTCGGTCTACAGCCTGACGGCTCCTGGCTGTGACCCAGATCTTCAGGACCTCCTGGGGGACACTGGCACACTGACCTGGTTTCTGCTGAAGCTTTTAGAGCACATCAGGCCTCCTGCCTTTTGTGAGTACTTTCATTATTTACACCGCGATGAAGAAGTGTGCTGCATTAAACATTAAGACTGAAGAGAGCAGGAGTCCACAGCAGCTCAGCTTCTCTTCAGTAAAGCAGTCTGATACTGAGGGTACGGCATCGTAATAAAACACCACTGTGCTTTTTAGATTTGACTGAGCTGCAGTCAGAGAAGCTGAAGTGTGACATAAATGCAGAGCTCGTCTTAGAAAGTTAAGGATATGTCTGATTGATTACCAAAGAGGTTAAAGCAGCAACTGTTTATTATCTCCACCAAGGGCATTGTGTTTTTGCCGGGGTTTGTTTGTTTGTTCGCAAGATCACACAAAAACTACTGGACAGATTTTACTGAAATTATCAGGAGATGTTGGTAATGGCCAAACTTAGAAATGATTAGATTTTTGTGGTGATCCAGATAACCGCCATTAGTGAACAATGGTTTTTGCTCAATAACTGTGTAACTAATAATGATATCAACATGATTCTGAGTGCTAGGTGTGTGTTTTCAGGGCCATGAATCAGATTATGATGGAAACTTTATCATGGGCCATTGCTTATAGACAAAACAGCAATATGTGAGCTACATTGGCGGAGGTTTGCGCTCTCCGTCTGATTTCTAGTTTTTATTTTTATTTAACATTTTTTTGACCAGATAATTGCCACTGAAATCAGGAGCACACTCACAAGGGCGACCTGGCCAAGAGGTCAGCAGCACACGTCATAATAAATACAAATTCTGACATTTTCAGTTCTGAGCTTTTTGTTCAATTTTACTCACTAGGCAGCCAGAAGCCTATGAACAATGATTGTGTTTTTAATTGTTACTATCCTTAAATCTGTCACACTTCCACTGTCAGATTGTTGATTTTTTTTCCATATTTATTTTTTGTAATTTATTGCCTTAATCTTCTCTTAAATTTGTATTTAATATGATGTAATAAATACAAACTACACTTTTTCTATGGTGTCATGGTTCAGTCACGGGTCTTTTAAAGACAAAAATTCCCTGAATCATATTGTTAAATAGTTGACTAAGTCTATTTTAAATGACTCCTACTGTCTGCTCCGTCACTTTCAGCTTCTTCCCTCAGGATGGAGGTTTCTAGCCCCAAAGTGCTGAACAACACAATTCAAAAAAGGCTTTGTTCCTGCTGCTGTGACTGAGCTGAACAAGCTGTAGCCACATTTGCACACACATTTATTTATTTATTCAAGCTTTAATTTGTTCTCACCCTGGCTTAATTCATGAATTTGTCAACTTAATTTTTTTATGATTTTATGAGTTGATATTTCTCTTTTGTCCTGATTTTTGGAACCTTGAGCTCTTCATCATTTTATCTGATTTTATGGGTTTTCATTGGGATGAGTATATTTTAGATTGTCTTCTGTTACGCTGCTCTGAGTTACATTTGTTTTGTAATTTGGCTCTATCTCTCTGGCTGCAAAACAACTTTACCTACACGTACAAAGTGTGACCTGAACCTGAACCTGAGGCTTTTATTACCTCTGCCAACTAGGTTATGTTTTTGCCAGCATTTGTCTGTCTGTCTGTCTGTCTGTCTGTTTGTGTTCAAGATAACTTGAAAAGTTATGGACGGATTTGGATGAAATTTTCAGGAAATGTGTGGAATGGGATAAGGAAGAAATGGTTAGATTTTGGGACTGATCTGGATCACCATCTGGATACAGGAATTTTTTAAAGGATTCTTCAACATTGCCAGATAGGACCATTTTCGCCAAAGTGGAATCAAGCTGCTTGGTGGAGGTCTGCGCTCTCTGACTGCTTTTCCAGTTACCTCTGCCAACTAGGTTATGTTTTGGCCGGCGTTTGTCTGTCTGTCTGTGAGCAACATAACTCGAGGTTCTCCGCAGTGATTTGATTGGACAGGATTTGTTAACATTGAAAAGGCAGTTTTCCACATTTTGGATAACAAGTCAGCTAAGCATGTCAGAAATGCCTTAGCAGGGGTTTGTGCTCTCTGTGCACTTCTAGTTTAAAGTGCATTATTGTTATTTTCTAACTGATGATTTCTAGAAATTTAAACCAGCTGTTTGGTGTTGTAGATCAGCTTCCAGGCGACAGACATGAAGCCATTTAACACTGTTACAGTTATTACCTTCTCCAAGGAAGTTAAGTTTTTGTCAGTTTTAACTCTGCTTCTAATGTCAGAAATGCTTAGAAAACATAAAGCAGATGCATGATATGTGGGTGCATGCCAAACCGCAGATAAGTCTGGATCTGGGTCTAGAGGTCTGATTTTATTCAGGACCTCAGTCTGGATCAGGGGTATGTGCGTATTCAGCGATGACTGAACGTGCAGGCATACAGGTTTGTCTTTCACAAAAAGGTTTAATAAATTTTTGAATGAGTTTCATCATATTTTCTTCTGGTGGAGGCGTCACATGACACAACTCACATACAGAGCTAACATGTCCGCATGCTACCCAACACAGCTGGCTCTACGAAGCCGAGATGTCTGTCAATCAATCAATCAATCAATCAATCAATCCATCAATCAATCAATCAATCAATCAATCTTTTGTTGTTTTGTTTGTATCGCTTCAATTCATAACAAGTGTTATCTCAGGACACTTTACAACAAACTCTTCATTTACAGATACACATATATGGATATATACATATAAATAAATATATTTGTATATACACATCCATCCAGAGATGGATCCATCCAGGCAGAGACAAAGGGACTAAAAATAAGAATTTATGATGGAGACAAACACATGGACGCCCAGATCATAAATCTGTCCTCATCACATTTGTCTCTGCTGAATATAGATTCAATCAATCAATCTTTGTTTATATAGCACCATATTTGTCTTTGTTGAATATAAATGTATTAAAAGGTAATCCCTTGAGATGTGGCATCTCATTTTCCAGATGGTCCTCATGTCTGTATGGTTGTAAAGATAGTTACTATGGATGTGCAGCCAAACAGATCTCCATCATCTTTGGCTTTAACCCTAACCCTGAACCTCATGAACACCTGACAGACCAGATCTTTGTTTGACAACCACAATCACAGAAAACAGACACAGAGTCCATTTTATTGAGTCATTTCTATAAATATCCCGCTAGGCTTGAAACATCCACTTTAAAGTATGTTAGACCCAGTTTCAGCCTTTTCTTTTTATGAAACGAGGCAGAAAATGTCAAACCTCTCTTGTTTGTCCCAGAATAACTCGTCACACAACAATTGGATTGTCAGCCACACCGGATCATTGTGAGGTTTCTGTCGGCACTAAATGAATAAAATCACCTGAAAGTAAAATATTCTGAAGTCAAGAGCTGAAGGGTTTTCGTCCTTTAAAAGTTAAACTAGGATGATCATAATGGGTCCCCATGCTGTGCTTTAATGATCTGAATGAAAGTCTCAGTTCTGTTCTGTTTCTGTCTTCTGTTGACAAAACAACCACCCTGATGGGGTTAAGATGAGGCCCTTCGAGACCAGAGGTGGAGATTGATCTGTTACTATGGAAGAGCTGCAGCCTGCAGAGACACAGAGACACCCATCTGGGACAGGACCTCACCCACTCAGATGGAGAAATGCTCCAGTCTTTAACCATCTTAGCTAGACAAGAACAACAGTTCCTCACAGAATCACAAGTGAAATTCTGATCCCTGGAGGAGACAGTGGAGATGTGACAGCTCTCAATAAAACATTAAACAGTTTGGTGCGATGTCTACGGTTCACACCGTCGTGATCAGATGGAAACCAGACCACCAACTTTACAATAGAAAAGTTTGTCTCGTAAAAGGATTACTCGGAGAGACCGTGGTGCAGGCAGAGTTTGTTTTTCCTGCAAGTAAATTATACAAGCTACGACGATGCTAGGCAGCTATACAGCAGTGTGACAGTTCAAAGAGTGACCGTGTTAAATGGAGACATTCAGCTCAGGTTTTTTACTGTTTAGCCTTCTTTTAATCAAAATTATGACATTACTCTTTAACTGTATGTCTTTACTGAACATCTAAACAAGAGGACATTAATCTGGACACTTTCTGTCTTAACTGCTACCTCCACACAGCACTGTAACACCGTGAGCTTTCAGAAGTTACAGAATTACTCTTATTATGAAAAATCAAGGGCGGCACGGTGGTGCAACAGGTGGTGCATGTGCCTCTCAGCAACAAGGTCGCCCGTTCAATCCCCGGACCGGGCAGGGCCTTTCTGTGGAGTTTGTATGTTCTTCCTGTGCATGCAGGATATGAACGCTAGCAGAGCCAACAAAGGCCTCACAGGGACCCCACTTTGGGGTAGAAGTACTAAAAAGATCAACATAGACACTGCAGTAAGATTCTCAGATAATGTACTCGTCTGATCTCGGTGCACTTCAGTTACATCAGGATTCAGGCTGTAAATATTGACCAGGTTTAAAATTTTATGATTTCAAGTCAGGGCCCTGATAAGATAAAGCTCACGATAATCAGGCCTTTGCTGAGTTTGATCGCAGTGTTAATTTTTACAGCACTTTTTCAATTATTTTTATTTAGTGTTTTGCCTAAAATATCTTTCAATTTTTGGTCATAATATAGTCATCTGAATTGTATTAATTTTAGTCTAGTTTTAGTTGATGAAATTTCACAACATTTTAGTCGATGAAATCTGCTGTAAATGTAGTCGACTAAAATATGAAGTGTAAAGGGTAAGGCATTTTTTGTTTCCTTGAATTTCTGAAGTCATATTTTACATTTGGATAAAATGAAACATCTAATAACTCTTTATTGAATGCTAGTAAAGTCTGAATGTATAAATGAACAGAAAGAAATTGAACTTTTGTGTGAAATGCAGTCACCTTTATTTAGGCTACCTGGCAGAGCATCTCAGTTACAATACCAGAACTGACAACAAACAGTGAACCTGCTCTACATGAATATATCAATTCATAAAGAGAGGAGCTCTGATTGGATCGCTCCACAACTTATCCCACCACCACCAAGCTAAGGCAGCTGTGATTGGATGTCCCTCTTAACTCATCCAACCTTTCCACACAACCAAAGCAGCTGTGATTGGATATATTCCTAACTTGTCCCTACTTTCTACATGACCAAATTAGTTCTGATTGGATTAAGTCTCTGTCAAACATTTTGGTCTAGTTTTTATCTGTTGATGAAAATGATATTGTTTCCTTCAGCTATTTCTTATTCATTTTTGATTCTCATCTCTAATCTGCGGTCTGCGGTACTGAAAATGGTTACAGTATTTACTATGAGGACAAACTTCAGTAAGAATAACCTAGAATTGTAATAACCACTTCATTATTAAAATCCTCTGGCTGGTTGGTTCCTGCATGTCTCAGAGTCGAATTATTCTGCCTGAGTAACTGAACATGTGCTCGGGACACAGATGCTGGAGTAACGCTCTGAGAAGTCTGAGGCGGGCGGTGGATTTGGGTTTTCATCCCAGATCTGTCAGGCTGGATTTAGAGTAAATCTGTCTGTTAGTTACTCACACGTCGACCTGGCAGAGGTAGCAGTGGCAGTTCTCGATGACGTGAGCATGCTTGGAGCGGTCGAACACGGGGATGGGACCTTTGTTGCTCTTTGTTCTGACGTTGTAGTCGGCCGGGTCGATGGACACGGCCATGACGTGGACACACAGGTGACAGACGAACATGATGCCCGTGCACTGGTCACAGGTCAGGATCCACACACAGAAAGTTAGTGAACAAATATATTTTCGACAGACTTTAAAAATACTGTCAAAAAGTCTCCTCCAGAGTTCATCAGCCTTGATTACAAATATTTAAGATCAGGCTTTTTCTGCTTTATCGAGGCAGCGATGAGAGTTTCTGACACACAGTGAATCTGCAATCTCTGACAGTCAGGTCAGAAGTTTTCCCCTCCTCATTCAACATTTATAAATGACTTTTAAATATTTAAAATCAGCCATGTTTGTATAATAACACTTTTCTTACTGTCATGTAGGGATGTACTGTAAAGTAGGTTAAAGGGTAATCTATTTGTTGATCCTAGGGCTGGAAAATATATTGATTAATTCAAATTATTTTCTGCAGAAGATTTAAAAATGAAAAATTTAGATTATTTTTCAACTTACTTTTCCTTCAATGATAAGCCGTTGCAATGTTTGAAACTATAAATACTGAAAATGTAGTTTTCATGGTGGTAGGCCTTTCAGGTTTCACACAAGCATGTGTTTAAGGCTTGTTTTGTTCTTTACATGAGATTATATTTTCATCAGGGAGCTCCATTTTAATAAACTATGAAAATAGCTCAGCCTTCAGTTGCATGTAGACAAGCCTACCTGAGTGATAACTACAAAATCAACATTTTATGACAAAATTACCGCATGCATTTTAACTATAAGAGGGGAAAGTGTGTTTAGTTTTGGAACATATCTTGATATAATAAAGGCAAAACTTGATTCATGTGATTTTTTTTGTCATTTGGAGGGTGTTATTTTTTTTGAGAGGGAAAAAACCAATTAAAATCGTAAATCGAATTTTGTGGAAAAAAATCTGAGATTGTATTTTTAGGTCATATCGCGAAGCCCTAGCTGACCCCAAACTTGACAAGTGTCATCATTTTTTATTTTATTAAGTTTCTTTAGTATCACGTTTCACTCTGACTAATACACTAACAAGTCAATGAGCGAATAAGCCATTGACTTCAAGAAAATCTTTTAACACATGGTGTTGTAGGGCTGAACGATTTCAGGAAAAGATCTAATTGTGATTTTTCTGGCAGTTATTACAGTAAGGAAATCAGTGATCAAAAGTACATAACACATTACTCATCATCTAATATCGATAATAAATAACCTGTTTTCATTATTTAAGGGATACTCCAACTTCTACTCCTAAACAGAGGCCTTGTGTTGTTAAGCACTTCCGTGGTGGAGATGTGACGTTCATGAACGAGTCGACTCTTTTGAACAGCTAGTGGGTGGGATAATTTGGAGCACATGAATGCTGTTATATTGTACGATCAGTGTCTTTAACCCTTGTGAAATTCTGCATGTATATGGGACAGGCCTGGTTGTTTGTTACTCTGCCAAAGCAGCACAACGTGGACGTTTGTTTTTGTTAAAGCAGAACAGAAAAGAGGGGAGAGGAGGAGGTGTGGTGAGACTGAGTCTCTGTCAGAGCTCTCATACAGCCGCGGTGTTTCCCGGCTGCCTCTTCCTGTCAGAGACTTCCTGAGCTCACTGTAAGGATACGATGTAGCCTGCAGGGATCCAGTGAGCGGGCAGCAGAGGGACGAACACGCCGAAGCCCGTGACGGCGAAGTAGACGTAGAGCAGCCAGGCCAGCAGCTGGAAGGGATGCGGCGGCCAGCTCCAGCCGTTCGTCCGGGAGCAGAGAGGCACATCGGCTTGCTGTGGGTTGTCCTCGGCAACCGGCGCCGTGCGGTTTGGGTTCTTACTGCACACATCCATCCTGAGAACAGATGAGACATTAAACCGGCCTTTATTTCATTCCAGACAGATCAGCCGCTCTGCGATCATTTAACCATCAGAGAGTGTGACCAGCAGAGGAAACGGGTCAGAGGGGCACGAGGTCGGTTATATAATGACAACAAACATGACGTTACCCAGCAACAGGCACGCACACACACACACACACACACACACACACAGCTCAGCATATAAACATTAACACCCCCACAGCTCCAGGCTTGACTCTGCACACACTCTTTCAATCATTAAACTGGTCCAGCAGTTCATACGTGGCTGCACAGTTGATCAGCATGACCATTTTATCTGTTTGTGATTAAAGTGTCTGTAGGCATTTATCACCAGAACAGGTGCTTTACCTTTTCACTCCAGTCACATATTAAAATACAAATAAGCTCTTTTCTTTTGAAAGATTAAAAAAATAAAAAGTCCTTGTTTTTCTGGGACTTGCTCCACCTCTCGTTTTGCTTCTTCTGGGCTCCCGTAGTCAAAACCCTGCCCCATGTTTCCATCAAACAGAGATGGTTGTGTTATTGTTTTCAGATAAAATTACTGCTTTGTTTAATGACATTAGAAGTCTTGCAGCGTTTAAATTAAATAAAGACTTTCATGTTGTTTTTTTACTATTATTATTTTATGATTAAAAAATTAATGTCTAAATTAACTTAAATATTTATAGTTTGTCATTAATATATCAATCAGTCAAACTTTATTTGTCTAGCACTTTTCATACTGAATCCTGTAGCACAAAGTGTTTTACATAAAAGGAAAAAAAAAAGTAGAAAACTGAATACAATGAAAATACAAGACCCTGCCCGCCCTCGGGATCCACATACAGCACATACACTCACTCACACACACACAACGACAAGAAGAGGAGATTCTAACAGAAAACAGAATTACAGGACTGAAGAAACATTATCTTAAATTAAAAATGAGGAAACACAGGAGCTAATACTAAAATGACTGAAAGAAATTAGATAAAAATACTACAGGGAAAATAAATAAATAAAATAAACTTTAAAATAATATGGTAAAATGACATAGCCAAATACCAAATGCGTAATAAAATCTGCTAAAGTAGGATAATTGAAAGAAAATCAACTAAAAAAAATAAATATGAACTGACATGGAGAAATAAAACAGCATAAGAGGGTTAAAATTAATAAATAATATAAAATTATAATAATAATTTAATCAGTATACTACTAAATCACTATTAATCTCATTAATTGGGTATACAACTGGAATTACTATTATTCTTGTTTTATTTTTAAAAAGTGGCTTGGGGCAAGGCAATATTCTTTTGAATTAATTATGGATCAAACAATAAATCTGTCAGATTAGTAAAGGATTAAAATTGATGTAAAAAAATATTAATGAACAGAACAGTTCAAAAATGTCCCAGCAAAAAGTGTAACTTATATATTTTTGGAATTTGCCCCTCTGGGACTAATAAAGGAATATCTTATTTTATCTGATTTGTTGATGTCAGATTGAACTAATGTCAACAACTTGTTTCACAGTAAAACATCAACAGATTATAAAACGGCTCACCTGGTTATCACGGTTAAACGGGACTCAGGATGCTCAACTGGTTAACACGGTTTAACAGGACTCTTAATGCTCACCTGGTTATCACAGTTTAACAGGACTCTTAAAGCTCACCTGGTTATCACGGTTTAACGGGACTCTTAATGCTCACCTGGTTATCACGATTTAACGGGACTCAGGATGCTCAACTGGTTAACACGGTTTAACAGGACTCTTAATGCTCACCTGGTTATCACAGTTTAACAGGACTCTTAAAGCTCACCTGGTTATCACAGTTTAACAGGACTCTTAAAGCTCACCTGGTTATCACGGTTTAACGGGACTCTTAATGCTCACCTCGTTTATCACGATTTAACGGGACTAAGGATGCTCACCTGGTTGACACGGTTTAAGGGGACTCGAGATGGTCACCTCGTTATCACGGTTTAACGGGACTCTTAATGCTCACCTCGTTATCACGGTTTAACGGGACTCTTAATGCTCACCTCGTTATCACGGTTTAATGGACCTCAGGATGCTCACCTGGTTATCACGGTTTAACGGGACTAAGGATGCTCACTTGGTTGACACGATTTAAGGGGACTCGAGATGCTCACCTCGTTATCACGGTTCAACGGGGCTCTTAATGCTCACCTGGGTATCACGGTTTAACGGGACTCAGGATGCTCACCTGGGTGTCACGGCTTAACGGGACTCTTAATGCTCACCTAGGTATCACGGTTTAACGGGACTCTTAATGCTCACCTGGGTATCACGGTTTAACGGGACTCAGGATGCTCACCTGGTTAACACGGTTTAACGGGACTCAGGATGCTCACCTGGTTATCACGGTTTAACGGGACTCTTAATGCTCACCTGGGTATCACGGTTTAACAGGACTCGGGTCCGCTGCATCTCATCTCACCCCGGAGACCGGGCCTGTCCGGCGGCGTGGAGCTCCGCTGTGCTCCGGCCCCGATGGACCAGGCTCCCCCTCTGCAGCTCCTTTAACGGGACCCTACACACTCACAAACCCGGGCCAGACCATCCCAGTCCAGCCGTTAACTCACGTCCATCCCGGTATCCGTGCTGACAGGTTTAGCCCTGGTCGGTGATGAAGATGAGGCGGGTTAAATCAGAGCGTTAGCCTCGCAGAGTGGTTAGCGTGCTAATCCAGGCTCCACCAGCTCGAGTCCCCGACAGCTCTTAGCCGTCATTAGCCTCGTCATCGAGACCCGACGGGAGCCGTGCCCATGAGCTCACGGGGACTCAGACGTCAGCTCGTGACTCCAAACGTTCAGACCGGAACGTTTAAAAAGCGCAGAGCCGCGGGTACGGAGCTAGTAAGGCTGTTAGCCCGTTAGCCCGTTAGCCTGGGTGCTGCTGCCTTCCCAGTCTCCATGCAGTACGCCGTTTCCTTGGTAACGCTCCAGCGCTGCCGTCATTGGTCTGTGGAGCAGGCCCCGCCCATTTCCCCCGAGAGCAGCGTTTAAAAAGGACTGGTGTATGAGCCAGCGGTGTCCAGTAGGGGGCAGCAGCTGCATAGACTTCAATGTAAAAACAAACTGGTGAAAGTAACGAATTACATTTACTTCGTTACAGCTCAATTAAATTCAAGTAGCTTTATGGGCAAGAATGTTATAAAGCATTATCACCAAAGCCTTAAATCCAAAATAAAACATAAATGAGATAGACATTTTTTATTTATTTACTTTTTATGTTTATTTGTATTTTGTTTACATCTATCTTTTTTATATATCTTTTTGTCTATTTTTCAAACTTCTACTTGAATCCAAATTTCCCTGAGTGAGTTTACTAAAGGGATTAATACATTTCTATCTAATCTAATGTGATCTCTTCTAATCTGATCTAATCTAAATGTATTCAAAGTGAGAATATTTGGTATAATAATATAAAAATCAAAAAATTAATGCACCTTTAAACAGAGATTTATGAAGTGCTTTGATAAACACATCAAACACATTGAAAAATACATCAGACGGACCCACTGGACATTACTGGCTTTTAGTAACAATAATAATAATAATAATAATAATGATAATAATAAAAATTAAATAAAGATGACAAAATATAAATGTTTAGGGACTAAGTAGCTTTTATGTGTAGTATTTATTATCTTAATTTTTTTTTTCTCTTTTCTTAAGTATTTTCTGTATTTCAGTCAAATATATCAAAGTGCTTGAAGACCTGAGTACAACCAGTGGTCTCCAAATACATACACACACTCATATAAGAAGAAATATGAGTGTGTACAAGCACACATGATATTTGATTTTTGCTGATATCTGATATGCCGATTTTTCTTTATCTTATCTTTTACTTGACAGTCTTATGGTGTTACAAACCTATATGGAGCAAGAAAAACAACATTTTCTTCTTTAATAGTGGCACTTTTGTATTTGACTATTTTAAACAAATGTTGGAACTCAAATTAGCACAATCAGTGTATAATTTATTAAAACATCTTTTTTCCACAGACTGGTTTGTCAACATAAAAAGAAACTCAAATGCTTTGTTGTTGTTTTTTTTCGTTTGAAAGTATCATTAAATCTAATGCAGTTTGGTTCACTGTGTTAGGACTTGGATCTCAGTTGGACCAGGTTTGTGAATAAGTCTTGTTGTTTGAGAAATGCCCGTTCACAATGTAAAGGTACCTTTAGGCAAGGCATTAAACCCCTGCTGGCTCTGGGCAAGCACGCCTTTGTAGTCCAAAAAAAAAGCTCAGTCCCGACTAAGCCATGTTTGGAAGTTGGTTTGGTTGCTGGAGAAATGCCAGCTGACTTTCCTGGGCACTGCTAGAGAACCCTAGAGCAAGGCACTGAACCCCCCAAACTGCTCTGTTAGCTTTTTCAGTAACATCTCTCTCTGGCATCTCTCCATGAGTGCATGGAAGGACCAGTTTGTACACGAGCATTTCAGCTTTTGACTCAACAGCAGAGGAAAGAACTGAACTGATGCCCCTCACTCTAATCTCTCTGCCTGTGCGTTATTGAGCTCAAGTGTGTGAAGTATAAATTAATTAAGTGTTTTTTCTTCTTCCTTTTCTTCCATCTGTTGCTGCTGTCGGTCAGTTCATTGAATTGTCAGGCAGGTGTCTTGTACACATGTTGAACCACTAGAGGGAAATGTAGGACAGGAAACACGCTCAGATGAAGTCTGATCCAACACTGAGGTAATAACTCACCTTCAGTGAAGCCGATAGACACTCAGACTACATTGATTCAGCTCTGAGATAACATTTTTACAACATTACATGGAGTTAAAACACTCTGGAGAATTTTAATTCTGCATGCAATGATTTTCATTACAAAAAGGCAGAATATTTTTGTTATTTGTTACATATTTGTTTTACATATTTATCATACATTCATTCATTTAACATTTATTTTCTTTATTTAAAGGTTTAGTTCAAGTAAAAGTTCAGTTTTCTTAAGTTTTGCTCGAGGCCAGTGGCACTAGTAAATACATTTGCCAACTAGAAAGCTACCAAGGTAGCTCACATATTGCTGTTACATCTATAGCAATAGTTCCATGATAAAGCTACCATCATAATATTAATTAAATGACGACAAAAACCCACACCAACACTCAGAATCATGTTAATATCATTATTAGTTAGACAGTTAGTGAGCAAAAATGATTGTTCACTAATGGTGGTTATCTGGATCACCACCAAAATATTATCATTTCTAAGTTGGGCCATAACCAACATCTCCTGCAAATTTCAGCAAAATCCGTCCAGTGGTTTTTTGTAATCTTGCTAACAAACAGACTGTAGCGGCCCTTAGCATCAATGAGTACACGGAGAGTTCGACTGGTGCATATCTGTCTTTATTTATTCCTTTTGAGCACCCTAAGCTATAAAAAACATTAAATACAGTTAAGCATATTGCACATTTCCATTTAACAATCCATATTTTTTATTACAAATACAATACCAATAAGAAAAGGCAAGCACACATGCACACACACTGCATGCATGCACACTTCCATAAAACACTGACAATAATATTGCACCACCCCAATATACAAATTATTGCAACATCCCTTCACATTAACATTTCAGAGCAATGTACCTCGCTTCACCTACCAAGGGTGCAAACTTTTACAAGCGACAGGCACGTCCTGAACCCCAAAACTGTCTCATCCAGGCATTACATGCTGCTCCGCAAGAAAATAAGCGTTAATTTGAGAGCACTGCCTTACAAACCAATCACAAAGTCACTTTGAAAATGGATAATTTCCACATACCGTGTTGCTCTGCTCTCTGAACATGAGGAAAGCCTAACTACGTAAAGGCAAACCTGGTGTGTGAGATAGCATCTGCTTATTTAAACCTCCAGTTCCCTTCAGGCTCCTCAACTGGGAACATGAATAGGTCAACTCAACCTCTGCTCCAGTGGCCACTTGCACAGACACACACACAAACAAACATATGCCGCCAAAAACATGACCTCCTTGGTGGAGGTAAAAACAGCTATGGCCGACTACCGAGCAACGTGTGATGCTAACTGTGCTCGGTTTGTGCTGCGTCAATACTCTGACAAGCAGAGACACATTTGTTGTATTCGCCAAGGACTGATGTTTGTGAAAGTTTGTCCTCATCGGAAAGTGTTAGTGCGCAGCAACATGTTGTAACAATGCTGTTTCACTGCAAACTTGCATTGCCAACTACTGGCCTAGTGTTTTTGTTGTTCTCGCAGATCCATGTGAATGCACATCGTTATCACACCGTCTCTGTGCGAACGCGGGGTACTTCTGAAAACTCAAAGGAAAAACCTTTATGTTTCTGGTGACAGCGTTGTCGTTTAAACGGGCCCTGAGTTGAACCCCTTCCAGAGGTCATTAAAGGCTGCAGGCAACACTCCACTGAACACCCAACAGTGCTCAGTGAGGACCTGAAATGCCAGGACTCGGTCTGTGGTAGACCTCTAGAAACCTGCCGAACAAAGAGACTTATCATAAAACTGTCCCTCCTAAACATCCATCATAAGCATGAAAGCATAAAGATTGGACTCTGGAGGACTGGAAGAAGGTCATGTGGTCTAATGAGTCCAGATTTACCCTGTTCCAGAGTGATGGGTGCATCAGGGTAAGAAGAGAGGCAGGTGAAGTGATGCACCCATCATGCCTAGTGCCTACTGTCCAAGCCTGTGGGGGCAGTGCTATGATCTGGGGCTGGTGCAGTTGGTCAGGTCTAGGTTCAGCAACATTATGGCCCAAAGAATGAGGTCAGCTGACTACCTGAATATACTGTATGACCAGGTTATTCCATCAATGGATTTTTTCTTCCCTAATGTCACGGGCATATTCCAAGATGACAACGCCAGGATTCATGGGGCTCAAATCGTGAAAGAGTGGTTCAGGGAGCATGAGACATCATTTTCACACATGGATTGGCCACCACAGAGTCCAGACCTGAACCCCATTGAGAATCTTTGGGATGAGCTGGAGAAGGCTTTGTGCAGTGGTCAGACTCTCCCATCATCAATACAAGATCTTGGTGAAAAATTAATGCAACACTGGATGGAAATGAATCTTGTGACACTGCAGAAGCTTATCGAAGCAATGCCACAACGAATGCATGCTGTAATCAAAGCTAAAGGCGGTCCAACGAAATATTAGAGTGTGTGACCTTTTTTTGGTGGTGACCTTGTTTTTGGCCAGGCAGTGTATTTTCATATGATTGTTGATTGTTATGTATGAGATTTAGTAATTGGATACATATCAATCAGGAAATGGAAAATTTGACTTTTGATACCTGATGGAGAAGGGCTGGGATTTAATAAGTTTGTACTTCTTCCCACTCCTTTTAAATCATGTAAATGAATTAAACTGGTGTTGTTTTCTTTTAAGGTGATCTGTGTTTGCTTATGTATTATTATTTTGCCACATTTGTTTACATGTACATAATATATAAGATCTATTTCTTACAAGTTCGAAATAAACTACTACTACCTGTGCTGTGTTGAGATTATCAGCGCACAGCACACACAGTATGAACAAAACTATTCAGAGCCTGATTTTTTATCTTCATGTGTTGGGTCTCTAACAGATAAAACATCTCTTCAGATTTTGAAAATCCTAAAGTGTGTACCCCGCTTTAGTCAAGGGAGCCAACACGATGCTAACTTCTGGCTTGGTCTACAACAACACGTCATTGCTACATCACTCTCCTCTGACACATGAATGGATTCCAGCCAAGCACATAAACAGATGAGGACGATTTCTTCGTCTTTGAAAACTGCTGGAAATATCTGAAGTAATGTCTGTAACATAAAAATCTGTTAAAATATTCCACAGCTAAAATTCCACATGTTGTATTTTTAATGAACCTCTGTCTCTGTTTTTTTGGGGTTGAGGAGGTCAAACATTTCATCACCATAAAAACTTCCACCGGGGTGAGGGGCCGGTGAAACTCCACTTCAATGTCTTCAGCAGAAAATCTGTTTTCTGAATCTTAATTACTGTGAAAATGGGACGACTCCCACATGGAGCTCTGAATGAGAAACATGCAGGAATCCACGGTTTGTTCTGCTGTAAACTTTTGGCTGTGAATAGACCTTGAGTCAGCTGACAGATGTGGGTCCCACGGGGGCCTCCAGCGGGGCCCGACCACAAACAAGGGCCCGAGTTTTCTCTGAATCAGATTGGGGAAGATGTGGCCGGCCTGCAGGTTACGTAACGGAGTCCAGAGGGAGGAGAGCCAAGCTGGAGGGAGTCCTGCCGGGGAACCACGCTCCGACTGCAGAGCTCATCCTGCAGCCTCACACTCTTTGAAGCTCTCAGCTGTGCTTCACCGCAGGCTCCTACAAATCAAACAAATAAAACAGCATGGTCCGTGATTCCCAGTAAGTCTGGGAGATCTGCAGCGTAAATCAGGCTCAGTGTTTGACCTGTAAACTGCTCACGTGCTCAGCAAAGGAAACAAGCCGCGGTCAGATGAGTTCAACTGCACAGATATCTGTTCAACGTGATAAGATATCAAACATATACAAAGATATGTGAGGAGAGAGGATATAAATAAGAAACACATTAAAGATACATGAAGAAAGAAGAGAGCTGAAGAGTAAAGGGGAAAATAGTTTATATTTGTTAAATAAAATCATCTGGGACAATAAACTAGAGATAAAATGGAGAAGCTCTCCAATCTTGTACATTTTTACAATAACGGGCATTCTATTTTATTCTATAATAAACTTGAATGATTTTCATAAGCTATTCATTACGCCTTAATTATTTTTATTTCAACATTTTGCTCCTTTGTTTTTTTTGCTGCTGAGAGAAGAGAAGGTGTTTGGGGTGACTGGGTCACTACATTTTGACTCGTTGGTGGTTGTTTTGCTTATTTGAGAGCCACCCGTCAGTAGAATTTTACTTACTTCACCTTTAGAACAGCTTTTCATGTAAATGCCTGAAATAAGGTCAGTTGTGAACGTATGTTAAATAGATTTGAATTTTTATTTTGCAACTTAGAATGCATCTGACATTGCCTTGTAGAGGCAGTTGTTTTCAAACTATTTTGGCTTAAAGCATCTGAAACCAAATTAAAAGCCCAAGGCACCTCATTTGTATTCATACAGAACATCCTCTTCAAAGTCATGTACTCAGTCCAGTCCAGAAAAGTATTCCTATCCACTGAAATATGACATCCATCTGTTTTGGATCGATCTTTTACAAAGAAAATGTGTACTAACTCATTATTTCAACATATATATTGAGAGCAAATTAAAAGAAAATCTTATTCTTTTAAAGTTGAACCTTATGATACAAATTCCATTGTGTCCAGCCACAGCATTTAAGAACCACACATACGGTAGTTTCCCGAAGGCCCGGGACACTCACACGGGTGTTTTTAACCACTCTGTTGATTAGACCAGGTGAGGCTAAACAAAGATTAGGCTGTCGTAAGAGATGTTGATGTCAAACAAACATATTTCACAGGTTTATGAATATGTAATCCTGAGAACAGGCCATGGGCTCCTTTACTGTCACCTGTGTCACAGGTGACACAGGTGACAGTTACCGGTCAGCACTCTGGACACGGCCATAGTTGCCAGGTCGACTTATTATAAGCGAATTTGTTTATTGGTGTAGGTCCAAATCATAACAAATTTTATCTCAAGACACTTTACAAACATTGAAGAAAAGTTGCATCTTTTTTTGAATATATCACGTAGAAGATGCATGAAGGACTGAATCATTTGTGTGCCCTCACTTTTACATTCGATTTGTCTCTTTCGTTTTTATAACTTTTCCTTTTAGCTTAAACACATCAGACTGTCAGTGCAAGCAGACTTTACTGTATATTTGACCCCTAAATTTTGCTGTATTTCATTTAAGACTCATAAATACATTCTCGGTAAGTGTCATTTATATAAGGAATGCACAGTGACATTGGTAAGTACAAACATCAACCATCTGCAAATAAATGTGATTGTTATCTGGTGTATCATACCAATTTTATGCCAGCATCTGACACACCTAACTGCTGATTTAGATTTTCTTTAACTGGGCAGCAAAATCGGCAATCAAATCTCAATTTCAATGTAAACTCAATAAGGAAGTTTCACAGTCTACTTTGTCCTGCTCCAAACACAGATGTAAATTTTACCGTAAAAAGAGGTGCAAAAATGATGTTTGCAACAAAAGAAACTTTGATAGCCAGAATTAACTGTGTTTCTGACGTACCTACTAGAGCAGAGAGATTAAGAAAATGGAGGCTTAGGCCCTCTAAGCCTTTAAGTGTTTCCAGCACCAAACAAGAAAAATATCACTGCTAAAGTGTTTTGTTTTGGTTTGCTTGCTTCTATCGACCTGGATGGATAGCATGGCTGTTGTCCTTTTGCTAACTAACCAAAACATAGTGTGTTTGACTGAGTCCTGCTGAAGCTTGACTCTTTTTAAAGAGTTTTCAGAGCAACATCTGAGTCATTTACTGTTTCTGTGAGCTAACGTCTCGCTTTCTGTTGGGACCTTCAGGGAGCCATACCAGGGGCCTCTTGGACTTTTCCTGTCTTCATGGCCGAGACCAGGTGAGGACGACCCACCTGCTGGACAAGGTATGTGGATTTTCCCCCAAGGCGGAGACAAGAGGAGGACCAGAACTGGACCAGTCTCTCGGGTTTTTGGATTTACCCACACCGGTAAGGAGACTCCGGACTGCTTCGTGGTCTTTGGTGAGTGAGAGCAGCGTTTGTGGAGCTTTATTCAGGCCTGCAGCTTAATGTTTTACTGTTATTTTATTATTTTGTTTTATTTCATGTGGACACACAATCAGTGTTGCCAGATTTTTCTACTGAAACAAGCAACCAGGTCGATAAAAAGAAGCCCAAAACAAACAAGCAACCTCCAGCTATGTCTTTTTTAATGTGATATATTACTTTTTCTTTTTTTTCTTTTAAGAGAAATCTACATAAAGCATGTTCTAATGTTCATCTACATTACCTTTCAATTTCACAGTGGCATTTTTTCTTATTTTTCTCTTAATTTACTTCTTCAACATGCTTTTGTTTGGAGGTGAGACATCCTTTTCTTTATACAGAAGTGTAGGGAGGGGCTGTTGTTATAGATAACTCTGTTATCACTAAACAGTCTGTCTAACCTTGACTTTTGTAACCAAACAGACATAGTCAGGCTTTTATCTAAGTTTTATGTTGATCATGTACAGCTTCATTATGGAGAAAACAGTAACAGCTACATTAGAAATAAATTTGTGTTTGGAGTGGGACAAAATAGTTTGTGTAGCTTCTGAATTGAGTTTATATGGGGCTAATGGGGCCAAAGGAAAGGCCTGATATTTTTAATTGTTGTTATTGAAGCTCTGTAGGTCCACAGAAACAGACTTCTGTATTGTATCGGTATTGTATTTTAGTTTACAACGAGGTACAACTTGTAAGAATCATGCATTTGTGGAACGAGCAACACAGCTAAACATGAGGGTAGCATCCCAAAAAAAATGCCAGAATCCCCTGCAACTGGGTGCTGTTGCAGTATGGAGAGTCGCAGCATTATTTGGTGTCAGCCCTGGTACCATTTCCAGACTTAGGACCAAGTTCTGTGAGAGTGGGGAAGTCAAAGGCAGACTGCAAAGTGGGAAAAACTGGAAAACAGTACCCTAAGAAGAGATATTCCTTCCCCATGTTTTACTGAAGAACTGTAGGATCTCTTCCAGGGGAAAAGAGCATTTTTAGCACTTTTTTATCTAAGTAACTGCATGATGGTTGTTGCATATTTTTGGTTTGTAAACTTTGAGTCTTCTCCTGCTAATTTTTGGACTGACAGTGATTGCAAAGGTGTTTCTATAGCTTCTGACTACCTTCACAAAAATATATGGAAGTCAATCTGAGTAAACAAACACAGAACTAAAACACAGAAGATAAATGCAGAAAATGTGACCAAAGTAAACATACCAGAAGATGGATAAAGACAAAGATAATATGCGTAGGCTGGAATATAAGTGAGATTTTTAGCAAAAAACCCGAAGATCAGAGTCCATAAGCTTCAAATGCATACACAGAAGACAAGCCTGTTGTAAAGAAAATGTGACCTTAGTGGGAGACCAGAAAATGAGGGTTGATAAATCTTCAAATGGATGCAAAAAAAACTTGTGAAAACCAAATGAATCATCATCTGGACTTGTGGACTGAAACTCAAACACTTAGAAGATGAATTCCCAACTCCTTGAGGATATGTTTCTCTGTTTCTTGTGTTTTTCTGAGCTTTTTTTCAGCCATAATTCAGTTCTTTGCTCTCTGTTGAGATCGTCTCTCTCAGTTTAAACGCTCTCTTTCTTTCTCGCTGGCTCCGAGCTGTGGCCTCACCAGCTCATGACCCCTCATGATTTATTCCTCCACCTCTCTGCTGATGATATAACTGATCTGGGGCCTGGGTTGTCTGCCAGCCTGTGAGTGACCCTCATCACAAACTGGAGTGTCCTCATTAAACAGCCTTCATTAGCAGAGACAAAGCAGCTCTGGCAGACTCCACGCTCCACGTTCTGTCCCAGCAGGTCAACCTGTCCTGGACTCGACCCTCGAGTCAGCAGCACAGAGAGGGCTGAGTTCTGCTCCACATGTGATACAAACGCAACCAACATGAAAACAAAGAAGCACAAACAAGTGTCCCTCGATTTCAATCAAAATCCACAAGAGCTGAACTGTACGGTGAAGGTCACGGAGAGCATGCACACGCGAGCTGAGCTGCGGAGCAGAGGACGACACTTAAAGACTTCAGGGCCCGATTTGTGCTGAACGATTTTGGTGTCATTTTGTGCCATGTTGTTTAAAATGGTTATTTTGTCTTAAGTCAAGTTCATGTTTTTTTTTTTTTAGCATAATGTTTATTTTTATTTTCATTTGCCACAGAGTATGACAAATTTCATTTACTGATCAAACATAAATCAAACATATAAACAAGACTAAGCAGTAAAGGGAGAAAAAAAAGTAAAAATAAATAAATAAATAAATACACACATAAATAACACCCAAAATGAACATTATTGTGCCTCGATATCAAACCAAATTCATATCATATTTCCTTCATTTTTCTGTTTTTATATATATATATATATATATATATATATATGTATATGTATGTAAGTCTATGGGGAAGAGTAGTGACAAAATAATCATAACAAATTCATTTGACCTCAGGTGGTAATGTAGAGAGAGATGGAAAAAGGGGGAAAGAGAGAGAAAAAAGTGTATATACATAGAAATAAGACAGTAAATAAAAAAGAATAAAGAATAATAGTTAAAAAAAGGAGATTTTATCTACAAAATCAAGGTCATATGATGATTTCAAGGACATTTCTGAATTCAAAACTCACCAGTTCTTGAGAATATTAGCAAAAAGATATTTACATCCTCCTTTATTGATTAGTTAAAGGAAAGTTGAAAATCATAAACTAGTCTGACTGCGTTGGTTTACGCCTGTGATTTTAATACTGATGAGGCTATAGCTTATTGCAGGGGATCTGCAATGGGGAACATGTACCAGGGATCAACCACTGGCTCAAAAATGTGTGCAACTTTTTTTAAATTATTAACATGCCCTCTTATGTGCATCTCTGTTCACGGTGTATTACTAACCTTTCCTAACTGCCTTGACCACATCTCGTGAGCCCTACCCTACTTTCATTTTATCCAAGTGTAAAAGATGACTTCAGAAATTCAAGGAAACATAAAAAATGCCTTACCCTTTACGCTTCATATTTCAGTCGACTAAATTTACAGTAGATTTCATCAACTAAAATGTTGTGAAATTTCTCCAACTAAAATTAAAGTTAAAACAATGTAGATGACTAAATTATGACTAAAACTAAATTAAAAAGTGCTGTCAAAATTAACAGTGCTCACCAGTCAACCTTGTGAGCATGGTTTTTCTCTGTGTGAAGAAGCTGGAATGCCCAGAGAGAATCCATGTGTGCACGGGAAGAACATGCAGACTCCACACAGAAATGTCTCGACCGACGCAGGGATCGAACCGGACCTCACAAGGGAAAGTCACAAGAGGCAGGAGGAGGGATATTGGAGGAAGAATAAGAATCTGATTCAAAAGGTTCAAGTGATTCTCCACGACACTGAAGCTCTCCGAGGGATTCCTGCTTCCTCTCATCCAGCGATTCCAGGAGTTCAAACTGATCTGAATCTGAGATCTGAAGACTTAAAACACTCACTGCTGTTGAGGTTAAAAAGCTCCCTGAGGCTCAGTTATTGAGCTGTATAAATAAAACTTGACTTGATGTTTTAGTGGAAATCTAAAACACATGTCATGGTAAACTTCCAGAGAAATACTTAAAGAAAATTGGGAAACCAGCACATGCTTCACAGTCTTCTGATGCTGGCACAAAGAGCTGAAGTCTTATTAAATAATCAAACATAAATCACATCCCCAGTGAGGACAGATCACACAGACTGTTTTCTCACAGTAATTCAGCCGCCTCCTGCTGCCAAGCCCCATCACAGAGGTCAGCAGAGTTATGTCCTCTGTATCTTTAAACTCTGAATCATCATGAAGCACGGCTGCTTTGACAATCAGAACAGAATATCCATCTCTCTGATTGAGAGTAAGAACTTGGCCCCCAAAAGGCATTTAAAGTCAAATATGATGGAGTTTATGTTACATACACACTGATTTCAAGGATGAGGTCAGGGAGAGTGTGTAATGGATTTCCCTTAAAGCCACTGAGCCACACATTGTGACTGAGAAAGCATTAAATGTGCAGGAATTGTGTAATGTTTCTTAGAAAGTATGTTTAGCAGATAAGCAGCTTTGTGTGAGTAAGGGTCTGTGTCCACTCACAGCCTACTTCATGCTGTTAATTCATTTGTTGACCAAAGTGCTGTTCAACCAAAAAGGCAGAAAAACAGCAAAAAAAAAGGTACTATGAGGCATAAAAAACAAACTTAATTGGCCAAATGGGGCAAAAAGCACAACAGCTAAGAGCAAACAAGATAAAATAAAACAAGTCATAAACCCAACATAATAAAAAAAATATCTAAAATATGTCAGAATACAATATAACAGAGGATTTGGGTTGTCTTAGTAGAAGGCCATGGAGAAGAAATGCCTCTTCAGCACTGACTTTAAAGTGATGAGGGACCGAGCAGATCTTATTTGGACTTCCGAAGCCTCGGAGAAGTCATGGTGAATGCTCCATCTCCTCTGGCTCTGAGATTAGATCGAGGAACTTTCAAAAGCAGTTGGTTGGATGACCTGAGAGATCTCGCTGGACTGAAGTGGTGGACCAGATCAGCCAAGTAGGCCAGTCCTGATCCATTTAAAACTTTAAAAACAGTCAATACAACTTAACCTATGACAAGGAAAATACCATGCTATAGATATGCAGATGTTGGCACCAAGCTTTCCTAAAAGAGGTGGTGTCAGTTCGCTTCCACTTAACCCCTGGCATGGTCCTTTGCAGTGAGGACACAATCTATCGAGGATTTTGAAATTTGAAGAGATCTTTTTCAGCCAACTCCAAACAAACTGACTGGGCTCTAGGTGTTACCACTTCAGACTCAAAGCCTGAGCGCTGTATTTAATGTCCATCACAGACTACAAGACTTAAAACAGATTTAATTCTTACAAGCTTAAGTCGCCTTGTCCCTAAATGTGAGGCCTATCCTGATCTGTTAAGTAGCATCTCAGCAGATATAAGAAAAAAAACTGGTACCTCTTCAGCCATGCATGTGATATTCAAGTTTATTTTCTGGAATCTGGACTTGATTTTCACTTTTTCTGCAAAAAAAACAAAAAGTCGAACATCTGGTCTGACCCTGCTTCACACCTGGAGGGTTTTGATCTGGTCTTCATAAAAAGCTGATTCATCTTTATCGACCCAACAGCTGCACAGTCGTATGAATGATGAACATCAGCATGTGGCCTAGCTCTGAGAAAACATAAGAATGAATCAAAATGTCACTTGTTGTCCTCATGAAACCTCAGAGACTAAACATTGTCTCTCCTTTGTCAAAATCCATATTTCTGGGGGTCGAGACAATTCAAGAAGGCATGAAGTGTATGTTTTTTTGAGTGATGTTTGCTCAATCAAAGGCTCCATGACATTGACCTTTGACCACTAAAATCTAATCAGTTCATCCTTGAATCTTGGTAGACAAGAGGTCAAAGTGTACAGACAACAAAGACTTTCTGAGATACCACGTTTACTAAGTCTAGGTCAACACACCAACAACACACCAGCAAAATGACATTGTTATTCTAAAAGCGTTTGTTGCATTACTTAGAGTTTTTGTTTTCATCCAGCAATCAAGCACTCGACCACCGCACTCTCTTCTTCTCCATTTCCCTCTACGTCCTCAACTTCCTGCTCATTTATCCACTGATCACGTCACTGCTAGCGAGCTGGAACCAACTTTTTAGGTTCTGAACCAATTTTCTTCTGATCTGAAAACGCGAGCTGGTTCAAAATTAGCTTCGGGAAAAACCTATGAGGAGTATGAAAGAGTTCATGGTGCCTCCAGCCACAACTGCCACAGGTGCAGATAGGGATGTAGGTTTTTCAGACCACTGGGTGGACTTGATTTGACCACATTTCTGCTCTTCCTGCAGAGATTCTAGACTCACCCTGGACTCAAAATATCATCCTGACAGATCTTTGTGTTTATTACCTCCACCAAGGAGGTTATGTTTTTGACAGCATATATTTGTTTGTCTGTTTGTTTGTTCACAAGACTTTTGCTGAAATGTTCAGGAGATGTTGGTAATGGCCCAACTTAAAAATGATTTGATTTTGGTGGTGATCCAGATAACCTCCATTAGCCAACAGTTGTTTTTGCTCAATAACTGTCTAACTAATAATAATATCAACATGATTCTGAGTGCTAGGTGTGGGTTTTCAGGGTCATGAATCATATCATGACCGTAACTTTATCACAGAACTATTGCTAATAGATGTTACAGCCATGTGTGAACTACCTTGTTGGAGGTTTGTGCTCTCTGAGTGCTTTCCAGTCTCTTTTCTCTGTCTGTGGCGTACTCCTTTGGTCATGGTAGGAGAGCCTTCCTCAGCAGATGTCAGGACTGCATACGTGGACGCTCCACATGATGCACGGTAGAGCTCATTTGAAACAGACTGTTGTTAAATATGTCAGAATGGGTTGGTTGTTTAACCTTACAGAACTCAGATTCCACATTAGTTTTCCCTCAGGGGGCCGAACAGTTGCAGAACAGACTCCATATGTTCTGTGGCAATGTAGAAATTATGGACCCTCAGCACAAACTCATGTTCATGGTTTAAAGTGCAAACACGGACAACATGAGGTCTTTACAGAACTGAATGTTGTTTAGATCTTACAGGAACATGGGCGGAGATGATGCAACAAATCTAAAGGCTCATGAGGCCCTTTTGGACAAATGTTCTGGGGACTTTTAACCCTTCAAAGAACTAAATAGTTCCTGTGGCCCATTGCTGCCTGCATTTCCACCGAGGGCCAAGGACCAAGGGAAGACTTTAAGAAACCAGTGACGTAAAGATTCCTGCTAGATTACAAACACTCACTGCAAGGGTTTATTTTGTTGACTAATTATTTTCGTCACAGTTTTCATCAACAACCTTTTTTCCCCTGATGAAAATTAGACAGTAACTAATAAAAATAAGTGCACATGGACAAAAACTAAAACTACATTAACTGACATTTTCATCAACAAATAAAAACTAGACTAAAATGTTTGACAGAGACTTAATCCAATCAGACCTAATTTGGTCATGTAGAAAGTAGAGACAAGTTCGGAATATATCCAGTCACAGCTACTTTGGTTGTGTGGAAAGGTTGGATGAGTTAAGAGGGACATCCAATCACAGCTGCCTTAGCTTGGTGGTGGTGGGATAAGTTGTGGAGCGATCCAATCAGAGCTCCTCTCTTTATGAATTGATATATTCATGTAGAGCAGGTTCACTGTTTGTTGTCAGTTCTGGTATTGTAACTGAGATGCTCTGCCAGGTAGCCTAAATAAAGGTGACTGCATTTCACACAAAAGTTCAATTTGTTTCTGTTCATTTATACATTCAGACTTTACTAGCATTCAATAAAAGGTTATTAGATGTTTGATTTTATCCAAGTGTAAAACATGACTTCAGAAATTCAAGGAAACATAAAAAATGCCTTACCCTTTACACTTCATATTTTAGTCGACTACATTTACAGCAGATTTCATCGACTGAAATGTTGTGAACTTTCATCAACTAAAACTAGACTAAAATTAAAACAGTTTAGATGACTAAATTATGACACAGATGTCCAATTGCTGTTAACACAAACAGCTAATTAGCCAATCACATGGCAGCAACTCCAATTAAGCATGTAGACACAGTCAAGACGATGAGCAGCAGAATTGGGCAGAAAAGTGATTTTAAACATCCATGGTTTTTGGTCTGAGTATTTCAGAAACTGATGATCTACTGGGATTTTTACCCTCAACCATCTTTACGATACAGAGAGTGGTCCAAAAGAGAGAAGATATCCAGTGAGTCACTTATCTTGGCAAAAAAAAGACATTGTTGGTACCAGAAGTCAGAGGTGGATTGATGTAGTGGTTTGAGATGATGCTGACAATGACAGTCACTCAAAAAAAACAGTCATGACTGTCGAGTAATGCAGGAGAGTATATCTGGGCTACAACGTCAGAAGAGCACACTGGGTGCCACTCCTGTCTGCTAAGAATAGGGGTTAAGGGTTCACCAAAATTGGACAATAGAAAATTTGAAAAAATGTTGTCTCATCTGATGAGTCTAGATTTCTGCTGCAGTATCCCTTGTTACTGCACACAGTCCAAAGAATGGAGTCTATCTGCTTGTCGTGGACTTGAGAGTGAGGCAAGACACCAAAACAAACAACAAAAATATTGGCATATCCCTTTAAAGGTGAAGATGCAACTCAAAAAAACTACTATTACAAAGTGTATTGCATTTTGCCTGAAGAATTAATTAAAACAGAAACCATCACTTTTACTCTACAGAGTTTGATTCTGCATATTTCTCCCTCTGTGCTTTCATTAAGATCAACAGGAAAATGTGTCCTCAAAAGTTCCAGCTTCTGAAGTTCAAAATGAAACATATCTAAATAGTTGTAGAGCTTATGTTGTCTTTATTAAATACTATAAAAGATAAACAGAAAAGAAAGTTTCATGACACCTGCCCTATATCATCAGAATCATCAAATTTAATGCTATAATCACCATCAGCTGTTCACTTTCTCTGTGTTTGCAGCCGCAAGGACTTAAAAATGTTATGACTGGAACAAACGCTGCTAGATGTTAGTATTTCCTGGAAGAACAATTAAGATAAATTTGAGGGAGTCGAGGTGAACCTCAGAACAAATCATCCTGACCAGAACCAGAACCTCGGCAAAGATCTCAGCAGGAGACTTCTCCCTGAGGTCTCTGGTGGTGTTTCTCAGTAAACTGACAGCAACGATCCAGAAAGGAGGCTGTCTGTCTCTTCACTCAGACCTGATCCAGAAACATCAGACTAAAAATCATCTGGGATCATTTCAGCCCTGGAGGAATGGAAACAAAGTCTGTGAAGTTAAAACTAAACCAGGACTGCTGATTCACAGCAGAATGTTCATTATAAAGCGAACAGCATGTTCTCCACGTGAGCTTTTGTTATTGACAGATTTCACAATATACTCTCCTCGTAGGGCCTGATTTTGACAGTGTGGCGCGTGGTGTCTGATGGAGCGTGGTAAGCTGCAGTTTGGGCTTGTTGGTGTTATATTTTGTTATTTTGAAGATTATGGAAAGCTGCTGGGGCTATAAAATTGATATTGGGGATATCAACCGTAGTTCAACTCTGCCTGTACTCAAATTTGGAGAACATGTACTCAATTTTGGCCAACTAGTGCACGAGTAGACTTTACTAGTGAAGCAAAAAGTGTCACTGGTGCCACTAGTAATCCTTTAAGTAGTACAGCTTTAAGTTTTTAAGAGTAACATTTTTAAGTCTACCTGTAGTACTTGTAGACTTAAAGTCAAATGTACTGGGGATAGATTTATGGTCTGGGCGTCCGTGAGTCTGTCAGCACCATAATTTCTTATTTTCAGTCCTTTGTCTCTGCACTCTCCCCCCGTCTCATTTTGATGCTGTTGTATTATTCAACGTTCATGTAAATATTAGATTATTACTCTTTTCATGATTATTATTGATTATACTTCTATAAAACTATCACTACAATCATACAGACATGAGGACCCTCCCGAAAACGAGATGTTGCATCTCAAGTGGCTAACCTCTAGTAAATTTATATTCAGCAGAGACAAATAGGATGAGGACAGGTCTATGATTGGTCCATGGATCTGTTACTAGCTTTAGTTCTTACTTTAGTCCACTTGTCTCCCATCTCTCTTCCTTCACCCACACACCCAACACAGCATCGTGTGGACTTGCTGTTCATCATGAGACTGGGATCCACATTCAGGGTTTCCTGCTGCTTACAGAGGGTTTGTTTCTTGCCGCCAAGATGGATTCATGTTGGGTGTTGGATGTATGTATTTGTATATATATGTATATGTGTATTTTATATGTATATATGTATCTATGCATGTATGTGTATCCAAAAAATGAAGAGTTTGTCTTTAGCCTGCTCTATTGTAAAGTGTCTTAAGATAACACTTATTATGAATTGGCGCTATACAAATAAAGATTGATTGATTGATTGATTGATTGACTGACAGTACAAGTAACACAAAATGTTTTACTAGTAGGTGATTTTGCTTTACTAGTAAGATCTACTCATGCACTAGTGCACCAAAACCTTTACTAGTAAAACAAAATTTTTGTTTACTTGAACTACTAGTAAATTCAAAATATCTCACTAGAAGTACTAGTAGACTGTTTTTTGTCTACTAGTAGTAATAGTAAAGCCAAAAGATTCACTAGTAGTACTAGAAGACCTAATGCAAATGAAGTAGGAGGGATTATAATCAAATCCAGCACCCTGACTGGTTGTAATATTTTCAAAAGCCAATGGGAAGTCTGAATTTGCTTTTCCGCCCCCTTATTAGCATATAAGGCTTACCAGTAATACTAGTCAGCATTTGTAAGTCTACTTGTAGTACTTCTGACAGTCTTTGCTTCACTAGTTGACCAAAACTGAGTACATGTTCTCCAAATTTGAGTACTAGTAGAGCTGAACTACAATTGATATCACTGATATCAATTTTATGCCAAACGACTGTCCAAGATGCATTATTAATGTGCATCATTGTATCATTAAAGCCTGGCGCAGCTTGCAAAGATGATGGACTTCTAGGTTTGACTGATATCGTTGTAACATCTCAATGTGTGTATGTGCAGTAGTCACATGGCAGGAAATACAATGTTAGTCTCGACTCAAAGCACATTGTGCTGCTAATGTGTTGTTTGATGGAAACCAAAACAGCAGCTTGTTTTCTTGACAATGTGCAGTGAAAGTCATATTGTTACATGTAATTTACTCAGACTCTCAGAGTCTTTGTATTTCCAGCATGTAAAAGTGCTCCAGATCAGGGCTGAACAACAGACAAAGGACTGAAAATAAGACTTTATGGTAGTGACAAACTCATGGATGCCCAGACCATAAAGCCGTCCCTCAATCACCGGATTGACCGTTCAGTATATTCATTAGTCCATCTGAGAAAGAGCCCATAGAAAGTGTTTCAACATGTATCACTGGCCAGACGGATAATGTCGTTGGCTGGAGCTGCTGTACTAGGATGTGAGCCACTGGGTTAAACAAACTCTTGTCAACACATGTCAGGGGTAAAGCGAAATTATCCTTACTATGGAGAAGTTTGTAGTGTTGATATTTGTTTGTTATTTAATAAAGAAATGTGGTCCTGATCTGATAAAACTGTCTTGCTCGTAGTTTGTTTCTCGAGCAAGACAGTTTTATCTGCTCTAAAGGACTCTGATTGGCCCATCCTGCTTTGGGCCCCTCATAATCGTAGATTGGAGCTTGGCAGGATCGATCTGCCTGATTACAGGCATTGAATCAGGTGGATCCAGCTGCAGTGCAAGTTTAGTTACATATAGCCAGAAGTCTTTTGCACCCTCTAGTGGTGTACCCCAGTAACATGTGTCACATGTACAGGCAAGTATACA
Organism: Cetoscarus ocellatus; assembly: GCA_037902135.1. Taxonomy (NCBI): domain Eukaryota; kingdom Metazoa; phylum Chordata; class Actinopteri; order Labriformes; family Labridae; genus Cetoscarus; species Cetoscarus ocellatus. The sequence goes on along the minus strand of JBAMNC010001108.1, from coordinate 162,016 downwards.
AACATGAAGCCAATGGATGCATACCCAAGTACAAACTGAGAGCACATCTCTGGTTTTTAAGTGCTGGTTTCTCCTCTTTAAACGAATACTCCATGAAAGTCCATCCAAAACCAGCCCCAGTACTCATACAGCAGAACACTGTGCAAACCCAATCCCATCATTTCCTGTTTGCATGTTTAATGACCATGCTGCTCCAGACAGACACACTGACAGGGCATGGAGGCACACACTGTTACGTGTGGTGAGTCTCCATTGAGACTTCACTACTAATAACAACAGATTCATCTGCTTCTTGTCAATACTCTCACCAAAACACAGTCACTTAATCGCACAAACATGCTGCTGTGATCGATTATCTGTCAGCTGTAGATGATGATGTGTGTGGCAGCTGCTGACAGCAAGTTTTATTCCATTCAAAACTCTGTCATGTCGACTGATTCAATTTTTACTCATTTCTTTAGAGCTGCCCTAAAGATTAGGAGTATTATGGAGAGCTACCTGCTTGATTTAATGTTCTTGAGTAATAAAAATGTAAAAATTTAAGAAATATATATATGTGTGTACATATATATATATACATATATATATAAATATATATATATATATATATATATATATATATATATATATATATATATATATATATATATATATATATATATATATATATATATATATATATATATACACATATATATATATTTATATATATATATATATATAAATATGTATATATATATACATATATATGCATATATATGTATATATATATAAATATATATAAATATATATATAAATATATATATATACATATATATATATATATATATATATATATATATATATATATATATATATATAGACAGTGGAAACTGACAGGGAAGGAGGAACTAGAGGAACCATCATGGGAGGAGAAACCCCTGCATGGGATGTACCACCGACAGATAGCTGAAGTGGCTGATATGAACAAATCCTACCAATGGCTAGAGAGGGCTGGACTGAAGGACAGCACAGAGGCACTAATCATGGCTGCACAGGAACAGGCCTTGAGCACCAGAGCAATAGAGGCCCGGATCTACCACACCAGGCAAGATCCCAGGCGCAGGCTGTGCAAAGAGAGCCCTGAAACAGTCCAGCACCTAACAACAGGGTGTAAGATGCTGGCAGGAAAAGCATACATGGAACGCCATAACCAAGTAGCCGGTATAGTGTACAGGAACATCTGTGCAGAATATGGACTGGAGCCCCCAAGGTCAACATGGGAAGCACCTCCGAAGGTGATTGAGAATGACCGAGCAAAGATCCTGTGGGACTTCCAGATACAGACCGACAAAATGGTAATGGCCAACCAACCGGACATTGTAATCGTGGATAAGCAGCAGAGGAAAGCCGTTGTGATTGATGTAGCCATCCCAAGTGATAGCAACATCAGGAAAAAGGAACACGAGAAACTAGAGAAATACCAAGGGCTCAAAGAAGAGCTAGAGAAAGCCTGGAAGGTGAAGGCAACAGTAGTGCCTGTGGTCATCGGGGCACTCGGGGCAGTGACCCCCACACTGGAGAAGTGGCTCCAACAGATCCCTGGAGAAACATCAGACATCTCACTCCAGAAGAGTGCAGTCCTAGGAACAGCTAAGATACTGCAGGACCCTCAAGCTCCCAGGCCTCTGGTAGAGGACCAGAGCTGAAGAGGATGAACAGCCACCCACCCCACCGGGAAAAAGGGGGGTGGGTGAGAGAAGAGTTTTTTATATATATATATATATATATGTTGCATTTGATAGGCTACATACAACACTGTATTTTTACTTTTTTACTTTTGATTTTTATTATGCAGGTCAAAGTTTAGGAAAATTAGGCAGTTTTAAATACTTGTTTGGTGATTAGTGTCCAAGTTGTGAACAGTTTGTCATGAAGCTGCTGTGGTTTGGTTTCAGCTCCTGAATTTAACACTGAAACTATCCAATTTTTTCTATCCTGACAGAATCAGATGGAGCCATTTAATTTCTGTTTAATTAAAATAAGCACAGTAATTGCAACTTGATGTGAAGTTAATTTGACTTCCACTCGGCAAGTTTTATTTAGATTAGACACAGATATATGCGAACAAGTGCCACTTTTATTGTGAATTGAAGGCTCGTCAAATATCTTATTTATTTTATGCTGTTTAATTGCATCACCAGTGGTGTGTAAAGGTGTTTAAATGTATTATTTTGCACTAATTCTCCATGAAGCAGCTTTGTCATAATTGGTGATGAAACAAGAACAAAATAATATTTTGTCGCTGTACTACTGAATATTTTGGTAAGAATATTTGAGCACTAAAAACTGTTTTTAGCTAATTTAGCAAATTTACTTGCTCTCACAAAATAATGTGACAGGTCAAAACTTGTTAAAATCTGGCTGCACATTAGGCATTTTATATAACACCAGTCATCAGAGTAATTGTAAAATGGGACTGATTAGTACAGCAAATTATGTGAAACATAGTGATACAATGTGGGAGTTGAATTTGTTCTTCTAGTTTACTTTCATTTCATTTAAATCATTTGTCCTGCATATCTCCATCTTTATATTTCTCTGCCAGACTAAGTAAGAGTTCCCTCAGCTGGAGCAGAGCAGTATCACTGTGCAGCTGCTGACTGAAGCTCCTCGTCCCGTTTCTGTCCGAGTCACGCTGACCTCAGCAAGTAGCTCAGGCTCTCATCTGCTTTCACAGCAGACAAACGTCCCATCACACTGAAGCCTCTCTCTGTGTCTGAGTCGACGGCTGGTGCATTTTTAAGTGAGCTGAGAGTCATGATCAGCAGCTCTGGTTTCTTTTCCTCACACACGAGGAGAACTTTAATGAAGCAGCGTTGTTTCTCTCAAAGACGGGCGGTAGATTTCGGTTTCCTTTTCCGAGATGCTCACAGTTTTTACTCCACTTTGTCCCATAAAGTAGCAAAGAGCATTTACTGTTTTATCAGTGCTGCAGCAGGAAGAGACAATCATGGAGACTCAGTCTGTTTTTATCAGCTGTTTAACAATGACATTTAGGAACCCAGTTAGCTGTAACTTCTTAATCTGCAACAACTTTTGGGCGAGCAGGAAAATGCTGCAGAAACAATGTGCATTCAGTGCCAACAGAGGGTGTGTTTTATCCATCAGTCATCAGTCTGAGCTGAGTCGATGCTTCCACTGATTACTGATGAATATTTTATTAGTTTTTACGTCACCTTTTTCTCGATATTATAATATCCGTTTGAGCATAAAGTTAACCATGTTGTCAACACAAAGTCTCTAATGTACACACTCACCATTTGAATTCGTACATTGAAATTATTTCCTTGTTTCTGACTTTTTTTTTTTTTTTAAAGATTATATTTTAGGCATTTATTGACAGGAGAGAGAGGGAGACAGTGGATAGGTGTATAATTCTATACTCAAACTGTAGATAAACATTTGAATGTAGGATAATAATAATAAAGCTCTGCAGCACAGTAGGGCTCCTGGTGCAGTGAACTACCCGATCCAACAGAGGGCGCTCCTAGAGCAACCTGACCATCTATTGCTCTCTTGACCTCAGCAACAGGAAGTACACCTCAAGAAAATGGAGCTGGAAGTACACCTCGAGACAAAGACAAAGCCACTCCATTAAAGTACTTTGGGCTCCACACCCGAATGGCAAAATATTAAAAAACAGACCAGGCTTGTTTTAAATAAGGGGAAAGCAGCTGGCCCACTCCTCATCTACAACAAACCTGTGGGTACATTTGTTGGCCAGTCCAGCAGTGCCTTGTCAAATACTGGTGAGGCTAGGGATGGAGTTGAATATCTTCAGTTATTAGCGTGGATTAAAACCGTTCTGAATCTGATTTCTGGGAAAAGTCACAGTCCTGCTTTGTACCACTGAATTGACCTGTTGCTACACCCCGCCCTCCAGTCCACCAATCACATGTCTAGCAGCTTCTCTTTTACATGGACATGAAGAAAGACGTACTTGTGTGGATCTGGTGATCCTTTCAAAATAAAACACAGTTCAGTCTTGGTTATTCAAAAAGACCTGGTGCCAGTTAGGGGTGCAAAGAATCATCTATGTAGTCGACAAAATTAGACGACATAAATGATCAATGATGGATTTTATTGTTGGATAGATGTTTAATTACATCATCCCATGTTTTTAGTGAAATTCTCAGACATTAAATTGTTTTATGGAGTGGATTATTCAGTGGAGTGAGTCATCTTACTCCGTTACCACATCCTAAACCTTTGTTTCTCTCTGCGTATTTCATCCTTTACACTGACGATGAAGGAGTTAAACATCCTCACATCAGTCTCCATCGATTCAGAAGGCACAACGGAGACTTATTTGTCTGCCTCAAGGCCAAATATGCAGAAAAAACAGGGATAAAGTTTTAGATGATTTAAGAAATAATCCCGTCTCTATCAACAGCTGCCATGAGCAGACAAAAGTGTTTCCCTCACATACAGCAGCATGCAGGCTGCTGCTCACAGATCAACATGAACTGAACATTTATCTGGAGTTATTACTGTCAAAGATCACAATTAGTGCTCTGTATTTGACGACATAACTCAAACTCAGTCTCATTTTTCTCCACTCTGTCCTCACTCAGCTATAGTTTAACCCCTTAAAGCCTGTTGTATCATATTTGATACATACCTTTATGATACCTCTATCTAATCAATATGATCAACAAATTACTACAACAAACATCTGAATATAGTCAGATAAATGATAAAAAATGTCCTCAAGTGGATTATTGGTGGCCGATAACACCTAATGCATCAAATGAGATAAAAAAATATATACGATAAATTTTATGGAAATTTTGATTTTTCTGGATTTCAGTAGAAAGTGAAATAAACATTTCAGCCCCAGAAAATTAGAATTGTCTGGCTATAATTTGTGTTTTCAGGCTTTAAAGGGTTGACAAACGTCTGTGAAAGTTTTTTTTTTTATTTTTTATACAGCAGCCTTTTGGTTTTAGAGTTTGTCAGCACTGTATAAGCATTAAAGGAGAAGGAACCTGGAAAATCCCATTCACAAATCATAAAAGTTTAATCTCTTAAAAGCCAAAATTTAAGCCTTGCAGTTTTTTTCTTTCTCTTACATTGTAGTCCCCTCCCCTTCACTTATTCTTCCTCCACTAAACAGTAAAGTCTGATCATATTTATATACAAACTGTGGTTATGGATATCACATTAAAACAAATCATCCATGTTAAGTTAACTCTGGTTATGATTAGAACATGAGAAATGTTTGGATATAATTAAAATCAAATCTGCACAGTTTTAGTCCAAATGGTCAAATTTAAGAAGAAATAATTTTAAGTAGAAGAACAGTAACATGTCCTCTTATTATTATGTTGCACCATTATTTTTGATAAAAAAAACCCACTAATCAACCCGATAGTCGATGACTAGTTGACCGTAAAAATAGTCGTCGGTTGCATCCCTAGTCCCAGTAGGTGGTCGGGTGGTTGGGATCTTCTGCTTAAATCCATGAAATGGATCCTCAGGGCGTTGTCTGAACACTTGATTAATGCTGATTTAAGTTGAGTTGTTTCCCTTATTAATGGTAGCACTGAGTAGGAGTAATGTGCAGGATTTTCTTGTTTCATGTTGAAAATACGGAGACCACAGCCCCAGTTAGGACTTCCATAGACAGAAGTGGCAGTGGTTCTTGCAGTGCAGCTGTGATGTGTTGATGGTATCACTTTGCACTTAAGCTTTAAGGGTTTAAAGATTTAACAGAGAGGTGTTTACATGACCACTTCTGGGATCAGCTGCTTGTCTTTGCTTACAGCAGAGTCTTATTGGGTTTTATTATGTGTTTTTTATGAAGCACGGATGTGTTGACGTGCGAAAATGAAGCATGGGTGATCTGACCCCATTTTAGAACAGCACATAAAAACAACACATTTCCATCCACAACCAAGAAAATGTGGTTGTTTGGATGGCAACACAGGGACGGTTCAGGTCTACCTTACACTTTAAGGCTAAACTAAAACTTTGTAAAGGCTTTCTTAAGACTGTAGTCTGACACTAGGGCTGAAAGATTTATCGTTTTCGGATCCAAATTGCATTTTCAGACAACGCAACCATGTGATCGCCAAAGCTGCAATTTTTTGTAGCGCTCCTGACTGACCCAGGATCTGTTGTGTCAATTATTTTACAAATTTGCATTTATTTGCTGGTAAGCAGGTCACAACACAAAGTCTTTGTTTAGGAGTAGAAGTTGGAGTATCCCTTAAATAATGAAAACAGATAATTTATCATCAATATTAGATGATGAATAATGTGTTATGTGCTTTTGATCATTGATTTCCTTACTGTTGTCTATACTGTAAACAGTGAATATTGCACTGAAGCTTGATTTGAAGAAAATCACGAATGGAATTGAAATTACCATATCTGCCAGAAAAATCCCAGTTAGATCTTTTCCTGAAATCGTTCAGCCCTAATTCCAATCCTGCACCAGAATTCAGGCTCTGATCTATGGCCCAGCACTGTTGAGCTCGTATTTACACTGTATATAAACAGGACCAGAATATTTGAGGAGTGTTTCCAGCACCTTGTTGAATCAATGCCTCAAAGAGTTAAGGCAGTTCTGAAGGCAAAAGGGGGTCCAACCTGGTTCCAGCAAAGTGTACCTAATAAAGTTTTAGGTCATTATATATGCATATATAATGTGTTACTCTGTACAGTGACCTTGAGTGTTTAGAAAGGCGCTTTTACATAAAATGTATTATTATTATTATTATTATTATTATATTCCTCAAAGCCAACATGGAGGTGCCAATAACTTAAGTTCCTCAAGGGTCTGCTTGTAGCTGCAGAAAAACCCTGGAGTTTGTGAATGTGAAAGAAAATATTTAGAGCCTGGTTCAACGAACAGCTTTGGTCTGCTCTGGATATTTGAATTGTTTTTGTATCGTGCCTAGGGATGTAACGGTATGAAAATTCCATATCATGGTTATTGTGACCAACATTACCAATTTATCATTATTATCGGGGTATTGTTGCAATGTGCTCATAATGTTCCAAAAGTGCTCATACACACAGTGAAATCTTTCAACAAAGTTTTGTTTGGTTAAAAAATAATGTGAATTTAAGAACTATCTGCAGTGGTGAGAGCCTGACCCTCTTCACCTCTCTGGTTCCTCGCTGAGGTCTTTCCCATCCAGCCAGGCCGCTGATGCTGCTGTGGGGGTGTTTGTGGCTCTTCCCCGTCTCCCTCCCCGGAGACTTTTTTCTGCATTTTCTGCAGACACGGTGGCCGTCTTCAATTAGTTTCCCCTCGGCATCCTTGTAAAATCCAAAATAGTACCAGATGTCAGACTCCGGTACAGTGTCCGTGTGGGCACCAAGCGCCAAACTTTCACTTTCAGAGGCCAAACACTGCAAACTGCACATGTGCACCTGCGTCTGAGGAGCAGACACATACAGTAGTTCTGGCTTTTCCAGGAAATGAGCAGAATCACCATAAGTTTTTGACAAAGTGAGGTAATCAAACACGGTTTGAACGTAATTAAAATAGGAAACGATAATACTTACCATCTGAAATTTTACCACAGTTGACACAGTAACCACAGCTTTTTCAGTAACCGTTACATTCTTAACTGTGCCACATTGTAATTTACATGAAATATTTCCTATTATGAAAAGTTAGGGACATGACTGACATGGCTCTAAGCCTGTGCAGTGTCGCTATTGGCCTCTCTGTCTGTCAGTAGGTTGATCCAAAGTTTGGTTGAGAAGGGGTTGAGGTATGGCTGCGTCCACTGATTGGCAGCAATTTTCCAGTGCCTTCTTTGATAGTAAACTAGCTCACGCCACCCCGATTTCATCCAGTTCTTTGTACAGTCAGTAATCCTGTCCCATTAGCTGAAGTCTCTAAATGTGGAAATATCATATTTAAAGACAGCATCCAGAAATGTCATGAGAGGATCGTTATATTTGGGTAAGTCTGGTCCCTGACCTTGCTTTAGTATTTAGGAGCTTCAGATTGCTCCAGTGTGTTTGTATACAGTAATACGATGTGGTTTATGCTTTGTTAAAACTTCATTGTGAGCCAGAAGAGGTGTGAGTGTAAGCTTTGATTTTTAATTTGAATATGGACCCTGGGAGAGCTGGTTGTTCTCAAGGCAACAACTAATGAGGATCCCAACGAAACAAACAAAGATTACTGTCCATTAAAGCTCCAGGTGGTCCGCACAGAAAACTAAGATGCACATGGCAAATAAAAAATAATCTTCCTTTATGCTTTTACTATAAAATTTAATCTACAACACAAAACATGCGATGATCCTGGCATGCGTGTTTGTTTACAGCTGGCTGGTTTGGAAACTCCTGGGTGTTCCTGGAGATTCAGAGGATTTCTCCTGGACATCTGGTGCTGACATGGCAGACTCCAGTAAAGCAGGCTTCATTAGGTCAGAACAGATCCATGTTTTATGGGGGTAAACATGTTTACTCACGGTGGTTGCACTCTTACAAAAGTCTTCACACAGTCAGCAGAAGTCTGTGTGAACTGAACTGTGCTGATCTGTGCAGACATGTTACAGTATAGAAGTCCCAGTGAAGCAGAATCAAGGATTTAACTTTGAAATCATGAGACATGCAAAGATGAAGCAGTTTGATCATATGAAAAGGAGAATAGTGTTTGACTGCGTTGTGGATTTAAAGGTTTTTCCCATTTTCAGCTCTGCATGTTTTTTTTGACAACATTAATGTCTCTACGGTATGGATATTTTTGCTCCACTTCCGTCATGTTTTAAGGAGAGTTTGTTTTATGAAGTTGCTCACGTTCTGTAGCGTAGTAGCACCCACCTGTTAAATTATCTTAATGGCCTGTAATAAATGTGATTGATGGAACAGTCGTCCAATCACCTGTCGGAAATGCTTCTGAAAGGTTCAGCCCTCCAAAAACACTTTCTATGGGCTCTTTCTCAGATGGACAAGTGCAATATATTGAGCAGTCCTGGTGTGTCAGGTTAGTGCAGAGCCAAATAGAGAGATTTTTACCATAGTACTCAGTTTAGAGTGTGACCCCTGAAAAACCTCTGTTTTTAGGGGCCATGTAGCTCAAGCACCAGTGTTAATTTTGTAGACCAATTATTTTCACCATAGTTTTCGTCAACAACCGCTTTTGCCCTGAAGAAAATGAGACAGTAACTGATAAAAACAAGTGAATGTTCTGATTGGATCGCTCCACAACTTATCCCACCACCACCAAGCTAAGGCAGCTGTGATTGGATGTCCCTCTGAACTCATCCAACCTTTCCACACAACCAAAGTAGCTGTGATTGGATATATTCCTAACTTGTCCCTACTTTCTACATGACCAAATTAGGTCTGATTGGATTAAGTCTCTGTCAAACATTTTAGTCTAGTTTTTATTTGTTGATGAAAATGTCAGTTAATTTAGTTTGAGTTTTTGTTCATGTGCACTTATTTTTATTAGTTACTGTCTAGTTTTCATCAGGGGAAAAAATGTTGTTGACGAAAACTATAATGAAAATAATTAGTCAACAAAATGAACGCTGCTCCAACAAAATGTGGATTTGCTGCGTCAATACTCTGACCAGCAGAGATGTATTTGTTATATTCACAAAGGACACCACGAACTTACATCGCCAACTACTGGCCTGGCATGCACACAACCGTGTTTCCAGTCGCTGTCGTAGATCTGTGTGAACATGGAGCACTTTTGAAAACTTAAAGGAAAAACCTTTCTGTTTCTGGCTAAACATTGTTGTGTAAATGGGCTCTACGTTTTTTAGCAACCACCATCGCTAGGTATAGGGCAGTCTGTATGTCACATAACACTCAAAAGTCATTGTGTAATTTCAGAGTTGATGCCAAAGCCCTGTGTTTTGTAGCTCTCTGTGTGCTTTGGAGTCAAGTTTATTAATGGCAAAGTAAACTTTGGTTAATGTCAAACATTTCTACTCTAACTTAAAGGAGCATTCCAACTTTTTTTTTGTTTTCGTGTCTTGCCTCACTCCTGAGTCCATGACAAGCAGATAGACACCATTGTTTAGACTGTGCGTCCAGTAAGAAGGAAGAGACAGGCAGAGCTCACCCATTGTTAATTAGCTTAGCTCAAAATCTGGGAGTCAGTGGGTAGTGTTAGCCTGCATCTGCCTACAGTCATCAGATAAACTCTTCAGCAACTCTAAACAGTCCTGTGTGGTTGTTTTATTTTTTTGTTGACTGCATTATGTTACGTTATCAATTTTTAGAGTAGGATTAGCACTTTTTGTAATTTTTGAAGGAAATGCAAATGAAACTAAATGAGCAAACCACCGCGGAGGTGCTTGTAAGTAGGTCAACAAAACAAAGCATGTCCACAGTGAACAAATACATGCCTATAAAAGTGCTTGTGCAAAATCTGACAGGGCCTTCCACCAAGAAAACTCTACATTCTTAGTATTTATATTTCAAACATTGCAACAATTTCCAATTGGAGTAAGTCAAGAAATGTTACGTGATCTTCTACTATCGTCATATTATATTTTTCTACCCCTAAACAGAGGCTTTGTTTTGTTGACCTACTTCTGTGGTGGTTTGTGCTTGAGCCCTGTGGCTTAGTTTCGTAAGGATTTCTTTCAAAAATTGCATTAAGTGCTAATCTTAGTCTAAAAATGGATAATGCGGTCAATAAAAAAATACAACAAGCACACAGGACCGTTTAGAGTTGCTGAAGAGTTTATCTGATAACTGTAGGCAGAGGCAGGCTAACACTACCCATTGACTCCCAGCGTTTGAGCTAAGCTAACTAACCATGGGTGAGCTCTGTCCGTCTCTTCCTTGTTACTGGACGCACAGTCTAAAAAATGGAGTCTACCTGCTTGTCATGGACTCAGGAGTTAGGCAAGACAAGAAAACAAAAACTGTTGTAGTGTTCCTTTAAAGATAAATGTCTTTTCATTGTTATTTTCTGTGGGTTGTCTTACTCCTGTGTACCAGCAGGAGGAGCTCCACTCCACATGAGGCAAAGTTGTGCTTCGACCATCCTGAACAGTTCAGTCAACAATGATTAAAGTGTGTCATAATGAGTTACATCATTCCTTTGAAGAAAAAATATGATGTGTCTGTTCCTTTAAGAGTTATGAAACAATCAGTGCACTCCCCTCACACACACACAGACCTGTTGTGTCCTCTGAGGTTCAGGTTTTGTTGGTCATGTTTCAGTGTTTCACCGTCAGACCAGCAGAGGACGGAGAGCAGCCAGAGGACACACATCTGCTCACACTTAACTTTCAGTGTGTGTGGGTGTGTGTGTGTGGGTGTGTGTGTGTGTGTGTGTGTGTGCGTGTATTATGAATGAAAGCAGCCCAGTGTGCGACGAGAACATGTGCCATTGTAGAAAACAAGCCAAAAGCATGAGGCAGACCCCCGCCACACTCACAGATGATCCTGAGGGGGTACGAGGATGTAAACATCGTGACTTCAGGAAAATAAAGTCAAGCATTTAGTCTAAAAATAAAAAGACATGCTGATGCTGTTTCTCTGAATCCAACACTTCCACTGTTTCTCACATTATAGTTATTATTTACAAGCAAAACAGTCGCAGATAAGAAACATAAGAAACAGTCCAAATAAGAGAAAATATCCATCAGAGCCAGATGACACAGGAACCCAAATACATAGACTGAGACCTAGAGGACCACAGATGAGATTTATGAGGATATTAAAACAATTAGAGCACTGTAACTGATTTTTGTAAACTTAACAGTATTTTACCAAATATGTACAGCTACTTACTATAAAACATCTATACAGTAAATTACTGTAAGTGACAAAAGATTGTGGTAAACAAGCTGATTATAAAGGCAAACAATCTGAAATTAAAAGCATCTTACCATAAAATCTACAGTAACCTACTGTCAAATATATATACTGTAAATTACCAGAAAAGTGTAATGGATGAAGAGAAAATTCCATTTTGCCCAGAAAAACTGAGCAACAACAGGCAAGATTGATTTTAGTAAAAGTTTCACAGTTTTGGGTGAAGAAAATGTTTAAGTAAACGTATTTTATTTGTACGTTTTTTTCTTTATAAAATGATATCTTGTTAAAAATAATCAGTGAAATAGTTAAAGCAAGTTCACTGTAATTTGAAATGCATTAAAAAAGTTTTAGACTAAAACACGGTAATGATACTTTAAACAAAATACAGTAATGTTGCTATTTTTGATAAAACAGTAATTATGATGTAAATTGAAAGATGGTAATGATATCTTAAATAAAAAATCAGGAGTAAAACTATTATTGAAAATACAGTTATAATCCTGTAAATTAAAACAGAGTCATGCTGCTGTAAAGAAATTTCCAGTAAATTACTGGCATCTTGTTGCCAGTAAGTTGCTGTTAAACTTCTTACAGTGAAGAGCTGAAAAAAGGTCCAGCCCTCTCTGAACACTTTCTGTTGTCCAGATGGACTTATGAAATATGCTGAAGACGTGTGTGGCCGTCTGTCTGTCTGCTGGCCAGGTTACCAAACCGTCCAGGTGTGAACACTCCTACTCAAAGTTAAAACTAAACAAGCTGGAGGTTTTATCCTGATAAAATAAACATGATCAGATAATTTAAGCCTGATTTTTTACTCTTTTCATCTTTTTAGCATCCGTCCTCAGAGATCTGGTCATACTCATGGTTTAAATATGTTTATATTCACTTTGAGAAGTGGGGCTGTAGATAATTCAGTGGAGACACACTCCACCTGTGGTTTATCGAGGAGAGTTTAATAATAATCTCAAAGAGTTGTATTTTAATCATATCTTGTTGGTTGTGGTTATCAGTGAAGACATGGTTTTCCACATCTGATTCCTGTTCCTTATCGTCACTGACTTTGTATTAAGCTCTGAAAATTGCTGTCAAAGAGTATCCGCTGATCCATGCAATGTATCATATCTTACTTGATCCGTTTGAGGGTCCAAAATGAGAGACACCTCAGAATTTAACTGGTTGCTACATGTCCCAGGTGGTTTTGTTGAGGGCCTGTATAAGGGACAAGATGTTTGAAGTCCAATAAACAGAAGTGAAAATGCTGCATAGATGGTATCAATAAACCCCTCATTAAAGAAGTGAGAGTCTGAGGCTAAAGGATGGAATTTAATCTAAAATTCAACATGATCTGAATGCAGGCTATGCTGTCACTGCTTTATTTAAAAGGTCATATTTTACCTTCACCCTGGTTCATATGTTCAACTCCAAAGACTGCTTGAAAACAAAAGACAACAAAAAATCCTTCAAGAACCACTGACCCACCTCTACTCTTAGGGCCCGTGTACACGAGATCGGTGCCTTGAGTACCTGAGTCCACAAACTTTTGAAACCGGGGTTCAGTGAGAAGTTTTTAAAACATTTTCATTGTCATGTCCGTGTAAACAGGAATCACCGTTGTCAGAGGAAACGGGGACGTGCAGCACCGGTTTCCTCCTATATATATGTGTGTGTGTATATATATATATATAAAAACATAGATAGATAGATAGATAGAGAAATGGATATATTTATATAGTTACAGCAATCAATCCCTGTTCCAGCACAGACCACAGCATCAAGCTCTCCTGAAATAGGTTACCTTGTCATGTTTGCGGCTGGCCCATGGAACAGTTCTCTGGCAGTGAGAACACAGTTGACCCAGCAACCAACACTAATCCACAGGAAGCAGTAAATAATTGACTAAAATTAAGATCGATAACCAGAATCAATTTTGTCATTGGCATCAGTAACATCATATCAATTCCCATCCCTAGAGCCAAGTGTATTGATTACCACACAGACAAGGCACAACACTAATTTGTGCACTACCAGCTGATTATCCTGTTTTTTTATGATTGCTGCAGGCTACAGTCGTGATTGTAATTGAACGTCAATGAATCCCCCAGCCCTAGGTCTAACTCATCTTGTTTGCTGCAATGATTTGGACCCTGTGGGCAAATGTGAGTTAATTCTTAGCTAGCACAATAATGATTTAGTGTCAAATATTTTCATGTCAGGGAGTTCCCTTTAACTGAGTGCATTTATTATATTGATGTCACACATTTGAGAATCATTTGAACAAATAATCTTCTCCAACAATCCTTGAATAAGGTCGAGCCAACACACCTGTACACAGTAGTAGTCACGGTCTGACCTCCACCTGTCCCTCAGAGCCTCAGATGTGGTTGTTGGAGGAATCTGCTCTGCTCCTCTGCTCCTGGTTGTTGTGTCTCTCCCGTCAGGAATCTGCTGCTCAGTTGTGTTCCCCCTTAACCTGCTGATGATCATCTGTACACTTAAATTCCTAAGGGAAGGAATCAATCCTGGAATCAAATAATGTGCAGTGAGGCTCAGGAAGGACATGAGTAGGGATGGGTATTGGTAGGATTTTATTGATACTGATGCCATTATCAGTTCTGCCAGTTGATCCAATTCTTTATCAGTTCCCCTGTGGATTCCTGTGGATTTTCTGTGGAATACGAGTTTGCCTTCCTGCTGATATTTATGTGCTGCATTGGTGCTGCAAGTATTTTCACCCTCTCAAGCCTTCATAATCACATCTTTGACTTCATTGTTTGTTTCTGCTGACTGCCTCTGATAAGAGCTTGACATCCTTGATTTGCATGGCATGCAGGGTAAAATTTAAGGAACTGATGAGAGAATTTTTAAGCATAAACACGAATGATATCAATTCTTTGAGAGAGTTGTTATTCAGTCTCAACAGGAATTGGTTTTCCATTCAATCCTGAGAAATGAGACACCTGTGGTGAAAATCACAGCAGTACTGTGGGTGAATAATCAATAACAACCATGGATCGAGAGATCAGTCTAATATTAACATTAATGTCTTTCATGAATATAATCTGGAGAGGAATAATGCTGATTAATATAGCAGCATCTGGCTGAACTGTCATTAAAATGGTTTAACTGGTCTAAAAGTATGAATTTATGTAAAATGATGTTTCTGTTGATGGTTGATCAGGATGGAGCTCATGGAGTGGAGCAGGTCCACAGCAGCAGGTCATCCATGACTGTTTGTCAAGGTCATACTGATACATGTGTGCTGTTAGCAGGAACTAGCATGTGTTTAATTTTGCTGATCTCTGTAGAGTTAATATGAGGGACTGAATGATAGTGGACTGGTGTTATGCGTGATGGAAAACCCAGCTGTATCTGTCTGGTAGCGCTCCAGCTCTGGCACGACCTCCTGCTCCTTCCCAGTCAGAGAGATCACAGTAGTTCACCAACGTCTCCCTTTTTACCTGTCACCTGGTCTACGTGGCACTCAACACCCGTGCCCATCCCTGCAGGTGTTGAGCCAACAGGGTGACGGATCAGGCTCCAGGCTGAAGACATCACAGATTGGAACGATTAGCTCAGCCTTTCTCTCAGTCAGGAGGAAGAATCACCGTATTTTATTTTCTTGAACCTCAGTCATTTCAAAGATCAGATTTCAGAGACTTTACACACAGATCCAGTGTGATTCACTGTTGAGAAACTTTCTGTAGAAACAGAAACCCATCATCTCATCTGATCTCTTGTTTTTCTCTTTGGACCAGTCTGTGCTCCTTCAGGTTGTGAAACTGCACTTAATGACCCCAAAAACTCTGAACGGTTCCCTCACCCGCTGCAGTTCAGTCATTAGTCCATATGGCTATTTTTAAGACTAAAGGCTTAGAGTTGATTACAGGAACAGCTTTCATGAATTATCTGAGAGAGAAGTGGATCCAGCTAAAAGAAATGACCTGGAAAATCATGGCAGCCACTTCCACTGTGGATTTCATCTAATAGGCTTTCTGCTGGACGGCATTTTTAATATTTTCAGATCAGGCGCTGAGTATGAGATTATGAAACCTGTGAGACTGATTTTTTTAAACATTTGCAGGTCTTTGAATGCTGATGATGTGGAAAATTGCCCTTTCCATTTTGGGTTGTTAATAAAAAGGAAATTACAGCATGCTAAAAATAGAATAGAATGCAATAAAATACAGCTTTTTGTCGCCGCATCTGGCACAATACAGTAGATTTACTTTCCATCAATCTGACATTTAAAAGAAAGGCTGCACTAAAACAGCAGCAGTAATTGAGGCAGTGCAGTCCAAATGTCAAAATAAATGCTGATTCAGTGACTTCATGATAATAGTGACACTGAGTCATAACTAAACGCTTTGGTCAGAAACAGATGTGAAGTGTTTTATATAGATCAGTGATCAAATATTGGTGGCCTGGGGGCCACATCAGGCCCCTCAAGGCTTTCCACCCGGCCCCCTGATTATAATAATACAGAAGAGGATTAGGGCCACTGCAAAGAACATTTTTTATATTTTAAGACTGTGAAAAAATTCTGGATTTTGAGATTGAAACATAGTTTTGAAATATAAGTCAGAAATTTAAGATTAAAGTAAGGACTCTCAAAGTATGACTTAATTCTCAGAATTCTCACTTATCTCCCCTTAGTTCTTACTGTAATTTCATAGTTATGACTTGTTTTTGAATAATTCTAAAGTTAATCTTAGAATTCTGAGTTTTTTTTGCCTCAGACTTCTACATTTAATCTCAGAATTTTGCATTTTCCCCCAAAATATTGAATTTCATCTTAAATTTTGACTATTTTTCCCCAGAATTCAGGCTTTTTTCACTGACTTAACTACAGGTTCAACCTTTTCTTTCTTTCTTTCTTTCTTTCTTTCTTTCTTTCTTTCTGGTCCTTATGGTTTTCCATGTCACCAAAATGCGAAAATGTATTCTTTTAAACATATTTTTTTGTCTTTTTAATTCCTTCAATTATTGATAAAAATCCATGTGGCTGCTTCAGGACTGGTGACAGAGAATGATAACTATTAATATTTTAACTTGACCAAAATATTTCATTATAACTGTTTTTGTAATTATAATTAGTGTTTTCTTAAATCTGGCCCCCATAGCATATGCCAAGAAAGAAACTGTCCCTTGCACAAATGTAGTTGGTGATCCCTTGTATGGATGAGTGGTTGACTTAAAAGCCTGTCCATACACAGCTCTCTATGAGCCGAATTATAGTTCTCCCTCTGTGGTCAAGGTGAAAACAATTAATTTCACTCAGAGAAACAGATGAATGTCCATTATCCCAGCTATGTTAGCAGATTAACAAGATTTGCTGAGTGAGAAAACCAAGAAAATCCTGTCTAGCTCCCTCTTTCACTGCTCCTTGTCCACATCAACATACAGATGCAGCCACTTCAGTTTTTCACCTTCCAGCCAGTGAGGGTCTAAATGAGATTTTGTTTTTTTGGTTTATTTTTGCTCTCAATTTGTTAGCTTGGTGGAATTTTCCCTCGCCATTATCATCATAGCAGTTTCTGCTGGCCTTGTGTCTGCTTGCGTTGCTGCAGGTGTAGTCGCGACCTCTTCGCTGAGCCAGGCTTTAGCTTTGGCCAGTGCCTCTGGTGAGAAGGGCCGCTCCTTGTAGCGCAGATCAGGAGACACGGCAGCACCACCTCTGTTGTCTCTTGCACATGGGATAACCTTTTCTCTAACATGGTCTTCCTCAGTGTTTTGATTCTTCTGCTGCTTGTTCCCTCTGACTCAAGCAGACTCCTGGGCACTGCTGCACAGGGAGGAGGCAGAGGAATCTTCTTCGCTCATTTCGCATGATCCCATCCTCTGGGAAGAGAGGCCATCATTGATCACCAGCTGAATAGTGTGTGCAGTTCAGCTCAGATCAGGCATCTCTGCAGGTTTTATTCCTTTAATCATGTACGCACCGCTGTCTCTCAGCACAGGTGAACCCTCTGTGCATCAGTGTCCCATTCTTTCAGTAA
Source organism: Cetoscarus ocellatus (assembly GCA_037902135.1). NCBI lineage: Eukaryota > Metazoa > Chordata > Actinopteri > Labriformes > Labridae > Cetoscarus > Cetoscarus ocellatus. The sequence goes on along the minus strand of JBAMNC010001108.1, from coordinate 144,218 downwards.
GCTCAGGAAAGTTTCGCCGATGTTTTGCCCTGTGTGGGACCCAAATGTGGCCTTTACATTCAGCACAGTTTGGACTCTCTGCCAGTTTTTGTCAATGAAATGTGCAGTTAAGCTCATGAGAGCCTCAGTTGATCCAACAGTCTGTGGGAAAGGCGGTGCTTTTCCCCGCATTTTCCACAGAGAGAAGTTTCTTTACTCTTCTTGCAACCTGTGAGTGGATTTCTTGCATGAGCTGAGTGTGGAAATACTTTTCACTTTTGGGAGTATACTGGTTTTCTAATCTTTTAAAACCTTCACCCTCCACAATTGCGTAGGGCAGGATATCTGTAACAATCATTTCCATCAACAGTTTGTCCATCTCTTTTTGTTTGGGGACCACTTTGTGTGAGTGTGGGCTGAGTGTGCTTTGACACTTATTGTGCTTTTCTTGTGCTTTCTCAAAAAAATCTTTATGTTTTACTTTGAGGTGTTGCCAAAAATTTGAGGTGTTTCTTAATTGAAGGTCACTTGATCCTTGCCTTACTGAAGCTGCACCAATATTACAGACATCACCAGAAGTGCCCTTAGTGTAGTCGTCCCACACCTTGCTTTGTCCACTTTGTGCCATCTGAAAAAAAAAGAAGTGAAAAGTATGAATTTAAGAAGATAAACATAATATGTGTCGGTAAATAAAAAAAGGTTTTCGAGGAAGAACGTCTGTAATGTGGAGTAATTTGTTTTAAAATTGCATTGAGCATTTTTCTTTCTTTGGAGGATGCATGGATATAGCTACCAGTTGTACTGATGAATTTATCTGTAGATTTAGGCCATAGTCCACTGATGCCCTTTAATGTTAAATCACATTTTCTCTACTCCATTACTTTCTTTGCCGTGAAGTCATGACTCATATGAACCCAAATAAAAACCAGAGACGCTTTTCTCAGATGTCAAAACATACCGTGTTTGACAGAGTTATATTTGAACTAAATAATGGTCACAAACAGTCTGATGTCACTTATAATACGCTAATGTTACCCAATAACACACACATTGAGTTGCTGTTACAGCCTGTGGTCACTCAGTGTTAATGGTTTTGACTTTTGGGGCCTGCCCTGAATAAACCCCCTCCCCTCTGTCTTCACATCGCTCCTTGTTAAACTGATGGAGTGATGAACGGTCGTTCTCTGCACTCTAAATATTTGTGCACTTAACGTTATTTCTGCAGTTACTGGCTGGCTTTTAAGCTGTTAATTAACACTATGCTAGGCTGGTATAACTACAGCAATGTCATTGTTAACATAAACAGACAGGGAGTAACTTAAGCTAGGTTAGCACAACTTTACAAGTGTAACGTCATTGAAAAGGATGACCGACACAACGAAGCACACGTCACTTGTCTTGACAAATGGCAAAGAGACTTACATTGAAATGGGAGACATTTTGAGTCACTGTTAATTTCACAATGCCGTTATAAACATACCTGTCGACAGCTCTGCTCAGCCCACTCTTGTATTGTTGCCTGGCTGTGTCTCACTCCTGTAGGTGACTGATCAGACAGCGGTGGGGAGGGGACTGAGGATCGAATAGAGTCAGAGCTCCATCTATTGGACTAATGGCGCAACAACATCCTTCTGCACAACTTGAACACCGAACAGCATTTACTGTTTTATGAGAAAGTAAGAGTATATCGGCATTATATCAGCAAAACTCCGGCCGATGTTGTATATTTTGAAAAGGGCTATAATTGGCCGATATATCAGTCGGGCCCTACTATTTATACTTCAGATTTTATTGTTTAGTCCAAATCTTTGACTAAAGAATTGCATTTTTCTCCTTCTGTTGCTCCATTTCATACACAGGACACATTATTTGGGCATAAAATTGATATCAGTGATACCAACCATAGTTGAGCTCTACTAGTACTTGAATTTGTAGTACATGTACTCAATTTGGGTCAACTACCTAGTGAAGCAAAAAGTGTCACTAGTACTACAGGTAGGTTAGATATGCTAATAAGTGGGTGGGGAAAAGCAAATCCAGGCTTCCTATTGGCTTTAGAAAATATTACAACCCACCAGGGTGCTGGATTTGGTTATAATACCTCTGCTTCATTTGCATTAGGTCTACTAGTACCACTAGTGAATCTTTTGTCCTAACTAGCACTACTAGTAGACTAAAAACAGTCTACTAGTACTACTAGTGAAATATTTTGAGTTTTCTAGTAGTAATACTAGACTTAGAAAAATGTTACTCATAAAAACTCAAAGCTTTGCTTGTGGTACAAGTAACACGAAATGTTCTACTACTACCTCTACTTTCTGCTACTACAGGTTGTACTAGTGACACTCTTTGCTTCTCTAGTAAAGTCTACTCACGTACTAGTTGACCATAATTGAGTACATATACTCCAAATTTGAGTACTAGTAGAGCTCAACTACAGTTGATGTCACTGATATTGCTGCTTTCCATAACACGCAGGGAACTGAATGAAATATATATTTTTTATTGCTTTAGCCTCCATGCCGGCCCTTTCTGTACAACTGCAGAGCTGATCTTAATCACTGTGGCTAGTGTCCAGGCTTCTGCCATGTACCTCATACAACCCTACTTGAAAAATCCTGATTATAATAAATAATAATAATACATTTTATTTAAAAGCGCCTTTCAGGACACTCAAGGACACTGTACCAGTTCACAAGGTCAAAACAACAATAAAATCAACAGTAGAATCAAATCAGTAAAAGCAACAGATATAAACTGGAGAGGTGCAGACGTGCAGGTTGTAGTTATATCCTTTTAATACAAGGATGGGCTGTTTTGGTAACCAAGGGCCACATTAATTTTACCCTCAATGCCAGAGGGCCATTGTTGGAATTTACTGGTTATATAAGTATGTTTGGCTAACACTTTTATTCGTGTTTTAACAAATGCATTTGGTAATGCACAAAGGAGAGTTTTACAGTGTTTGCGGCCAATAAAAGCTCTATTTCCTTGCCTTATTTTTTTAATTTTTTAATTATTTATTTATCTTCCTTGTTTATATGCATCTTTGGGGATTCTAAATTCCCTGAGCGGCTGCATTACTGTATAAGGAAGGGCCGCATGTGGCCCCTGAGCCGCTTGTTTCCCACTCCTGCTTTATCGCATCCTCAAAACAGAAGGACGCAAGATTTTGAAGTCTAGCTGAAGGACTTTGGCCCTTTGTGGAAGAAAATGGTGGTTCAGAAAGCTAAAATCATACTGGACTAACCGGACCACATTCCCTCTGGCGACTTTTCCTAATTGCCATCTGTGTGACATTTTTTTCACCCCAGCATGGAGAACAAACCGATATTCTCTCTCCGTTATTACCTCAGCTGTTGGACTGTTAAATGCTGGTTCTTGATACATGGGTCCTGCACTTCTGCGAACATAAATCATGATGTGCTTGTTATCACTGATAAATTATGTTCTTGGGAGACTCGGCTGGTCTGCTGAATCTGCCTCTGACACGTTAATGTGAGCACATAAATGTTGTGATTTTGTTTGTTTCATTATTCTGTTGCAGTCTTGGAAGACTTGGTAGCTGTAAACTGAATTGTCCATTTGGGATAAATAAAGTTGTCTGAATCTGAATCAGATCGCTCTGCACCACTGTTGGTGTGCTGACTTTACACCACGTTTTAGGTGTTTTAGGTGTATTCATTTTCTGCGTCCTGCCAGTTTTGCACCTGACCCCCCTGTCATTTTAGACCATCACACTCCTGGACCCAAACAGGAGCTCATATCTATCTGCTCTTTAAACAGCTTGAGAGCCAGATGTAAGACCAACAACTTCATCGACCATGAGACAGGGAAGAGTGAAAGGAGGAGACACAGAAAACACACTTAGGGGCATGAAATCTAAAGCATGATGTGGGCTTTTCAAAGTTGTAGAGATGTTAGCATGGGGCTAATTTAAATGCAAGTTTAGCTCAACTTTAGAATAGAATAGAATAGAATAAACCTTTATTCGTCCCACACAGAGAAATTTGCAGTGTTACAGCAGCAAAGGGGACAGCGTTGATAAAGAATAAGTATAAAAATTGTATAAAAATAGCATGAAAATAGCAGTATGTACATTATTCTACCAATATAAATGTAAAAAAGGGCTTGAATACAGAAACTAAAAAGCAAATCCTATAAGGATTATTTACACATTCACAAAGTAATTGCACATGAATGTAAGTGATTGCACTTGGGTGAATTGCACATTGTCAAGAGAGTTAGCACAGTAATTGTACATTGTGATTGCACATTGTTAGATAATTTAATTTCAGACTTTTCGACACTCCTATCAAAACAGATCTAGCCGCTTCAGTTTCCCCCTCCTTACCAATTTCCAGCCAGTTACCAGCCCACTGGAAGCAACGCCACCTCTCTGAGGCTGTGCCTAAAATCCACTGACAGAAACACTCATTCATGCCTTTGCAGGGTGTCTGACACAGCCTCGTCCTACGGCTGGGCAATATATGGATTAAACTGATTGATTCAAATTATCATCTGCAGAAGATTTAAAAATTAAAAATCAGGCATTTTTTTCTTGACTTACTCCAATTGGAAATTGTTGCAATGTTTGAAAATATAAATACTGAAAATGTACAGTTTTCTTGGTGGAAGGCCCTGTCAGGTTTTGCACAAGCACGTGCTTTGTTTTGTTGACATACTTACAAGCACCTTCACGGTGGTTTGTTCATTTAGTTTCGTTTGTATTTCTTTGGAAAATTACATAAAGTGCTAATCTTACTCTAAAAATAGATAACGAAACATAATGCAGTGGAAAAAAAAGAGTCACAACAATCACACAGAACCGTTTAGAGTTGCTGAAGAGTTTATCTGATGACTGTATAGAGGCAGGCTAATGCTACCCATTGACTTCCAGTGTTTGAGCTAAGCTAATTAGCAGTGGGTGAGCTCTGCCCGTCTCTTCCTTGTTACTGCAGCACAGTCTAAAGAATGGAGTCTACCTGCTTTTCATGGACTCGGGCGTGAGGCAAGACAAGAAAAGAAACAAAAATGTTGGTGTATCCCTTTAATGGAGGCACAAAGATTTTGTGTAATTGTGGATTATTCTCAAAGTTGCAGTGAGCTCTAGGGAGAAAAATGAAAATAGCTTTGCAGAAATCTGTGTGCTCTCTTTTGCAGGTTGGGTCCTGGGATGTCCCGGAGGCAGACTCTGGACACGTACTCGTGTTTGTGTTGTGCCGTCATGTGACCCTTTTGTTCAGAACATTTGTACAACACGTTTAACAGTGTTGTAATGTGAGGTAGGGTCACTTCCTTCTGCTTCAGTAGAGGCACTTCCTCCTCCCTCATTTGAACATTTTGGAACAATTAGCACATTATTATCAGGGTTAGACCAAAATTTTGGATCCCGTGCAAACTCCTGATGTCCTGCATGCAGGTCAGAACGTTTAGTTCACAGTGTTCAGGTCTGAAGGAACAAAAACTCACAGCAACAGTCTGAACAGGAGAGGGGATTTCAGCTGAGAGGATCACAACTTGGCGCTAACGCTGAACAGGACTTAAATTGCTATATAACTGTGCTATATAAATAAATAAATGAACTTTGAAATCTGACTCATTATCTGTACTACACCCCTCCTGTTGCTTGTGTAAAGATTTTTTTAAGGAATTTTATTTTTAAACATAATCCTGACTTAAAAGCTCTTAAGAAGGGCTGAGAAAGTGAGGGGTAACCCCCTCTCACTCTTTCATGCCTCTGAGTTAAGGAGACACAAAATTATCTGAAAAATATCAGTACTGACTGATATTTGCCTAAATGGCTGGTTATTAATTTCGACAGATATTAAAATATTTGTTGATATTTCCACTGATTTTGCCATGAATACCCCATTTATTGACTACAGTATGATTCCTGCTGCATGTACGGATGATGGTTTACCTCATCATCACTGAATGTCCACTTTTATTATCAAAAGTATGACTTATTAAAAAATGAAACAGCACTTTTTAATGTAGTTTTAGTTATAGTCTTTTGCCTAAAATATCTTTAAGTTTTAGTCATAATTTAGTCATCTGCATTGGTTTAATTTTAGTCTAGTTTTAGTTGATGAAATTTCACAACATTTTAGTCGATGAAATCTGCTGTAGATTTAGTCGACTAAAATATGAAGTGTAAAGGGTAAGGCATTTTTATGTTTCCTTGAATTTCTGAAGTCATGTTTTACACTTGGATAAAATCAAACATCTAATAACCCTTTATTGAATGCTAGTAAAGTCTGAATGTATAAATGAACAGAAACAAATTGAACTTTTGTGTGAAATGCAGTCACCTTTATTTAGGCTACCTGGCAGAGCATCTCAGTTACAATACCAGAACTGACAACAAACAATGAACCTGCTCTACATGAATATATCAATTGAATTGAATATCAAATGAAACGTAACCTCACGAAACAGCAATTCTGCGATATTTGATCTATTGTAAAAAAAAAAGAATGTAACAATCAGTCAGAATAATTGATTTTGTCTGTCCCTTCAATGTTGTAGAAGCTGAAGTGTGTCCATACTTTGGTTTTATAAGTGGCTGGGCATCCTTCAGTGAACTTTTCTTTATGCTGATCTCTGACATCTCTGCTCTGTAAACTGTCTCTTCTTCAGCTGGTAACTTCTGTTCACGTTTCACTCATTCAAGTGTGGAGTGCCCCCTTGAGGTGCCATCAAGTAGCGTCTCCAGGAGATAAACCAACAGCTATGTACAGCATATTTAGTGTGCCATATTTTATTAATTAAAATATTGATATCTGGCACCAGCATATCGATAATCATATCGTGAAAGAGGGGATGATAATCACCATATCGATTTTTTTGGTCCCACTTCTAGACTTTACACAAGAACTTGGGATAGAACTGATGCATTGCAGGTGCAACATGCTGCACTGGACAGAAAACACTGTCAGCCTTGTCTTGCAGCCGTTATACAACGTTTTCCTCCATGCTCTGGTGAATGTGTGACTGTCATGATCGACAGTTTTATCTGGGCCCCCCAAGTCCAAGAGGTTTTGTTGTTACAGCAGCTGGTAAAGACAGAGTCCTCATGAATAAACCTTTGTTTAGTTTTTCATTATAATGTCAGAATATCCTCTTCAGACATGCATTAAACTGGAAAAAAGTTTGGGGTGCTGTTCTAAGAAGGTAAAGACATCAGTTTGAGTTTTACAGTCCAGCAGAGGTCCATTATTCCTTCATTTCTGAGCATCACCACGCTGGCTGCTCTCCTCTCCCTCACTGTATCTGCACCCAGCAACAGGTGTCTGGTCCCGGTAATGTCCCCCTCCATGCTCTGCTCCAGGACAAAGGCTGGGTTTGTGTGGGTCGGCACTCCGCCCACACAGCCGCGGTGAGGACGGGGGGTTCAGTTCGCCCAGGACACGGTGTCCTGGAAATCTGTGTCACATTCTCTGCTGCCGCGTAAATAATGGAGAGAAGCCAACAGAGCCAACACCTTTGAGCAGCACGAGGACGGAGAACACTGCAGAGCCGCTTCTGTACTGGACGAAATATGAAAATGAATCCTGACATGTCCTGAAATTCTTTATCAGCACACTGTCGCCTCATTAAGCCACCTGTACTGGGAGCTGGAGGTTGTTTTGTGGGTTCAGACAGAACTGATGCCTTTGAATTAGTGGTTTATTCACGCTTAGAGACACAATAGATATTAACCATACATTTAATGGTTTGTTGCTCTTCGTTTATTTAAAAAAAATCTTGAACCTTACATCAAAAGTCAAACTTTACCACCAGCACGATTATGAGGTCATTGCTTGTTTTCCAGCTCAATAAAGTAAGTCTGATTCTGCTCATCGAAATGATTCATTATTGATTCCCCAATCAATTCCTGTGGATACTCTGTTGTGGGGCAAAAAGTCGTCTTACACTCGGGCTGTCACTAGGGTTGCACGCTATTGGATTTTTGCAGATATTCGATATTTTTAAATTCATTATTGCCAATACGGATATTTCTGGTCAAGAGCACAAGCTCTGTACTAAACAAAAATGGACTTGTTTCTTTCAGTGTTACTATATATTTTTGTGAGGAACAGATGTAAAAACAGCATTTAACTCTTGCAAAAATAAAACCCTGGGTTCCCAAATGTACCCATGCAGTGATGAGAAGGTGCATCAGTATTGTACATTTGTGTAATTTGCTGATATTCCAGCTGATATATGACCGATATGTGTGGCCGATATATCGGCTGTAAATATCTGCTAACATTTCAATATTGGCCAATACCGATATTTAACTTTTTAGGCTGATATCAGCTGATACCAATATCAAACCAATAATGTCATGCATCCCTAACTGTCACCTTATACTCAATATATGAAAATAACCTGTTCGAGCATGGGGTAAAGATCTTTACTCTAACTCTAAATATACATTCAAATTGACAACATGCAGCACCTTAAGGTGCCTGAAGCAGTGACTGGCCAACAGAGGGCACTAACTTCCCATTGCTCTTTTGACCTCTGTAACAGGAAGTACACCTTGAGAAAATAGAGGACAGGCATAGCCACTCTGTGGAAGCACTTCAGGCTCCAAGACGCTGATCTTTCTTTTACAAATCAATCACAGACCGGGCAGTGTGTCAGTTATCTGCAAAGCAGCTGACCCACTTCTCATCCACAACAAACTCATAGGCCCAGCCTACCACTCAACAAGTACTCAGCCTCTGTGGCAACCACGTTCTCCTTAATGTTCTCCTCGCTAGATGTGTGGGAAAAAAAGGCCATGATGGGCAAGATTGCAAGATTCATATGCCACTAGAAAGCACTCAGAGAGCACAAACCTCTGCCAAGGTAGCTCACATATCGCTGTTTAAATCTATAAGAAATAGTTCCATTATAAAGTTACCATCATAATCTGATTCATGACCCTGAAAACACACACCTAGCACTCAGAATCATGTTGATATTATTAGTTGGACAGTTTTAGACAGCGAAAACCATTGTTCATGAATGGCAGTTATCTGGATCACCACCAAAATCTAATCATTTTTAAGTTGGGCCATTACCAACATCTGAACATTTCAGCAAAATCTGTCCAGTAGTTTCTGAGTAATCTTGCTAAGAAACAAAGAAAAAAAACATATGCCAGCAAAAACATAACCTCCTTGGCAGAGGTAATGACATGCAGCCCGCCTGTGTGGCCTCAGGAGGGGAAAAACGTAAAATGATGGAAATGCCTTGTCTCTGTGTTGGGGGCCAGGTTCAGATATATTTGGTTATTAGTGTGTTTGCTTGACAACTGATTGAGTTTGATTGAAGAAGTCACTCCTGATATTAAATGCTGTGCTGCACAGACTGATGCTCTTGCATGTTGCTGATGTTTCCATCCATGTTTGAAATTACACGGACCCTGGATGTTGTACAGTTTGAATCATTTGACGTGAAATTGAGCCACAATTCTGACCAATTCTGTCACCTGCCATGATAACCTTGACTTCTTTGTTATGGTTTCTGCTGACTCCCACAAATTTGTGCATGGTGTCCTTGATTTGTAAGGCATAAAGAAGTAAGTGGAGGCAATTGAAAATGTAATTGGCATTAAGGCAAATGATATTGAGTCCTTGAGGTAGTTGTTATGGATTCTAAATTGTTTTTTGATTCCCATTGCAAGTCTCATGAAAACTCAACATCTAATTCACATCAAACAAGAATGAGTGATATTGAAATATTGCATTAAAAACTGCATTAGTTCTAGATTATTGTGTTACAAAACATCATGTCAGTAATGCTGTTAGACTCAGAGCACATGTTTTCCACTCACTCACGATAAATCTGACATTTAATGACAGAAGGTGCACGTGTAGGGTATGCATAAATATAACGTTGTCACTCTGGAGTTATTCTACAATACGTCAGCAATGTAGTAGAAAAAAAAGTCATAGTTGAAATACACAATGAATAAATTCACTTTTGACATTACAGTCTGGATTTCAGTTCAACAGTTGCTCAACAAGCTGCAGATATACTTTCAAACTCTGAGTGGTTGAAGATCAAAAAGCTTTTTTGTGATTAAAGTTCCTAATTAACAACAAATGCCACCATACAAACCTCCCCTCAAATCAACACTTGTAATCAATAACTATATAACCAGTTCAAAATGTAAACATCATAAAGATTCTGTTTTAAACAACAGACAAGAATTCAAATAAAATAAGTAAAATGTATTAAGATAATTAACCTCCCACAGCAGTGTTTTTGAACTGGTGGGTCATGGAGCTGTTTTATTCAGGTCATAAATGTGTGACTAGAAGAAAAAAGCATAGCAAACATGCTAAGCTACATGACACAACTTCCACAGTCTAAACAGATTAGTTCACACTAATGGACTGGTTTAGCAGATTTTGGTATGACCACTCAATGACTGGAGATCACAGACCACATAACATGTCAGACCAACTGAATGCATCAGACTCTCACCAGCGTGACAGTTTGTTTTGATATTTCCGATACTTCCCGTCACCTCCTGACACTATTTCCTGTGTCCCACTCTGTCTTCTTCATTTGCTGTTGGCAACAGGAGTCTGCCGTTGGGTCTGTAATCGGTTCACTTGTCCAGATTGTGTCCAGATTCTGCTAAAAACAAATCAAACATGTTTGATTGAGTGTGATGGAGGTCGGTCTGTTCCCCTCACACACTCACAGATTTTTGTGAGTGTGTGAGGGGAATTCACCATTAATTTGACTCGGTTTTGTGTTGATATTTAAAAGAAAATGTGAATTATTTTCTCAAGATCTTGAAATATTTTTCAGGAAATCTTGAGATGGCCAAGCAAGGTCTCCCATAAAAATGTGTTAATTTTCAGATTTCACCAAAAGAACCAATATCTACCTCCTACTGGAGAAAATAAAAAGCATGAATGCATGTTATCCCAAGGAAATGAAGCACTTTTAGTTTATTTTCTTCACCAAGCACCTGTTTTTTCTGTTCTCTGGTCCAAACTGCTACACGACCATCAAGAATTTGACTAATTAAATTATTTTTGGAAACTAGGGTCACTGGGTAATGACCGAAAGAATGAGACTGCAGATACAAGCGGCTGAAATGAGCCTCCTCAGGAGGGTGGCTGGGCTCAGCCTTGGAGAGAAGAGGAGCTCGGACATTCGGAGGGAACTCAAAGTGGAGCCGCTGCTCCTTCACACTGAAAAGAGTCATTTAAGGTGGTTTGGGCATTGAACGAGGATGTCCTCTGGTCGCCTTCTTGAGGTTTTCCGGGCATCCTGGAAGGATTTACATCACGGACGTGCTTTGCTTTGTTGACCCACTTAGAAGCACCTCTGTGGTGGTTTGTGCATGCGCCCTGCGGTTTAGTTTGTTTTTCTTTCAAAAATTACATAAAGTGCTAATCTTAGTCTAAAAGAAGATATCATAATGCCGTAAAAAAGTCACAACAAGCACACAGGACAGTGTAGAGTTGCTGAAGAGTTTATCTGATGACTGTAGGCAGAGGCAGGCTAATGTTACCCACTGACCCTCAGTGATTGAGCTAAGCTAATTAGCGGTGGGGGAGTTCTGCCCGTCTCTTCCTTGTTACTGAACACACAGTCGAAAGACTGGAGTCTATCTGCTTGTCATGGACTCTGGAGAGAGACAAGCCATGAAAAGAAAAAAATGTTGGCATATCCCTTTAAAACTGAATGAGATGAGCTTTCATTCCTTCTTTTGTCAGAATCAGAATCAGAATCAGGCTGCCCTTTATTCAGTCATGTAAAACGTACGAGATTGGAGAGCTTCTCCTTCTTCAGTGCGATAGACAGTAACATAAAAAAACAGAAGTAAAGTATAAAATAATTGTAGAAAGTATAGGTACAAAATGTATACAAGATAAAATCCTACAGGACAGTGCAATTGAAAGACTCTTTTATACAAATATAAGATAAAAAAAGATAAATATTAAGAATAAAAATAAATATTTCTATGTTTATATGGAAATGTATGGCACAGGATCGTTGCACGGGATGAATAAATATTGAGCATATTGGAAAGAAACTGTTTTTGGCCTAAAGGTGGACTATGTACTTTTTACCAGTGTGAGCAATATAGCAGTATTAAATGGGGAGATGTAACATATCGGTGCAGTGATACAGCTTCATCAGGGAGGTGCACCGTCATGACAGCAGGGTCAGCTGTAACCATAAATCACTGACGCTGTGTAGTGCAGCTGAATATTTGACCTCGATTACTGTGGATCGCAAGCAGCCAAATCACAGCACACATGCAGGGACTGAAGTTAGCAAAGACCCTGAATGTTAAATGGAGTTTTAAAGCAGATAATTATGTTAAAGCAGTGCTCCAACATGACTATTTTAATGAACACAGTTCGATATGAGACTGAACCTAAATCACAGAGAGCCTCTCAGAATGATTGAAGATGTCACCCTGAGCACACACATCCACACAGAGGGAACGAAAACACTGAAACAACAAGTGTCTTCAGCAACACGCGCAAGCTTCTCCTTAAATTCCACCATCTCAGCGCTCACGTTACCCTCACCCTCCTCCTCTTTGTTCCCCCACGCTGTTCCTCCCCCGTCCTCCCCCCACGTGAGCGGCTGAAGCGAGCAGGGAACACACACCGTGACAGGAGGTTGGCTTCGTCTCCATCAGTGCGTGTGTGGACAGACTGTTCTGCTCCAGATTCCTGCTGCTGCTGTCACACAACTCTTTGTTTATACAACACTCTGCGTTAGTCAACGCGTGTGTTACCTGTCTGTTTATGTTTACTACCTGTCTATATGAGGAGAGAAGCTCAAGTGTTACATCTTAAGAGGACGATCGCATGTCCCAATTTAAGCAGGATTGTCCAATGTCCTAACGAATGGATCTGAAACCCAGTTGTGTCCCAGCTCAGGACACTCTCTCTCTCTGTTTCAGCTTATTGTAATACAGCAGTGCAGGCAGAGCATCATTTTGAGGGCCAACCAATCAAGATGGCTCCATCAACAGATACTGCCTGGCCCTTTTATGCCTCTGTCAAGTCTGCAGGCTGTGTAGGGTGACCATATTCTGAAAACCCAAAAAGAGGACCCTCAGGAGCTTGTGCTGCATCATGCACGCTCAACATCTTGACAGGCAGGTACGTTGGAATAATGCCAGTGGTCCAGTGCAGCGCTTTATTATAAATATTAACCTTTTTAGTTCTATGAATATAAATGGCCGCCTGGTCTTTTTTTGGCTATTTTGTCAATAAATGTGTCAGAAAATGCCAAGAAAAGAAAAAAAGAGATTTGAATTTTCAACAGGTTCCTCCTTATAAACAATTCTAAATGAACATGTACAACAATTTTGAGAAGACAACACAGAAACTCAGCCTATTATATACTTGATATTATTATTTATATTATTATATTATTTAACTGTTTATGAAATCCATAAAACATGAGGAAAAAAGATGATGACAAAGACAATGAACTCGACGTAAGTATGGCAAAAGAACAGCAAGAAAATACTCCAGAATGATACTTATGCCATTATTTACAATTTTTTTACATTATTTACACAGAAAGTACTGATAAACCACCGATAAATGACTCAGATGTCTGTCTCTGAATCCTCCCTCTGCTCTCCGGCTCAGTCAGCTCACTTCCCGTCCCTCCCCCTCAGGCAAAGCCTTTACCGTTATGTACCATATATCAGTGGAAAGCTCCACTTCTCAGCCTCCAGAGTCCTTTGGAATTATTTGGATAGTGTGGATACTCTAGTAGTTTGGACCATCCATGTCTTTTTCTGTTGCTGCCGACAGCTTCATCTGTAGAACAAGCTGAGCAAAACCCGGACATTTTAGGGGATTTTATAAAAATCTGCCCGGACATAACTTTACTACCAAAAAGGAGGACATGTTCGGGCAAAAGAGGACGTATAGACACCCTAAGGTTGTGTGTAGCCTAAAAGTTCATAGTGGGTCAAGAAGGTAGGTCACTTGTGGTTGTGAAGTACGACTGACAACTTGTCGCCCAAAATAAAATAGTATTGTTGCATTAGGGATGTCCTGATCAGGCTGATACCACCATGTTTCCTGTTTTGTTTGAACAACAGGTTGAATGTTTGCTTGACAAAGAAGTAAAAAAAGATGCCATGGGGTCAGTTCAATAAAGTGTCCTATAGTCAACAATCTTTATTTATATAGCACCAGTTCATAACAAGTGTTATATCAATGCACTTTACAACAGAGCAGGCTGAAGACAAACTCTGCTGTCTTTTAATTCGCTGATTTTTTTTTTTTTGTGTTTAATGTGCATGCTCCGTGTTTTCTTCTCCAGTGTTTGTGTTTGTCTGTGGCAGCGTTGCAGCTCCACCTACAGGCCAGGCATATGTACTACAGTGTTTTCATGTGGATGGACAGATTTACCAAAACAATGTAATCTTTGCGAAAACTTTATAAAAACTAAATCGATTGTTTTGTCTCCATGTGGACAGGACATATGTCCTTTCACCTCCCGACTCTTTCATGAGACATTCTGGGTTCATGCACTTCAGCAGCAGCCCTGGCTTTAGCAGCATTTGAACTTGACTGTGCAGGTTTGCGTGCATGTGTGTGATATCAGTTCACAGCTGTTGTAATCTGGAGCCCCTGATGCCTGCAGCTGTGAAACAAGCCCCCCACCCCCCTACAGCCCATTTTTTCTTTTTAACAAATAACATGCAGAATTTGGATGCAATTTGTTTTTGTCACAACACGTCTATGAATTGGCAGAAACAAAACAAAACAATAAACTAAAAAGTTCCCACCAAATAACAGACTTGGTGCTGTGAGACTCCAAAACCTTCTGAAACAGGCTCATTCTTGTTCAGCGGGGGACCAGCAGCCCCCACATGTTAAACCTTTAACTGTCAACATCTCAGTGTGATCAGTGTTCAGGCCGACTCACTTGGATGACTGATGGGACATGTGGTCCTGTTGTGGCTCAGGTTTTTTTTGTTTGTCTCTGAAGAACTGGGGCAAAGCTCTGCTCCATAAAATGAACTTTATGACTCACAGTGTGTTCATAAAGAGAGTAACGCAGAGTTATGTTAAAGAGTCTTCACACACGTTATGTCAGAGGACCTGCTGCAGCTCAGATCTTTATTGAACTGTCTTTATGACTCAGGTCGAGGTCAGTGATTCACATGGTGGGGGTCCCACTTTAAAGGATTAGAGACAAAGGCCTCTTCACACATGTGCTGTAAAGTTCCCGACATTGTCTGTGCGGTCTGCATGAGTAACTGAAAACTCAGTGTTCGTTCTGGAAGCTGCATCAGACTAGGGTTGCTTTCACACATCTTAGGATGGGAGTATTGATACTTTAATAAGTCCTCTTTGGATATCAAGTACGATCATATATTACTGATACCAGGTGGCATGGTGGTAGTGTGTGGGGCTCACAGCAAGAAGGTTGGTGGTTCGAACCCTATGCATGTGTGGATTCTCTCCTGGCACTGCATCTTCCTCCCACAGACCAGAAACATGCTCATTAGTTTGATTGGTGACTCCAAATTGCCCTTAGGTATGAGTGTGAGAGTGAATGGTTGTCTGTGTCTCTATGTGGCACTGTGATTCGCTGGCGACTGGTCCAAGGTGAACCCCGCTTCTTGTGCAATGTCAGCAGGGATAGGCTCCAGCCCCCCGCGACCCTGAAAGGGATAAGGGGGTTAGAGATGGATGGAATAATGATACCAAGAAAGTGCTCTAAAATCATGTATCCATGTTGTCCTTCAGACTGTTTTCAGTCTTTCTTGGCTCTTTGAGCCAAGATGGTGCAAATTTCCATTTTTTGTGACTGCAACCAATCAGACATATCAAAACTTTACACACATACAAAAACACAGATCTGTAACAAAGTAGAGAGTGGGACAGGTATTGGGAATCACATTCATATTTTTTGTGAAAGCTCACATGAACCCTGTTACAGGCCAAAGAGCTGGACTGTGGACTCTGGCAGACCAGAGTTAAGTTCTCAGTGGGTGTGAATGCCATCCAGACCAAACAAGGACCAAACAGTGGAAACAAACCAAGAAGCAGTGAATTGTGGGTTGAATTTGGCCAGTATCACAACACTGAGCAAGCTAACGCAGCATTGATAATAAATATAAAGCTGTGTTAGTAGCTAAAGTCTGTTTGGGATATGGCCACAGCCTGAATAATACTTCATGATTACTTCATCGCTCAAAGCACTGCCAAACTGTTACAAGCTAATCAATGTTATTCCTCACTGCCCGGTTGTGTGTTTCCAGGTCATAGTGCAACAACAGGCCAGATGGCAGGAACAAAGACCTCACCTACAGTCCAAACTACTAGCAGGAGATGATATTACACAACATTTGACAGGTTTGGGTTCACCTGACAGAGTGCAGTGTGAAGAAAACCAAGCCAAACAAAAAGCAACTTCCCCCAGAACCGAACCGAGTCTGTCTAACTTTATATGTGAAAGCAACCTCAGTCCACAGGTCCAACTTTGACAGCGTGAGGTATATTATCCAACTCCTTAAATCCACCAGATACACTTTCATTCTGTCTCTCCTCTGTTACATCCGCAGAGGTGAGAGGTTTCATTTTTCGTCAGTGAGAGAGCTGCTGCCAGCTCTGCTCGGCTCCGTGCACCGTGCACCAGCAGGCCTGCAAGTCGTCACATACACACTGGATTTCATTGTTTGGTCCAGATTTCAGTCAGCTCACTTTACTCATTTTCTCATCACATCATAAAAGATACAGAACACAGACCATGTGAAATATGTTAATGCTTGGACTATGTGTTCCTGAAGTTCTTTCACGTCATCCAAGATGTGCAGAGCATCATGTCTCGCTCTCTGTGCCTTTATAAACTTATTTGAATTGATTAGAACATAAATTGTAATTAAGATGAGAGCTGTTTTGTTTTCTATTCATATAAATTATGTTTTTTCAGGTTTAAAGAATATTGGAGATATATGAGGAAATCTAGATATCTGAGTAAAAACATGTAATATAGAGTCAGTAATTTTTTAAATGAATTTAATTTAAGCAGAGAAAAATTCTTTAAGTGAATCAATCATGAAATCTTTGTTTTAACTTTTTTATCTAATGTGCCCGAGACAATATAATTACCAGATTTAGTATTGGTTTGATTTTAGGGATAAGTGACAGCTTTAATACACATATAAACAGATACACATAATATATATTTGTATATACACATACATCCATCCAGAGATGGATCCATCCAGGCAGAGACAAAAGGACTAAAAATAAGAATTTATGATAGAGACAAACACATGGACTCCCAGATCATAAATCTGTCCTCACTACATTTGTCTCTGCTGAATATAGATTCAATCAATCTTTATTTATATAGCACCATATTTGTCTTTGTTGAATATAAATTTATTGAAGGTAAGCCCCTTGAGATGTAACATCTCATTTTCAGAGGGTCCTCATGTCTGTATGGTTGTAAAGATAGTTACTATGGATGAATAATCAATACAACCATGGATAGAGAGATCAATCTAATATTAACATTAATATCTATAATGAATATAATCTGGAGAGGACTGATGTTGATTAATATAGCAGCATCTAGCTGAACTGCCATTAAAATGGTTTAACTGATCTAAAAGTATGAATTTATGTTCAATGCCTCAGAAAAATTACCTTAGTCAAAATAAACTTTATCAAATATAAATTTACCAAATCAGATCTAACTTGTCCACATCTGAGGTGATATTTTGGAGGATTTTGTATAAATATGTTGGGAACAAAACCTGGATTCTTCCTCTCAGTGTTTTGGTTTCCAGCTCAGATGGGGGTGGGGGGGGGGGGGATTATCCGTGCTGGTTGGTCAGGCCAGGAGGACACGATGTTCCTGTTTCACACACACTCATTCACACACACATGCACACTCACTCTTACTATAATCCCGTGCTTCCTGGCAGCCTAAACACTTTGGTCACATTCTCAGAGTTCAGTGTAATTAATGAGAGAACAGCAGCATGTTCCCAATAATTTGATTATCAGGTTATGAGTTTATGACTGTTTGTGAGAGTTTGCACGTGCACGAGCATGCATCGAGTGTTCCCCTTTGATCAGAGAATAAGGGTCAGGCCTTTTGCTTTTCAGGAATAATATCAGAAGCAGAAAATGAACAATTTAGACCAGACTTTTCAAAACT
Source organism: Cetoscarus ocellatus (assembly GCA_037902135.1). Taxonomy (NCBI): domain Eukaryota; kingdom Metazoa; phylum Chordata; class Actinopteri; order Labriformes; family Labridae; genus Cetoscarus; species Cetoscarus ocellatus. The sequence goes on along the minus strand of JBAMNC010001108.1, from coordinate 126,071 downwards.
TAAGTGGGGACACTGAGCAAATTGGAACCAGGAAATCTTAATGGGGTCCAACATAAGTTTCATAAATCCCCCAGACCAGACTGAAACCTGTCTTATCCTTGATGAATTTGTGATGTCAAGGTTCCAGCTATGCCTCTTCGCAGGGGTTGCCCAGTTGTGTACATCTTTAAAATTTTGATAGGCCAGGACACAGAGCTGCACATAAAACAATCTTGAAATGTGATAGGGATCACCCTGCAGACGCTGCCAGTCAGTGAGTTCTTCTAAAAGGGAAGTTACCCTGCTTTACACTTGACTGCAGGGGCAGTAATGCAGCCTTAACGCTGGTTGCCAGTTGCCCAAACAAAAGAAGAAGAAGAAGGCAGAGTCTACATCAGGTGGCAACCTCCAGGGCTGAAAATGGAGGCCTCGTGCAGAAGTGTTAAAACCTGTAGTACCCAGAGTGTCCACTTGAGGCTGGCCGCAGTAACCTGGCACCTTAATGATTGTATGTGAGAAGAAGGCGGTTTTCACAGACTTATACACATCATTGCAGCCACTTAAAACTTCCCCACGTTCCCTGATAGGGTCTTGGCTGGTCCCTGACAGGTCTGTGACAGGGCCTGCCCACCCTGACGGTCAAGGATTGTCAACTATAGGCCATAGTTGGGTTAATTTGTGGTGTCAAGTTTGCTCTCAGTTGATTTGGCAGCTGACTTGCTAGCTAAAGAAAAGGTTGAGGTTATGTCATGTTGTGAGTGAAACACCATGTCATGGAGACACCCTGCAAATGCATGACTGGGCATGTTTTCAATGGATTCAAGATATAACCTTAGAGAAGGGAGAGGCTTCCAGTGGCTGGAAGTCAGCTGGTAACTGTCTGGAAGTTGGCAGGCAGCTGGTAGGGAGGGGGAAATTGAAATGACTGGATCTGTACTCTCACTGTGATACCTTGTTTTTCTGTAATTGAGGATTTATTGATGATTTCCTCTTGATCCGACGGCCTTAAGTCCATTGGGGGTATCAAAGGCTCCACTGAAAATCACTGGGCTATTGTCACATGGCTTCATCCAGTTTTTTCAGTCTATGGTCTGCGTTGGTTATGCCCACGTACTGCAGTCAGAGGTGGTTTTGGTTGCCTGGGATAGATGTTGAGTTGGAGAGGAGGAAAGAAACAAGTACAAGTGGAGCCAAGTGAAGGTGATGGTGGACTTGTGCTCAAACTTGCCCGAGCCAGATGTTAATGCCAAAGAAATCTTACATGACATTACTTGTGTCCAAATGTTTTGAATGGGACGTGGTGCAGACGAAGCAAAATATATATCTGTGGTTGGGGCCAACAAGGACAGAAGACACAACAAATCTCTTTCACCACCTGAAAAGATATCATGAGAGAATGAAAATGATGCTACTTGGACTTTAACACACACCCTGCAGGTTTCCAAATTGGTATTTTGTCTGCAGTTAGCAACACCACAGGTCTGCTCCAGTTCAGACACAACAAACAGAAAGTTTAAAAAGAAACTGATGAACTGAGTCCACATCAACATCTGAGAAATGTGTTGCTGCAATGGTACGGTCACAAACATGTCTGTTAATCTGGAAGATGAAGACAGATTATCTTTTAAAAATCAGGGATATGTTTTGGAAATTCATTTGGTGTATCGTTTCTACTAGTGACCGTGTAATTTGGTGACTTTCTTTTGGCCTAGTCAGTAGTAGTGTTTGTATTGGTGTAGATTTTCTTGGCTGTCTTTTCGTACAACAAACTACTGATCAGTGTTTTTAAACAGTCTTGAGAGGACACGCTTGGTTTTCACTGGTGCTTCATCCATTTGCACAACTTCAGCTGAAAGTCACCACTTTACATGAACAGTTGTGACAGTGAACTGAAGAGAATGTTCTAGAGATTGGAGTGTAGACTGTGACCACTGCTCATCAGTAGAGTCGGGTACCGTTAAGTCCTTATTGATTCTTTTTTTTTTGTTTAAAGATTATTTTTGGGCATTTTGGGCCTTTATTTACAGGAGAGAGAGAGACAGTGGATAGGCGTGTGAAGGGGAGCGAGAGAGAGAGTAGGAGAGGACACTGCAAACTGGCCACAGGTCGGACTCGAACCCGGGCCGGCAGGAGCGTGTATTTGGGTCGTGCCTGGTTGCTTACCACTCCACCAAACCAGCACCCAAGTCCTGTATGATTCTGCTTTAGATTCTGGTGCTGCTTATCAGTTCTGGTTCTTTCCTCCATTTTTGAGAGAGAGAATAAATAAGATGAATATTTTGAGCAAAAAATCTGCTTTCCAATATTTTTGGCCAAGTTGAAATCTCAATAATTGACTGTTTGAAACATTTTTATTTTCCCCTCTACCTTTAACGATAAGTACTGCCCTTTTAATGATGACATATTGACAAAATTAATAGTCCAAAATAATTGATAATGACCCAAAAAAACACTTTCAGGAGTTGTTTTTGAAAGGAAATGGGAAATATAAACACCTTCAATTAAAGACCACTTTAACACAAGTAAACACAGCAACTCATCTTTGGGCGATATGGCCTAAAAATGAAATTCCTGTTTTTTCCACAACACTCAACTTATGGTTTTAATCAAGTTTTACCTTTATGTTGTCGAATTATATTCCCAAACCAAACAGAATTTCCCTCTTAAAGCTAAAGTGTGTGTCATAAAATGTTGATTATGTTGTTCAAACATAGGGAGGTTTGTCCACACAAACACTGAAGGAGCTCTCTGATCAACATTTAATCTCATTTAGAAACAAATACAAGCCTATAAAAGTGCTTGTGCAAAACCTTACCCATCATGAAAACTGCACATTTTCAGTATTTATATTTTCAAACATTTCAGCAACTTACATTTGGAGTAAGTCAAGAAAAAAATCTCAATTCTTAATTTTTAAATCTTCTGCAGAAAATAATTCTAATTAATCAATTCAGTCGATATATTGCCCAGGCCAGCTGTCAAGGAGGTTATGTTTGTCCGTCTGTTTGTTTGTTTGTTTGTTAGCAAGATTACTCAAAAACTACTCGATGGATTTTGCCTAAATTTTCAGGAGATGTCGGGAATAGCCCAACTTAGATTATTAGATTTTGGTGGTGATCCAGATAGCCTCCATTAGCCAACAATCGTTTTTCCTCAATAACTGTCTTAGCTGAGTGCTTTCTAGATTTTAAAATAGTTCTCTGCCATCTTCTCCCACTTTCTTTTTCAACGATCACTTTTACTCTAAACATCTAAGATGCATTTTTTCAGAAGAAAATGTTCTCCTTGTCACCAACACAAGAGAATCTCCATTTCCCATAGGAGCTTTGGAGAGAAAAATCATTAAACCTGGACAGATAAGGGTTATGCTTTGAAAGTCAGTGAACATTACGTGGGCTCCTGGTCTGGAGCTAATTTACAGAGTCAGGAAGGCAGCGGCAGACTGTAAACTGGCATCTGAACAGAACGTCCCAACCTGCAGGAGTGACAGCAGCTGTTTGTTGAGCAGGTTTGTGCTTTTAAAGCTGCAGACTGGGACACTGTGAGCTGTACCACCTGTTAGACGCAAAGTGATGTGATTGTGCTGCTCGATTAGGAGCTCTAGGGTTAATAAAGCTGCAGAGTCACAGGAAATACGGCGTACTGCAGCGTCTGCCGCGTGTTTCCAGCTCACGCAACAAGCAGCCACTGTGTTTTCCTCCATAGGTTTATCCCAGGTTTAGGTCAACTTGTTTTTTGGAAAGGTCTTGCTCAATCCCACTAAAGCTGTCTACTATCTTGGTACACACCTCCTAAGTTTGTTTCTACAACTGCAAATCAGCTTATCGGCTCTGCTGCCCCCCCATCAGGAACATTACGTTTGCAGTAGTAACACCAGAAGTAGTATTTTCTGCCACTTAAGAAACAACACATGCCAGTACAGCCTGCTGTGTTTTCACCGGGTTGTCCCCTCTCTGTAATCCAGCACATTCTGTTTGGGAACTCACAGATTATCCAGAAAACTTCAGTGCCGAATGTTTTTGGCGCCAACATCACCGTTATAAAACAAAACAGAAAAAACAAGCAGCGATAAATGGGAACGGTCTGTTTACTCATTTCAGTGTTCCCCCTAACATCCAACATGGTAAAAATGAGATTATTTATGAGCCCCTGTCTGATTTCTAGGGCTGTACGGTGGTGCAGCTCGTAGTGCTCATGCCTCACAACAAGACGGTTGCTTGTTTGACTCCTTTCTGTGAAGAGTTTGTATGCTCTTCCTGTACATGCATTAGTTTTTTTGGGTACTCTAGTTTCCTCCCACAGATGCTTGTTAAGGATGCATGATATTAGCAGTTTGATCAGTATCGGCCAATATCAGCCTAAAAAGTTAAGTATCCTATCGGCCGATATTGAAATTTTGGCAGATATTTACAGCCGATATATCAGCCACACATATCGGCTGGAATATCAGCAAATTACACAAATGTACAATGTTGATGCACCTTCTCATCACTGCATGGGGTCAGAGTTAAATGCTGTTTTTCTTGTTTTACATCTGTTCGTCACGAAAAAATATACAGTAACACTGAAAGAAACAAGTCCATTTTTCTTAAGTGCTTGACCAGAAATATCTGTATTTGGCGATAAGGAATTTAAAAATATCGGCATATCAGATATCGGCAAAAATCCAATATCGTGCATCCCTAATGCTTGTTACTGCAATTAAAGTCAGCAATTAACCCTACGAGTGGTTGTCTCCATATCACCATCCAGGGAAAAACTGGCGACCAATTCAGGATGTACCCCATCTCTTTGACATTGAGTGAGAACTTCCTAATTTGAAGGACGGGTCTCTTCAATCAAAAATACAATCATTTCATATATGTAAAGGGATAGACTCACTTGTGAGCGTCACATCTCCCGTGAAGTCCACCGCGGAAGTAGATCAACAAAACAAAGCCTCTGTTTATGAATAGAAGAAGATAATACGATGATAATAAAAGATAACGTAACATAAAGGGGTAAAAAATCGATTCACAACAAGCACACAGAACCATTTAGAGTTGCTGAAGAGTTTATCTAATGACTGTAGGCAGAGGCAGGCTAACACTACCCATTGACTCCCAGTGTTTGAGCTAAGCTAATTAGTGGTGGGCGAGCTCTGCCCGTCTCTTCCTTGTTACTGCACGCACAATTGAAAGAATGCTGTCTATCTGCTTGACATGGACATGGGAGTGAGGCAAGACAGGAAAACAGCAAAAATATTGGAGTGTTCCTTTAACAAAATCGTCAGACCAGATTTTAATCAAACATTTGTTCTCCTCCTCTCCCCCTCATTGCTTCCACAGCTCATTTTATTTAAAAAAGACATGTGGTCAAATGTGGTAACTTCCTGTCATTGATACGAAGATGTGAACCAAAATAATGCTTTCCCACTGGGCATGAACCAAACCAGGGTGCAGTCTGGTCCGGACTAAGACCACCTCTTTAGGTCAGCTGTTGGTGGTCTGGACCATGGTCCCAGGGAGGTTTCACTCCCACCATTTTGGTCCAGACCAAACTGAGAAGTCTGAAAGTATGGACTGAACAATGTAGGTGTGAAAGCATCCTTGAATAAGTTTATTCACAGGTCTAAGAGACAAGAATTAGCAACAGCTAACTCTGTGTCGCACATCATAAAGCTTGTTTATTGCATCTGCCCTGTTAAATGAGTGAATTCACTTTAATTGGGCTGATGTTATTTCCTGTTAATGCAAGGCACGACTTCAAAAGACTTGACGAGTGCCTTCGTCAGGGGGATGCCAAAGTCGTTATGAATCCTGTGATGTGTGGTTATAAAGAAAATCCATTTTAAATCAATTTTGCCAAGTAGATCTTGGAGAAAATAGCAAAAATACAGAAATAAAAAGAATTAATACAAGATTATCAAACTATTTGATTTCTGAAATTTAAGGTCATAAAGCTCTAAAATTACTTTTTAAACTAATGAGACTTCTTGAAGTTTTTACAGCATGTTTTTTCAAAATGCTTTTTCATGGCTTGTTCAGAAATCACTAAGATAGAAAACTGGTAACATGATGCTTGCACATTAAACATTTAAAAGTTTATATCCATGCACACTCTCTCATGTTTGTGTCTCTCTATCCTACTTGAGGAAGCAATGTTTTTTTGTTTTTGTTTTTTTTAACCTTTATTTAACCAGATAAAAGACCCATTGAGATCAAGATCTCTTTCACAAGGGTGACCTGGCCAAGAGGTCAACAGCACACGTCATGAAAAAATCTTATTAAATGGTGGTAAATGTGATTTAATATGTCAATAAATTCATGTTTAATGCCCTGACTTGCTCAATTGAAGTCAAGTGACAAACTCAATCAACCATTCAGCATTTTCACAATCTACTGGAAAAAGATATACACTCACCAGCACTTCATTAGGTACATCCATTTTCAACTTCTCTTTAAAGGAGATACGCAATCAGCCAAGATGGCGCCACGGACAGCCGCCATGGTGTGTTGGTGCGCTTTGTTTTGGCTAAACCAGCTCTAGTTGGGTTACATTAACACCTTTATTTTTATTATTATCTTTTTACTTATTGTCTGTTTGTACTTTGCACCAAGATCACCAGAGCCTTGTAAGTGTAAAAACCAACTTGGCAATAAATCTGATTCTGATTCTGATTCTGATTCTGAGCCAATCACATGGAGCCAACTCAATGGCATGTGGACAGGGTCGAGTCGACCTGCTGAATTTCAAACCGAGCATGTTCATTCATATTTTGATCCATCTCTGGTCCAAACTCAGCCGTTTCATCATGAACGCGTGTGCAAGTCAGATTTAGGCATTAATAAGATGGTGGTTCTTCTCCTGACGCTGGACCAACGGCCTCAGGAGAAGAACCACAGCATGAGGACAAAGTGCTGACCAGAGGTCACTCCAGGCTGAAGCTGAGCTTATCGCTCTCAGATCAGAAAAGCTCAGGTTCAAATGGTTTAAGCGTCATGTGTTTCACATTTACATTCAATGTAATTAATGGTTAATATTCCTGCAGTAGTTCACTCCAGGTCGTGGAAGTCTCTCTGACGCTGTGTTTATGTTGGGTCTTTACATTCATGTTGACCAAGATTACATTTACACACACCAGGAATGTGCAAAGAAGGTCAGTAATCCAGTAAAGCTGTTAAAGGATGCAGGCAAACATGTTCCTCACTAAATTCAAAGAAAACTAAAACTTAACTGCATGCTTGAGTTTTTATTCTGCTGAGCTATCACATGATGTTTTTAGAGTTGAGGGAACCTTTGTTGGTGTTGTTCTGTGCTGTAGGAGAAGTCCTGTTTACTTTGTATTAGACTAATGAAATTCTTTGTCATGCACAAAGCAAGAAGGAAAAACCGTGGTTAAAGACCAAACCAAACAATTATTTAATCAACTTAAATACATTAAAAGTAAAATGACAGTACAACAGAAAAATAAGTGAAATTTTATGTTTCTGTGTTTTATATTTCATAATCAAATTTCCACAAATATTACTTGGATATCTTCCTATACTTTGTCTTTAGAATGATTGTTTTTCATATTTAATAACAGAAACATAGAGGGCCCTAGTTTAATGTCATGCAAAGGTCAGGCACATTTGATTACACAGTACACAGCGGGGATGCAACTAACAACTATTTCTGTCGTCAACTAGTCCTCTTCTTGTGGGTGGATTAGTCAACTAGTCAGGTGCTGTACTTTTTTTTTTTGTCCCCCGCAATTCATTAATCGATCTTATTATGACTTCATGATATTAGTATTATAATATATTAAATTAATGACTGCTTACCTTCTGCATTTTTCCTGCTCTTTCAACTAAAATTGTGCAGTTTTGATTTTAATTATAACCAAACATTTCTTATGTTCAAGCATAACTATTGTAAACATGGATGATTTTGTTTTAATGTGATGTCTGGTGAACGTATATCAATGCGATCAGACTTTAATGTTCAGTGGTAGGAGTGGAGGGGGAATAAGATAAGTGGAGGAGACAGCAATGTAAGACAAAGAAAATACCCTGCATGTCTTTAATTTTGGCTTTTTTAGAGACACATCTTTTTCGATTTGAGAATGTGATTTTCAGAGCTCCTTCTCCTTTAATGTTAGGACAGTACTGACATACTCTAAAACCAAAAGGCTGCTGTATAAATAAAAAAATATCCTTTCACAGAAGTTTGTTAGACTGTATCAGAGTGAGAACAGAGTGGAGAAAACTGAGACTGAGTTTGAGTTATGTTGTCACATACAGAGCACTAAATGTGATCTTTGACAGAAATAAACATGGAGATAAATGTTTAGTGTTTGTCTGCTGTCTGCTGTAAGTGAGGGAAACACTTTTGTCTGTTCATGGCAGCTGTAGATGGAGATGGGGTTGGCTCTTAAAGTAGCCAAAACTTTTGCCCCGTTAGCTCTGCAACTTCAGCCGTGGAACAGGCAAATACATTGTGCCTCCTAACATGATGGAGACTGATGTGAGGACGTTTAACTCCCATAACACCAGTGTGGAGGATCAAATGCACCCAGAGAAATGAAGGTTTACACTAAAAACATGAGATAGCGTAATTTAATGACTATCCAATGATAATATCCGTCATTGATCATTTATGTCAGGGCTGAAGGATTTTAGGTAAAGATCTAGTTGTGATTTTTCTGGCAGATATTACGATTTCAATTCGATTCACGGTTTTCTTCAAATCAAACTGCATATTCACTATCTTTATAGTATAGACAACGGTAAGGAAGCCAATGATCAAAAGCACATAACACATTAATCATCATCTAATATTGATGATAAATTATCTGTTTTCATTACTTAAGGGATACTCCAACTTCTGCTCCTAAACAGAGGCTTTGTGTTGTTGACCTGCTTACAGCACTTCCGTAAATTCAAATTGCTGCAAATTTATAAAATAGTTGACACAATAGTTGATCCTGGGTCAGTCAGGAGCACTGCCAAAAATTGCAGCTTTGGTGATCAAATGATTGTGTTGTCTGAAATTGCGATTTCGATCTGAAAACGATAAATCTTTCAGCCTTAATTTATGTCATCTAATTTTGTTGACTATGTCAGCTGTTTGTTGCATCCCTAATGCACAATGTGGGCACAAAGATGAGCACACAGCATGGATTACAATAAAAAACATTTTACGTAACTTACTGTAATTAAGTGTCAGTTTTTATTCTCTATTTGTCCAAACTCCAGCCAGGATAATTGCTCTCTCTTTTTTAGCCTTCCTTTCTGATAAAGTGGTGGTCTAAGAAATTTGTTAAGCGCTGTATGTTGGCAAACCTAGTTTTCCCTCAATAAATTATACTCTTTTCGCCTGGAGGCCTTGGGATTTGATGTTGAAATCCAGGTATTATTTTGGCACAGGTAAATGCACTGGTTGTGTCATGGAAAAAGTTTTTATTGAACGTCTGGACTTAAACAGGTTAAACCCTGCAGGACCTGACCTTTCAATCCACAAATGACAAAAACAGGCAGAGGGAAACACATGAGGTGTTCCTCCAGCTTGGTAAATAAGAAGTTGGTCCAAGAACAGGATTTCAGTGTGGGACAGGCATTAGTGTCTCAGTCATTGACACTAATGGCCCCAGGATCAGAGGCTTTGAGGCCCAGCTGGTGCCAGCAGGTCCCACACTGCACAGATTAACTGTTGAATAACCCGACAGCTTCCACCATCTCTTAACTGTCCAGGTGGTTCCAGTTATTCACCCTCGGTTCTGTCTGAGGCCGCCTCCCGAAGGTGTCTTTGGGGATCACAGGGGTCAGAAAGGTCAAAGAGACACCAACGTCTGATCCTGTAACAGAAAGATCAACCCACATGATGTTTACTGAGCGTTCACTAAACCCTTATTTAGTCATTATTGGCTAATGAGATGATCGCACAGCCACACTGCTGCTGGACAGATTCTCCTGGTGATCTATGAAGCACAGTACTTACATTAATTAATACTAAGAAAAAGGAGAAAATAGATTCAGAGGTAATTCTGGAGGAACATGGTTATTTTCTGACCAAAGTCCTGATCATCTGGTGCTTCTAAAGACTCTCCTGCTCGAGCAGTGAAGAGTGGGAAAGAGGATTTTACTCTCCCTAATGTGCTTGGAGGACAATCAGGGCTGTGTCCATGTCAAATCTCAGGTGGTTTTCACACCTGCACCTCGGTTTCTTTGGTCAGAATCAGTTGGAAAAAAACGCTATAATTGTGCATATTTCCTTTAGATTGGTGGTATCACATGGCGTATGGAAGCGGGCCTCGTGCCACAGAGCTGGCCGTACCCCCCTTATGCCACAGCCAGCATTGCTATGACTACGAGTCGCGCTGTGCATTCTGGGAAGAGGGCTTAGCAGGTAAAGCTGGGGAGGTTAAATGTCCTCTGTAAGATTATGCAGATGAGCATATTTATCAATGTGTGACACACCACACGACATTAGTGTAAACAAACTCAGTCCACAAAGAAGACGGGCTTTAAAGGGATACGCCAACATTTGTGTTGTTTTCATGTCTTGCCTCACTCCAGAGTTCATGACAAGCAGATAGACTCCATTCTTTAGACTGTACTCCAGTTACAAGGAAAAGACGGGCAGAGCTCGCCCACAGCTAATTAACATAGCTCAAACACTGGGAATCAATGGGTAGTGTTAGCCTGCCTCTGCCTACAGTCATCAGATAAACTCTTCAGCAACTCTAAATGGTCCTGTGTGCTTGTTGTGACTCGATTTTTTACCCCTTCATGTTATGTTAACTGATTTTAGACTAATATTAGTGCTTTATGTAATTTTCAAAAGAAATATATACGAAACTAAACTGCAGGGCGCATGCGTAAACCACCGTAAACATGCTTTAAGTAGGTCAACAAAACAAAGCCTCTGTTTACGAGTAGAAGAAGATTGGTACTAAGGATTATGGCCGACTTTGTAAAAGAGGATGAGGATGATTTCTTCAGGGTTTAGTTTCATTTGTATTTATTTTAAAAATTACATTAGGGGCTAATCTTTATCTCTCTAAACTCTGTTTAGAGTTGCTGAAGAGTTTATCTGATGACTGTGGCAGAGGCAGGCTAACGCTACCCATTGACTCCTAATGTTTGAGCTAAGCTAATTAGTGGTGGGTGAGCACTGGTGTCTCTTCCTTGTTACTGCAGCACAGTCTAAAGATTGGAGTCTATCTGCTTGTCATGGACTCAGGAGTGAGAAAAGACACAAAATTTTTAAAAAATGTTGGTTTATCACTTTAACACTCGCCGGTGTCTACAGCGAACCATAGGGAACACCAGATAGTATGGCAGCTTATTACACCTTAACACCAACCTTTCCACACAACCAAAGTAGCTGTGATTGGATATATTCCTAAATTAGGTCTGATTGGATTAAGTCTCTGTCAAACATTTTAGTCTAGTTTTTATTTGCTGATGAAAATGTCAGTTAATTTAGTTTGAGTTTTTGTCCATGTGCACTTGTTTTTATTAGTTACTGTCTAATTTTTGTCAGGGGAAAAAACGTTGTTGATGAAAACTATGATGAAAATAATTAGTCAAAATTAACACCGGTGTGGCTGTACATTGTAAAAATGTCAACGGTAGTCTGTGTAGTTCAATAGAGCATCACATGCCTGTAAAACAAAGCTTAAGTTATTTGGCGTCAACCAGGCCTGTCAGGCATGTTCTAATTTTATGTTCAGTAAAACACCTTCTTGACTTTCCGTGGCCCCTCCCCTGTAGAAGTAGCATCACTTTAATTCGACTCTCACTCCTTGGCTCCGTCGCAGGGCTGAGCCTTCGCCTGGCTGTCACCGGCACTGTTGGCTTGGTGTGCTGAGTCAAACTTATTCAGCTGTGCTCCTCGTCTGTTTGTCCTCACTCTTCAAAATCAGCTGATGTAGGTGATGGCAGAGGTGAGAAGTCCTTCCCTTGGGGTGCTTTTCGTATTTGCTAACAGCTCTCCAACACCAGCACGGAGGCAGGCATCATGCTGATTAGCAGTAAAGGCTAGTCATCAAGAGGAGGCTGAAAAACAGCATAGATGACTGAAGATATTTAAACTGAAAATTTGGAAACCCTGGAAGCTTAAAATAAAAGGAAACAAGATAAGAAAAAATGACAATAAAACACACCATAGAATTTGAAATACGATAATAAAAAGCTTAAAGGTAATTGTTTTAAAACACGCTTAAATGAGTTAATAAAACACCCAAGATTATTCAACAAGTAGGCTAAGCTTAGAAGATAAAAATAAAATGAACTAGAAGTGATCCAAGAGCACAAACCTTCTTGTTTGTTAATGCTTCCAGATTTTCTTTTCAGTCGAGTTCTAAACAGGTGGTGAAGACACCTGTCAAAGGACAGTTAAGGACAGTCTTTATAAGATGATTGTTCTCACATTTTCTGGAGCCTTCGATACTGAAAAAAAAGACTTTAGCCCCGTCTTCCAACTTCATCTTCCATCCACCATCTTTATTCTTCTTTTTAGGCTCCATTTGGTTTGTTTACATTCAGGACTGTTGCAAGAGCACTCATTGGTCAGAGCAACAGTGTTATGGCAGGACAGATCGAGTACGCTCGACTGAGGCGTCCCAGATGTAGCCCTATTTGTTGTTTATGACACTCCAGACCAAATCAAACAATCGCTTTTCAGGTCTGGTGTGTACCCGGAACACAGCAACTGTCTAATCGGGCTGTAATCACGCTTAAAACGGGCAGTCTGACCCTGGCTTAAGAAAAATAATCCCAGTCAGAAAACACACAACACTCCAGAGCATATAGTTCATGCAGTGAGGCCTGAGCAGGTTAAATATCGACTGTCTTTGATTTAAACTGTCTGATTACATGACTGCTGACACATAGTGACCTTTACACACTGACTTTGTCCTCCATCACTCGGCCTCTCAATGGGCCTCCTGGCCCGTTAATGAGTTGAATAGTGTCAAAGACTCATTTACATTTCCCAGAATCGCCTGAACATTAGCTCACATAAGAGGAGTGGGCCCAAACAGACAATATGTTGTTTACAGCTGAGGCAGTAATTGTTAAATGAAGCGTGCAGGGTGTGCCATTGTTTCTGTTCCTGTTTTCTGTGGACATGCGGTGTTTTGACAGCGTCTGAATTGAGCTGGTGTCCACGCTGGAGGTCCTCGTGTCACGCCATCCTCTAATGAGATTCTATAAACACAGACGGATCCCAAAGCTGCACTTCCACCTCCACAAAGAGAGCATTCTTCGACCGGAGATGGAAGTCGACTATGCTTTGTGACCAGGAGCTGACTGTTAGGATGGCTCCCCCGCTCACACGTTACCCGAATTATCTCTGAATCCTGCAAAATAAAACAGTTGAAACCAGGTCAGAGTGTTCATGGCAGAGATCGACTGAGCTCATGAGGTGATTTCATAATAAACCCAAAGAAACAGGGCTTTCCATTAATGCTCATTACTGGAAAACAAGCCCTCTCTTCAAGGGTGTGGGGCACATATAGAGCTGAAATAAGAGACTGACATTGAAATGAGTCAGAGGGGCTGAATAATAATGGAAGAAATTAAAAAAACAGTATTTTAATCTGCTGCTTTGGGCTGATAATCGTTGAAGGAGGGTTGGTGGCTTAGTCTGGTTGTGCTGTCTACCAGCAATTATAAGGTTTGGACCCAGCTCTCTGTCTCATGTCATTGTGTCCTCGGGCAAGACACTTCACGTCAGACTGTGGGTATGAAAGGTCGAGGATTTGATGTACGACTTCAGTTGCTCAACAGTCTGGGGACTCTGTTGTCATGTTTTGCGCTACAAGTGTTCAGTGGAGACAGGTGTGGACTGCAGCAGGTCAGTCTAGTCCCTGCTGTTGTAACTCGAGCAGAATGTGTCTTCATTGTCTCTGAAATAAGCAGGGACGTCCCTGGAAAAGATGAATGGCAGCATGTTGCTCCTAAACCTGTATGTACCTTTCAGCATTAATGGAGCCTTCACAGATGTGCAGGTTACCCATGCCATGGGCACTAACACCCCCCCATACCATCACAGATACTGTCTTTTGACCTTTGCTCTGATAACAGTCTGGATGGTCCTTTTCCTCTTTAGCCTGGAGGACACCACGTCCATGATGTCCACAAACAGTCTGAAATGTGGACTCAGACCACAGCAGACTTTTCCACTTTGCCTCAGTCCATCTCAGATGAGCTCGGCCCAGAGAAGCCGGCGGTGTTTCTGGGTGTTGTTGATATTTGTCTTTGTCTTTGCATGGCAGAGTTTGACCTTGACCTTGCAGATGTAGAGATGACCTGTGTTAACTGACAATGGTTTTCTGAAGTGTTCCTGAGCCCACGTGCTGATATCCTTTACAGAATGATGCTGCTTTATAATGCAGTGCTGAATGAGGGATTGAAGGTCACTGGCATTCAATGTTGGTTTTCATTCTTGTGGCTTTCATGCAGAGATTTCTCTGGATTCTCTGAATCCCTTGATGATCTTATGGACTGTAGGTGATGAAATCCTTAAATTACTTGGAGAAATGTTCTTAAATTGTTGGACTATTTGCTCAGACAGTTGCTCACAAAGTGTTAAACCTCGCCCCATGGCTGTTTGTAAATGTCAGAGCTTTTCAGAGATGCTCCTTTTATACCCAATCAATTAATCTGTTCACCTGTGGAATGTTCAAAAATTGTGTTTTTTTAATCATTTCTCAACTTTCCCAGTCTTTCGTTGCCCCTGTCCCAGCTTTTTTGGAACATGCTGTAGGCATCAAATTCAAAGTGAGTGAATATTTGCCAAAAAACAGAACAAAACAGTAAAACCTTTAAGTTTGAACTCTGAATATCTTTTTTCTGTAGTTTATTTAATTAAGTATAGGTTGAAAAGGATTTGCAACTCATTGTATTCTGTTTTGATTTACGATTTGCACGCAACTTCTCTGGAATTGGGGTTTGTTCAGACTATCCAGCTTTGAACCATCTTTGAAGGCATTTAGTTTCACAAACAAGATTTTTTTTACTGCATTCTGAATTGTTTTCTCCTCAGCTCAAGGCAAAGGGACAGAGAGAGGCTGGGCTAAGTTGTGCAATAATCAGACATCAGCCTGAGCAGCAGAGGGGGTTCAGATGGAGAGAGAGAAGATCTACTGGAGTTTAAAATATTGCAAATTATTTTTATTTGTGATCTCTTTTCCCTTCCTGTCTCTTACCTGCTGCCTGCCTTTATTGTGTTTATTCCTGCCCATACTGGCAAATTAAACTAGAAAGCACTGGGAGGGCACAAACTTCTGCCAAGGTAGCTCACATATCGCTGTTCAATCTATGAGCAATAATTCATGATAAGTTACCATCATAATAGGATTCATGACCCTGAAAACCCACACCTAGCACTCAGAATCATGCTGATATCTTTATTAGTTAGACAGTTATTGAGCAAAAACCATCGTTCACTAATGGGGGTTATCTGGATCACCACCAAAATCTAATCATTTTTTATGTTGGACCATTACCAATCTCATTACCATCTCCTCAGGACCTCAGGCAGGACTCTGAGGGCTGATCAAAGTATGTGAGACATGACATTTCGATTGTGCCACAGATTTTTTTTTCCATGAATTAATTTGTTTATTCCATGCATTGTTGGCCTCCCTCCTCTTTCCCTTTAACATTATGCTTTTCCATTGATAATCTAATTTGCTGCTGGTTTTCTCCACATGCCTTGCCTTTACGACACAGGCCACTGAGTCAAATCAAAGCAGCTCGAGATTATTTCTTGTTTTATGTAGCTCGAGTGGACAAAGGCATGTTTGTTGCCAAACACAGCCTGTCCTCTAATTCAGTTGTGAGCATGTAATTAGTTCAATAAAAATCTGTTTGAGGTAAGAAAACATATGACTTATCCAGTGGAACCAGCAGAACTGCAGCCCCACCAGAGAGACGTGCTGAAGTGGACTGTGAAATCCTGCAGACATGTTCTTCTCTTTTAAGCTTTTATTACCAACAGGACTCTGGTAGTTTGCCATTTTAAGGCCAGATATTTATGCCAGTTATGCCTCATCTGCTGTGTGTGTGGCAAAGTTAAATCTCGTCATCATAACAGAAGAAAACCAGGAAGAATCAGTGGGCAGTGTGCAATGACTACTTTAAAAGGGCACCAATTTATACCTCTGTGACAGAGGCTCTGGATAGAAGGTCATGGGGACTAAAGCAGGGTCCACACATCAGGATTCCCTGAAACTGAAGAGATGTTTTATCTGTGAGAGAGCCCACACATGAAGATAAAAAATCAGACATTGAACAGTTTGGATCGTACTGTGTGTGTTGTGCTCTGATAATCCCAACACAGCACACCACACACAGAACCATTCTGTCCCACCACCGATCTAGAATCTAGTCCTTCAAGACAGAAATCTGATCAAACCTGATTTAACAAAAACCAAGAAGAAGAAACAGCAACAACCGGAAACACAACATGGAAGAGGACATACGAGAAGAGGGAATGATGGTGGTCTTGGACTATTTTTGAACTAAAAAAAGAAAAGACTGGAAAAAGTCCTGGAGACAGCATGAACACGTGAGCTGGTCCTCCATTTCTGAGGTCCACCAAACTTTATGTTTCAGGTCGGCCATGTTTGTTTTTATTTACGCCTGCTTCCTTGTTCCTCAGTCAGCTCGCTTCTACATTCACATCACAATTCACGGAGTCATGACTTAGGAGTGGTCGGCTTTCCCCACACACAAAGATTTTTGAATACTGAACAAGTTTAATATTTATGGTCGTCGGCCCGACCCGTTTCAGAGTCGATTATTGGGACAAATTCACTCTTAACACACCTCAGACCACAGGATAATCTTACAGGATAATCTTATAAGAGAGAGGATAATCTGGAGTTTGCCGTCCTAGGTCAGGAAGGGGGAAAGTTGGGACAAAAACAGCCCGATAATATTTATGTGTGTACCCCACTTAAAATGCCTAGATATTTCTCTTCATATATCTTAACAATTATTAGTTTTGCAGATAAAAAGTGTTAATCCCTGTTTAGATCAGAACCATGAGCTTGCCAGTACCAAACTCTAAATAGGTTGTGGAATCTTTTTCGTGGGTTGTGGACCAGCAGAGTAAAATCACTTCAAAGATAGTCATACATGGGTTCTTATGAGACAAGAACAGGTTCTTATTGTAGGGAGTTGGGGACCCAGGGAGTGGGCATGGGTGATCCAGGTCAGGCCGCTTCATATGGTTTGGGAATATTGGAGGCCTTTGATTGCACTTGGGGAGTGCTCAGGGTTGTAGGCTTCGATTTCTTTGGTGTGTTGTTGCACGCTGAGTCACTGCACTTCTCTCTGGGAGACATGGGTTGATATCTGTTGGTGTGGTCCCAGGTGTTTCTGGCCCTTTGGGTCGGGGGTCCCTTGTACTTTTTGGACTGTGTTAGGTGCCTGGGTCTAGATTTTTGTGCCCACTTTGTGGTCTTAAGTTTTCCTCAGGTTCCTTAAAAATGTTTCCTTCCAGTGACAATCGATCGTCTCTCCTCTTGTTCTTATTGTGTTCAGTTTGTTCCCCCATTTGTGTTTGTTTAATTCAGACGGTGCGTTTTGTTTCTTACTTCCTTTTGTGTTTTAACTCTTGTTCTTTGCTGACTGAATGTTCCTGTCTGTTTGTCAAAGCACTTTGTAAACCTTTTTTTTAGAAGCCATAAAAACAGCATAGGGTGATTGCATGCTGTATTCATCGCCTTTGCAACAACTTACTTTTCCACGAGCAAACCACTTTACAAACTTCTTCTGTATATGGCACAGTCTTTGTGTCCTTCCACGCCCGTCAGTTTGATGAACTGAACTCAGACTCCTTTAAACCTTCAAGACCATCACAGTCTCTGCCCTCCGTACCTGTCTGACCTCCTTCACATCGCCACTCCAGCCTCTCCCTGCCTCCATATCCAGACTCAAAACCCCCCTGTTCAAGACCTCCTACTCACCTGGATCGTCATCTTCTCATCTGCTTCCTTCCTCCTTCAATTTTGTTTAACATTTCTTTTATTGTTTCTTGATTTTATTCATCGTTGTTTATAAATAATGTACTATTAATATTATTATTAGTCGTAGTAATAGTAGTAGTAGTAGTAGTAGTAGTAATAGTAGGAGGAGTAGTAGTAGTAAAAGTCTGGCTGTGCCTTTCACGGCTGTTTCGAGCAGATGAGGATTTTTCCTGCAGCAGAAGATGTTATGTTATGAGACTGTTGTGCAGTTATCAGTGCTCTTCCAAGGCCACGTTGAGAAGGTACAACATGCAATGTTAATTCGATACACAGTGCTGATGTACTTAGAGTTTATGCTCCCCCTGCTAAAGTTAAAATAAATGACGCTCTGTCACAGGACCCTCCACAGTATTGATTAGCTCAAACATTATTGAATTTCAGTTTGAGCAAATGCTAAATTGTCTTCACCTGCACTCACACACCACCACAGAGTAGAAGAATGATGGTTTCTCGTTTTGTCTGTGTGGGTGCATATTGCTGCCTCCCTTCTTGCGGTAAAGCAGCAGTGTGGTTTTTTGGCTAAAATTTAGTGTTTTGCTACCCATGGCAGAACCTTACCCCATAGGCACTAATGCAGCAGAGCACTTACAGAGAGTAAAGGGTAACAATAAATGACAGATTTTTATACTCAAAGCTGAAAATACGGCAATTCACATGTACAGTTATGTTGATAATAATAGCAGTGTGTTTAAAAAGGTGAGTAAACCTGAAAATTCTTCAAATAAATTTTATTTTAATGCACACGAATGCATTGGGGACACTGCACATTCTATTTCAAAGCAAGAAAATTGGAAAAAGTAATTGAATTTGATAATATTTTACAGAAAGTCAAGGAATATAATGTTAAAAAAATAGCAGTGTTTACATCTTTATTTACAAACTCAAAAATGTAGTGTATAAACTAAGAATTGCTTGATGATTCAACTTTCCTGAGAATCATAAACTAATATTTAGTGGCATAACCACGGTTTCTGATAACTGCTTCACATCTGTGGTGCATGGAGCCTACCAACTTCTGGCACCGGTCAACAGGTATTGAAGCCCAGGACAATTGTACTACATTCCACAATTGCTCTGCAATTCTTGGTTTTGCCTCATGAACAGCATTTTTTATGTCAGCCCACAAATTTTCTATGGGATTAAGGTCCGAGGATTGTGCTGGCCACTCCATTACTTGAATTTTGTCTGTCGGGAACCATGATTTTGCTCACTTGCTGGTGTGTTTGGGGTCATTGTCTTGTTGAAACACCCATTTCAAGGTCATTTCCTCTTCAGCATACGGCAGCATGACTTCTTCCAGTATTCTGATGTACTCAAACTGATCCATGATCCCTGGTATGCAATAATAGGACCAACACCATAGTAGGAGAAACATCCCCATATCATGATGCTTGCACCACCATGCTTCACTGTCTTCACTGTGTACTGTGGCTTGAATTCAGTGTTTTCAGGTCGTCTGACAAACTGTCTGTGGCCCTTAGACCCAAAAAGAACAATCTTACTCTCATCAGTCCACAAAATATTGGGCCATTTCTTTTTAGGCCAGTCAGTGTTTTCTTTGGCAAATTGTGTGTGTGTGTTTTTAACATTGTACATGTGTCGGGTTGCCTTCAGTGCCCAAGTGTAGATGATGTTTTTTAATTTAATCAAGCTGTGACAGAAGAAAAATTTCTGTTTTTTAACTGAAACAGACAATAAAGTTATTTCTATCTATCTATCTATCTATCTCATTGTAACCTCTTCAGCACATGTCTTTTTTTTTAACAATGGGACTTTGCGGGGGCTTCTTGCTGGTAGCTTGGCTTCACATAGACGTGGTCTGATTGTTACAGTACTCACAGGCAACCTTACATCTTCTCTGATCCTCCTGGAGCTGATCATTGGCTGAGCCTTTGCCATTTTGGTTATTCTCTGATCCATTCGAATAGTTGTTTTTCTTTGTCTTCCTCGCCTTTCTGGTTTTGGCTGCCACTTTAAAGCATTTTATATCATTTTAGCTGAACAGCCTATCATTTTCTGAACTTCTTTATAGGTTTTCCCCTCTTTTATTAACTTCTTAATCAAAGAACGCTCTTCTTCTGAACAATGTCTTGAACGACCCATTTTACTCTGTTTTTCAAGGACAAATGCACAGCCAGCATGTGCAGCGTCAGTTGCCTTGATCCTTAAATAAGGGCCACCTGTTCAACACCTATTTTTTTCACACAATTACCTCACTAATTGAACTCAGCACTGCTATTCTTTTGAACACGCCCCTTTCAGTTAATGATTCAGTTTCACAGAATCAGCAGCGTGCACGTCATGCCTGTTGGGTCTGTTGGTTTTCTATACCTTTACTAAACCTTCTAGAAACTTACTTGCAGTGTAGAAGTTGAAATTCTAACAAAAACAGTGATTTATCTTGTTAGTGATGTGGGACTGCTATTATTTTGAACACAACTGTACGTTTTTAAGTGTGGGCATCATACAGAATGGTTCAATATTTTACAAGGAATTTTTGTGACCTCTTTATTTTTTTAGCATCTTTATTCAAATTATTTTTTAAGATGATAATTAAGTTACTAAAGACAAGATGATGGAATGATGTTTGGTTCAGATGCACATTTTTTTTTTATCATTTTAGATGCTGAGAAACTGAGCCAAGAGCAGGGCTGAGGGGATGGCAGTAGATTGGAGGACTGCAGTGGGTTCAGAGCGAAAAGGTTAAACAGGGCCAAAGTGTGAGTCTGTAGTGTGGGAAACAGTGGAGGAAAATAGACCAGGGCAGTGAAGCAGGTTAAGCAAGGACAGGTTGTTAGAGAGCAAAATGAGGCAGAGCGGATGGAGCTGCCAAGAGCGGGGAACAGGATTAAGGAGAGGGTTAGTTGACGGGCTGTGTTTACATGGATGCAAATAATTGGAAAAAAAAACACCTTAGAGGAGGAGAAATGCTTCATGTCAGAAGATTCTGATCCAATCTGGACAATTTGAAACGAGTTTTGTTTGGAACAACAGGGATGGTTTAAGTTAATAACTCCACTAATAACATCATAGAATTTAAATAGTTCTTGACAGATTTTGATGCAATTTTCAGTAAATGCTGGTCATGACACAAGGAGGAAGTGATTTGATTTATTTATTGTTTTATGTTTTTTTTTTATTTTGAACATCTTAAAAATGACAATATTTATATATACATTCATTCATTCATTTTCTATACCGACTATCCCTTTCGGGGTTGCGGGGGGCTGGAGCCTATCCCAGCTGTCATTGGGCGAGAGGCAGGGTACACCCTGAACCGGTCGCCAGTCGATTGCAGGGCAACATGTAGAGACAGACAACCACTCACGCTCACACCCATACCTAAGGGCAATTTAGAGTGACCAATTAACCTAATGAGCATGTTTTTTGGTCTGTGGGAGGAAGCCGGAGTGCCCGGAGAGAACCCACGCATGCACGGGAAGAACATGCAAACTTCACACAGAAAGGCACTGCCGGACCCGGGAATCGAACCGGGGACCTTCTTGCTGTGAGGCACGTGCACTACCTGCTGCGCCACCGTGCCTCCCTATATATATATATATATATATATATATATATATATATATATATATATATATATATATATATATATATATATATATATATATATATATATATATATATATATATATATATATATATATATATATATATATATATATATATATTATATTTATATATATTATATATATATATATATATATATATATATATATATATATATATAATTTACAGAATTTTCACCATGAGTCCTTTGTTTGTTCAAAAAGGGTGTAGGATGAAGTACAAAACTTATCTAGTCCTACCCCTTTTTTCCGAAAATGAACTTAAATAATGCAAGCTTCAGGCATTTAAAAATCACCATATAATACAGTTTGATACAGCTAACAGCAAAGCTTTACCAGAAAATCTAAACATTAACCACAGTACAAATCAATCTAATTTAATGTACACACTATTTCAAGGCACACCTTTGTCTTTTTCTTCATACCATCCTAGTCTGGTATTTTTGAGTTTGCTTTTGAACCTACTTGTTGTTGTACATGTTTTCATTTCTTCAGTGCAGCTGTCCCACAGATGAATTCCTTTTGCTGATATGCAGTGTAGTCTCATATTAGTCCTGACTGCTTGTGTTTTGAACATGTGTAAACCTCTGAGATTATGTGTACTCTCCCTAAGATGGAAAGATTTAAAAAATTAGGTGATGATGTGAATCTGGATCTGGGTCCAGGAAGTTTTTAAAGGATTGGTTAACATTGGCAGTTTCCCATATTTTTGCGAGCTCAGCTGATAAATGCCTCTGAAGGTTTTCATACATGAAAATATCAGAGCGGCACATCTTCACTAGTCTCCCTATTCGATTGATTATTAAATTAATGTTTCAATTTGATTCGATATCACATTGTATCACAATGCAGTGAGTAGTATCCTTGATTTTCCATAAAAGGAGAGACACATTTTTTGGAAAAATACAAGCAGTCATATAAATATGAAGCCTTTTACTTAATAGAAATGGCTTTTGAGATCAACTGCAGCAATAAAATGTCTTTTAATTGTAAATAAATCAATTTCATAGGTCTCATCTTCCTAAACTTGTTTTTTTCTTTCTCACAAACAAAACTGATGCTACAGTCTTGGCAGCAGCCTCTGCAAGATTAAACCATTATTGTTTGTCTCTGCATGGATGCATCTTCATCTGCATCCGCATCACAATGCATCATTTAAAGGATTATTGTTGCACCCTTAGCAAACATGTCTTCCCTCGTGTCAAATGTCCTTGTTTGCAGACTGTTTGCATATAGTACAGGCCAGGGATGGCTAATCTGGAGAACTGTGGGCCAGGCAGGTTGTGGCGCTGCAGGGACCGCCGTTCAGTGACAAAGAGGTGTAACAGGCTGCATGATTCCAGCACTCGCCCCAAACACACTGAATGAAGCACGTACATTTGTGTCTGATGTGGAGCAGTCACAGGTTTCAGACTTCATATTTTTGGACTGGATCAAAATATGTTTCATGTGTCTGAAGGGCTAAAACATTGCAAACACAAAATTTACTAAGGTGCTTAGAAATATGAAAATTGATTTTCCATCGTGTAACAGGGTTCCCACATGTCCTGGAAAACCTGGAAGATGATTGACCAATTTTCCTGTCATGGAAAGCATACGGAAAATGAGAAAAAAAGCAAAATGTCCTGGAAAAGCTTTAATTGTCCTGGAAAATTATTTATCCTTCCTCTGCTTCTCTCTACCTTGTTAGTGAACGCAAATGGGTTAAAAAAATATGCATGGCCTATGTTTGTATGTAGTATGTATAATACATAGAATATAAAAGATATGAAAAAGCCAAGGTATGAAGGTGATTATGTGACACTGGAATCTGTGGCTGTGATTGCACTATTCTATGATAAAATTTGTCATAATTTCCAAGAATGTCAGAGATTATTTCATAGATTTGTTACAGTCATAGACTGCACATCTTGTAAATCAGATCTCTGGAGCAAAAGAGGCATCAACATAGCTATCTGGATAAATGTACAAAATGTAAGGTACAACTGTTGAAAAGGACACTGCAAAGTGTGTTGGTGTTGGGGGGGGACGTCCTGAAAAAGTCCTGGAAAATAATTTCTAGAAAAGAGTGGGAACCCTGTGTAAAGACGAGTCAGTATTTTTTTAAAGTCACAACAAAGGATAAAGTCATTGATGAAATTGTGCAGAAAAGGTAACAGGACAAGCCTTTTAAATAAACTGCTGTTTTGTTTGACCTGTTTTTGTAGGAGTCTGTGTTAAACCCTCAGGTATCGGCCTTCCATAAACATCATATGGAGTTTGTTTTCTCCCTGTAGCAGTATAAGATGAATGCTGTGTTTATGTCTGTGATGGACCTGAGAGAAACCATCCTCATGTTTGAAACCCCATGATGTGGAAAAACTGAGAATGATCATCCCTTTTCTTTATCTGGAAGGGATTACAAGGTTCACACATCACAAGATTATGAAAATAATGAATATTTGTACTTATTTTTGTGTTTGTGTTTCACCACGGTCAGGAATTAAAGCTCTGGTGACGGCACAACAGACTCAAAACAAACTGGCCTCTTCAAAAAGCACAGCCAGATTGTGTCAAAGGTCCCGTTGGTTAAAAATGTGATCCATGTTTAAGTCCTTGCTGAAGTCGGCAGGCTGACGAAGTTTGTTTCAATCGGTCAGCCTGCCGACTGACAGGCGGACACTGACGGTTATATTATGATATGTTCTATAACAGCTCAGAAAAATAACAATCAGATGAAAAGCTGAAATGTCATCATCCATCCATCCATAATCTAAAATGGCTAAGTTTTGAAAACCAAATTGAAACTGTGACCAAAATACCAAGGTATGTACCAAACCGCAGGCTCAGTGTATTGCTGAATCCCAAGTACATATTGATAACAGTATCTTACGCTATATACTGTATCCTATGATAAACTGTGCTGCGTGTAGATCCATTTGTGACTTTGGGAAATCACTATAAGCTTAGTATAGATAATGTGACACAAAAGATGGACTGTTAGTTAATGTATTTCACTGGTCTACCTAGGCAACAGCCCATAGAAAGTGTTTGGGAATGGGCAGAACCCTTCAAAAGCATATCCAGCTGGTGATTGGACAGTCGTTCCATCAATCACATTCATAACAGGCTTATCAGATAATTCAGTAGGCAGACACTATTGCTGTGTAAAGTACAAAGCATGAGCCATTCTGTAGAACAGACTCGCCAAAACATGTTGGAAGTGGAGCAAAAATATTCTTTCTATTGAGAAATGTTTTCAGTCTTCATCTGATAAACCTGCGACTGCAGCTGTTAGCATACATGCTAATCTCTGTAAAAAGAGTTCACTTTCTGCTGTCGACCTTGCTCCTAGCTCTCACCTCTTTCTGCCTTAAATGGCGCTGACTGGGCCAAACACAGTTGTTGCAGATTAGAGTTTGACAAGATCTGCACTGCAAGGTTAAAGTACAGAAGCATGTTAGCAGAGTGCTAAGAACCAGATGGAATACCGAGGTCTGACATTTGAGCCTTAACGGACATGCTGACGTTTAAAACAGTTGTTTCTGTGTTACACTGAGAAGTTAATGCAGCTAACTCAGCACACATAAAAAAATGTATGTTCTGATTTCAGCACAAAAATTTGGTCAGGTGGTTAATAAGAGTCTTCTGTTTTATGACAGTAATGCACGTTTTGTATCACTTTATAAGGACATTAACAGATTTCTGCATTTGAGCCCTGCTCTGATGAGATAGATAGATAGATAGATAGATAGATAGATAGATAGATAGATAGATAGACAGACACTTCAGGCTCAAACTGTTAATTTTGTTGACTAATTATTTTCGTCATAGTTTTCATCAACAACCTTTTTTCCCCTGATAAAAATTTGACAGTAACGAATAAAAACAAGTGCACATGGACAAAAACTCAAACTAAATTAACTGACATTTTCATCAACAAATAAAAACTAGAGTAGGGACAAGTTAGGAATATATCCAATCACAGCTACTTTGGTTGTGTGGAAGGTTGGATGAGTTAAGAGGGACATCCAATCACAGCTGCCTTAGCTTGGTGGTGGTGGGATAAGTTATGGAGCGATCCAATCAGAGCTCCTCTCTTTATGAATTGATATATTCATGTAGAGCAGGTTCACTGTTTGTTGTCAGTTCTGGTATTGTAACTGAGATGCTCTGCCAGGTACCCTAAATAAAGGTGACTGCATTTCACACAAAAGTTCAATTTGTTTCTGTTCATTTATACATTCAGACTTTACTAGCATTCAGTAAAGGGTTATTAGATGTTTGATTTTATCCAAGTGTAAAACATGACTTCAGAAATTAAAGGAAACATAAAAAATGCCTTACCCTAGCCATTTAGATGACTAAATTTTGACTAAATTTAAAAGGTATTTTAGGCAAAAGACTATAAACTAAATTAAAAAGTGCTGTCAAAATTAACACTGCACTCCAAGATCCTTATCATCAAAATATAAATTTATAAATATTGTATAATAAAATAAAATAAGTTAAAATGCAAGACACATTTACTCCAATGATAACAACCAGTCCTGAATGACTTGTGAGGTCATGTTTGGTGCATTCTCCACATTTGCAAACATGTGCAAGAACAAAAGTGTAGGCCCATGCTGATATATTTTTAATGTCTTTTTTAATTTAAAAAAACTGGTCTACAGTTTTACAAGGATAAAACACTGATCTGCTCCCCAGCTGTAATGAGTTCATGGTTTTAGCTAATCTTTTCACAGCCTGAGAGGGAGAAGATCGTATGGTCCAAAAGTTCCTGATCAAACACCACTTTATCAAAAACATGTGGCCTAAGTCAGGCTCAAATGAGAAATTCATAAGAAAGAGTCTAACGAGTCTGACCTAGTACTTTTTGAGGGTTATAGGACTCTCAAATGTTCTTCTATGAAACACAGGGCTTTTGATGCAGCCTCTGGAGCACAGTAAACCTTTGTAAAGCCGTCTGCTCAGAGGCTCAGCCCGGCAGATCAATCCCTGCAGACTCCTCTGTAGCACCCTGCAGGTCTGAGTGTCACCCATTACACGGACTGGTTTCCATGGAGAGCAGCTGGTGTAAGACCTGAGCGCTGTGGAGGAAATCTCTGACACACTGACCTAAATCTGCAGCTCCATTGTTCAGTGTGTCGTGTTAAGTAGACCAGAGGGGGAGGCCCTGCGTGCTGAGCAGCTCTGACCTTTGTCTTCACGCTGAACGCTGAACCTCCATCCACCTCTCCTGACTGTGAGATATGTTTGACCTTCCTGCTTTTCCAAATAATTGTAATCAACTCACATTTTTAAGCTTTTTTCTTTTTTTAAGTTTGATTTAGTTTTTTACCCTTTAGGAGTGATGGAGGTGCATGCACTGAGCCGCCATGCTGTGCCAACACGCTCTGCTTTCTCATACTTTGAACTTTATTCTCAACCTTTCTATTGAGTTTGTCAGTTCCTCACTCTCTTTTTCCACATTAAACTTGACTGACATTTCCAGCTAAAAATGGATTTAAAGATTCAGCAATTTGTACCGAGAGATCTGGATTTTCATAATGGAAAATATGAGGAGCAAAGTTAAATTCAATCCATGTGTTAAGATCGCAGCTCCATTTTCAGCAGAAGTCTTATTTTTGTCTTTGTTAACAGATTGAAACAGAGTTTTTGATCTCCTTGATGATGTTTCATAAAAGATGAATTCTTTTGAATTTCACAATTCATGAACTTAATCAAATGATCAGCTTTAACTCTATGCAGACATCAGGTTTTCTGTACTTGATGACCAACCGGTTATTTCAAGGTCAGAGCTAACACTGATACAGATTTGGTGAAAATCCTTGTAAAAATAGCACTTTACAAGTAAAGAATGAGCATGGGGAACTATGAGGTTGACCTTTGTTCTGTAACTTTCAAAATCAGTCCATCCGTGAGTCAAATATTGACTGTGATAGCTTTTAAATAATGTAATGGGCCCCTGACTGCGGTGGGTGAAAGGCAGGGGTGGGTGAAATGGGCAGAGGATTTATCATTGTAGCCTAGTTGCTTTGCATATAATCAACACAGAGTGGAGCCCAAAGTGCTTCCACACTGCACTCCTCATATGTTTCAGTGGTTATTGTCTGCTCTGAGTGGCTTTGCCAGTCTGCCATTTCCTCCATATTAGTGTGTACGTTCAAAACATCTAGAATATAATTTTCAGGAAAAGTAACTGCCCCAGTGGGAAAATTGAACTGTTGGAGTTTGATTTTTCACACATCAAGAGTCAACTGTCATCTTGTCAGATGATGATAAGAATGAGACATTTCTTTCAATCAAATATACATATATAAGTAGAAATACACACTGCCAGGCTAAAAAAAAAAGTCGCCACCTGGATATAACTACGCAAATAGGTACAAGCCTCCTGTTGGATAATTACTGCATGGGCGATTATCTTTCAGCTGGC
This sequence comes from Cetoscarus ocellatus, assembly GCA_037902135.1. Taxonomy (NCBI): domain Eukaryota; kingdom Metazoa; phylum Chordata; class Actinopteri; order Labriformes; family Labridae; genus Cetoscarus; species Cetoscarus ocellatus. The sequence continues at coordinate 98,077 of JBAMNC010001108.1, read as the reverse complement.
AACAAGTTATTTAACCCCAGATGATGCAATGAGTAGCTTCTCATTTCTTAAACAAACATGTGGAAAGACACATCCTGTGGTTGTGGAAAAGATGTTAGTCTGTTCAGGAAGGGTCAAATCATTGGCATGCATCAAGCAGAGAAAACATCTAAGGAGGTTGCAGAAACTACTAAAACTGGGTTAAGAACTGTCCAACGCATTATTTAAAACTGGAAGGATAGTGGGGAACCATCGTCTTCAAGGAAGAAATGTGGTTGAAAAAAAATCCTGAATGATGGTGATCTGTGATCACTTAAACGTTTGGCCAAATCAAATCCAAGAAAAACAACAGCAGAACTCAGGGGTGTGTTTAATAGTGAAAGTAAGAGCATTTCCACACACACAACGTTTAGGGAACTCAAGGGATTGGGACTGAACAGCTGTGTAGCCTTAAGAAAACCACTAATCAGTAAGACTTACTGGAAAAAAAGGCTTCAGTTTGCTAGGGAGCATAAAGATTGGACTCTGGAGGACTGGAAGAAGGTCATGTGGTCTGATGAGTCCAGATTTACCCTGTTCCAGAGTGATGGGAGCATCAGGGTAAGAAGAGAGGCAGGTGAAGTGATGCACCCATCATGCCTAGTGCCTACTGTCCAAGCCTGTGGGGGCAGTGCTATGATCTGGGGCTGCTGCAGTTGGTCAGGTCTAGGTTCAGCAACATTATGGCCTAAAGAATGATGTCAGCTGACTACCTGAATATACTGAATGACCAGGTTACTCCATCAATGGATATTTTCTTCCCTATTCCAAGATGACAATGCCAGGATTCATGGGGCTCAAATTGTGAAAGAGTGGTTCAGGGAGCATGAGACATCATTTTCACACATGGATTGGCCACCACAGAGTCCAGACCTTAACCCCATTGAGAATCTTTGGATTGTGCTGGAGAAGGCTTTGTGCAGTGGTCAGACTCTCCCATCATCAATACAAGATCTTGGTGAAAAATTAACGCAACACTGGATGGAAGTAAATCCTGTGACATTGCAGAAGCTTACTGAAACAATGCCACAGTGAATGCGTGCTGTAATCAAAGCTAAAGGCGGTCTAATGAAATATTAAAGTGTGTGACCTTTTTTTTTTTTTTTTTTTGGCCAGGAAGTGTATAAGGCATAAGAAAACTGAGAACACTCAACAAATCAAACCAGTCTTTGGAAATGATCGACAACAACAGAAAAATTTAACAGAAATGGTCTCCATGGAAACAGTTTGGCAAATTTTGGCGTTAAATTTGAATGTGACAAAAGTGCGTGCCAGAGTTGTCCCAAAACTTCTGACTCCTGGTCAAAAGAAAAAGGCAAGTGAATATGTTGAGATGTTTTGAAATAAATTGAAGGAATTCCATTTCCTTTTTTTTTTTCCAACCTTTTAAGATGTTTTTGTTGTGCACGGGCGCCCAGGACATTCATCATCTTGGACATCCGCTCTGTTTTAACAGAATCTTTTTTGCCATTCAAACACACGTGCACGTGACACGCAGTGCTCCCGGAAACCTCAGTAAATGTACCAAAAAACTCAGCTGCTGTTCAATTTCACCCCAAAAAATTAGTGCATTGGTAGTGTGTTTAAGCTAATTATTTTCCGACACCAGAGCAGGTAGACGAGGAGAGAGAGAAAAACGAATGTTTAAATGAATCAGTGATGGATCTTAATACATAACAGTCTTTCTGCTTGAACCTTCCAGACTTCCACATGCTTCATAAGAGAGCAGTTGTTTTTAGTAGCACAAAATTAAAAATAGTTGCACAGAGAAAACTGTTGTGTAAGAATATGAAAAGTTCCTTTCATTTGAGAGTATTTGGTGCACATGGAATAGTGTCAGAGACCATTGATCTATGTTTGCATCAGAAAGTTTCTGCCGTTCTGTCCCATGGTGCGAGAGCTGAATGTCTTCCTCCAAACTTTTTGAGCAGCAGATGTTGCCGTTTTACTTGTGCATGCAGTACTCTGTCGTATCGAGAGACACTTTTATGAGTTTGGTTTAGTTTTTTCAGTGCATCAGAGATATCTCCCTTGTTTGATCAGTGTCTCTTGAAGAGCTCTGGAGCGCTGCCTGTGTCTGAATTTCTGTCATTCATTCACTGTCTGAATGTTGTAGTAGTTCAGAAAGTCTCCGTCAGGGGAACCTGACTGTCCCTGGCAGTCTTTGCAGTCAAATGTTAACATCTGAGTCCTCTTGTTTCAGAGAACATGGAGAAACTTTGTTCTGGGCTAAAGATGGTTTATGTAAGAAGTTAATAAAGTCATCCTGTCTGTGTGAAACGAGAGCATAAAGTGAAGAAGGTCTGAGGAAAACCAGAACAGTCTCATAATAATGCCATCTGCACAGGCAGATGTTCGGATGTCAGATTTTAATAGGCTGAAAGATTTGTCATTTTTTGTATTGAAATCGTAATTTTAGACAACACATTCATGTATCCTGAAGATTCAAAAACAAGGCAACTGGACTGTGTAGAGTTTGTTGGGAAGACGTTTCACTTCTCATCCAAGAAGCTTCTTCAGTTCCAAATGGCTGGTGATGGAAGCAGATATTTATCTTACTAGAGGAGAAGACAACAACAAAGGAAGGGAGGAGTTGGAGAACGACTCATAGAAACTTATCACAGGGTGATGTAACCCCTGAGAGTTGTTACCCTGAATGGGTCGTTAACTCCCCCTGTCATGTGAGGTGTTATGGTCACATGTGCCCAGGTGTGAATGTTTGGAGAACTTCCTGGGGAGAGAGCTTAGCACTGCATTATATGTGGCTGAGAGGTTGTGTCTGAGTCCACCACCTCTGTTAAGAGAAGGTTTCACCAGTCTGGTGAAGATGGCTTAAAACAACTCCTCTTTCAAAACATCTATCTTCTCTCGCCAACACCTGTACATTGCTGTCCTCAAAAGAGTGTCCCGTGTCCTTTCAAATCAAATCAAAATCAAATCAAAACTTTATTTATAGAGCACTTTTCATACAATGACTGCAACTCAAAGTGCTTTACATAAAAAACAAATAAAAACATTACGTCAAACCCACGAAAAACTCCACATGGACTTTTATGGACTTTAGAGGAGCATGTGTCTACACTTACCATGAATGTTCTGTCTGTGAGGTTGGAAGTAAACCACTTGTGTACAGTACCAGAGAGGCCAACCAGGTGTTTGAGTCTGTTTAAAAGAATAGTGTGATCCACTGTATCTTTAAGTGAAGGTGGACCGCTGAGTCCTGACCTGAGGAGGTGGCTCTCCTGTGTTGAGCCATATGCTTGTGAAGCGGTTGTTTAGTTTCCCCAATGTACAGGTCTGAGCATTCCTCACTGCACTGGACTGCATACACCACATTGCTCTGTTTATGTCTTGGTGTTTTGTCCTTGGGATGGACCAACTTCTGCCTTAATGTGTTTCCAGGCTTGAAGTGAACAGGAATGTGGTGTTTGCCAAAAATTCTCTTGAGTTTTTCGGATAAACCTGCAACATAAGGAATCACAATGTTCTTGCGTCTCTCTTCCCTTTCATGCCCCGTCTCCTTTCTTTTCTTGTTCTTCAAAAAGGCCCACTTTGGGTATCCACAGGTTTTCAGGGCTTCTCTAATGTGTTTCTGTTCCTTTTCCTTTCCTTCCTTCCTTGTAGGAACACTCTCAGCCTGGTGGTTGAGGGTTCTGATGACACCCAGCTTGTGCTGAAGCGGATGGTGGGAATCAAAGAGTAAATATTGATCCGTGTGTGTGGGTTTCCGGTACACTTCCACGTTGAGACCCCCGTCTGCCTCAAAGTGTACTGCACAATCCAAAAAGGCCAAGACTTTGTCCTTAACATCTTCACGTGTGAACTTAATGTTGTTGTCCACTGTGTTGATGTGGTCTGTGAAGGCCTCCACTTCATGTGTCTGGATTTTGACCCAGGTGTCATCCACATACCTAAACCAGTGGCTTGGTGTTGCTCCATGGAATGAGGCTAGGGCCTTTCTCTCCACCTCTTCCATGTACAGGTTAGCTACTATGGGAGATACAGGGGAGCCCATGGCGCATCCATGTTTCTGTCTGTAGTAGTGGTCCCTGAACTGGAAATAGGTGGTACTCAGGCAGGGATCCAGTAAGGAGCAGATGTGGTCAGGGGTGAGGTTGGTTCTGACCTCCAGTGTACTGTCCTGTAAGAGTTGTTTTCTGACTACTTGGACTGCCTCTGTGGTAGGAATGCTGGGAAAAAGTGATGTGACATCAAAGGAAACCATGGTTTCCTCTGGGTCCAGTGTGATGTCCTTGATTTTCTGTGTGAAGTCCTGTGAGTTTCTAATGTGGTGAGTAGTGGTGCCAACAAGGGGAGCTAAGATTGTGGCTAAATGTTTTGCTATGTTGTAGGTGACCGAGTTGATGCTGCTGACGATGGGTCTAAGGGATGCACCTTCCTTGTGTATTTTTGGAAGCCCATAAATGCATGCGACTGCTCTCCTGGGCACATGTGACCATAACACCTCACATGACAGGGGGAGTTAACGACCCATTCAGGGTAACGACTCTCAGGGGTTACATCACCCTGTGATAAGTTTCTATGAGTCGTTCTCCAACTCCTCCCCTTCCTTTGTTGTTGTCTTCTCCTCTAGCAAGATAAATATCTGCTTCCATCACCAGCCATTTGGAACTGAAGAAGCTTCTTGGATGAGAAGTGAAACGTCTTCCCAACAAACTCTACACAGTCCAGTTGCCTTGTTTTTGAATCTTCAGGATGACCATGACCTGGATGAATGAGAATCTACACAGACACATTCATGTAATTGCCAAAGCTGCATTTTTTTGCAGCGCTCCTGACTGACCCAGGATCTGTTTTGTCAATTATTTTACACATACTATTTTAAAAATTTGCAGCAATTTGCATTTACAGAAGTGCTGATGAACAGGTCAACAATACAAAACCTCTGTTTAGGAGTAGAAGTTGGAGTATCCCTTAAATAATGAAAACAGTATCATTGTAGCCTAGTTGCTTTGCACATAATTGACACAGAGTGGAGCCCAAAGTGCTTCCACACTGCAATCCTCAGATGTTTCAGAGTTGTTCTTGTCCCCTTCGAGTGGCTTTGCCAGTCCGACATTCCTCAAGTGTTTTCTTCTGTTGGTTTCAGACAACAATATCATATTAGATAATGAATAATGTGTTATGTGCTTTTGATCTTTGATTTTCTTATTGTTGTCTGTACTGTAAACAAAGTGAATATTGCGCTGAAGCTTGATTTGATGAAAATTGTTAATTGAATTGAAATCACGTCTGCCAGAAAACTCACAATTAGATCTTTTAAATCGTTCAGCCCTTGTTGTGTCCAATTCTGGAAGATTGCGCCAGGCACCGGGCCTCTATACTCAAACACTTTGCTGCTCTAAGTCTAACCTTCTACTGATGTGCAGGAGACAAAAACTTTGTTGTAGAAAAAGATGCAAAGTCGAAATCAGGAGAAGAATCCAGCCAACTTGCAGCCAGTGGCCTTATTCAGTCGACAAACGGACAGGTGAGTTGGGTCTGCAGAGTCAACTCCAACAAACAAGGTGAGACAGCATTTTTTATAGTATATTTTGTGGGTGTTACATGGTTACACAGGATCCAAACACAAACCCCTTCCCTCTTTCAAATATTTATGATGGGACGGTTTCAATCGTGTCATGATATGATTGGATAATTCCAGGTGAAAATCTTCCGTGATGTGCAACTTTGAGGATGCTGCGATTGATACAGAGCTAATAGTTCACTGTACTGCACACAGAGAGAGATATGCCTCAAAAACATTCACAAATACACATCCACCTTGTGTCTGAGACTGAGGATCTGAGTAGATAATGTCCATGAGAAGTTCCTACTAAATGGGCTCATTGAGGGCATTCGGCCTTCACATGGATGCATTGGTATCTCTGGCTTCATGGGGGAGTACTGCTCAGAGATCTGAAGGCCGAGTCTCAGAGATGTCCTGGCCGGGGAATGCTTGCACATCGCTATAAATCAGCCAGAATCGAGGTTAAAGCACCTGCTGATACCTCTGCATAAAAACAGGGGCCTGTGTGTATGTGCTTATCAGCAGCTCTTGAGACACACACACACACACTCGGCTGATCTAAACAATAAACCTGCCTTCACTGATGACTACAGAGGCAAGGCCCAGACAGAGACCTCAGCAGAGTGACTTTATTTGTGATCTTGGTATTTAACAAATGGACAGATCTGCGGTCTTGTTCAGCTTTATCTAAACTGTCATTGTTCTTCCTGTCCCATTATATTTTGAATACAGATTACCCTCTGTCATTATTAAACATTATTAAACAGCAAAAAAATATCACTACACCCTACATCTTAATGAGATAAATATGCTGTCAGTTATTATTAACCTGAAGTTTTTTATATTTTATGACTGATCAATCAATTAAACTTTATTTATAAAGCGCTTAATTAAATTTATTCATTAAATACAAAACCCAGCCCACCCTCTAAACCCACATTCAGCACACACAAAGTGAGGTTTCTTCAAACAGCCACAGACAACTGAGGAAATGCTATCTTGAATTGAAAATGAGGAAACACAGGACCTAAGACTACACATAGGTACACATTGCTAGAACTGGGTTGGACTACATTTTGCCTTCAGAAATGCCTTAAATCTTCCTAGCAGACATTCAACAAAGTTCTGGAAACTTCCCACAGAAATTTTGGTCCATTTTGATGTAGTATCAGACGGTTACTGTCTGTTGTTTTGTTACTAAAATATGGCTGGCAGATCTGCCAGCCATATTTTAGTTTCGAGGAGAAACAGCTTTTATGCATTATAGCCCATTTCTCTATACATATATTTGCAGTGCAGGGAGAACATATGCTTCATACACATCAGTAATGTGCATTAAATGAAGCAGTGAATATATATTTTCACCATGAACTTGGAAAAGATGACTCTGGTAACATAAAATAATGTGGGCTTCTGTAACAGAAAAAAACACCTCTTCTCTACTACAGAGCCCTGACCAACAAAAACAAGATTTTAATCCAATTTTAATCCTTGCTGAAGTCTTCAGGATGACCTTCATAAACAAGCTCACCAAGCCTGAAAGAGCTTCAGTAAGCAAGAGGGGACATTAAAGGTGACATTGTGATGTGTTCAAGTTCAGCTCAAATATGACATGATTAGTTTAGATGTAATTTTAGTTCAAGAAAATTAAATTTTTCTTAAAAAAGAAAAAAAATGGGAACAATTACAGTTTCAAAATAAGATGTAATCTACCAAATTGAGTTACACTTTATTGTATGTGTTTTTTCTTAATAAATTACATCAAAACTGGAGATTTTATTTTTTCTTTTACAAAAACAATGTTGAGGATGAAATCTTTTTGTTTCTCCTTACTGATCCCCTCCTGTTCCCGTAAAACTTACCTGTAACACCCGAGAATGGAGTAAAAAGAAAGAACTGGGTTTGTTGTATTGTTTCATCACCCGAAGATCCCATGTTGCACATTTATATATTTTTTTCACAGAAATTTGTGTCCTTGGCGTCTCTACTAACCCAAAAGAAGCACTTCCCCACCCCGTCTCATAGCACTGCTCACACTGCAGAGTTCAGCTTGGGCATACAGCGAACAGGACTGAGTACTGTTAAGTTTTTATTGGTTCAGGTTCTGCTTATCAGTTCCGGTTCCTAGCGTTTCAAATTACATTTCCACATTTTTGGAGGATAAATTGTGATGCATATTTTGAGAATAAAAACCTGCCTGCCAGTATTTTTGGTCTAGTTAGGCTCTCAATAATCCTCTACTACAGAGATTTTATATTCCCCTGTATATCAATAAATACTGCCCTTAGTATGAGGACCTAGTGACACTAATTAATATTAATTTAAACTGTGTAATAATGACAAAAAAAAACTACAGATTAAATTCACTGTAGTATGAGTATTACCTTTTTTCTTTGAGCATCTTCAGATTACTGGTTACTAGTATTTCTTTTTGATATTTCTTTTGGTCAAATAAAGCCCAGTGGCCAAAGGTTTAACAGAAGTAACCTACTTTGAGACGTCTTTGTTTGCTAATGGTATCTTACTTAACACACAGAGCTATGGTTAGCTAGCGTTAGTTAGCACCTTACTTTAGTTATCTCTCTTCTTGCGTCTTGGGGGAGGCAAAAAATCAACACTACCCTCCAGACGTCTGGGATATCAACTGTCGGACCTGCTAGTCCTGTGTGTGCACTGCTAGGCATGTGTTTCTGCCCAAAGCTTGACAGGCCTCTTGTGCATAGTTACGGTTGCTAACTTAGGATTGGAAGGGTAGCGGTTTGTGGGAGGGGCTTAGCGAAGGGTCAATTATCATTTTTCCCACCTTAAAGCGGCTCTACGCTCTAGCGTGGCTGGTCTTGCTTGAAGCTACACCAGACGGGACACAGATACAGTGACAGATAATCAGGTATGATCTGTGATAGAAAATCAACACCCCTGCAGAGTCAAATGGGGTCCAGCCAGTACCACGTAGTGAAGATGCCCCATTAGTGGGCATATTTCATCTGGAACATTACGCCCAAAGAATTCGATTTTCAGGCCCTTTCAAGTTGCAACCTTACGCAACCCTCTGAGAGCTTTGTGTTTGTTTTCCTTTGGCATCGTTGCCCCACAACGTGTGAAGATCTACAAGAGTGGCATCACAGCTTCATGGAGTCCCACCTGCAGAATTTGGTTGTATACCCCCCCCTGCAGTGTTAGCGGCTCAGCTGTCGCCCTCTAGAGTCCAGATGGGGCGCTGCTCTGTCTCAGCTGCCCTCTGAGTGAGTCTGAGATCTGAAGGCAGTCAGCAGCCAACATGTGCACCAACACAAACAGCCAATAGTGTCACAGTCTGTTTTCAGCAGTTCTCAGAAAGGCAGCACACTGGATTCTTGGAGCGGGCCGGCTGACTGAAGATGGGACGCTTTCTGCTGCTGCCAGCCTGCTCTTGGCTCATGGGCGGCCGGCGGTAATAGGCCGCTTTCATTCCGAGCGGGCTGGAGGCATGTTTGGCACCATGAGCTGCAATCAGAGCCGACTCTGCTGGGCAGCAGAGAGCGGAGCAAACTGTTTTCTGGATGTGAGAGGTCTGCTGTGGGAAGAGTTTGTCCTGGGGATGACACAGAGACGCTGCAGAGCACATTTCTCTCTAATTACCATCTGAGAAACATTTTACAGTCTCATGTTGTCCAGACATTGTTCAAATACACAGAACTAGTATTTGATCTGCAGTGCACATCTGAATGTTCCCAAAGTCCTGCATGTGGTGAAGTGATGCAGCAGCGAGAGGAACACTTTCACGTGGTGGAATGATGCGGAGTGCAAATCAAAGGTAAAGAGTTCAGTTTTAGCAAAGTCAACAATAAATAGTCATGTTATTAAAGACATCCTGTCTGTATCTTGAAGAGATTCAGTACACTTTCTCTGATTGCCATCCAAAATTTCTGAAGATCTGGGGCCCTTTTCTTATCTCCACCAAGGAGGTTATGTTTTTGCCAGCATACTACTGCATGGATTTACATAAAAATTTTACCAGAGATTTGGTTTGGACCAAGGAAGAAACCATTAAAATGTGGTGGTGATATGGATGTTTGTCAGGATGCAAAATATACAAAAAAATCCCATAGGTTAACATTCGGCAGAAGTAAAAAAAAAATCATACCTCATCCATTTTTTAATGGACTCCAGTTTCACAGGATAATATGGGGTCTGGTGATCCAGAATTGTACCTTTTTTCAGAGGTTGTAAAAATGCCACTGCTGAGCTGAGCTGGTTGGCGGAGGTTTGCGCTCTCTGAGTGCTTTTCTTGTTGAGTATGTAAGGCCAGAGAAACACCAGGCTGAAAGCTGAGTATTTTTCGGCTGTATATAATGTGTGAGACTGGACTATATCTACATGGCTCCCTTGCCCCGTCCTGGACTTGTAGCACCAGTAGGTTCATCATCTTGGACTCTATTCCGGACTTCTGACCCCTTTATCAACATAAACTCTGTTTTAAAAGGGACTGGCCTTCACAATAGACCGGCAGCTTTATTTATTTATTTTTTTTAAATCTTACTATCATTTTTTTATGTGAGTGTATACACACACACACACACACACACACACACACACACACAAACACACATATAAATATAAATATGTACATACATTTATAACATTTAGTTTTTATTTATTGTATTATTTTTTTTCTTTGTTGGTTTTGCCCTTGTTTTATATAGATAAAAACTTGTTTAAAAATGCGAAGTCATTCATTTTCATGTAAACTGAGTTGTTTCTAATGAGCTACATGTGAATTTTAACAACTTTTGCGAACTCCAAACCAACAGTGACATTATGAAGCAGCCTGAAACATCTGACCATGACTTCACTGAAACATCTGTGAGTTTAAAAGTTCAAGATCTCCATCTGTCCTTTTCATGAGCTTGCATCTGTAGAGATCAACCTTGAAACCTGACGTCAGACAGAACTGAAAGTCTAAGATAAAATTTCATATTCAGCCCATCCCTAAGCACAGCTGCTGTGAGATGTCATTGAGGTTAGATAAAACCGAACCTTACAGTGCAGATGGACCTGCCTGATTCACTGTCCAACCAGGGAGGAGAGGCAGAAACTGGAGACATGACCACAGCGGGAAGTGACTGCATGTTTGAAAACTGTGGCTACATGACTAAATTCATAGAAACTCCAACCATCAGTGAGTGACTGTGAGTGAATGTGTAGATGGGAACTGCAGTGTGAAGCTGCTTTGAGTCGCCCCACGTGGGCCCAGTCTGTTCTGACTGGTTGACCTATTCTGTGGTGACTTTTCAACAGCTCTGCATTCTTTCTCCAGTCTATGCCCTGCACTTAAGCCAATGGGCTCAAACTGACGTCAAAACAACCATAACATGTAACGGTGATGCGTTTGTTTGGGGGAGGCAAGGGAGGCCTCCATTTCAGGTAGCTACTGCCACTGTTTAAAGTAGAAGAGGGATGAGTCCTGATGCCAAGGACTTTGATGACTTGCACATAGAAGAACCCAATCATGTGGATGTGATATGTCTGACAACACAAGCAGTGGTGCCCAACCTTTTTGTACCACGGCTTAGATCATGTGGGGGACAGACAGTCCCACGTGTTGTGTTGAGTATAATTCAGCATCATGCAGGATCAGAAGGAGGCATGGTCTTGTTTCTAAACTGCAAATAAAGAGAAATTCATAAGGACTCACTCTTTTTCATCCGCTGCTTTACTATGACGTTTAGGAACAGAGTCGGCTGAAAGTCACCAGTTGGCACGATACCTAATCCAACTGTCTCAGCTTCTTAGCACAGTGCTGTAAAAAGGGCATTCATACGGTGGTGACGGTTTGTGTTTCATCTATTGGTCGTCGGTCTAAGCTGAACAGATGTTTCTATTGATATCAATTGTTTTTTTTTTTGTTCTGACATCTGAATCCGCTGTCCTCCAATCAAACACATCATCCAGAGTCAAATATTAGCAACTGGGGTTGCAAAGGAGCAGAACATTTTTTGTAAATTTCTGGAAACTTTTTAGAAACTTTCACTGGGAGTTTAAGATAAAGAATTTTGGAAATATACCACATTGGAAACTTCCAGTGGGAATTATGGTTATAATATTATGGTTATTTATGGGGGTGAACTGGGAATTGGGGGCAGTTTAGATGAACTGTATCATATTTAAACATAAAAACAAGTTTTTTGTTTTGTCATAAGAAGACACCCATGCAAAATAAAAAAAGTAAAAATATATATTTTAACAGATTTATTTGCAAGCAGAACTGTATCAAGTTTTAATTATTTTACTGAACGATCAATTTCAACTTCACTTTATGTCCATGGGCTCAAATGTGTGACTTTAATAGTCAAGGGGTTTAGAATAGCAGATATATTCAAGTATACTTGCATGAAATCTGGTTGTTTAAGTCAAGATTTTGCTAAAATATATTTTCCCCAACAGCATTTGAATCTATGTCAAGGGCCAAACAACAATTTTGTAAATTGCAGTTTTATTCTCGTTTGTTCCCATAGATTCCTGCCGATTCCCAAGGAAAGTTTCCAACTCTTAAATTTCCTGGATTTTTGCAAAACAGTTTAAAACTATATCCAGAGCAGAGGAGGGAGAGTACAAGAGCACAAGGTTTAACTGTGAGTTTATCGCAGGTTGTACTTTTTTATTCATTACAGTGGTGACAGAAACAGAGCTTTTGTGTAAATCTACACAGTCAAGCTACACAATGGGACATGCGAGGATTAGATCACACTTTAAAAACTGACTGGTCTGTATTTTTATTTCTCTGTAGCCTGATACCAAATGATCTACAGCCTGGCAGTGGTCCGCGGGGGGACCTCAGCCTGGATTTTGGTTGATAAAATCAATAAAACAAAACAAAAGACCTTTGAGGAAAGTACCCAGTCAGTTTGCTTTCACTGTTTAAGTTAATATAAGTAAAACTGATCCTTGAACCACCAACGATCATCCTTGGGAGATCTCTGGCATCCCCCAGTGTACCCCAGTTTAGCTGCATTCTCTCACATTCATCTTGAACATGTCACTGGATTGTAGATCATTGTAGCATGGCATCTCTTTTTTAACCTGTACTTTTTGCCCTGTTTCATTTTTTTTAGCTTTTAAATGTTGGATATCCTTCTGGATTTGACGCGGATTTGCTGAGATTTGTCTTGAGTCTTGTGAAAAGACTCGGACAGCAGCTCCATCAAGGTGACCGTGCAGCCTTGGGCCCGTGTCCTCCGACCCTCTGCGTGCCGGCTGCTCTCTGTTCCTTCTCGTTAATCTGCAGGTTGAGGGACATCCCGTGAAGGCCAGGGTCACGGTGTGATTGCTAAAGCTGATCTGAGACACGTGATGAACACCTCCTCTGTCGCTGCTGGGCGTGATGCGTGTTGAACGCCGCTCAGATTAAGGGAAAGGGGTTAGAGCAGCTCAGCAGGGGTGTTCCCAGCGGCAGGTAATCGTGTCAGACAGGTGCGGATGCTCGCTGTGTGCTGCTGACCTGATCTGATCGCTACTCGGCTCAAAGTCACTGAAGTATTGCTAAGTCAGGACTGAGTGACAAAGAGATGAAGGATTTTAAGTAGACAAATGCCATTATATTTAACGATAGTCTCATTAGAGTCAGTATTTTCTTTGGCCTGTAATGATGTGCGAGCTCTGAGCAAATCAAAAAGCTTGTTAGTTCAGAGAGGCCTCTTCAGTGCTTCACACTCTAAATCAAGCCATCCATCCATCCATTATCTATACCGCTTATCCCTTTCGGGTTTGTGAGGGGGCTGGAGCCTATCCCAGCTACATTCGGTACCGTCGAACCGGTCGCCAGCCGATCACAGGACCACATAGAGAGACAGACAAATATTCACTTTCACGCTGATACCTAAGAGCAATTTTGAGTAACCAATCAACCTCGCCCCCAAATAATGTAGGCACATTTTTTTGCTGTTTAATAATGTTTAATAATGACGGAGGGTAATCTGTATTCAAAATATAATGGGACAGGAAGAACAATGACAGTTTAGATAAAGCTGAACAAGACCGCAGATCTGTCCATTTGTTAAATACCAAGATCACAAATAAAGTCACTCTGCTGAGGTCTCTGTCTGGGCCTTGCCTCTGTAGTCATCAGTGAAGGCAGGTTTATTGTTTAGATCAGCCGAGTGTGTGTGTGTGTGTGTCTCAAGAGCTGCTGATAAGCACATACACACAGGCCCCTGTTTTTATGCAGAGGTATCAGCAGGTGCTTTAACCTCGATTCTGGCTGATTTATAGCGATGTGCAAGCATTCCCCGGCCAGGACATCTCTGAGACTCGGCCTTCAGATCTCTGAGCAGTACTCCCCCATGAAGCCAGAGATACCAATGCATCCATGTGAAGGCCGAATGCCCTCAATTAGCCCATTTAGTAGGAACTTCTCATGGACATTATCTACTCAGATCCTCAGTCTCAGACACAAGGTGGATGTGTATTTGTGAATGTTTTTGAGACATATCTCTCTCTGTGTGCAGTACAGTGAACTATTGGCTCTGTATCAATCGCAGCATCCTCAAAGTTGCACATCGCGGAAGATTTTCACCTGGAATTATCCAATCATGTCATGACACGATTGAAACCGTCCCATCATAAATATTTGACTATGTGCAAGTCATCAAAGTCCTTGGCATCAGGACTCATCCCTCTTCTACTTTAAACAGTGGCAGTAGCCAACTCACCTGTCCGTTTGTCGACTGAATAAAGACCACTGGCTGCAAGTTGGCTGGATTCTTCTCCTGATTTCAACTTTGCATCTTTTTCTTCAACAAATTTTTTGTCTCCTGCACATCAGTAGAAGGTTAGACTTAGAGCAGCAAAGTGTTTGAGTATAGAGGCCCGGTGCCTGGCGCAATCTTCCAGAATTGGACACAACAGAGCGCATCACAAATCGTACTGCGGAGCACTTCCTTCCCTCTTTAGTCTATCAGAGCATTTCCACAGCCGGCGCTCCGGTCCGGCAGAGACGCGTCCCTGAAGCAGCAGTGCGCTCCACTTCACTCGAGATACGCTTCAGGTCTATTCTCAGCGCGGCCGCTTCCAAACCTCGTAAATTCCCTGTCGTTCAGAAAGCACCAGAAAGGGAAGTCAAACATGTGGAGTATCTGGTACTTTCAAAATAAAACACAATGCACGGACCCCCGAACATGAATTTCCTCAAGAGGTTGTCATTACGTCACAACCAGAGGCATGAGCATCATTCAACTGTCGGTCAGAGGGTCCCAGAGGCAACACGACACCATGGACAAAGAAAAGTGAATTGTGGAGGTGGAGAAATGTAACATTATATATGACACCAAACATCCTTTCTACAAGGATACAGGCAGATAGAAGTGATACAGATCATGGAGCTGTATGGTTGGGACCAGCAAAGTGACCTTCGAGAAGCGAAGTGAAGTGTTGTTTATTTCTTTTCTCAGTTTATGGCTGTCCATCTCTTTCTTGTTCCTGCACACACTGTCAAAAGAATGGAGTCTATCTGCTTCTCATGGACTCAGGAGTGAGGCAAGACACGAAAACAAAAAAAAAAGTTGGCGTATTGCTTTAAGGGTGCGACTGTGATTCTTAGAAAAGTTCAGTCCTCGTTGTTCAGCAGCTCATTTTCTCATGATTATGTGGCAGAGTGTGTTACGTGACAAAGAATGCCCCTGTAATCTCACAAAATGCCTCAGGTCTGGACACTGTGTTTTGACCCACTTTCATAATGCTTCACCAGGTACATAAACACCCCCAGACTCCATAATTTCTGGTCAGAGCTCAACGAGATGACGTGTGTCAAAGCTTGAGATTGAAGTTGACATCCTGCTGCTTCCTCAAATGTCTGAAAGTCCAACAAAGAGTTTGTAAAGTCCACAAACACTGTGTGCATATTGTCTTCTGGTTTCTTTTGTAGTCTTCTAGTAAAAGCCGAGGCTGCCGAGAAGTACAGAACTAATCTGCAGAGTCACGTTTACAGGAAAACCCTTGGAAACAGCTGAACACAACGTGCAGAATATTCAGATCAAGGACATGCAGAGATAAGCAGTAATAACATTTTAAAGTCTTTTTTTTAAGAGAAAAACACCAAAAACCTGAACATGTTTTTTTATGTTATCCCTGTGACTTTGTTACATTCTGTGCATGAGCTATGTGGTTACAGCCCTCAAATCAGGATTTACAGCCTGATCTTTGTCGGCTAACTTTGCACTTTTTGATCATTTTTCTGTATAAAGGGAGAATGATCAACATTAGTATCATCAGTGTATCTTCACTCCTGAAGTGTGATGGATTTTTAATGTTATTTTGACATTTGATAAAGTATTTGTAGATCTTTATCTAAAGAACCAGAAGGTACCAGAATTTCCCCTTTGGGGATCAATAAAGGACTATCTTATCTTAAAAACACTTACCAGCCAATCTAATATACTCCTATTCAACTACTTGTTAATGGAAACAGCTTATCAGCTAATCATATGACAACAACTCAGTGCATTTAGACATGTGGACATGGTCAAGAAGACCTTCAGCAAACCAGGCACTAGAATGGAGAAGAATGATGATTCATGTGACTTTGAACATAGCATGGTTGTTGAGGCTTGACTGGCTGGTCTGAGTATATCAGAAAGTTAGAGAGTACGGTAAAAAAAAAAAGAGAAAAATCCTGCATGATGGCTTAACAAGTAGTGCATGTGCCTCACAGCAAGAAGGTCGCTGGTTCGATTCCCGCGTTGGGCTAGGCCTGTCTGTGTGAAGTTTGCATGTTCTTCCTGTGCATGCGTGGGTTCTCTCTGGATATTTTGGCTTCTTCCCATGGACCAAAAACATGCTCATTAGGTTGATTGGTGACTCCAGATTGCCCTTAGGTATGAGTGTGAGCGAGAGTGGTTGTCTTTCTCTCTATGTGGCCCTGTGGCTGGCTGGTGACTGGTCGAGGGTGCACCCTGCCTCTTGCCTGATGACAGCTGGGTTAGGCTCCAGCCCCCCCGCAGCCCCGAAAGGGATGAGCAGTGAAGAAAATGAATTAAAATGCCTTGTTGATGCCAGAGGTCAGAGGTGAATGGCCAGAGTGGTTCAGCAACAATAACTTGAATTACCACTCGATGTGCAGAAGACCATTTCTGAACACACAACATGTCATGAAGCAGATGGGCTAAAGCAGCAGAAGACCACACAGGGTGCCACTACTGTCAGCTAAGAAGTAGAAAAATATTTGATGAGTGCGAATTTTTGCTGCAAGAATTCAGATGGAAGGGACAGAATTTGGTTGAGAGCTCAGATCCATCCTGCCTTGTATCAGCGGTTCAGGCTTGTGGTGGTGTAATAGTGTGGAGGATCTTTGGGCCTCTCGTACCAATCGAGCGTTGTTTTAATTAGGGTGACCATACATCCTCTTTTGTCCTGACATGTCTTCCTTTTTGGTTGTAAAATTACGTCCGGGCAGATTTTATAAAATTCCCTAAAATGTCCGGGTTTTACTCAGCTTGTTCTGCAGACGAAGCTGTCGCCAGTGACAGAAAAAAACGTGGACGGTTCAAACTACTGTAACTCCTCGAGTATCCATGCTATCACAACAATACCAATGGATTCTGAAAACTGAGAAGTTTTACGGTAAAGGCTGGATTACCTGAGGGGAGGGACGGGAAGTGAGCTGACTGAGCCAGAGAGCAGAGAGAGGATTCAGGGACAGACATGTGAGTCATTTATCCGTGGTCTATCAGTATTTCCTGTGAAAATAAAGTAAAAATATTGTAAATAATGACATTAGTATCATTCTGGAGTGTTTTCCTGCTGTTCTTTTGCTGTATTTTTGCCTAGTTCATCTTTTTGGTCATCATCTTTTTCATCATAGTTCATGTTTTATGGATTTTGTGAATAGTTAGATAGCATAATAAATAAATAATATTTAATAGTAACAATAAATAATATAAAATAGGTTGAATTTCTGTTTTGTCTTCTCAAAAGTGTGGACATGCTGACTTAGCATTGTTTATGAGGAGGAATCCGTTGAAAATTCAAATCTCTTCTTTTCTTTTCATGTAATAACACACTGTTATAAGCATTTACAGCTTAATAATAACAAAAACTTGTTAGAATGTTTTACTTTTACCTGAAAAAAGGTGCAAAATAATTTACTTAAAGGGCATTTTCTGACACATTTATTGACAAAAAAGGCATGCCATATGCATCATGATGCAGCACGTGCTGCTGAGGGTCCTGTTTTGGGGGTCTCAGAATATTCAGAATGTTCACCAGATCTCAATCCAGTGGAGTATCTTTGGGATGTGGTGAAACAGGAGAGCCTCATCATGGATGTACAGCCACAAACCTGCAGGAACTAGGTGATGGCATAATGTCAGTATGGAGTAAAACTCTTGAGGAATGTTTCCAGCACCTTGTTGAGGCAGCTCTTTTTTCAAGCTATGTTTTGGACATTTTGGGCCTTTATTGACAGAGGAATACAGACGGACAGTAGATAGACTTGGAAATGGAGGAGAAAGTAGGGAAGACAGGACAAAGACTAAAGGGGATCCACCAAGTACTAGCAAAATGCACCAAAAAAGTAGACAGTGAGTGTGGAGTGTGTGGCCATTTGAGGGGGAAGGGAAGATAAAGTAGAAATTTGTACTAGCTTGGTTGGCTATCAGAGTTAGAACAGAGGGTGGTGGATCTGGGATGCCAGCACTGACCAGCCTCTTTAAGGTGTTGTGGGGGCTAATTGGACAAAATATTTACATGACAGCGTTGTCATTAGAAACTGAAAGGTTTTGCCTTTGCGGAGACAGAGACAGTGTTATAACAATGCACGTTCACATTCGCAAGAATGACTGAAAACTTGGTAGCGTGCATGCCAGGCCAGCAGCTGACGATGTAATTTGGTAGTGAAACAGTGTTGTTTGGAGGTGCTGGTTGGCAGAGTGGTAAGCAACCAGGCACGACCCATAAACATGCTTCTGCCAGCCTTGTTTGAATCCAGCCTGACCAGTTTGCAGAGTGCCCTCCCCTACTCTCTCTCGCCCTCCTCCACAAGCCTATCCACTGTTTCTCTCTCTCCTTTCAATAAAGGCACAAAATTCTTCAAAAAAATCTAAAAAAAAAAGGAACAGCGGTGTTACAAACATGTCTGTGCACTAACGCTTTCAGGTGAAGACAAACTTTTTACAAACAACAATGGCGAGTGTACATGATCCACATGATGTTGAAGGAGCGAATAACAAACCGAGCACAGTTAGAAGCACACATGTTGCTCGGTAGTCGGCCATAGCTGTTGTTGTTGTTGTTCTTAGGTGCACACTCAATCTTCATCTGAAAGAGTACTGTGCATGCACCGTGCGTCCCCGTTTTCTCTGACAACGTGGATTCTACTGTCTGCACTCTGCAGTGGATATTCTTCCCTGAGCCAATGGGCTGAACTGTTGAGGAAACAATGTTAGGATGTCACAGGTGGTAGGTGGTAGGGAGGCTGAGCGAACAAGATGTTTTAAGCAGCTACTGGTGCTGTAAACATGGGCAGAGGGAGAAGACCAGGCTTTTTGTCTTGTTCATAGAAGGGCTCTCTCACACAGGGGAGGCAAGAAAAACACACTATAGAGTATAAAATTCAGAAAAGCTTAATATGCACTCTGTAGAAATGGAACTAAACAACAACGCTACATTTTGATACTGGAAAAAAGTCAACATGAGGATAAAAATGTGCTTGGGAGAACATTCTTGTGCATGTCTTTGACTCTCATGTTGCACATCAGTAAAGAAAACAAAAGAGGGACAGATCTTTGAGCTTATATCTGCTCTACACTTTACGGCATGTTTGTGTGATAAAAAAACATTTAGTGCTTCCTTTCGGAGAAAAATCAATAATTTACATATGTAACAAAGTTCATCCTTGAACTTGGAAATGTGACAAAACAATTTGAACTCAAAGTCCACGTACTACACTTGTTTTTCATTCTGCTGCAGGACTTTAGGGCCCAGAGGGTTAAAACATGAATCTGAGTCTGTTTTAGTTTCAATGGAGCAGTTCAATAAAGTCCAGTAAAGCTCATGTCTGAGGGCTGCTCTTAAGGATCTTAATATCCCTGAGGGAGTCTTTGCAAGGGATTAATTAAATTCTGTCTAATCTAATCTAATCTAATCTAAGGAGAGTGTACGGTATCTGTGCTCTCTCAACAAATGCAAATGAGTCACAATCTACAATTATATTGTGGTTTCAAAATAGTTTTGCCATAAATATGCACTGTAATATTGCAACTATGACAGTGTTGTAGTGTCCCAGTATGTCGTTCCACATTTCGTTGCAGGTAGGCATGCAAAATATTTAATTTCTGCTGATGTGCAATATGGCAATATTCCTGAATTAATTTTCAGTGGCTTCTTTTCACAGATGAAAAAAAAATACTCATTAGGTTAATTAGTGACTCCAAATTGCATTTAGGTATGGGTGTGAGTGTGAATGGCTGTCTGTCTCTCTATGTGGCCCTGTGATGGGCTGGCAACCAGTTCAGGGTGTACCTCACCTCACGCCCAATTTAAGCTGGGATAGGCTCCAGCCCCCCGCAACCCTGAAAGGGATAAGCAGTATGGATGATGAATGGAAGGATTTTCAAAAAATACTGATACCAATATTTTTTTTTGGTTGATAGTACGCAGTCTCCACTTTACTATAAATAAGCCCTTCCCTTTACTGTGACAGTTTCTTTGTGTTTTAAATGAATGTGAAACAAAAAAACAACATTTATTCTCTAAAAATGATGCTATTTTTTTTTTACATATAGTCTTTCAGTGATAATAAGGTGAAGCATTATGATGCATTTATACACTCAACATATTTTTGTCCATTTAAGTAATCGCAACTAGGGACAGGCATTGCAAATTAGCTCAGGCTATAAATGCTGCAGTGTGCAGCAACATTGTCTTGCTTCATACTGTCCCTATACAATCATGCAATATGGCAATCGTGTGTTTAGGTAAGGCAGATAAGTCACTTTCCCACTTCAAACATTTGGTCCAGACAGTTGGAAAGTTGGGTTGATTGGGGTTGGTGTGAAGGCTCACATAAACTCTGGTGTTGACCAAAGAGCCGAACTCTGGTTCACCTGAAAACAGACGGTCTCAGTCCGCTTCCAAGCAAACCTGAGTTTGGTCCCAGGTGAATGTGAAAGCCATTCAAACCAAACAAGGTCGAAACAGGGAAAGAGAAGTAAAATACTAGTAAATTGTGGCTTCAATTTTGCTGCGGTAAGCAGGCTGACAGCATTTCTAAACCATCAGACTGTACAACTCCTCACTGGGGAGGAGGAGGAGGAGGAGTAACTGGAAGACAGAGGACGGAAAGGAGCAGTAGCCATATTTTTTATTTTTTGTTTTTCTTTATTTTTATTTGTTTTTTATATATATTTATTGTTTTTTTTTTTTTTTTATATATTTTATATTGTTTTATATTTATTTATATTTCTGTTTATATCTGTCTTTTTTTATATATCTTTTCATCTGTCTTTTCAAATTGCTACTGGGATCCTAATTTCCCTAAGGGAGTTTCCCATAGGGATTTATAATAATAATAATAATTATTATTATTATTATAATAATAATACATTTTATTTGTATTGCACTTTACATTTTCGCAATCTCAAAGTGCTACAGGGTATAACAAAAACAATTAGACAATTTAGTCAAGATAAAAAGATTATTAAGAAGGAGAACCTATAAAAGAAGTTTAGCAAAATGCTCATGAAGTTCTATCTAAACTAATCTAAACAATGTGTCATGGGACGTGGCTATCATTAGCATTGCTAGCACCACCAGCCTTCACTTCTTTTCAGCTGACATCTACAAGTCTTTGGCTGCACAGTGCTCTGGTCAATACGTCAGTGCCACCTGATGCAGCCGAAATACTGAACATCTTTATCTTTATTTCTTTGCTCAAAATACTGCAAAACTGCTCAGAAGTATTTTTTTTAATTCATTTTTGGCTCATGGTTCAACAAGGCAGTAACCTCCTGGGCTGAAAATGGAGGCCCATGCGAAAATGCCAAAGCTGTAGTTCCTCGAGTGTCCACTTGAGGCTGACTGCAGGAACTCTAGATGTGTTGTAATTGTGTGCAGGAAACAGTTGGCAAAAACAGCTAAATATATAATAGATTTATGCGCTCTCACTGTACGGGGGTGAAGTTTTACTTTATTGAGTATTTCCAGTTTTGGAAATAGGGACATGATTGACATGGCTGGAGTCACTGTTGGTTAGACAGCCCACCTCAAGTCCCACCTCATCATGGCCTCTCTGTGTGTGAGTAGGTTGATCCAAAGTTCAGTTGAGATGAAATGCAGCGTTGCAGCATCCACAGTGTTCCAAAGGCTCCTTTGGTAATCAAGCCATGTAAGTCAGATGGCTTATCCAATTCTTTCGCGATCTATGAGTGCAACAAATAGCCGAATTACGAGGAACAAAGACTGCAGTTACAGCCCTGACTAATGGTGAACCTTGCATTGGACACTCCTGATCCGTTGTCTGTACTCAGACTGATCCATCATGCCAAGTTCCAAACTATTACAAGTGTGCTTGGCTTATCAGATTTGGACCACATTTCTTTATTAAATGAAAAACCAATGACAAAACTGCTTTGCTCCACTTCCAACATGTTTTGGCAAGAGTTTGACTTAGATTTTGTACTATACGCTGTGGCAGTAATGCCCACCTACTGTATGATCTGATTGGCCCATAATGACTGTGACTGATGGAAGGATCGTCCAATAGCCTGATGGGTGTGCTTTTGAAAGGTTCTGCTCATTCCCAAACACTTTTTATGGACTGCTGCTTGTGTGAAAAGGGAAATATATACTGTTTATTATATATTGAATGGTCCATCTGGTTTGTCAGGTTAATATCAAACAGTGTGAGAAAAATAAAACCAAAAAAAAAAATTGCAAGTGTTGCAACTTCACCACCAAACCAGACGAAGTCCCATGGATTTTGTATGAAAGCGACCACACATTTTTGACTCAGGCTAAAAGGCTATTGGGTCTTTTTGTCTTTACAGATCTTGGGTTTCTAACAGCTCTGGTGTTTCCAATACTTCTTCGCTGCATGATGCTTGAAACATCTTATCTTCATCTCCTCCTCCTTGCCATTGTATTTTTATATGGCACGGTGGCTTACATGTTTCAGTATGTCTAATTTTGAATTTTTAGCCTTTGTTTCAGAGTTTGTTTCACAAGGTTTTGAAGATGATCAGTTTTTATGTTCCTCTTGTCTTTTGGAAGTTTTTCTCCCTCTTACTTGTGAAGCCCACAGCAAACAAAAAAAACCCTGAGTACATTTTTACCCCAAAAGTTGTGTAATAACAGTCCTTCACTCTCTGTTTGTGACCATGGTTGATTATTTCATTTGCCTGATTTATTATACAATAATCAATAGCCTTGTGTGTTTGTGTGGGGGGGGGTGTGCGCGTGTGTGGGTGTGTGTGTGTGTGTGTGTGTGTGTGTGTGTGTGTGGGCTGCAGATTAGATGCAGGGCTGCAGCCTGTAGTCCCTCCTCCCCCTGCAGCTCTCCTCTATATATACACTGAGAGAGCCGGAGAGAGAGAGAGAGGCAGGGGACGAGCTCTGCACCGGCTCCACCGACACACTCTGAGTGTGTGAGAGAAAGAGTGTGTGTATCAGTGTGTGTGCAGCAGAGAGGGAGAGCAGCAGAGAGACATACACACTGACTGTCTCACTGAAGAGGGAGAGCAAAAACAAACATTTCAATTGATTGAGCTCCTTAGTTTTCTTTTGTTTTATTTCAAGCAGAAGAAAAAGTTTGAGTTAAAGTCAGACAGGTGAACCAGACAGACAGGTGAACCAGGTGACCCTCCACTGACCCTCCTCTGATGATGGACGACTACGCTCTCCCCCTCTGGATCTACATCGCCGTCCTCACCGTGTTCGTCTTCGGGGCCATGAAGAAGATTCTGGCGTCTCACCTGAACGCCGCCCCCACCCTGGTGGCCTGGCTGGGGGCCACCGTGCTGGTGGAGCGTTTGTGGGCGTTCTGCCTGCCCGCCGTGCTGCTGCTGGCGCTGCTTGTCCTTGCCTTCTGCATCTACTTGGCCACCAGGACCAGCTCGCCCCCCGCCAATTTACCGGCCCACGGAAAGGCAGTATTCATCACAGGTAAGAGGAGGCTCCACCCACTCTCCCAGGTGCATGCATTTGCACTTTTATTGTACGATAAAAGTCAGCTTTACAACTCCTAGAAGAAGTATTTTGGTGCTTTATCATTAGTTAAAGGCTGCAGAACATGCCATCGTTCTGGGAAATGTACTTTTTAGTTAATGCCTTTTATGATTGGCAATGAAAAAGCTGCTTTCAGGCTCTGCAGAGGGTTGAAACCAAGCAAAATTCTTGCCTTTGAATCTTTTTCTCCAAGAGTTGCTTCATACATGCAATCTAGTTTATTTGACAGTAAATGTGTTGTAGTTGAATCAGAGAAAGGAGAAGACAAATCTGTCCAAGAAAACATGTTATTTTGTGAGAAAAGAGTCAATCTGACTTGTTTTCCTGATAAAATAATCATCAGAACAGAAATAAGTCTTTCTCACATGTTCTTCATGTAACTTTCACCACTTCTTAACTTTTAGTCAGTCTAAAATTTAACTGTAACCCCCCAAAGTTTCCAAAAATCCAGAATAATGTAGGAATTTGAATTCTGCTGAAACAGCCTTGGTTTGGTTTGCCATTTAAAGAGGTGGTAACAGAGTCTAACAATCTTTGGCACAGTACAAATCAGTGACTTAAGAGAGTTGTTGATTCATAGAACAGCTCGTCAGGACTCTGAGATATTCTGCTCTGGATTGGCTGAAAATTTTTGCTGAGTTAAGGTTAAAGTTTTATTCCAAAAGCTTGGGACAGGAGACAGAAAGACTTTTGATTGGTTTGGTGACAGTTTCCTTGATGAAGAATAGACCTGATATGCACTCTGATCCTGAAACCTTTAATGCAAAGTCATGTAAGGCTGGGCATAAAAATGTGTGTATGACATGATGATGTAATAAAAATTTATAGGAAAGCCTCTGGGTAAAAGTGGAGGTTATGCAATTGTAGCTGCAGACTTCAGTGAAGAGAGGAGTATCGGGGTCAGGAATGAGAAAGATAAAACAATGAACAGGATTACCTATGCTAGATGTGCACTCAAGGAAGAAATCAAAGTGTTTAAATACTGTTGAAAGTCAAAATT
The DNA here is from genome assembly GCA_037902135.1 of Cetoscarus ocellatus. Taxonomy (NCBI): domain Eukaryota; kingdom Metazoa; phylum Chordata; class Actinopteri; order Labriformes; family Labridae; genus Cetoscarus; species Cetoscarus ocellatus. The sequence continues at coordinate 73,337 of JBAMNC010001108.1, read as the reverse complement.
GTGGAGAATTTATTTCCAAATAAAGTTTAAATGTGAAAACAAAGTTGAACACCCGGTCAGAATGTTAAGAATTAAACTAAAAAGTTCAACAGAAAGTGAATATGTTGAGAAGAAAGTTGAAAATAATGTTAAAAAATCAATCAAAATATTAAATATAAAGTAAAAAAAAATTTTAGATGTTCAAATTTAAGTTCAAATGTCTAAACAAAGTTATCCGTTTCCAAGATAAGGTGGAAATATTGGGAGATATTGGGATACTTTAAAACGTTAAGAAAAGTTGAAAATAAAGTCAAAATGTTAAAAAAATGTATTTCAACATTAGGTTTAAACATCAAAAATATATTGAAGATGTTGAAAAGAATGTTAAAATTGTGTCTTTGAAGAGTATATGTGAATATTCAAAATGTTGAGAATTCAGAATAAATCTAAAATGTTGAGAATTATATTGAATTTAAAGTTTATGTGTTGAACACAATTTAAAATGTTAAAAATTGTATTTTTAAGAATAAATTTGAACATGAATCAAAATGTTGAGAGTATAGAAAAAAGTTAAAGCTAATATGTCAGAAAATGAATGTGAAATGTTGAAAATAAAGCTGACATGTTAAGGATAAGATCAGAAGTAGAGTCAAAATGTTGAGAAAAAATTCAAATGTCAAAAATTGAAGTTTAAATGATAAGAAAAAGTCACATGGCAACTAATTTCCATGTTAAAAAATTTGATATGTTGAGAATTAAGTTAACAGAATGTCAAGAACAACACTGAAATACTAAGGTGTGTCTAATATTTACTCTAATTCATAAAAAGGACACAGAACTAGCAGCTGTTGACCTTGTTAAAAGACAAGTTACATCACTTTGTCTTTCTTTCCATTGTTGTTGACAAAGTCCCAACCCTTAATTGGTCAGTGAGGAGTAAGCGTCATAGTGGAGCACAGCGCTGTGTCAAAAGTTTAACTGTGTTAACACATGAGGTCCACATCAAAAAGCTGTGGACCTCGGTGAAGAGGTCAAATTGTAAAACACAGAAGGGAATGAAAAAATACAACAGTAAATCTAAAAGGAAATAAGAAATAAATCAGAAATAAAACCACAAGCGTGATAACAAACTAGAAAGCACGTCATTCAAATATGCAACTATTAACACTTAATAAAGAAATTCAAAATTTAAAATACAACCCAAAATAAAAACACAAAAAATAAGCAAACACAATGACAAATACAACAAAAAATTAGAAAACACAGCAACAACAAGAAACACAAACACATCAAACACAAACAAAAACGCATCACTGACAAACAAAACAACAAATAATAAAATACAAAATAAACATGAACAGATAACAAAACTCAACATTAAAAAAACACAAATACAGCAACAAAAAATAAATACATCAATATAGAAAACACACAACAAAAACAAAAAAATAAGAATCAAACACAACAAATAGCAGACAAAACAAATGAAAAGAAAAGAGAATTAATGGGAAGCACAGCAAATGATAAGAAATATGAAAAGACAACAACAAATGAGCAGATTAAACAGTGATATACATTGAACCAATGTTTCAACAAATAAAAATAGCAACAAATAAGAAATCATAAGGAAAAAAAACAAACTAAAAAAACAGCAAATACTGAAGAATACTGAAGTACAACAATAAATGAGCAATTGATAACAAAAAGTCAAACTTTATCTAACTTTTCTCATTTGTTTTGCTGTTTTTGTTATTTCTCTTTTTTTATAGGTATGCAGAAGCCCTTAAGTAAAGATTCAATGTAGAAATTTAATTAAAATGATGAAAAAAAGGCAAAACAATAAATTAATTTATTCTCAAAATACAGGTCATTCTCAGCCTCTTTTCTGAGAATATTTTCTCTTTTCTTCTGTTGCCGGGCCCTGCTCTCCTTCAGCATCAGTCAGCTCCTGTAAACAAACAGATTTGTGCCCGTGCTTCTTTATCTTTAAGGAGAGTGTGTGGGAATGGAGCAGGCTGTGAGAGGTTCAGAGGAGTTTCGTAATCTTTTGTGAGAGTGTAAAAGACCAGTCGAGGTCAAAGAAGCCACTTTATAAAGCATGGCTGAGATCAGAGAGGTGATCTGATCCTCCTGAGACTCCCTGTGTGAGTTTGGGGGGGGGGGGGGACTTCACAAACAATGCTCGTCTGCAAAAGAGGAAGGGGGGATTCCCTTTCACAATAAAAGTCAAAGAGAGTGACATCAGAGGGGAGCGTTGGCTGGTTACGGTCGAGTATTTTTTGTCCTATTTTCTGCTATCAGAGATTCAAGGAAGTGAGTGATAAGACGACCGATTAGTTTATGGATCAGTGTGAGTGTGTAAGCTGTGACGTGAAGCCGTCAGCGTTCGCTCTGTGTTTGGATCAGCCCTCTGCTCAGCCTTAATCACATTTTTCTTGCCAGCTGGCTCTCCCAGGGCTCTCGGTGTGGTGGTTAACGAGGTAATCAGATCTGCAGATTAATGCGGCGGTTTAATAACACCACGCTCTGCCTTTGTGTTCCTCTGCACTCATGTAATCTACGCAGGAAGAGACTCAAAGTGGAAACTTTTCCAAACAGGTCCTCTGGAAACCTGGAAGGTCAAAAGCGGGCATTGCCGACGCGTTTTGAATCTTTGAATATGATCGTTTTATGGGTCAGATATTAAGTCCTAAAAAACACGGATACACGTTTCACACATTTCTCTTTGTGGAGCGATGAGTTCACTGAACAAGGCGGTATGGAGCTCATGGTCTTTAGGCCCTTGGTCCTCCTGGTCTTGCTGTGCTCTTACGAGGCCTGGTCATTGACTAGTGCCAAAAGACCCTGGCTGGGCTCCATCATGCCTCCTTCCCTCCAACGCATTTTTGGATATTTTTGGCTGGGCCGTGTGTCCAGGGGGGGCGGGAATGGTAAGGGCCAAGCTGCTGGATACAGGAGCTGCAGCTATGCTTCTATGGGCACCTGGCACACTCTCCAAAGTCTTACCCAGCTTACTGCATACTGGTGCCCACCGCTCGAAGAGTAACTGGAGAGATTGGGAATGGGCATGGCACGAGCCTAGACGATGGCTCTCAGGGGGCCAAGGCAGAACAGGGCCAGACTGGTATGTTTTCCCATATCTGACCTGATCTATTCGTTCAGAAGATTCTGAATGAGAGACGTGACGTTCACGAACGAGTCGAGTCTTTTGAACAGCTCTTTTGAGTGAATGATGAGAGCTGATTCTCAGACGTGAGTGAACCATTCTTAAATGCAAATTGCCCACGCTGTCTTCACCTGTCATCTGTGTGCCCCATGAGTCTGAGTCGGGCATGGCACGCTGCCTTCATGTGAAAACTAATGCCATCTCTGAGTTTGAGTTGCTGTACACGTGCTCATTGTGGAGCTAACTTAGTGGAGGAGATACTGTAAGAGAGCAATAAGCTAGCATTAGCTGTGCTGATAAAATCCAGCTGTGTAATGCTAGCTGTCAGTGTTGGTAATGTTGAAGCTCTCTCAGAGGGGTGGTGTCACTTTCTAACAGCTTTTCTCCTTTAAAATGTCAAATTCAGCCATAAAATGAGAATGTTGGTCACTGACAAGGAAATATACTCCTCCTCAATCTCTGGATTAAGATCATGCAATCTTAAAGAGCTCATATTATGCTTTTTAGATTTTTTTATCCCCCTAAATGGGATTTACATGTCCCCTCAGCATAATAGAGTACTTCTATGCTGCTTGAATCAGCTTGTTCCCCTGTCTTAGCAAATAGACCTCCCAGTGTGATGTTGTATTGTTAAGTCAGCAGTTAGAGCTCATTGGCACAGAGAATGAATTAGATGGCAGATTTGGTGCTTATCCTCACCCACAGGTAGTGGATTTAATGAAGCTGAAGCACAAGAACATAAATATCACGAGAGTATAACAACTGCACAGAGGAGTTATGGGTTTATGAGACAGCAGGAAGAGTAACGTATATAAAGAACATCCATGTTTTTTCAACCATTTCTGCTGTATTTTGAAATGACTGAAAACTCTGAGTGCTTGTTTTCCTGTGCTGGGCTGATGTGCTTGTGAGAGCTTGATGCAGAGTTGAAGGGGCTCCCTCTGAAGAAAGGCCTGCTGCGAGTTCCAGTGAGCCAGCGTGAAGGTGCTGCTATGGCGCAGACTTTGGATACCGACCGATTGAATAGACTGGGGGTGATTTGCTGTGGAGTGGGCAGCTTCTATGGACTATGTGGAGATTAGAGGTTAGAGTGATTGCAGAGTTGTTGACAACATGGCACATGGTGCCTTAAGGTGGCAGTATCTTCGCTGTCATATTTATATTTATATTGTAAATATTGGTAATGTTAATAGTGTAAACTCCTCGGCCTTGTTCTTAGTCTCATTTTACTTTTTCTACTTATTTTCCTTCATAAAGAAGTTGGTATAGCTTAAAGGTTCTGCATGTTGAAACCTACATACTGAATTTGTTAATTAATTATGCTCTTATCTATTTCAGTGTCTTAAGAGCAACTGAAACAACCAAATTTCCCCTCAGGGTACTTTGTGTGTGAAAACTGGAAAGGTTTATTATTTGAACCAGCAAAGACAAAACATGCTCTCTAAAGAGAAACTTGAAATGGTTGCTAAAAACAATGTTTAGTCCAACAAACCTAAGACATCAGAAAGGAAGAGAACATGTTATTTCTTCTTAATTTGTCAGCTTCTGTTAAGGTTTCTTACATAACTTAGGTTCACACATAAGAGCTTATCTAAACAAATATCAACCTTTTCCTGAACCTAACCCAGTTATGACACTGCCAAAACATAACCACACTAAGGTATTGCACAACCTGGATTGTTCAACTGAAATATTTCCAAATGTCAAATGTTTCCCAGACTTCATCACTTGAAAGTCTCACCAGATGTTGCACATGCAGTGTTGATCATTTTATCATTTTATTTGAAAGCTTCTGGTTCACATCTTTTTAATGTTACCTATTTATTTGAAACCTTACTGAGATGAAAAAGGTCTTAAGAATTACACAATACAGGTCATTGAACATGATAAGCATTGTTGGACCAAGTACTTTACTTAAGTAGTCGAGTAAAAGAATAGAGCCATTGTTACAAAAGAAATGAAAGTCATTCAAATTATTACTTACGTAAAGGCACAGTAGCACTTGTTTTAAGAAATACTGAAACACTTAAAGAATTTGTTTAAAAATGTTAAATATTGTATTTTCATATTGCGCGAGTGCAGTCAAGACACACCACTGTACAGTCTGAAGTTGGACTTACATTAATAAATGGATTTGGCCCGCAGCTTGTATGCATATATACATATAGATACATATAGAACTACACTGTAAAAAGGTTGCTGAAAATCTGACAGTAACTTATTGGCAACAGGATGCCCGTAATTTACTGGAAATGTCTTTACAGCAGTATTACTCCTTTTAATTTACAGCATTATTACTGTGTTTTCTATAATAGTTTTACTACTGTATTTTTATTTAAGACATATTTACTGTCTTTTAATTTACTGCATTATTACTTTATTACTGTATGTATCAAAAAAGGCATCCTTACTGTATTTTCAGTTACAATATCATTACCATACTTCATATAACTTTTTTTTTTTAAATCACAGTGAACATGCTGTATTTTAGTTTATATTACTATATCCTTAACTACTTCACTGATCATTTATTTAAAAGATATTTTGTTAAAAAAAAATAAAAAAATACACACATTAATTTTTATCCCATAAAATACATTTACTCAAACATTTGTTTCACCCGCAACTGTGAAACATTTACTAAAAAATCATGCCAGCTGCTGGTCAGTTTTCCTGGGCAAACTGATTTTTTTCTTGATCCAGTACCCTTTTCAGTAATTTACATTTACATTTTTACATTTTTACATTTTACAGTAGGTAACTGTAGATTTGTGGTAAAATGATTTTATATTTACAGAAATCAGTATGTTTTCCCACAATCTTTTGTCATTTACAGTAATTTGCAGTAATTACAGTAATTTCGATTTTTTTTTTTTTTTACCATAGGTAGCTGTAGATATTATGGTAAAATACTGTCAACTTTACAAAAATCAGTAATGGCCCTGACAAGCTCGTAATGTAACTTGACTTTGTGCATGTAAAGATAATTAGAGACATTAAGCCCCCGCCCCACCTTGGCCATACCTTATGACTCTTTAACTCAAAAAAAGTAGATCAGTTCATCCAGAAATGTTTTATTATTAAGCATTAAAACCCCCTGGTGCATACTAAAGGAAGTACGTTTCTTCTTTTGCAAATGTCTCTGAATATGCCAAATATTTGACTCCTTCAGACCACCATATGGCACATATGAGAGAAGACATGCATGCTTGAGCTTGCTCCTTAGTTTCCCCAGCTGAATCCCACAGTAACTGCCCTTTCTCCTCTCCAAACTAGAAGCATTCACAAGTGAAATTTGCCTTTGTGCACACATTTTGAGACTTTGAACAAAGGTGTGGTTCACGTCTCCTGCAGTCACCTCCTACGCAGGAAGGAGTGCTGCTTTGATGGAGAGGTAAGAAAATCTAGGTTATTCAAACATTAGCCGGACGACGCTGAACAGTCCGCACTGACATGCCAAAGCCAGAGAGAGGGAGAGGTGACCTCTGCAGGGCAATCTGTAAAACCTTCTTGGGGCCTCAAACTGAATTTTTACCTCCTACCTTCAGTGTGAACAGTCACGTATGGAGAGAACTTACACTGACCCCTATAAATCATCACTGCTCATAATGTAGGTGGTCAGAAGCTTTGATGCTTGTGGGCAACTGTGAGCACCCACGGGTGATGATGGAAAAATACACAGGGTAAATGGGAGTGGACGCTTTATTTTAGCACTGGAATGATCCACGTCCTGTCATAGGTTTATATAATCTTTAAAGGGAGAGTTTGGTATTTTTGTCAGCGGTCTTTCCTTTGTGGTCATTTTGCTCCACAGTTCAAGGATTTCAGGAGGTTTTCTGCCAAACAACACCACATGAAAGGGAATTAGGTTAGCTTCTCCAGTTCTGATCACAAAAAGAACAAGACTGTAACTTTTAGGGCCTGTTTTGATGACATGAGCCTGATTTACAAAGCAGTTTGAGGCATGTGGGTCTGTTTTTTGATATCTAGAGGGTGCACAATCCTGGTGCAAAGCCTGCTGCAGAGAGCCGAGAGGATAGACAATATGCCTTGAAACATAGATGTGTTTTGAATGCATCATGAATCCAGCCCATCAGTAGGCTCTCGTCCCCCTTTAAAGCAAACTCTGGATGGCTCATTTGGTTCTTCACCTTTTATTGTTCCACTAAACACACTGGACACACACAGGGCACTCAGGCCCCGTTTACATGACAACATTGTCACCAGAGACGGAAAGGTTTTTCCTTTGCATTTTCCTGTGTTCACACAGAGACGATGTGAAAACGATGTGCGTTCACACCGATCCATGAGAATGGCTAAAAACATGGTAGCGTGCATGCTAGGTCAGTAGTTGGTGATGTAAGTTTGTCATGGCATCTCTGCTGGTCAGAGTATCGACCCAGCAAATCCACATTTTGTTGGAGGAGCAAACCACAAAACCCAACTGAGAACAGTTAGCAGCACACATGCTACTTGGTAGTCGGGCATAGCTGTTTTTATTGTTGTTGTTGTTCTTGTTTCTGGGTGCACGCGTTACTTTTATCTGAAAGAGTACAGCGCATGCGCTGCACATCCCCGTTTTACCTAACAACGGCAATTCTTCTTTACATGGAGACAAAAACAAAAATGGTTTCAAAACTTTTCACTCTGGACCCCAATTTCAGAAGTTTGCAGATTCAGACACTCCCGGCGTCATTCTCGTGTAAACAGAGGGCACAAACGCAACGAAAACTCGTAACTCGTAACTGGTGACGTGTAAACAGGGCCTTAATGAAACATGTCAGTGCTCAGATTAAAGTTGTATTTCATTCCTTAAACATCGTTATCAATCACAAAGAGGAACTAAACTCATGAGTAAAGCTATAAGCACATTGATTATCAGCCATACTGGACACACTTGACGAGATTGAACTGGATCTATTTTATAAATCTGTAGTGGACTGATCATCAAATGAAAGTTTGGCTGTAAATATTTTCTATTTAATTTCTATCCTGGAGTGCATGTGTAATACACATACACAGGACATCTTGTATTAATATCAGTAAGCGCTAGGTGGCATTCAAAATAATGTAAAAAAGAATTATAAATATGACTTTATGTTACATGAGAGCACATGAGGAAAGCTTTGTATGCCAGTTATCACCCCTAAATTTCACCAGATATGTGTTCAGTCAATCTGTTCTCCATCACAGCTGCAGAGGTGATAGGTTCTCCATCACTTTGAAGTTGTCATAGTGAGGTTCCCTAAAACACTGATAGCACACTTAGTGCATGCGGTCTTTCAGGTCTTTTATTGGTAATGTGTGTGCAGGCCAAAATCTGGACATCCTCAAAGAAACCATTAATAATCATGCTCACCTTAGGCATGAGCCACACTTCAGGAAAGTGTCATTCTTTTGGTGTGGGTCCAAGGTGGACTTAGCACAGTTTGGGAACCACTGTGTTAGACAATAGGAAAGACACCTGCACTGCAGGCCATAATGCTTTGTGTTTTTGCATGTTAAATGGTGTTTCATAGGACCCCAAATCAATGAACACTAGATTAATATAACAATAGCAAACTGCAGTTTTTTCCTAGCACTGGTTGAAAGAAACACAAAGTATTTGAGCAGTAATAATGCGACCTTTAACCTCACTTATATCCCAATACACTGCTGATAAGTCACATAATCAGCATCACGGCCATTACCTGCCACAGCATTGGCACCTGCAACTGACCCAGGCTCTTGGTAGGCAGTGACAACACTGATGCTACCTGCTCTACCACAAGAACTGCAACAGGTCCCCAGCCCAGCTATGTGGACTGATGAGCAGCAAAAGCCTCCCAGAGCCTCCCTACTCTGTTCTAATATTTACCAAGTCGTCTTTAGGTTCTTAGTTATCCAGGTCATGGTGATCCAACGCTGATCCAAGTGGCAACTGGACTGGTTTAGATTCTTGAAGACATGTCACTTCTTCTCCAGAAAGCTTCTTTATGTCTAAGAGTTGACTGGGGAAGTGCTAGAAATACTGATTTAGTATGCTGTTTCTTTCCCTTATTGAAACTACCACAGGGCAAGCACAGCCCAAACAGCATCACCATTTCAAACAGACCCAGGCTCTGTACGTGCAAGCTCCAGGTACTGACATGATAGAACCAATAACCTAGTCCAAGGCTGCCCCCACAATATAGCCAGGACTTATATTTACCATTATCCATTAGAAATAAGCAGTCATACTATAACATTATTTTGGCCCCTAACAAGCTCAATTTGTTGACACAAGAGTTCAAGAAGATTCAAGAGATGCACATTGCAAAAATTCAAGTTCACATTTAAAAGGATCATTGGATCTTCTGTCAATTTTTTTTTTTGTTAAAAAACACTGGAGGTATTTTTTTATCCAGTAAATAATACTCTTCCTGCTTGTATTCAAACATTTTTTTAAACTTAGTTAGAGAAAATATAATTTACAAGGTGTGCATATGTTAGAAGCAAGAAAAGTTAGAATAAATATTAAATTCAGATGTGTTTCAGTTTTGGGGATAACATTTTGCAATGGGCTCAGTGATGAATTAAAATTGATGTAAAACTCTCTTAAGTTCAGAAAAACATTAAAGCATAAATTAATCAGTGCTTATAAGGTATAATGATTGTACAGTATTATGATTGATAGACGGATGTCTTTTTCCCTTCCAATCAAATTTATCTTGGATTGTACAGGAGAGGCAAAAATAAGCCACAAGCTTCAGCCTATACCTTTTTTGTGTAAAATGGTTGTGGTATATGTATGTTCTTAATATTTATGTAACTGAAATAAAAGTATTCATTCATTCATTCAAAAGAATTTGGGAATAAAAGTAGAAAGACAATGTAGAATCCAATTAGCACGATAAAGACATGAATAGAAAACCATTAGGCAGGTCAAATGATCCAAGGATAAAACTTTTTACGTTTAACTGTCCTAAGAAAACAAACAAATGGCTGGTATTTAAATAATGCCCTTATGACTGGAATCAAATCAAGAATCCCTGTTAAGGTTTTTAAGATATTGTACATTTTTAGATGTTATTGAATAAAATAAATACTACAGTTTCTGCCACAGTGAGGCTGAGGTAAAAATAAGGTCAGCTCTGTTACTATAAATACAGATAGTAAACATAAACCAGGAGGAAATCAGGGTGTCAGTCCAGCTCCACTTGATCTCTGATCTTGAACGTGGGTCTCGTGTTGTGCTCCTGGTAATCCCAAACCAGATCAGCATGTTCTGCGGACTAAGCTGTCCACTGGCCGAGCTGGGCAGCTTCGGGAGGTCGTCTGGTGTCATAGTAACACACTTCAAAATCCCTGAAGTCTGCACATGACCAAGTTTGAATGTCACCTCTTCACGTGGCGTTAACAAGATACAGCCTGAGAGCTTCACACGTATGCAAACACAGCAGGACGAGGCCACAGGGATGAAGGAAATTCACTTCCTTTAACGACAGAAGGGTTCCTCTGGATTTATGTTCAGGTGATTTTATTGTGATGGTTAATGATGGGGATTGTATGATAATACTGACACTACATATCAGTAATACCGACCGTTGTTTATGCTTCTTCACAGGTCGTCAGTACTACTATCAGTACTGTTCTATTATTAGGAGAAAGATGAAACGAGCTTGTATATGGTGTGATAGTGGATCAGTGGTAGAGTTGGTTATGTCTCAATCGGAAGGTTTGGACACCAGCTCTTGCAGCCGTGTGTTGATGTGTCCTTGGGCAAGACACTTGACCCCAAATTGCTCCCACTGCTGTGTCAGTGTATGTGTATAAAGCACAAAATGTGACCAGCTATCACTGATGGACTCTAAATATAGTAACTTATTTTTAGGGCCCATATTTTTGTAGGCTTGCCTGGAAGTTAGCATCACATTGGTTCCTTTGACAAAAAAACAATGGGATTTTTTGAGGGATTCTTTGGATTTTCGCAATAAGCTCTGCAGTGAAAAATATTTTGTCAAATGTATGTTTTTTCCATCATGACAACCTTTACAAATCAACATATCAATATGAAGGCTTGACTTAGCAGCTGCCTCCAACTTACATGTCACACTGTTACCTGTTGTTTAAGAGAATTTGGCCTTAACTTGAGTTCATGAATTGGCCTTTGGGGACTGTAAAGCTGTTTTCACATCAAACAAGGAAAAAATATATTGATTAAATCAATTAAAGTAAAATTATTTTCTGCAGAAGATTTAAAAATTAAAAATCAGGATTTTTTTTGCTCAACTTACCCCAATCAGAAATTGTTGCAATGTTTTAAAATATAAATACTGAATATGTACAGTTTTCATGATGATAGGCCCTGTCAGGTTTTGCACAAGAACATGTTTAGGCCTTTATTTGTTTCTCATCTGAGATTAAATATTGATCAGATGTTAATATACTGCGAAAATAGGTAATCTTTTAGTGTTTTTTTTTTGTTTGTTTGTTTGTTTTTTTAGGAGGGAAAAGTCAATTAAAAATTGTAAATCGAGTTTTGTGTGAAAAAAATCTGGGAATTTCATTTTTAGGTCATATTGCCCAGCCCTAGCGCCAAGTCTTCGCACAAATACATTTTTGTATTCATGTGTTCAAATGGATCATATTTATTGCAGCAAATTTTTGCCCGTCAGACCAGAAAGCTATGAGAGAAGAGGGCAGGCTTGTGTCCTCACCACAAAAACGTGTTTCCCTCTTGACCTATGACCCTCCACGGTGGATGTTTCTACCATCGCCGTCTTTTTCCTGTTCTTAAAAACCAGGAGCTACATGTCCCAGAAGTGTTGATCAGTAACATCCTTCGGAGCTGCACATGGAAATTTTCACCACAATGAGGTTTTGACATATTTTCTCTGGTAAAAACCATTTTTATTATTAATATTTTTCAGTGCAACAGCAAACACTCCTGTGCAGCACGGTGGTGCAGCAGGTAGTGCACGTGCCTCACAGCAAGAAGGTTTGATCCTCGTAGGGCCTTTCTGTGTGGAGTTTGCATGTTCTTCCTGTGCATGCGTGGGTTCACTCTGGGCAGCTTCCTCCTGCAGACCAAAAACATGCTCATTAGGTTGACCTTAGACATAAGTGTGAATGATTGTCCTTCTCTCTATGTGCCCCCCCCCCGCAACCCTGAAAGGGATAAGCGGTGTAGATAATGGATGGATGGATGGATGGATGCAAACACTCCCTCACCCGATTTCGTTTGCTGCAGTGCACAGTGCTGATGTGCTCCAAGCTAATGTTCTGATCTGATGTACATGTGCACACCAGTGGAGGGACCCATCAGGCTGGACAGCTGTATCAACCAGCTTATGAGTGACTGCCTTTGGGGTATTTAAATGTTCAGGTTTCTGTCTCCATCCTTCCTGATCACACTGTGGAGGAATCATTCCCATGTGGTCCTGCGTAGCTGGATTTGCTGTGATAAAACAGGATATCCAGGAGCAGATTTAAATCCGGTCCAGGGCTGAGGTCTTAATCAACAGCTCACTCTTAATTGGCTCTGCTGAAAGCTTGTAAAGGTCAGTGCGGGGTCACACTGGAAATAAGAGCAGAGGGTGAAAAAAAGAGCCGGTAAACCTCTTAGAAAGCTAATGAACTGCTCTACAAAGAGGCACATTCTTTGAAGGATGAGGGTTGAAGTCACAGGGCTCGCTGACCGGGCAGCGCCGCAGGCTGGCGTCCTGCCGCCATGTGGAGGACACCGCTCACAGCCTCTTTACAGCCTCCGTCAGAGAGAGAGGAGGAGATCTTTGGAGAGGACCACTTCAAACCGTTGAAGATCGATCAGTTCCAGAACTTTGAATTCATGCCGACATCCTCGCCATTTCAGAGCTTTAAATCAGTCTTTGTTAATCTCAATACATCACAGCCTTGAGTTAGGAAGAGGTTTATCAAGATGTTCACTACGCCCGTACTTTCTAACTCTTATCATTTAAATAAGGCCTTTTCCTTTGTGAACACGTCATAAATGCCCTGTGAGACATAGACCTTACATCATGAAGATACATCTTCAGATTGTCCTCTGCTGTCAGCCGCAATTGGACAAAATACTTGTGAGGCGATACCGATTGTTGAAGGGCAAAGATACTGGTCATATTTTGCTTTTTCCCAAGTTTAATATACCATCTATTGTGTTTTACACTTCTCTTCCATGTGATAGAGTACTTCTTTTAACAAGCCCAAGTCTGTGGATTCTTCACTTATTTCTCTGCTCCAGTGCTGGTACCTGCCCGTATCTCAGTGAAGCTGCCTAAAATGGCTTCCCTCAAATAAGAGTACCACTGTGGTGTCCCATGCAGAAGAATGCACATGGGTTGTGCCTGGTTGCTTACCACTCCCCCCGATATCTGATTGGCCACCCCAAAGTCCCTAACTTTAAAAAAGTAAAGGTGAGGTATAACAAAGGGACCAGATCATCCTTGTCTTTGTCTGTAAGTGGCCCTTAATGTAAGGTATGTCAATCCATCTTGCACTTAAAGCCCCTGAAGCACCAGTGCACTGAAGGTCTTTTTAGTTAATTTGCACCATTCGAGTTTCAAACTTGCAACGTCTTGTCTCTTGGGTCCAGTGTTCATTTTGTTGACTAATTATTTTCGTCATAGTTTTTGTCAACAACCTTTTTTCCCCTGATGAAAACTAGAGAGTAACTAATAAAAACAAGTGCACATGGACAAAAACTCAAACTAAACTAACTGACATTTTCATCAACAAATAAAAACTAGACTAAAATGTTTGACAGAGACTTAATCCAATCAGGCCTAATTTGGTCATATAGAAAGTAGGGACAAGTTAGGAATATATCCAATCACAGCTACTTTGGTTGTGTGGAAAGGTTGGATGAGTTAAGAGGGACATCCAATCACAGCTGCCTTAGCTTGGTGGTGGTGGGATAAGTTGTGGAGCGATCCAATCAGAGCTCCTCTCTTTATGAATTGATATATTCGTGTAGAGCAGGTTCACTGTTTGTTGTCAGTTCTGGTATTGTAACTGAGATGCTCTGCCAGGTAGCCTAAATAAAGGTGACTGCATTTCACACAAAAGTTCAATTTGTTTCTGTTCATTTGTACATTCAGACTTTACTAGCATTCAGTAAAGAGTTATTAGATGTTTGATTTTATCCAAGTGTAAAACATGACTTCAGAAATTCAAGGAAACATAAAATATGCCTTACACTTTACACTTCATATTTTAGTCGACTGAATTTACAGCAGATTTCATCGACTAAAATGTTGTGAAATTTCATCAACTAAAACTAGACTAAAATTGAAACAGTTTAAATGACTAAATTCTGACTCAAACTAAAAGATATTTTAGGCAAAAGACTGAAACTAAAATAAAAAGTGCTTGGGCCATCTATCAGCAGCTGGTCCCCTCACTCTCTCCTCAGAACCCAAACCTGTTGTCACTTTTTACCTTTTGTGTTAAATGTTGATGAGCTGTTGTGTTTCTGTCCTCTGAGTCCTACATACTGTAAGACTCTGAATGAAACAGACTATATAAAGTCCCGGTGGTTGGCGTGCATCCATTTATATTTCCACGTTGCTTGCTGCCTCTTTACACAGAGGTGTAAAATTTGCCTATAGGGAAAAATGAATGTCTGGAGCACAGCTCATCCTAATCCAGCCAGTGTATATTAAATATTACTGTCTGGATCAGACTGGAGGGTTCGATCTGAGATAAAGAGCTCAAATCTTTCCCCGGCTGCTCTCCATGTCTGAATCTGTTGGTGGTTTTCCCCTCCATGTTGCTCTCAGGAGACTCTGACTGCAGGTCCAAAGGTTCCAGTTACACAGCTGCAGTTGTACTGGTCCAACAGAAACAAGGACAGAAATACGACTGCTCAAATATCCAAAAGTTGCTCGTTATTTCTCATCTTTTAGTCAGTTGTGACTGTTTTTATCGGTCATCCTTCCCTCGATTCTTTATTTTTGGTTTTCTCAGTTCTGTTCAGTCCCCTCATGTTTGTGTGTATTCTAGACTGGTAATCTTTTTTCTTATTTCTTATCTTTCTCTGGTTGCCAAATTCTTTTCATGTCATTTTTTTCTCTTGTCTTTCACCCCCAGTTACACAGTTTTTCCACATCTAATCTTTTTATCTATTGACACTTAATAATCACCAATGTGATTGATAATTAACATCTCTTTATATCAGCATATATATATGCTGTCAAAACTCACAAACAGACCTTCAAATGTGTTTATAGTTATTTTTTTCGGACAAAACTACATTTCTTTTTCTTGAAATTACAAAAGAACAAATCACAATGATATTTGATTATTCCCCTAAAGTCATTTTTCTGAGATGCCACTGAACACATCATAATATACCATTTGCCGTATGCTTGTCAAGACTCGTTAAGGCTCAATATGTTTGTTTCTTATGATCACCATGCAGATTTCAGCAAGATCTTAAATAAATCACAATTTTTAACCCACTGGACTTTTGACAAAGGCTTTGCACAGCCGTTTGGAGCAGACGAGGAGGACTTTTCCTGCTGCAGAAGCCAGTTTGTTATGAGTCTGTTGCGGAGTTATCAGAGTTTTTTAAGGCTATGGTTTAAAAGTTTTTTAAAGGTTTACTGTTTAATTTGATGCACCATGCTGATGTGCTTGGAGTTTAAGTTCCCCCCTGCAAAACCTGATAATTTTTTGTGTACCAGAGGTTTAATGAGCTGACGAGGGTCCATCATATTACGAGTGTGGGTTCATATACCTGCCCTTTCAAAGCAAAGAAGTAGTGCTGTATCTTGGTCCAATTTTACCACATTGCTACTCGAGGCAGGAGTTTCCTCTCCCCTGTGCGCTGACCCACAGGCACAAATGCAGCTGCACAAACAGAAAAAGAAAAAGAAAACACTGAATGAAAGCTGTTTGTACTCAACAAAATTCCTAATTTGTCATTAGACCTTGTTAAAAGTTACTTCATAAATATGTTCCTTACAAATGGTTAAAGAGCATTCAAGAGATAAGCTTACTTTCAATTAAGTGTTCATTTATAATGGCCAATATTAAGTCTATGCCTTTTTCCTGTATTCTTTAACTCCACATTTCTCATTTCTTTCCTCTCTACCCTGACCCCTCTTTTATTTATGTGTTAGCTGGCATTTGTTGTTTGTGAATGAAGAGGGAAATGTTATGAATTGGCTTTGCTTACATTTTCAGGGAATGCTGATCATGGCACAAGGATGAAGTTTTTTGATTTCGGTGATGTGGTCCAGGAATTTCTTAACAAAAGGTGAATAGTGTCAGAAAGGCCTTGGCAGAGGTTTTTGCTGTGGGAGCGCTTCTAGTTTCTGCATATATTTGATTTGTGATGTCCTCATTTCTCTTCCTTTTCTCCCAAATTCTCTTTAGCTCTCTCCTGCCTCTCTTTGTTATACATTTCATCCTCTTTCTCCTGCCTCCTCCCCTCCTCATATCACTAGCACAAAGTTAATCAAAAGTCTATCTTGATACCAGTAAAGTGGCTCAGTGGTGATGACTCCTTTAAATGAATAAAGATTTCAGAATGAGATAGAGACTGAGATGTTTGTCAGAGATAAGACCCATCCAGCCTGCTGTTATATAACGGAGCAGAGCATGTTTACAGGAGATGCCCGTCGTTGGTTATTTAAGGTTTGACTCTTTGTTTCCCGTCCGGTCGCAGGACCTCCACTCACAGACCTTCACCATGGGTCTGTATTGTTTTCACACAGAGAAAACAAACACCATGCAGGACTGTTTTAGGAAATACTGCCCAATATTTAGTGGACCATGAGAGAACAAGAGCATGTGGCATCAATCTGTGTTGGTTTCAGAGCCTCTAAGCCAGTCGACAGTCTTTAAATCTGCTCTTAAGAAACTTATCGTAAATATGAGGATCAGTGACTGCTGTGTTGCATTACCTCTTCTAAGAAGCTATAAGACCTGCTCAAGAATAGCTGGAATGAGTAAAACCTCCGAGGATCTGGAGGTGAACCCCCTGAAGAAGAACATCCTGTAACTTCTTTAAAATCGTATTGAACTTTGGGAACACTCTTAAAGAAGTCCTCCTACCTCCATTTCTATTTTCCTGTCTGTCATTCATGTGGTCACGGATGAGAAACAAGGAAAGATGGAGCTCAGAGCTTTCTTGATCCTTCTCTTGCTTTAATCACTGAACTGAGCTTTTTAACTTGACTTACAATCTAGGGAAAGCTTTGAATTACTCATGGACACATCTATGATTTTGTTTTTGTGCTCTGACTTGTGACAACAAGAATGAAAAAACTGCCCACCCTAATGTGCAGGAAGATGCAGGATTTTATCAGGTTGCTGCTAAGGTCACAAACCTACCCAGGGTCAGGCTCGAAACAAAGTTTAGTTGTGTTCTTGTATAAATTGATAATAAAGTAGCTGTATTGGCAACTGAAACAAAACAAAAAAACATCTTTGCCACCTTTTGAAGGGCATGAAGTTCTCATATTTGTGTTCTTAAAATGATGATAAAGCCCGGTGAAATTTTGAACATAATCCAGAGATTTATTCTAAAATCAATAAGTACAAATAAAGTCTCCAGTTTCCACTTCACAGCCTACCAAACAAAACAAAAGAATTCAATATTTCTGTTTTCATCTATGCATCTGAAAAACTGTTGCTTCCTGCCCTGCATGATTCAAAGTGTTGTCTCATCAGAGCATGTGCTATTTTCAGCAGTTTACTGCACTTTATGCAGGGAGATTGTTCAGGCGGGAGGTTTTCATTGCATATGCACCCTCTGTTTACATCTTCCATTTACCCGAGAACGGTGCCCGGAGCGCCTGAATCTGCAAACCGGGGTCCAGAGTGAAAAGTTTTGAAAACGTTTTCGTTGTCGTCTTTATGTGAACAGGGATCAGCATTGTCAGTGGAAACAGTGATGCACAGCACATGCACCTAGGAACAACAACAACAACAACAGCTATGGCCGACTACTGAGCAAAATGTGCGCTGCTAACTGTGCTCAGTTTGTTATCGCTCCTCCAACAAAATGTGGATTTGAATGTGCATCGCCTCTGTGTGAACGTGGAGCACGCAAAGGAAAAACCTCTCAGTTTCTGGTAACAATGGGCAAGCATCTCTGATTAGGACTAACTTGATCAGGTCACTGGATTATGAGGAAACCCTCAAACAAGACGTTACTGTAGTAGCTTTTAAGTCTAACCATCATGATGCAGTTCTATAGTAACCGTCTGATGGCTTTTTACTCTCGCCAATCATGTCTAATCTTAAAAGATCATGAAAAATATAGGTACTTTTGTGTGTTCTCCATAGAGCTTATTTATCAGCAATGATCCGAAACACAGTGATTTGATTGCAGTCAGATAAATGTAAAAGAAATCCAATCAGCGATTAAATCATAGAGGATGAAGAAGTGGATAGAAGGAGTTAATGGATTTGAATTGTAGGATTTATTTTGACATGTGTGAATCCCCATTCTTTTCCATCTGTACCTCAAAAAGATTGGTCTCCATGGTTAATAAAACACCATCTGATCCTCAGATTCTTTATCTACTGAAATGTGAAGCACATGTGAGAACTGGTCAGCAGTCGTCCAGTCCTCAGAGCCTCTTAAACTCCCTTTGTTCTGCTGAGGTTTGTGCTCGGGGTCAAATATGCGAGGCGTTATTCACTGCACCATTAAAGAGGTTCAGAGCGGCGGGAGGAGCCGTCTGATTGTCTTATAATCCTGCAGAGAGATTCACCTGGAAGTCATCAGAGAATCAGAATCCTGATCGTTGGGACGTCATCACTTCCATAAAAACTAAAGCAGGAATGTTCCCATGACAATGACTGATGAAGGGTCACACAGAGTTCACACACAAACACTCGATGTGTCCATCGAGTGTTTGTGTGTGTTAACTCACTTCATGGTGTTTCCTTCAGGGGTCAAACGCTGGGGCTCATGGGTAACATCTGACCCTGTCATCACCGTGTGTGCCGTTTATGTCAGTTTCAAATATTGATGACTCGTCCATTTGCAGTTAGCTTAATTAGAATAGATGTTGGTATGGTATGGTCTAGTATCCTGCATTTGTAACAGGCTGTTTACCTCTGGCAGTTAGAAAAAAGGTGGTGCTGCCATCTAAAGCCTTTTCTTTCTACCTTTAAGTCGAGGCTGGAGCCGATATGTTGAACATAAATTCATATTTTTAAACCAGTTAAACTCATTTTAATGGATTTTCAGCTAGATGCTGCAATACTAATCAACATCATTCCTCTCCAGATTATATTCATTATGGATATTAATGTTAATATTAGACGGATCTCTCTGTCCATGGTTGTATTGATTATTCATCCATAGTAACTATCTTTACAACCATATAGACATGAGGACCCTCTTGATAATGAGATGCCACATCTCAAGGGGCTTACCTTTAATACATTTATATTCAACAAATATGGTGCTATATAATTAAGATTGATTTATTAAATCTATATTCAGGAGAGACTCATGTGATGAGGACAGATTTATGATCTTGGCGTCCATGGGTTTGTCTCTATCATACATTCTTATTTTTAGTCCCTTTGTCTCTGCCTGGATGGATCCATCTCTGGATGGATGTTTGTGTATATACAAATATATATATTTATATTTATTTTTATATATGCATATATGTGTATCTATGAAATAAGGAGCATGTCTTTAGCCTGCTCTGTTGTAAAGTGTCTTGAGATAACACTTGTTCTGAACTGGAGCTATACAACTAAAGATTGATTGATAGCCTGATGATGTAAATAAAACTATGCTTCAAAATGGTGCAGACACATGCCCTGTGCTTGGTCTGCTGCATAACACCAGGCAGCACCAGGCTGTACACAAAGAAGTGCCTAAACCTGTAGTACCCAGAGTGTCCACTTGAGGCTGGCTGCAGAAGCTTGACACCTGTATGATTGTGTGCAGGGAAAATGCCGTTTGACGGCCTAAATAAACATCTTCACAGCCTGGTTCAAAAAACGACTTTAGTCTGAATATATAATCCATCTGTGTGCTCTCATTGTGAGTACATTGATTGTTTTTATACTGCACCCATGTCTTTTATTGAGGTTTTATTTAGAATTTCCAGAAACACGGCAACGCTATTGGTCAGACGGCCTTAAATCCCTCCTCAGCCCAGCCTCACTGTCTGTGAGGAGGTCGAGCTAAAGTTCTGTTTAGATGAAGTGCAGTATGGCAGTACCCATTAGAGGGCATCAACAACTCCAAGTAAAGTGCACGTAAGCTAGCCTTACTTGCAGTGCCCAGCAACCTTACGTGTATGAATGGCCAACATAAACCTTCCTACATGACATCTTAGACATATTTACATACTAAACGTTAGGAAAATACTCTAAAATAACATTGGAAACAAAATTTTTGGCCAGCCAGTAAATTTTGTGCAATTATAAAAACAGAACATAAAACCATAGGTGAATTTTTGATCTTTTTGATCTTTAGGTTTTGCATTTAGGTTATTTGTAATTTTGTCATAAAATGTTGATTATGTAGTTCGAATGTAGGCAGGCCTGTCTACATAGAAACTAAAAGCTGAACTATTTTCACTGTATTTTGAAATGGAGCTCTCTGAACAATATTTAATCTCATCTAAGAAACAAGAACAAACCTAAGGATGTATTTGTGCAAAACCTGACCAGGGTCGACAGTCATGAAAACTGTACATTTTCAGTGTTTATATTTTCAAATATTGAAACAACTTATGATTGGAGTAAGTTGAGAATAAAAATCCAGATTTTTCATTTTTAAATCTTCTGCAGAAAATAATTCGAATTAATTGATCCAGATTTACTGCCCAGCCCTAATTACCTCTGCCAATGAGGTTACATTTTTGCCTGCGTATGTTTGTTTGTTTGTTTGTCTGTGTGTTTGTTTGTTTGTTAGCAATATTACGCAAAAACTAATGGACAGATTTTGTTCAGGAGATGTTGGCAATGGCCCAACTTAAAAGTGATTAGATTTTGGTGGTGATCCAGATAACTGCCATTAGTGAACGATGGTTTTTGCTCAATAACTGTCTGACTAATAATGATATCAACATGATTCTGAGTGCTAGCTGTGTGTTTTCAGGGTCATGAATCATATTATGATGGAAACTTTATCATGAATTATTGCTTATAGATGGAACAGAGATGTGTGAGCTACCTTGGTGGAGGTTTGTGCTCTCTGAGTGCTTTCTAGTTTTACATTACGTTGCAGTTATATTAGTTTACTGTTCACACTAATGGTAACTCAGTGCACGCATTAATTCTTCTTGCCACTTTTTTAAATCAAATCTTTGTGAAAACTGGAATTTGTAGCCTGATTCAGCTGCGAGTGGATCTGCTGTGTGCAGATGTTGGAGCCTCCTTCCAGAGACAGATGTGTGTTTGCCCTGATGTTGCTCCGTGCTCGTCCGTCTCTTCACAAAATCACGTTTATTTCTTCATGTGAGTGTCCCCTCAGAGCCTCGGCCCCATTACATAACGCCACTCCTCCTCAGAGCACAGATAACACACCCCAACGTTCAGCTGTAACCCCAAACTGTCTGCTTCATGGAGATAAATCTTCTGTTTTGATGTGGACTGTTTTACAACAGGGAGATGCTCGTGTTTCAGAGAGGAACCACCGGCACTTCTCCTGTCAGTCTCTTTAACGGGCCGGGCTAAACCCCCCGTGGTTTTAAGAGCAAATATGAGGCCGTGCTGTGAGAGGTCAGCAATGTGCGGGATGAAGAATGTGGGACAGTGTGTGGTCTCAAAGGGAATATGAGAATAACAGACCTGCAGAGGGGCACGATAAGGTTGCAATTAGTTCAAGACAGAAATATCTGATGTGAGGAGTGCTGGTTTAGTGGAGTGGTAAACAACCAGGCAGGACCCGTATACATGCTTCTGCTGCATCTGATCCTCTACAGGAATTCAATTTTCCTCTTTAATTATATTTTATTTTTATATTTTTGTTTTTTAACAGATACATGGCACAATAAAAAGGCTGGTTCATCACATGACAGACAGAATGTTTTGTCAGCGCATAATATTGAGCGTAAACTAGATAAGATATAAGATCAAATAAAACATAAATAAAAATTTACAATAAGGTTACAACAAGGTGCACAAGTCAGTATTTCCTTTGTCTCCTTTTACAAGTCAAATAGTGTAACTTGAACTCAAAAGTCTCCTGTTGTTCCAGAACAAATTTCTTTAACATTTTTTACTTAATTTTAATCAAATCCTTGATAAATAGACCCCCAAGGCATGATGTAGGCGGTCACACAGACTAAGACATGGGACTTTTAAAGTAATTCTCATCTAGGATTACACCAAATCCACATGTTTCAGGGATGTCTGCTTTAATTATTAATGTTAATATTAGATTGATCTCTCTATCCATGGTTGTATTGATTATTCATCCATAGTAACTATCTTTACATTCATACAGACATGAGGACCCTCTGAAAATGAGATGCCACATCTCAAGGGGTTTACCTTTAATAAATTTATATTCAACAAATATGGTGCTATATAATTAAGATTGATTTATTAAATCTATATTCAGGAGAGACTCATGTGATGAGGACAGATTTATGATCTTGGCGTCCATGGGTTTGTCTCTATCATAAATTCTTATTTTTAGTCCCTTTGTCTCTGCCTGGATGGATCCACCTCTGGATGGATGTACGTGTATATACAAATATATATATTTATATGTATTTGTATCTATGCATATGTGTGTATCTATAACTAAAGAGTTTGTCTTCAGCCTGCTCTGTTGTAAAGTGTCTTGAGATAACACTTGTTATGAAGTGATGCTACATAAATAAAGATTGATTGATGATATTGAATAAAAGCATGACACTTGTTATAAAAGCTGTCCTTGAAAGCCTTGAATATAACACGGTTATTATGCTCTTCATGTTTAATTTAGATAAGTTGGCCTTCAAACAAGACAAAGACACAAAATAGTTTTGTTTGTTTTATGGGCACATTTATCAAAGTCTTCATTCGCTCGCTCGATCTGTTATCAAAGACTGATCCGAGGAGCTGGCAGGTACAGTCAGTGTGTGCATGAATCAGGTGTACCGTGTGCTCGCGCTCTGTGAAGTAGAGCGCTGGTATTTATCTGTGGAGCCAGCGTTCACTCTTCTCCTCTCCTCAGGGACGTGACTCTGGAAGTCCTCCAAGGACACGCAGTCAAGCAGCGTGCCAACGCCTCGCCAACAGAGCTCTTTCAGACACCCGCCGCACAAAAGAACACACAGAACAGCGAGTTCTGCGGCAGATCAGGTTGTAGGTGCTGAGACTTCTGGGAAATAGGGGAGATGAGGGGTACGTGACAGACCCCACTGGGGTGGAGAAACTTCTCTCTGGTGTGCACGTGTGGGACGGAGGATCTCGTCTTTTGTTTCCCTGCCTAAAAACAGACTTCTCCTCTGTGGGAGTGACTCCAGTTTTATTATGATAAAACAGCGCCAACAGCTTAAACTTACACAAGACAGAGTTCAGCAGGAGCGTTAAGCTGAGAACCAGACCCTGTCTCTGTCTGAACGAAGACTCTGAGGCTGTATCCATTAATGATTATAAAAATACTACATCCTCTGTTTCTCCAGTCCATTTTAAAGGACTAGTCCAGTATCTCTTTCTTTTTTTAAGATTATTGTTGAGTCATTTTAGGCCTTTACTAACAGGAGAGATAGACAGTGGATAGACTTGTGAAAGGGGGTGAGGGAGTCAGGGGGGACACTCTGCAAACTGGCCACAGGCTGGATTTAAACCTGGACCTGCAGAAGCATGTCAGCCAATCAATCAATCAATCAATCAATCAATCAATCAGTCTTTATTTGTTCAGCACCAGTCCATAACAGTGTTATCTCAATACACTTTACAACAGAGCAGCAACAGTAGTTCAAATGGCCACTCATGACATCCAAGGTTTGTAGAAGAAGATTCCTGAACAAAAAACACGTCAAATCTTCCAGCAGGTGGGCGGCAGTAGCAGCGGACTACACCATGTGCCACTCCAGTCAGCTAAGAGCGGGAAAGTTAGGCTGCAGTTCAATCAGACTCACTGAATTTGACAATTAAGGATGAAACATGACTTGGGCTTAAGTGCCTTGCCCAAGGACACATCATCATGTGACAGCCGAAGCTGGGCTCGCACGATCAGACTGCACCACCCAATCAAACAGGTTGGTTGCAGCACAGCTAGAATCTGGACACACTCCCTGGTCATCACAGGGGTCATGGAGTTTTGGATCAAAGAGTAGATTACATTTTTGGGTATTTCATTTGTGTTCGTAATAGAAAGACATTTGGATTATTACATTAAAAGAGCTTTTCCACTAAATTATCTCTGTTTTTTTAAGTGCATATTTCAATAAGCTGAGTGATCGCTTCACACAAACTTCAGAGCAGGGATCCATCAATGCCTTTTCATTCATTCATGAATACAAGCTTCCACAACAGCTGTCTTTAAAGGGGCATTATTGGAAGGATTTCAGTGCACATTTTCCAAGAATCAATTTCCTTTGTGTAACTGAACCTTTGGACTGAAATTATTCCTCTGCAGGCAAGAACTGTCAGTGAAATTTGGATCACAACACACATATTTACAGCTGTCTATTTTTTGTGGTTAAGATTTCTTGTTTGTCGCAGCTCTCTGTTCAAACTTGCAGCTGTCAAACATCTGTTATCCAAACATACATGCACCATCAGACCTGCAGCGGGAAACTCATGGTTATGTCACCGTCATGCCTGCTCTGCTGGGGGAGATCAGGGTGAAAGTTGATGGTGTGATCTGACCATCAGATTAAAGTTTAAACAAATTGATCTAATCTATTTCTGCAGGAATGCCAGCTCTGCAGGAAGCTGCTTGTTACTCGTTCTGATGGCATTTAATCTGCTGTTGCTGAGTTTATGGATCATTTTACGCCTGTTTGTCACAAACTCTGCAGCAGCTCGGGACTGCTGCAGCGTATTAGACTCTTTTATTACTCTATAAAATCAGACAACGATCTGCTGCTGTTACACTATGAAAGCAGACCATGACACTGTTAAATCACACAAACGGGAAGTGATTAGCAGATAAAACTCAATGTAGATGTAAAGAGAAACCATACTGCTACACAATAAAGCCCATTGAACATGTGCTGTAAAATTATAGTAATTAACATTGTCCTGCTGCTGTTAGAGGCTGATCAACAAAAACAAAATCCATTTCCAAACATCTGTTTATTTTTCTAAACATCATGATGAATTATGTTTTTACACCAAATATATATATATATATAACCCTTGAGGCACCTGGAAGGATAAAAACTGCTCTATATGTATGGTTCTGGTCTTAAGTTGAAAATATCTGATGCAGTGTAAATAAATAAAAATATTTATATGTCACAATTTTTTTACACTAAATAAGAGGGACCAGTGGTAGCGGAAGTGGTAGTTTTTTTAATAAACCTTCATTGCTCCAAAAATAAGAATTATACATCAAAAATCAATGTTGATATTAATTATTGAGCTAGTCAAGACTGTAATAACTTTGTTCCAAATATTCTAAGTTGCACCCTTATTTTTTGGAAAATTTTGCATATTTTGTGTTTTTCCCATGGAAAAAAATCAGCCATTCTTTTGGCAACAAGGACATAAATAAATTAAAAATATGTAAATACAGTTTTTGAAAAGATTGGGTGCAATGAAAGTGATTTTTTAACATTTATTGCATTTTTATTACCTTAGGACCTCAGGGTAAAAAGTGTAACTTCATTTTTTAGGGTTCAATCATGTGGTCTGACTCTGGCACTAATAAGGGCACCAGTGTCTTGCCTACATTGTTTAGTGAAGCAAGACACTGTGTAAAAGCCTTTATTAAACAAGTAATAGTATATAGTTGTTATACTCTAAAACTGAAAATCTCTTATTTAAAAACTAAAACAGGGCTTAATTACAGAAATCAGGACAGTCATAAAAGAAATAAGTTTGCCAAGTACTCTAAAAACTGCATGAGATAACTTCTATCCAAGCATTGTGATACTGTAAAATAAATCAAGAGGCGACTTTTGCCAAGTCCTAAAACAATATAATTGAATAATTTCATGATGTAACAGCCGATAAAGGCAATCATAACCATGGTGTTACTCTACAGTTGTTACTGAGCCAATGTACCTTTCTATTCCAGATAAGGAGCACTGCACCTAGTTGGTTTCAGTCCTATCTTTTAAGGTGAACCTTTGCGTCATTGTGGGTAATTACTGTACATCACCTGTTTGACCTGTGGTGTGCCAAAGGTTCAGTTTAGGCCCACTTTATTTTTTATTTATGTGCTTCTCCATTCTGTTATAACTGAATTGATGGTAGATGGACTATCAGTTAACACATTCACTGCCTTTCTTGCACTGTTAAAGTGACAGTCTTCCTTTTTCGTTCTTTATTAATCAAAATTATCAGTTTGTCTTCATTGAATGTGCTGTTCTACGGGTGACCTAATATAGTGACATCGATATCGTAGTACCATCATTAATGAGATGAACAGCAAATAAACTCTCTTCATGCTTGCAGTCATGGCACACTCACATCATGTCACTGAAGTTATGTGTCAGGAAAATGATTGGCAGGGCTGCATAACTCTTCTCATCATCTGCTGTGTTGGAGGTTGGTTAACTTTTCTGTTTCAGTGAATTACTCAGCGGAGATTAAAAGATGCTGTTCTGTGTTGTTGGCTAACATCCCATTTCTCCCTCTCTGGTGTTTACAGTGATTGTTCTAAGTGCAAACGTGTGGTAACAAAGAATATTTTGTGTTGTGGTTACACATCTGCTCCTTTGTGAAAACATTTTCCAATGTTTAATTTGCCCTGGAGCTCCATCTGAGAATTTTTAAGTTTCCAAAAGCCCCCTAATCTCTCCCTGTATAAAGAGGAGTTGATGCTGCTTGCATAATCAAAAACACATTTCCTACATGATGATTTATGAGCTGTTCTTTTCAGTGTGACAGCAGGTTTAAACATCAAATCCATCTCTGTGTCCCTGCAGGTTGTGACACAGGTTTCGGACATGCCACGGCGAAGCGTCTGGACGCTCTGGGCTTCGAGGTTTTTGCCACAGTGTTGAACATGTCAGGGGACGGAGCCAGGGAGCTGCAGAGGGCGTGTTCGCCACGCCTCACCATTCTCCAGGTGGACATCACCCAGCCGCAGCAGGTCCAACAGGCGCTGCTCGACACTAAGGCCAAACTCGGCCTCAAAGGTAAAGGCAAACAGATTCTTTAGTTTGATGCAGCTTCTCATTTAGTAACACTTTACATCGTAGTTAGGACACATTAATGTTAGATCAGTGATTCTCAACTGGTGGGTCACGGACCCTTTTTCAGCCGGTCGTGAGCCTTTGCCTGGGCAAAAAGCGTTGGGAAAAAAATCCTGTGCTTTTATTTTGCATTGGACTGCCATCTATTCACACTCCTTATTAATAGTTGGTGCTGATTTAATGCTATTTAACACCTGTTTTAATAAAAGGTGTTTGTTATATGTTTAATAAGCAGGTACTCAACTAAAGCTACATGTTTCTGAGATCGTTTTGAAACAACTTCTCAGTACCTGGACTTTTTTATTTCATGTTTGAGCATGAACGCTCTGCTGTTAAAAACGGCTGAAGCTACTGAGGTATGTTGTGTTGCGTAGCCTCAACCCTTTTAGAGCTACTAATTTAATATTATTAATACAGGGCTGTTCATTATGTATCCACTGATGCAGGGTTTTCACAGCTACAGTTAGATTTATAGTCTTGAAGCCTTGTGTCCAAAAAATGCACTTTTTGATATCGATGAAAAAGCAGCTAATGGAGTGTAAAAGGGAATTCCCTCTCTAGTATCGCCACATGCAGGTCATTTTAGCTTCTAATTGAACTTTTGTTGTGTTGTCATACTGTGATATTCTGTTCTATCTCAGATTCCATGTGCTGCATCTTTTTATTTAATTCATTTGAGAATGTGAAAATCTTTCTTGAGTTGGATCACAGCTTGACATTAGCGCATGATGAGGGTCCCAAAGCCAGACCAGTTGAGATTCACTGCGTTAGATGATCCACACCATGCCTAAGCACGTCTGTCTGGTGTGAGTGCTCTGTGCTGTTCTCAAGTATGCTGAACGTCCTTGATCCTGGTGTGATTGGTCTGCCATGCGTGGTTTGATGCTCATGCACGAGCACAGCTGCACAACATGTATGTGTCAAATAAAATCAGCTATAACATTATAACCACCTGCCTAATATAAGGGCGAGGCAGTGACGCAGCAGGTACCTGCCTCACAGCAAGAAGGTTGCTGGTTCGATCCCTGAGTGGGTCAGAGCCTTTCTGTGTGGAGTTTGCATGTTCTCCCAGTGCATGTGTGGGTTCTCTCCGGGAACTCCAGCTTCCTCCCACAGACCAAAAACATGCTGATTAGGTTAAGTCTAGATTGTCCTCAAGTATGAGTGTGAGTGTGAATGTTGTCTGTCTCTCTATGTGGAAAAGCAATGACTAATAATTCTAGTTTGAGGGTAGTTTGCTGTGTCCAAACTCCATGCACAGTGTCTCTGCAGCAGGGGTGGGCAACCTTTTTTTTACCAAGATGGCTAAATAGTTTATTTTTCAGTGCTTGAGGGCTGCACTGCTACAAATCATCAGACACTCTCAATGAGGAAAAAAATATATAAATAAACAAAAAATAGCAAATATAAAGCTTCAAAAACGGATTATACCAACAACAGTATATTTCAATTCAAACACATTTAAAAATCACGATTAAGTGAGCATGAAAAATAACTAAAGCCAGTTTAAGCTTCTTTTTGATGCCATAAAATAATGAATGCTTACCAGTCTTTTAAGCAGAAATATAATACCATACCATTGTTTCCAAATATAGTTTTTACTAATACTTTATATCATATATGTAATGCCTCATAAAATATATTTAGGGATACAATCATAGCAAAGTAAGTTCTTTAATGACTTGTAAAAAAAAACAAGTATGTGCCAGCAATCTAAGCTTAGTAGAAGTATTTTATCACCTATCCTAATTAGTGCATCATGCAGTACTGGTCACTCATGATGAATCATATTTAGCAATTCTTGTTTTTTCTTCATATTTCCTATTTGGGTGTTTTTGGAAATGATTGGTGGGCCACATTGAGTGAGGTGAAGGGCTGCATGTGGCCCCCAGGCCACCAGTTGCCCACCCCTGCTCTACACCATCAATAAAGGCAAAACACATAAAGTAGATATTAAAAAATCAGTATAGCACTGCTCTGTCTTGGCGGGAAGCTACGATAATCTGAGTGTCAGGGAGTTATCCTAAAAATATCAGCGGAATATCCGAGCCATGACTGAAGAGCTCTCTAATGAAGCTCTGTGCAGTGTTTGTGGAGCATCTCAGTCGTAGCTGAGGTGTATTTAGGGTAACTTGAGGAGTATTTTGGAATATTGAATGTTGGTGGTCTCATGTTTCACACACAGATATGAGAACACACAAAGCGTCAGGTCTCCGTGGGCTCTGATTGGCTCAGACCTGCAGCTCCCACAGGCTTTGTAATTAGACAGCTCAGGCCACTCCGAGTCATGTAAGGACAGAGTGTGTGTGTGTCTGTGTGTGTGTGTGTGTGGATTTAATAAAAGAACAAGAGGGAAAGGTCACTGAACTCCTTCTCCTGTACTCAATCTGGATCTGTACTCAAATGTTTGTTTATACGAGTGTGTGTGTGTGTGTGTAAGTGTGTGTGTGTTCAGACAGGTGTGTGATGGCAGGTTTGCTTTTGGCTACAGTCAAAGTTCATCAGGGTAATTTTCTGAGAGGAGACATATAAAGGAAGGTTAATAATTTATCTCATTATCTTAAACAACAAATAATGTTACGTTCAGTACAGCGTACACTGGCCATGTGTGCCAGCAGAACAGTCATGTTGAGTGTGTGACTCGGCGTGGCTCCAGCAAAGGTCGAGCCTCTTGGAGACTCTTACAGCAGCATAGAATAACACAGAAAAGAATAGAATAGAAAAACATGTATTCATCCCACACGATGAAATTTGCAGTTTTACAGCAGCAAAGGGGACAGCAGTGGTAAATAAAAAATAGACTAAGTATAAAAAACAGTATGTGCATTATTATACAAATAAAGACATGACATATAAAACTAAAAACTACACAATCGGAATTATTCACACATTTACAAAGTAATTTCACATGACAAATTTCACACTGTTGGGAGCATACATGTACACATCAGCCTTGTGTGCTGCTGTTTCTGGTTTACCCCGAAGGGTCTTCTTCCCTTGTGAAAGGGAGTGTAAGCATGTAGAGGTCAAATGGCAAACTGTGGATTTAGAGGAAAATCGGCAGAGCTCGCCCACCTCTACTTAGCTTAGCTCAAACACTGGGAGTCAATGGGTAGCATTAGCCTGCCTGTGCCTACAGTCATGGACTTGGAGTGAAGCAAGGCACAAAAACAAAAAAAAATGGCATATCCCTTTAAAGCATCAATACAGTATTGTGCCAGGAGTAATTGCAGTATCATATACCCAAGCTGGTGTTGGGTTTTTTGTACAGAAGTAGTGCCAATTTCCATCCCTGTGTCTAATGCTTGTGCTAATGACGTGTACCTTATACAAGCCACTTCAAAAATCCTGAACTATCCCATCATTTTAGCTAAAAAAAAAGCTCAGAGATAGCTCAATTAAAAAGATGAACCCAAAGAACAGTCTGTAAAGAACATGTTTTACCTTAACTACAAGTAGATTCCCTCTCTCACTCCCAGACACTCCTACATAAAGTTGAATGAATTTGTTTAAAAGAAAAAAACCCTCTTATTTTCCAAAACAGCAGCTTTTCAGTCTTTTATATGATGACCTGATCTGCTGCCTCCCTGAGAACATTACCCTCTGGTCCAGACAGGATGTCACCTAGGTGGGTCGTTCAGATGTTTGACTGTCTGCCAGCCTGGATGTTCTATTTCCTGCCCCTCGTTCATCAGATCAGGAACAGTTCAGCATAAACAAAGATCTCTCAGCCAACCAATAAACATAGCGTGGGATTCTGGGTCAGCGGGGCGAGCAAGGCTTGTTCATGCTCACTGACAAAGAGCGAGACCTGATGCTGTACGGCACAGAGCAGCAGACTGTGATTAGAGCTGTGTTATCTGCTCACAGTCGGGGGGGTAAGCAACACAAACATCATCAGACTGTTCAGATTTCATTTGACCTCCCAGCATTCAGTGATTTCCTTCTATGACTGCATTTAACTTGATTGTTCATTGTGTTAAACAAGAGAAAGAGCCAGGTAGGAAATCCTGAGTAGAACCAGACTCATGTTGGACAGCCATCCACCGAGGCTGTCTGATGCCGATGTTGATCTCTCGTCCACTGATTTTGGTTGACTTAACAATGCTGCTAATGTTCTTTGCCATTTCATGATAAATTAACTGCTCTTCAGTCACTTTTTCCTGTTTTTTTCATAAACTTAGTTCAGACTCTGTTATGTTGTGACTGTCTGTAGAGACTTTAAAATGATGCCATGGTGGTTATCACACCATACTTTACGTTTTATTATCAATCAATTAATCAATCAATCTGAAGGAGGAGTAACAGGAAGACAGAAGATAGGAAGGAGCAGAAGTCATATTTTTTATTCATATCTACAAATGGTTTTTACTTTCTGATACCCTGTGTGCTTTTTTACCCTGTGAGCTGCGATAAAATGCTGCTGGTATCTTAATTTCCCCTAAGGGAGGCTTCCAAGGGATTAATCAAGTTATATCTAATCTAATCTAATCTGCATTTGTATAGCACCAGTTCATAACAAGTGATATCTCAAAACACTCAACAACAGAACAGGTTGAGGGCATGCTCTTTCTTTTATAAAGGTATATATATGTACATATACATGCAGTGTATGGAAACTTCGAGCTTCAGTAAACTAACTCAGGCTAAGTTACCATCAGTTTGACAATGCTGAGGTTCATCAGCAATATCACTAGAGTTGACCTCTGCGTCCCTTCACTGCCCTCGGTTACAGCAGCGTCTGTCTCTGCTGGTGTTGGGGCTTGCCTGCTTGCAGCTCAACGTGTATCAGCACACCTCCAGCTGATTAGTAGCATCATATTGACGGCCAAATTGTACTTCGAGTGCAGTGAACTCATCTTGAAGAATCTCAGACATCTGACAAGGTAACACATCGTACCCCTAACTGAGGTGTCAGCTTTTCACTTTGTTTTACCCTCGATTCCCTGTGTGCTGCTATACAATGCTGCTGGAATCTTAATTTCACTGAGGGAGTGTTACCAAGGGACTAATAAAGTTCTGTCTAATCTAATCTAATCTAATCTTAGCTCAGCGCAGGTCAGCATTGAACAACTGTTTGTGGACTTCTACTGGCGACAGTGATGGTTTTACTGGCATTTATAAATTTGCCACAATCTTCAACAGCACCCACCTTATGTGCTCTATAGAAAGATGGGCAGACTTGGGGCGGATTAAATCTGAGTCTGAGAAGATGGAAGATGCTGAGATGATTCAACAAGAGCATGAGCTTGAAGTCCTGTGGTGTGAACAGCGATCTGGCCAAGGGGTCAGCAGCACACGTCATAGTAAATACAGATTCAAGATAAGTTTAGGCAGTAAATTACAAACAATAAAGATGGAAAAAATTCAACAACACTTGCTGCATCCTGACCCCGCTGTGGTAGAGAGACAGGATATTGTTTGTAATATGTGTTATGGAATAAAATGACCTTCTGTCTTCATTGATGAATAGATTTGTTACTAATGTGACAAAACATTGGTATTGCTCTGATTTATTGTAGTTCAGCTCTTCAGAAACATCATCTCTGTGGTGGTCCATGGAAAATTGTGTAGTTTACTCCAAAACAAAACCTCTGCTGGCCCAAGTTTATATAATAGATTTCATGGTTCTTTCTTAATGTCTATTTGTTTTGATCAATATTTACAGTTACACACCATAAATACTGACGAAAGTGTGCCACATTAGATGGACGTTCTGGGAGATCAGCCCAGTGTCAACATGTCTGGTATGACTGTTAACGCCTTCATCATCTGCTCTTCATTGTGTTGCTGTTTGTGTGTGGCAGGTCTGTGGGGTCTTGTGAACAATGCCGGGGTGTGCATAAACTTCGGAGATGCCGAGCTATCCCTGATGTCAAACTTCCGCGGCTGCATGGAGGTCAACTTCTTCGGCACACTGAATGTCACCAAGAGCTTCCTGCCTCTGCTGAGACAAGCTAAAGGGCGGATCGTCACCATCTCCAGCCCTGCCGGTATTTGTCCTGCATACACACTCACACACAAAACAAAGACATGCTGTAATAAATCTTAATTGAATGTTCCAGAAGAAGTGAACCACAGATGAACTGACTGCTGCCTTTTAACCGCCAAATCAAACAAACAGAGCTGCTCCCGTCTCCTGCGTCTGTTTATCCAACTGAGAGCAACCAGATCAAACACCAGTCTTCACCTCCCCATAATGACACATTTATGCTCCTACAGGTTCTAAGATTTCACAAATATAAGAGCCAATTCTGATCTTTTTCTCAAGCTGGCAAAGTTCACCCTCTGGAAATAAACAAAATGGGCCTGTGAGTAGAATAATCTAACTGTACAAAGGAGCAGAGATCCATCACTCTGCACTCCCTCGTGGTCCCACACAGTTTAACTGAGGACACTGAGGCCATGTGTGCCTATAGCGATCATAACTGTGTGGGATTTCTGTTATTATTAGGTACATCCCTGATCTTTCATGAAAAATTGCAGATCTTGCAAATGACAGATTTAATCACATTTTAAATCAGTTTCATTGACATCCATCGTTAATGATGGGCAAGAGCACAGATTTGGGTAATAAAAAATGTTCTGGTAAAGATACTAACCTGACACCAAACGGACGGTAAGGGCTGAACGATTTCAGGAAAATATCTAATTGTGATTTTCCTGTCAGATATTGTGATTTCACCTCAATTCACGATTTTCTTCAAATGAAGCTTCAGTGCAATATTCACTATGTTTACAGTCCAGACAACAGTAAGGAAATACATGATCAAAACACATAACACATTATTCATCATCTAATATTGATGATAAATAGCCTGTTTTCATACTTTAAGGGATACTCCAACTTCTACTCCAAAACAGAGGCTTTGAACGTCTCTTTTAAGTGAATAATGAGAACCAATTCACCGTTGTAAATTTCCCGCTTAAAGTTAGAGTGTGTGTTATAAAATGTTGATTGTGTGGTTCAAACGTAGGCAGATTTGTCTACATAAACACTGAAGGCTGGGGTATTTTCACAGTGTTAACATGAAACTCTCTGATCAATATGTAATGTCATTTAAAAAACTAATACAAGCCTATAAAGATCTTGTGCAAAACCTGTCAGGGCCTACCATCATGAACTTACAATTGGAGTAAGTCAAGAAAAAAATCTTGATTTTTAATTTTTAAATCTCCTGCAGAAAATAAATTCAATTAATCCTATATGTATGTATATATATATATATATATATATATATATATATATATATATATATATATATATATAGGTACTTGTATATATATAGGTACTTGTTGACCTATATATGTATATGTATATATATATGTATATGTATATGTGTGTATATATATATATATATATATATATATATATATATATATATATATATATATATATATATATATATATAGATATAGATATAGATATATAGATATATATATATATATATATATATATATATATATAGATATAGATATAGATATATATATACATATATATATTGCCCAGACTTAATGTGCAGTCAAAGAATCTGCAGCAACTGTGTGATAATATCATGTCAATATGGACCAAAACCTCTGAGGAAAGTCTAAAGGCCTCCAACCCAATGCTAGTAAGGTGTACCTAATACAATAGAGTGTATATTGAACATAAGGGCATCCTCCTTTGTATATTTTAGGGTGAAGTCTTTTCTATTTTTGGGTAAGCTAAATCACAACAAGGCACAGATCTAAAGGTGAAGTCTAGATAACTGGATCTAAACCTGCGCTGCAGCATATTTAAATGAATTCTTTCCTGCAGGCATTTAGAGCTATTGCACCACTAACCAAACCCAAAAGTCAGCCTAAGTGATCTAAAGTGACTGACTGATGAGATTTGCTCCTGTTCCTCAGAGTCTAGCTCCCTAATAAACCCCACATGTGTTAAGTGTGTGTTTCTGCTCCTGCGACGGCGCAGGTGAGCGTTTTCCTGGAAACCCTCGTAGTTCGCAGCAGCATTTTCTCCTCACAAAGACTCCTTTATCTCAGAGCTGCAGGGAACACCGCAGATTTAAACAGCCTGTGATCTGAACCTGCGACCTATAATTAGAGGCATGAATAACCTCCTCCTCTTCCTCCTCCTCTTCCTCCTCCAGCCTCTTGGAGCATTTCCTGGCTGAACAAGAATCAAACCCTGTAAAAACTCTGCTGTTGTAAATCAACGGTTTGACGACAGGAAAAGATATCATCAGTAATCTCCAGGAACTGCCTCAATGGTTCTGATTTATTCTCTGAATAAAGCAGCAGCTGATTCTTGAACTGTCAAAAATAAGATATATTTGACAACAGTCTCCTGAGCTGTGAGGGTCGTCCTCCGCCTCCCCTCTGGGCTGCAGGGCCCTCTGTCACACAGAAAACGTCCCTCTGTCTCTGTGCCTTGATTGTCACATTATTACTCATTGTGTTGTCTAGCCCTGGAGACATTTTCAAACAAAAAGCATTATTAGTTGGGCCGGACTACTTTTTGAGTCTCCTTGTCCCAGGTTTTAATGATCCTGTTTTTTCAGACTGGGGACTTCTTGCAGCTTTTCCTTGTAGCCTGGTGCCCTGTCAACCCTGGCAGCACACTGCGTTCACGTCAGCTGCCAGGTCTACTGCTGTATCCTCTCAAGGGGCGAATCCGGTTGTGTGATCACCGTCACCTCAATCCGCTAGGTCCACCATGGCCTCCTCCTCCTTTTCATATGTTCTGGCTCCCTCTGCGTGGAAAACTCTTAGCCAGGCTGGATACAAAGTCTGAAATCTGATTTAATTTTCCTTCAGGACCTTCTCGCCAGATTACCAGGCACGTAGTCGAGGTCTCAATAGATTTTACAGTTGTTCCACATGAAGCCTTTCTACAGCCACACCAGTTTAAAGGGAAACACCAACTTTTTTTTGTTTTTGTGTCTTACTACAGAGTCCATAACAAGTAGATAGACTCCATTCTTTCGACTGTGCTGCAGTAACAAGGAAGCGACGGGCAGAGCTCGCCCACTGCTAATTAGCTTAGCTCAAACACTGGGAGTCAATGGGTAATGTTAGCCTGCTTCTGCCTACAGTCATCAGATAATCTCTTCAGTAACTCTAATCGGTCCTGTGTGCTTGTGACCTTTTTTTTACCCCGTTATGTTATCTTGTACTATCATCATATTATCTTCTTCTACTCCTAATCAGAGGCTTTGTTTTTTTGACCTACTTCTGTGGTGGTTTTCACGAGAGATGTGATGTTCACAAATGAGTTGAATCTTTTGAACGGATCTTTTAACTAAACAATGAGAACCAATTTGCAGTTGTGTGAGCCGTTCGTTTGCGAGCCATTCCTAAATTTGCAGGAAATTTGCATTTAAGAGTGAGGTAAGACATGAAAAACAAAAAATGTTGGCGTATCCCTTTAAGTACTTCCTCCTTCCTCCTAAGGCTGAGAAACGTGACGAGGGTCGATCTGGACTGCACACCTGTCAGTAGCGGCAGGGTGTTCCTTCTCTATTTGTATGTTGTTTTGGGAATATCCAAGTTTTCTCCGAGCAGCTTCTCTACAATGAGAATAATCTCCCTGGCTTCACCCTCGGCACCTCCTGGTTCACATATCCCCACATTCTCTCTCTGCAAATAACCTTCTTGATCTGTTAGCTTAGCCTGTAGCTGTTCATGTAGCCTTAGCATTTCTGCCAGCAATTTAAAATCTTGTAAAAGTCTTGGCAATTTCTGCTGATATATCTTTCATTAGTTTCTGGACAGGTTTCCCGCTCTTCTGCTTAGACTCCAGCCTTACCCCTTCTTATTTAACTTCAGATTCCACACTATCACTTATTTAAGATAATAATAACTTTATTTAAATAGCACCTTTAAAAACAGATGTTTACAAAGTGCTTTAACAGACAAAACAAAAGCAGAAAAAGGCAGAACTCTGATCACAATAAAATCAACAATTAGGTCAAACCTGAACTCTGGATCTTAAACTTAAAGAGACGTCTCTCTGTGCTGCCATCTCCTCAGTAACCCAGAAGATGCCTCA
This sequence comes from Cetoscarus ocellatus, assembly GCA_037902135.1. Taxonomy (NCBI): domain Eukaryota; kingdom Metazoa; phylum Chordata; class Actinopteri; order Labriformes; family Labridae; genus Cetoscarus; species Cetoscarus ocellatus. Next base: position 35,884 of record JBAMNC010001108.1, on the reverse strand, counting down.
GGAAAAAAATGCTCTTTTGTTGATTACTTAAGTTATCTTTTGCTTCAAATATCTTGAAATAGGATGTTCATCAGGAACAGATGGGTGTTCAGTGTGTTTGTGAAGTCCTGATGATGCTCTCCTGTTGTTTTCAGGTGACCAGCCGTTTCCCTGCCTGGCAGCGTACGGAGCATCTAAAGCAGCTCTGAACCTCTTCACCAACACTCTGCGACATGAGCTGGAGCCCTGGGGCGTCCACATCTCCACCATACTGCCCTCTGCATACAAGACAGGTAACAGCACACCTCCATCCTTCATGGTCCTGCTTTACATCTGTCAACATGAATTTAAGCAGATTATTTAGCTGCATGTCAAAACATCCATCCATCCGTTATCTATACTCCATATCCCTTTTGGGGTCATGGGGGGCTGGAGCCTATCGCAGCTGACATTGGGCGAGAGGCAGGGTACACCCTGAACCGGTCACAAGCCAATTGTAGGGCCACATAGAGAGACAAGCATTCACCAATCACTCACACCAGAGCAATTTAGAGTCACCAGTAAACCTAAAAAGCATGTTTTTACCTCCACCAAGGGGGTTATGTTTTTGCTGGCGTATGTTTGTCTGTTTCTTTGTTTGTTTGTTAGCAAGATTATACAAAAACTACTGGACAGATTTTGCTGAAATTTTCAGGAGATGTTGGTAATGGCCCAACTTAAAAATGATTAGATTTTGGAATGATCGTTTTATCTAAATGACTGTCCAACTAATAATGATATCAACATGATTCTGAGTGCTAGGTGTGGGTTTTCAGGGTCAAGGCATCATATTGTTGTGGAAATTTCTTGATCTGCCTATAGAGAGTCAAAAAAAAGACTGGAAAGGTAGCAATGCTCCAAGTTTTTATTCTCATGAGAAGGGAACAATACACAAAACCACACGGCAGTAAGCAGTTTTGCCCCCTAAACAAATACTTCATTCCCTTCTTATACCATCTCAACATGCCCCTGGCCCTTTGAAAAACATCACAGAGCTTCCTTACCAGATGGGTTTGTCAATTAGGGTACAATAAAAACAGATGGAGACTCATCTCAGGAATTTACAACTAGGTATAATCTCCTGTGGTAATCAAGATTTCTTCCTGCCTCTTCTCTGTGCCCAGAGGGTGATTTTACATTGGGGTTAGAACAGAAGGGTTCACCAGGTCAAAATACAAAGCATGCAAAAATTTCATCACAATATCATGGTGGTAACTTTATCATGAGTGCTTTCTACTTTGGTTTGTGGGAGGAAGTTCCCAGAGATAACCCACATATGCACAAGGAGAACATGCAAACTCCACATAGAAAGGCCCTGACAACACAGGGTTCAATCCAGCAACCTTCTTGCTGTGAGGCACACATAGTAACTGCTGTGCCTGAAAAAGCAGGAAATTAACCTGGAAAATAAGGAGTTGAAATGTTTTTCTGATCTGTCATGATGAGACCATAATCACCTCTGATATTTTTTAATGTTTGTTAGTAAGTAAAGTAGTATCCAGTGCAATACCAGGTCAAATGTGGTCTACTGTCAAACAGTGCTGACATGTTTATAGTCATATTGTAAATATTGTTAATGTTAATAGTGTAAATTCCTTGGTCTTGTTCACAGTCTCACTTTACATATTTTATTTTTTTTCTTCTTTCATAAGGAAGATGATATAGCTTAAAGATTCTGCATGTTGCAACCTGCTTTCTTAATTTTTTACTCATTTTTTATGCTCTTATCTATTTTAATGTCTTTATTTGATGTTCCTGCTGCCATACTGTTTACAAAGCAACTGAAACAACGGAATTTCCCCTTTGGGGTTAAAAAAGTATTTCTGACTCTGATCAGTCTCAAACTTAGTTAATAACCATCAAAGTTCTCTCTTCTTAATTCCAACAAATATGGAAACAGAGTGAAGCTGACTCCAGGACAAATCAACCTGAACCATTCTGACCATGCTTCAGCTCAGACTAGTCGACTCTTTCACCTCATAAACAGTCCAAATTGGTCTAAATAATAATAGGTACAATATGTGTATAAATGATCCTATAGATGATTGTTATGATGCAGACTGTAACCTTTGCTGCATGTGTGCTCAATCAAAGCACATCCTATAAAAGAATTTGTTTTTGCAGTTAGTAGGTGCCAAGTGTTAGACAACAAGGGACGGTAGACCTTTTGTCAAAGGGTGAGAGATCATTATATAAAACACGAACAGCTGTCAGTGCTATTTTAAAGCCCCCAGACCCCATAGACGAGAGTTCACTGATGGGCATGCTACCTGTAAAATGCAATGAGCCAAGTTACTAATTATAAAGAAATCAGATTCTCTACGCTGCAGCTACACCCTGGAGAAATGCAGCAGGCTAAATTATGGCAACATTGCAAAGATAGTGCACAATTTTAAGCTGCTTTCATTAATACACTGATTTGATAATCATAATAGTGATGAGTTTTGATATTGATGGACTCTGCTTGCTTATTTAGTTACTTTATTTCATACATTTTGATAAAAAATTACTGTGGTAAACTACTTCTATTCTATTCTATTTATGTAAAAAAAAATATAAGCATTAATGAATATTTAAATGGGATTAGAGCCAGGTGGCTAAATTTCATCCCAGTCCCATTGGCAGGTTGTTGTCAACGCATAAAACAAAAGCAAACATCAATAATAGGAATAAAACCCACAAAGCATATTAAAAGATAATCAACATACATAAACCGTGAACAACCTAAACGACATACAGTCCAAACTATAACGGGTCAGGAGTTGGGGAACCATGGGAATTATACACAATGAATTATAAAGTGCTGGAGTGCTGATTAAAGTGCCAAATGCTAAACTTAGTTTTAACACATTTCTGTATGATTGAGGTAATAGAGTGGTGCGGGTACGCCGTATTTTTGTAGGCCAACACAGAAGTTAGCACCTCACTGGTTCACTCCACTGCAAGTCCGCTAAAAGCCTCTGGGATTTTTCACTGTGTTTTGGATCACTGCTGATGATAAGCTCAGTGGAGGACAAAATATTATGAAACTAAGTTGTTCTCCTTTTTGTGATAATAATGACAAGCAAACCAACTTTTGAAGATGTTTTAAGCTTAAAAATATGTATTTCTTTCCAAAATTACATAAAGTGCTTATCTTGGTCTAAAACTAGATAGCATAACATAACGCAGTAAAAAAAGGTCACAACAAGAACACATGACCGTTTAGAGTTGCTGAAGAGTTTATCTGATGACTGTAGACAGAGGCAGGCTAACACTACCCATTGAATCCCAGTGTTTGAGCTAAGCTAATTAGCAGTGGGCGAGCTCTGCCTGTCTCTTCCTTGTTACTGCACACACAGTCAAAAGAAAGGAGTCTGTCTGCTTGCCACGGACTCAGGAGTGAGGTGAGACACAAAAGCAAAAAAAGATGTCGGCGTATCCCTTTGAAACTCATGACACAGAGACATACATTTAAGAGACGATTAAAAATCCAAAAACTCACGTCTGTTTCCACATGTGACAGAGAAGCTTACAGGATGTGACGAAGGAAAATGTGCAGATTCAGCCGATCAGCTGGTTATAGATCCTGATCAATGAGGGCTGAACAGAACCCCTTGTCCTGGTGCTGCGGTGTCCTCTGGATCATGTGAATTGTGGTTTTGGCCCACGCTGAATGTGATGACAGGTCCCCCACTGAGGAGAGGACTGTTCTAATGAGGACCAAATGTAGGACCAAACATCTGTTTTCACACACTCCCAAAATAAAAAGAATGAGCCACTGACATTTGATTTTGGAAGTCCTGCAGGATGGAGGGATGTGATTAGAGGGTTAGAAACGCCTTCCTCTTCTTCTTCTTTGTGGAGTTTTGATCGTCCGTGGTTAAAGATCCTGTTGATTTCAGAGGACCTCAGCGGTGATTCATGTTGAAATGTAGAGCAGCCATGAAGGCCAGTGGGCGATGTAGTATTTAGATAATCATCTGGTGACTCACTGGACGCAGCTCGGCACACTTTATCCTCCTGTTCTCACCTTAATCCTAAAGGAACAGGTTTGTGTTCAAACTCCTAATCCTGCCTCACTCTTCAGGGTTTCGGAGCAGCTCTGTTTGGCCTTCAGCCAGCTGAGTGGATGAACTTTACTCAGAATTTGCGTTGACATCCTGCTCGCTGCACTGATTGTGATTGGCTCTGCTGACTCACACAACACAGTATTAAGTTGTAGCTTCATATGTTACAACATTCAGTTTGTGGGGCTGTTCAGATACTCAAAGTGGGATCAGACTGTTGGCTGCCAAAGTATTGAAGGAATCTGATCTTCTGCAGCTCTTGAGATTAAAATGGAAACCAAACAACACCTTCCCAGTGAAGGTCTTGATCCAGCGATTGGTCACCAGCTGTTTTGTAATTTTACCTTCATAGTAACTTGTTTTATAGAATTAATAGAACTATCGGCGTGATGTCCTATCATAATTTCAGTCAGAACAGACTGGGCCCACACGGGGAAGGAGTCCTTTACCTCTCAGTCCAGCTCAGGCTTTGTCCTCACATGGGCAGAAAACTGAGGTTTTTCATCATTATTTTCAGAAATAATCTGGAGTCCACATTCGAGAGGTTTCCAATACACCTCTGTCCACATGAAAACGCAAAAATGCATAAAAGCATCCATGTAAACTGATTTTAGCAGGCAGTTTTAGCAAGTATCTCTCCATTAAGATTTAAAATCACAACATATCTGATAAGCTTGCTGCACTCTTCTACTAAAAAGCATTTATGGGTACACTTTGTGGTTTCAAACACAGCAACCATGAACACAGGTCCCCATGGGTCACCAGAGGTATTGTTCAAGTGTTGATTGAAGCAGCATTACAGTGACGGGGCAGCTGAAAGTATGTGTAGTCATGCCAATAGTCCAGAAAGAAACACTGAAACTAGCAAAAATTCAACAATTTCCACTGCAACACAACTCTTTTGTAAACAGAAGTTACTTAGTGAGTTAGTTTATTTGTCCCCATAGGACAATTTTGGTGCAGCAGGAATCACAAACATTTGGCAACAAAATACAACATCAACACTGATACAGCAACCTGAGAAGCAGAGCAACCAGACTATGCAACAGCTTCATACCTCAGGCCATAAGACTTCTCAACAGTAAGTAGTTTGCAGTCTGTTGTTAGGTCTGTGGATGATGAAAATCCGGTGCAATAATTTATAATTCAGTGAAATAACTTCTGTGCAATAATTTTATGCAATAATCCAGTTGTATTCTGCAATAATTTCAGGAATATTTCAGTACAATAATCCAGGTGTATTCTTATTCCCGTTCTAAGCACTTCAGCACTTTTCTGTTTTTCTCTGTTACTGTTTTAGTTTTATACTCTTATCACTTTTATATGTTTACTGTGTTTTTTATACTTTTTGTTTTTAAACATTTATCTAATTTTAAGTACTTGCGCCTTAAGTGTTACTATCTGAACCATTTGCAACCAAATTTTGTTCATGTGTTCCCCTGTGTTGTACATTTTGAATGACAATCAAGAATTGTATTCTATTCTACAGTGTTTAAAATAAACAAATAAAACACGTCAACGTCACTAGAAACTTAAACACTGCACTCACACAGGGGAGAAAAGCAAAGGAAACCTTGTAGTGATGGACAGGCCTTAGGGTCTGGATCTGTTTAACACGACTGTCTCTCATTGTTCATTTAAAAATTTGATTGCTTGTGCAATAGAAGAAACTTTGGATCTGTTTTTGGTGAACAGAGGGGCACAATAACGCTGCCTGGAGGGCAACAGTGTAAATGAAGGGGCAAGAGTGTGATAGTGTTGCATCGTGTGGCATCACTCCAAGGAGAAATCTGCACCGAGGACGACGTTTCAGTCGCCATTTTTCCGAATGGAGTTTCTGAAAATCTTCATTAAGGCAGAAGTTTTCAAAATATGTGTTTTCAGTGACCTAAAACCCTGTTCATACAAACAGCAGGACAAAATGCGTATGAAAAGCTGTATTTTCCCAAGTATGTGGACATGGCTTGAGGATATGGCTCTATCCAGAGTCCTCAGTGTGTAAAAACTGAAGTGGTTTAACAAACTCTGTCAGTCATCGAAGTCGTAAATTTGAAACAGAGTTAAGACGACCACTTTAATATCCTCCCGTTTCCTCTCTGCGAAACTCAATGAGCCAAATTTAAAAAGTTACAAATCAAAAGCATGTGTCATAAACTCGAGTTAGTCCTGTTACAGATGTCTCAGCTCAGCGTTTAACCTTGTCACTGTTCAACATGTTCTCATTATTTTAAAGAGAAACCACCTGGACATGGTCGAGTCCAGCCACCGCTTGGTTCTCCAGACATTCAGAACCTGTGCCAGCTTCGATAAGGAACTGAACTTTTGCCATAAACTGACGGAAATGTTCCTGTTAACGTTTCTAACAACTGGAGTAAGAACAAGATAAGGTAAAAGTCATCTTCTATGAAAATGGAGAGAAATATCCAAGCTTTTATTTCCTCACCGCTGTTTGGTTTGATCAATTAACCAGCCTTAGATGACAAACTCTCCAAGATCTTCAGGTAAATAAAACAAAAGGCTTTAGTAATAATCGATCATTAAAACTTGTTAAGCAACCAAAAATAGTAAATAATTATGACCTTCACTAGAGGGTGACATTTATAATGGGAAGTAAAAAAACATACAGATCCAGCTTTTTCAATTTTCCCCTCCTAGCCAGCTTCCAGCCAGTTTCCAGCCAACTCCAGCCAACTTCCGAGTGCCTAACTTCCTCTGAAAACATGCTCATTGGTGCATTTGCAGGGTGTCTCCCTGAGGTGGTGCTTCCATCACAAGATTATACAGCCTCAACCTTTTCCTTGGTTGTCCCAGAAACTGCCAAATCATCAGGGAGGAGACTTCACGCCACAAATTCACACAAATGTGTTCTGAAGCTCACAATTTAAAACTTTTGGGGTTGGCAGACCCCATCAAGGCCTGCAATGGACCAGCCAAGATCCTATCAGGCAAAGTGGGGAAGTTCCAAGTGGCTGCATCTGTAAACACATTAGCAAAAAAAGACATAGCATGGACACAAATCAAAAGGCAAAAGTTACATGCTAACATAGTCAATGTTAAACACTACAACAACAAGCAAACAGGTAGCCTCTGCTGAAAAGAAGCTGAATATATCCATCAACAGACAAGAAATAGTCCACTTTGCTTAGTAAGGCTCTAAAGTGCGTCAGTCGTACAGAAAACTTACAGATTATGCCTTCTTATGAACAAGACATGCAGGGAGGCAGAGACACGGCTCATGTGGCTGTCTTGGGTGTGCTCGGAGAGAAATGAGTCTTTCTGGTCTGAAATAGGCTGCTAGTTAAGCTACGCGGCCAGCAGGCGGCAGTGTTCGCCACTAAGCAGCATGAAATCAAACCCACTCCTTCATTAAAGGTACATTCTCAGAATAATCAAAGAACATAAACCTTAATATGAACTTCTATGAGGGGCAGAACACAGTGTTGTTTTTTCTTCTCGTAGCTCCAGTAACTCTCCTCTTTTCTGTTCCTGCAGGTCAGGCCAGTAACTCCGCCTACTGGGAGCAGCAGCACAAACAGCTGCTGCAGAGTCTTTCTCCGTCACTTCTCGAGGAGTACGGCGAGGACTACGTGACTGAAACCAAGGAGCTGTTCCAGAGCTACAACAGCCAGTCCAGCCCTGACCTCACTCCTGTGGTCGACACCATCGTCCAGGCGCTGCTGTCGCCGCAGCCTCAGGCCCAATACTACGTAGGGCCCGGCGTGGGCCTCATGTACTTTATCTACAGCTACTTCCCGTTCAGCATCAGCAACCGCTTCCTCCAGAACCTGTTTATGAAGAAGAAGGTGATGCCGCGTGCTCTGAGGAAGCAGTCAGGCTACAACCTGAACCTCAGCCTCCACAACAACAACAATAACAACGAGGAGGAGGAGAAACTGAAATAGCTGTGAGACTGTAGACACTTCCTGCAGCCATAGAGGACCACTTCTGTATCGCACTCATAGAGCTGTTTCCATTTTGTATTTGAAACTGTTGAAGGGATCATAGAGATGCACCAAAAGGTTTCTGTTTGTTTCTGCTCTGGCCTCGCAGCGCCCCCCTGTGGAGAGCAAGGACACACCCGGAGATCATCATGGGGGGGTTGGGGTCTGATAGAGGTAGCGGTGCAGCCACAGGTGGATGAGCGAGGCAAGCTGTACTGTAAACACACCAGGAGTCACTCTGACTTTATGTGCCTTCATCACAGCAACACACAAAAATGGTTCAAATCTAACAGGGCTTTTTCGTACAGTGGTATCGGCTCAGCTCGACTCGATTTAGTTGCTTTGGTTTTCCATCAGTGATCGTTCCCACTACCTGGGACAGTTTTTTGTTTCCCCTCAAGTGTGATTCCAAGCGAGCTGAGCCATGACAATAACGTGATATAGAGATACTGCTTACCTCTGAATGGTCAAAGTATTGCCACAAAATTAAACGCCTCCTGTTGTCCGCAAATACTGTATGGCTTCCCAAACTCATTTGTTGTTTCGCTGCATATCTCTGGAACAAAACTGTATCTTAATTTGACAAAAAGCCACAAGCCGAGGGGGGCAGGCAGCTTTATCACCTCTAGTTGTTGTGTGGATGTTACAGTAGTTTCACACAACAACGCAACAACGCTGCCTACCTTAAAGAGGTACGTTTGAAGTACATGAAGCGAGTTGTATACACACTGTGAAGCGTTGGGCTGAGTCGAGCAGATACCACAAATGGAAAAGCACCACAACACAACAGCAGCTTGTTTTTAACTGGTCAAACAGATGTGGGCACATATTTTTAAATTACCTTTCCATTAAATCCATTCATAATTGATGAATGTTAACGTAAACATATCTATCAAAGTCATTGAAAGTCTGGTAGTATTTCTTTTTTTTTATATGTCAGGAATCGGCAATTGGGGGCCCCCCGTTCCCTAAGGGTAGCCCGCCAGTCATTTTTTGTTTGTTTTTTTCAATGATTTTTTTGGGCATTTTTGGCCTTAATTGATAGCGTAGAGATGGTGGAAAGACTTGGAAAGGGGTAGAGAGAGAGCAAGGGAAGACACGCACCAAACAGGCCACAGGTGGGAATCGCACCTTGGCTGGCTGCACAAGTCAAGAGCCTTCGTACTGCATATAGTGTGTGTATTGATGCTACCCACTCCGCCAAGCCAGCTCTCCATCAGTCAGTTTTAAATAAGAAAAATACACATTCACAATGAAACATGATATCAGTTAGAAAGATAATATCAAGAAAATAGAGCTTAAAGAGGTTGTAACTGTGTCTGTAACACTTTTACAGATGCAGCCACTTAAAACTTATACACTTTCCCTGACAGGGTCTTGGCTGGTCCCTGACAGGTCCCTGAGAGGTCTTGCCCACCTGACAGTCATAGCTTGAAAACCCTAGGCCATATTTGGGTGAATTTGTGGTTTCAGGTTTGCTCTCAGTTGATTTGACAGCTGATTTGCTAACCAAGGAAAAGGTTGAGGCTATGTCTCATTGAGACATTGAGAAAATGCATGAGTGAGTGTTTTTGTCGATGGTTTTTAGGCACAACTTCAGAGAGGTGGTGGGACTTTCACTGGCTGGAAGTTGGCTGGAAACTGGCAGGGAGGGGAAAATTGAAGCAGCTGGATCTGTGTATGCATTACAAAGTGCATTTGTAAGGGACGGTTTACTAAGATTACCAGTAAAACTCTGTTACTTGGATTAAAATGGAGCTGAATCCGGCCTGAATACTATGTTTAGCTCATTAAATGATGTTTAAGTGTTTTTATTTGAGTCTAGGTAGTTATGTCTTGGGTGCTGGTTTGGTGCAACCAGGCACGTCTCAAAGATGCTGCTCATCTCTCACCCACTTTCACAAGCCTATCCACTGTCTCTGATACACTTTTAAAGATAAGTCTTTTTATATTTAAAGACAAATCTAGAGGTCAGTTTGCTGTGCTCATCAGGAGCTGTTGGTGGCTCCTTGCAGCTGAGAGCTGATGGTCACCAGCTGAGGGAGATGATCATCAGCTGGGCTGTGAGGCTATAAAGGAGACCTCTGCTTCCTGGTCAGTGGGAACTTCGACTCTGGAGAGTAAGTTTGAATCATTGATCTTGTATATTTTGATTAATCACATGACCCAAAGCTTGTAAAGCTGTAGTGATTCATCTGCTGATGTCACCATTTCTCTGTGTGAAATCACAACAAAACACTTCTTCAAAGTCATTTGCACAAAATCAGGGAGAGCTTTAAGGTAGTTTGGATTTCATTTTCAACTACAAGTTTCAGCTGCTGGCTGTTTATTCTAAAGATACTTAAACTTACTTGTGGGAAAACAAGCTGCTGTTGTGACATCTCCAACCATCATCACTCATATTATATTTATATAGATCTCTGTTTAATATTGGGTAATAACATTTAATGAGAGAATATTCTTACACCTATAGTCTGATGTGGTATACATCTGGGTTTGTACATTTTTATTGTTGGTTTTTCTGCACTCACAGTGTGAAAACACGAGTTCAAGTTCATATTTACTTGATTTTTACACATTAACACAGGATTTCATATTATGTTTGACCACACAACCTTTTCAATAAAAACAAAACATTAGGAAAGTGTTTTAAATAACAAACTATTTGATTGATCCAAATTTTAAAAATATTTTAACCCTAAAATGTATTTTAATTGCTCTTTAACAAAACAAAACAAAAAATCAGAGCCCATATTATGCTTTTTCAAGTTTATAAGCCCTTGAGTGTGTGTTACATGTCTTCTTTCCAGTAGCTGCCTGAAACATCTCATTCCTCTGATTCCTTGAATTTGACCTACCAGTGTGACATCACACCATTGTTTAGTCAGCAGTTTAAGCCCACTGTCTTGGACTAGCAAGCCCAGTGAAGGGCAGAGACAGTGGAATGGCTGTAGAATTGTTGAAAACATGACACCAGGCAGCATTGAACTGACCAGATACCACATAGAGCAGACTGGGCCCATGTGGGGAAGTGAGCCTTAAGGGGGGCAGGAGCTCCAACAGAGGTTCTCAGACAGATTGAAAATACAGCTGGATCAGGATACCCATACAATACTAGAAGTTATTTTGAGTATTGCTGGTGTGTACTCTAGCACCCCAATGATAACACTCAAAGGGCATGCTCTATAAAAATCCCTGCACCAGAATGTGTGTAAATGGACTTTAAATCTTTATTTTATCCATAAAAAAACATCAAAATTTGTGTTTATTTTGCTTGGCAGCGTATCAATTTTTTCTCATGTAGGTCTTTAAAGGGCTTGACTATTCTTAGGACGACTGGGGGGCTCTGTGGAAAAAATGTTTTGAGCCAATGCTCAAGCAGTGGTTGAAGCTGAAGGTATAAACCGAGTCAGGGCAAAATATGGGCTCTTTAAAACAGTCACTTTCTTTGAAGCCTTTGTCATAAATCTGACATTTCTGCACCTTTATTTCCAAACAGAAAAAAATCAAGACCATTTGTTTATTTTTAAAAATGAATATTTGTTAACTTTAACTTTTAAATATGTTTGAAAGGATTTAATGAGTTCACTAATGAATTAAATCATGAATATCTCCTATATTTCCACAGGAATATATTCCTTGTTTCTGCACCAAATGTGAAAAACAAACCAGCATACCAGAATATTTTTTAAGGACTGAGTTTATCTTGATGTCGAGGTCATATGAGTTTTATGAATACTTCTGCTGATTATGATTAAATATATTTCAATATAAGTCATGCATGTAGCAGTTATTTTTCTTGCTGTGATGAATCCAACAAAACTCAAACATCATTTTTTATTCCAAATGTAAGTGGTGCAGATGCGTGTCAGAGAGGGAATATTTTTGATAAATATATATTTGCACTTGTTTGTTCATTGAGTGTGCCGTTTATCCGTGGAAACCGTCCATCTCTCATCAGATCCTCCAACATCATTGTTATTATTATTGTTATTGTTATTATTGTTATTATTGTTATTATTTTATTGTTATGATGTTTTGTTTGTTTTCTGCCCACGTATTGTTTTTTGAATCAAACTATTTATGACTCTTTTATCAGCACTTAAACTGTGAATTTTGTATTTAAAGAAATTTTCTAAAAATGACAAAAAATATGATGTAAAATGTTCTCTTGGTTCATTCTTTGATAGAAATAAAGTTGACTTTTTCAGAAGTTGCCTCCACCGCTGTTTGTGTTATGAATAGAGGTAAGTTTAAAGACAGACAAATAAACATGAACTGGGTGAAATAAAACCGGTCGTAACTTTCTGAGAAGGTTATTTCAATCAGGAAAGACTTACTGTGAGTGACTGATCATTTTGGAGCAATGTTAAATATGCAGTTTCTTTGATAAGTTCCTCTTTGGTACTTAGACCCCATTGTGATGTCTCCATTTACTTAAAGAGGTAGTGAGGCCAACAGCAGGATAGGATTCTCCTTTTGGAGTTTCGACACTGGAGGAGGAGTTGATGAGGGATACAGGATTAGACAAGGAGCAGACTTCTCAGGCCCTAGACCTGGACACTGATTGGATGATTGGAGGTGACCTGGGTGGAGTAGGGTTGCCAAGACTGCACTACAATGACACGGGAAGAGGATTTCAAAATATAACGGCAGGATGATTGGCCAAAGGTTGTGACCTTTCTTCCACCATCTTCAGAAGTTTAAAGAGGCCTAGTGTGATGATAAATACACAGTTTTTTTGCTAAGTACCTCTTTGGTGCTTAGACTTCATTGTGATGTCTTCATATACTTAAAGAAGTAATGAGGCCAACAGCAGGATAGGATTCCCCTTTTGGAGTCGAGATACTGGTGGTGGTGATGAGGATACAAAAACTGAATGAAATCACACTACAATGACGCACGGAGGGGTTTTTAAAATAAATTTATTAAGATAAATAAATGTGTGTGTGCTTTTTTAGTTTCCCAAATGTCATATCAATAAATCTGCCCTTGACAGCCATAGTGCGTTATGTCTCTTTTGGGACCATCCATTTCTTTGTCCCCTTCAACAATAAACATCTCTTCTGTGTCATTAGGGCACTGACAGCAAAGACTTTTACAGCACTGCAGAATTATCAGAGGGACTAAATCTCTGCAGAATGATTTACAGACACATTAGCAGTACGCTGTTTATCTTTCAACAGCTTTCTTAACTTGTCTGAATAAATTTCCTCCCCGACTCGTTTACTCAGAAGTTAGGCCTCTTTCCCTCCAGGAACCATCCTCAGACAGTAGTTCCTTGAATATCCCCAGACTTCTAATTCAATAAGAGTTCTGAAATGTTCATCCAAATAAAGACTGAGATGATGTGAAAATTCACCTCATCTGATTCTCTAATGTCCCTCTGCGGTCGACTATCCTGGAGCAAAGGAACTTATTACATTTAATTATTATAAATAATAAGCGGCTCCTTTGTCCTCTTGTTCTTCTTTGAGTGAAATCTATCGCGGCGATGGCGATCTTCCATGCGACTTCGACTTAGATGATCACAGTCTTACCTTCCAGTGTTAATTTTGACAGCACTTTTAATTTAGTTTAAGTTATAGTCTTTTACCTAAAATATCTTTTAGTTTTAGTCACAATTTAGTCATCTTAATTGTTTTAATTTTAGTCTAGTTTGAGTTAATAAAATTTCACAACATTTCAGTCGATGAAATCTGCTGTAAATTTAGTCGACTAAAATATGAAGTGTAAAGGGTAAGGCATTTTTTATGTTTCCTTGAATTTATGAAGTCATGTTTTACACTTGGATAAAATCAAACATCTAATAACCCTTTATTGAATGCTAGTAAAGTCTGAATGTATAAATGAACAGAAACAAATTGAACTTTTGTGTGAATGCAGTCACCTTTATTTAGGCTACCTATATAATGTCTAGTTTCCATCAGGGGAAAAAGCTAAAACTATGACGAAAATAGTCAACAAAATTAGCACTGTTGTGCACTCTGTTGGTAATCTGAAGTTTGCAGGTTCGGGCCCAGCGCTGGCTGTTACATGTTGATCTGTCCTTGGGCATGACACTTAACCCAAAGTTGCTTTCACTGTTGCATCAGTGGTGTGTAAATGGGTAGAGAAGGGCATGAATGTGTTAGATGATACCGATGGACAACTGACCAAGAAACTCCAACCATCAGTGAGTGAATGTGAGAGTGAATGTGAGAGTGAAGGGTGTCAATATGTAGATGTGACCTGCTGTGTATAAAAAGCACTTCAGTTGGTCAGAGGGCTGGAAAAGTGCTGCTCAAGTCTATCCACCATGTGAAGTAGAGTCACTGCTCCTTAGCTTCGAAATGAGTCAGTTCAGGTGGTTCAGGCCAGTGTTCATATTGTTGACTAATTATTTTCGTCATAGTTTTCTTCAACAACCTTTTTTCCCCTGACAAAAACTAGACAGCAACTAATAAAAACAAGTGCACATGAACAAAAACTCAAACTACATTAACTGACATTTTCATCAACAAATAAAAACTAGACGAAAATGTTTGACAGAGACTTAATCCAATCAGACCTAATTTGGTCATGTAGAAAGTAGGGACAAGTTAGGAATATATCCAACCACAGCTACTTTGGTTGTGTGGAAAGGTTGGATGAGTTAAGAGGGACATTGTCAGGATCTGACTTGTTTTGTTATTTTCTATTTTGTTCCCCTCTTAGACCTCCTGTTGTTCCTGTGTTACTGTCTTGTCCCTGTTATCCTTATTCTGAAATCCCTTTGTTCCTCGTGGTGTTTTCCTGCCCTCCCTTCTGTGTGTCTCTAATGATGATGATTCCCTCCACCTGTGTGATTGTTTCACCTGTGCTTGGTGTTCCCCTGTTGTATTTAGTCTCTGCTTTCCATGTTCTCTTTGTTGGGTCATTCGTCTTCCTCCACACCATGTCTCCAGTGCTCCCTCATGTTCTCTCTACAGTTTTTCAGGTAGTTTCTGTTTTTGGGCTTGGCTTTTTTGTTGAACTGTTTGGAGTTTTGATTTTGGACTTGTTTTTTCCTGGAATTCGATCCTTTTGAGTAAAATAAAGCTTTTTGGTTATTTTCTGCGATTGGGTCCTGCATCTTTGTTTTTTGTTAGTTTCTGTTGGATTGATTTCCTGACATAATGACCCAACTCAAAGAAGGACCAAGCAGGGAATTTTTTAAGGAAACACTGATGTGCTTGCAGTTATGGTTAGACCCAAAGACTGATCCCTGGATCCAAGCTGCAGCTTTAAGCCATGCAAAATAGAGGTGGGCAAGAAGCCCCAATTTTTTATGGATTTGCCGCTTTGGATCAGAGACTTGTTGGCTGAACCTGTGTGCTGGCCTGAGGAGCACTTGGTCCCTCAGTCTCTGAGGATTCCAGCCCTTCAGCCCTGCAGTAATCCTGCTCCAGCCCTTCAGCCTCACAGTGTTCCTGCTCCAGCCCTTCAGTCTCACTGTGGTCCGGCCCCAGCTCTTCAGCCTCACAGCGGTCCTGCTCCAGCTCTTCAGCCCTGCAGCATTCTGGCTCCAGCTCTTCAGCCTCACAGCGGTCCTGCTCCAGCTCTTCAGCCTCACAGCGGTCCGGCCCCAGCTCTTCAGCCTCACAGCGGTCCTGCTCCAGCCCTTCAGCCCTGCAGCATTCTGGCTCCAGCTCTTCAGCCTCACAGCGGTCCTGCTCCAGCTCTTCAGCCCTGCAGCATTCTGGCTCCAGCCCCTCATCCCTGCAGTGGTCAGACTCCAGCCCTTCAGCCCCGCAGCGCTCCGGCTCCAGCCCTTCAGCACCACTACAGTCTAGTCCCTCATCCCCGGAGCGGTCTAGCTCTACAGCCCGGAGGCCTTCCAGGCTGTGAGGCCCTGCCGACCTCAAGCCCTCCGTCCGAGGCCCTGCCGACCTCAAGCCCTCCGTCCGAGGCCCTGCCGACCTCAAGCCCTCCGTCCGAGGCCCTGCAGACTCCAAGCTCTTTCTGTGAGGCCCTGCAGCCTCCACCCTCTTTGTCCGAGGCCCTGCGGACTCCATCCTCTTCGTCCGAGGCCCTGCCGACCTCAAGCCCTCCGTCCGAGGCCCTGCCGACCTCAAGCCCTCCGTCCGAGGCCCTGCCGACCTCAAGCCCTCCGTCCGAGGCCCTGCCGACCTCAAGCCCTCCGTCCGAGGCCCTGCGGACATCCTGCTCTTCGTCCGAGGCCCTGCGGACATCCTGCTCTTCGTCCGAGGCCCTGCGGACATCCTGCTCTTCGTCCGAGGCCCTGCAGACTCCCTGCTCTTCGTCCGAGGCCCTGCGGACTCCCTGCTCTTCGTCCGAGGCCCTGCGGACTCCCTGCTCTTCGTCCGAGGCCCTGCGGACTCCCTGCTCTTCGTCTGAAGCCCTACGGACTCCATCCTCCTTGTCTGAAGCCCTGCGGACTCCATCCTCCTTGTCTGAAGCCCTGCAGACACAAAGCTCTTCGTCTCAAGCCCTGCAGACTCCATCCACTTCTTCTGAGGCCCTGCAGGCACAAAGCTCTTCTTCCGAGGCCCTGCGGACATCCTGCTCCCCGTCCGAGGCCCTGCGGACATCCTGCTCCCCGTCGAGGACCAGCTCCCCGCCCGAGGCCCCGTCGAGGACCAGCTCCCCGCCCGAGGCCCCGTCGAGGACCAGCTCCCCGCCCGAGGCCCTGTTGGTTGCTGCTTTCCAGAGCTTAGTCTCGAAGGCACTGCAGACCACTGGCTCCATGTCCGTGGTTCTGCAGGCCCTGGAACTCTGTGCCCCGCGGGGACGGCCCCCGGGTCGCCCCCCTGAACTGGGTATCCTGTCTGGATGGACCTCACGGATGCCCCGATGAACTCGGGTCCCTCCTTCCAGTTCCCCCTCCGCCCAACCCGGTTTTGTTTTGGACTTTGGGATGTCTGGGATCCGTCCCTTGAGGGGGGGGTTATGTCAGGATCTGACTTGTTTTGTTATTTTCTATTTTGTTCCCCTCTTAGACCTCCTGTTGTTCCTGTGTTACTGTCTTGTCCCTGTTATCCTGATTAAGTATCCCCATTTTGTGTACTGTTTCATGTTTTATTCTGAAATCCCTTTGTTCCTCGTGGTGTTTTCCTGCCCTCCCTTCTGTGTGTCTCTAATGATGATGATTCCCTCCACCTGTGTGATTGTTTCACCTGTGCTTGGTGCTCCCCTGTTGTATTTAGTCTCTGCTTTCCCTGTTCTCTTTGTTGGGTCATTCGTCTTCCTCCACACCATGTCTCCAGTGCTCCCTCATGTTCTCTCTACAGTTTTTCAGGTAGTTTCTGTTTTTGGGCTTGGCTTTTTTGTTGAACTGTTTGGAGTTTTGATTTTGGACTTGTTTTTTCCTGGACTTCGATCCTTTTGAGTAAAATAAAGCTTTTTGGTTATTTTCTGCGATTGGGTCCTGCATCTTTGTTTTTTGTTAGTTTCTGTTGGATTGATTTCCTGACAGACATCCAATCACAGCTGCCTTAGCTTGGTGGTGGTGGGATAAGTTGTGGAGCGATCCAATCAGAGCTCCTCTTTATGAATTGATATATTCATGTAGAGCAGGTTCACTGTTGTCAGTTCTGGTATTGTAACTGAGATGCCAGGTAGCCTAAATAAAGGTGACTGCATTTCACACAAGTTCAATTTGTTTCTGTTCATTTATACATTCAGACTTTACTAGCATTTAGTAAAGGGTTATTAGATGTTTGATTTTATTCAAGTGAAAAACATGACTTCAGAAATTCAAGGAAACATAAAAAATGCCTTACCCTTTACACTTCATATTTTAGTCGACTAAATTTACAGCAGATTTCATCGACTAAAATGTTAAATTTTATCAACTAAACTAAAATTAAAACAATTTAGATGACTAAATTATGACTAAAACTAAAATATATTTTAGGCAAAAGACTATAACTTAGATTAAATAAAGTGCTGTCAGAATTAACACTGGTTCAGGCATCTTGTTCAGAGGCCTCCTGGTCACCTCCCTGTGCAGACCCAGAACCTGCTGGCGGGATTCTGTATCCTGTCTTGCTTGGGAACGCTTTGGGATCCATCAGAGGGAAAATGGAAAGTGTTAGAGGGGAGAGAGACATCTGGGTTGAACTGATTGACCTGCTGCACCCGTGACCCGGCTCCAAATAAGATTTTACTCATCCTTAAGTAAAATTTGTTCAAAGTCAGTGTACTTTACCCTAAGAACAATATTTCTGTTCTCTTTCCACCCTTTCACATATCACATGACGGTGAGAAAACAAAACAGCGGGAGGAAACCACAACACGTCCTGTTTTAATGTTGGGAAGAACCTCATGTCAGGCTACAATAACAGCAGCGGGTGGTTTATTGATGGAAGTGATCTGTGTTTATTCTTCACAGATCTGCACTTACCCTCTGTCTCTGAGTTCTGTCAGCATTTCTGCTTGCTTTCCCTCCTCACAACTGATTTCCAGGCAGAGTTGAACTTGACAGGCCTCATGATGGTGACGTTTGACCCTCTGTGTGTTTCATTTCCATCAGCAGGCCTCCTGACGCCTCTCCTCACCTCATCAGAGAACAAGTAGACCAAGATTTCTTCATATGGGAGGTGTTACACGAGGAGATGGTGAAATATCAGACAGCCTAAGATCACACTGCTGTTATGAGACTTGTAGAACATTTTCTGACATGATGTTACATTTCAACTGAAGCACATCCCCAATTATTCTCAAAAACACATTCTCAGTGAACATAACATCGAATTGATGTTTTCTTTAAAATTTGTTTAACAAAGTACAAATCTTAAACAGAATACAATGATTTGCAAATCCCTTTTTTATCAATATTCAAATTAACAAACTGCAAATACAAGATATTTGATGTTCAAACTGATAAACTCAGTTCTTCTTTTTGTTGCAAATATTCACACATTTGAACATGCTCCCAAAAAAGCTGGGATGGGGGCATGTTTGCCTCTGTGTGACATCACCTTTATTCTAACGACACTCATTAAGTGTTTGTGAACTGAGGACAGTGATTGTTGAAGTTAGGTGAATACTTTCTCATTCTTGCTTGATGTTCAACTTCAGTTGCTCAACAGTCTGAGGTCTCTGTTATCATAATTTTGTTCTTCATGTTGCTCCTCACCTGTTCAGTGGAGACAGGTGTGGACTGCAGCAGGTCAGTCCAGTACCTGCACTCTTTCACTCTGAAGCCACGCTGTTGTAACTTGAGCAGAATGTGTCTTTATTGTCTCTCAAATAAGCAGTAAGGGATTATTTTCACCCGCATTACGATGCATTGGTTAAAGGATTGTTTTTAACACTCCTGTCAATGGGCTTGTTTGTTGATTGCATGACTGGTCAGTAAGTTATTGGTAAATCTGGTTGATTGATATAGTGATTCGTTCATTGCCTGTTTTTTTGGCTGGTTGGCTGGTTTTTGTTTGATTCTAGGTTTGTTTGATTTATGTTTTTAATTATAGAAATGGGGAAATTCAGAATGGTGCTGGTGCAACTTGGCCCTTTATTGGCAGTGTGAACATGAATCGATCCAAAGGAATTTAGCATATTTGTAGTATTTAATCAATTGAATTTAAACAAAGCAACTGAGCCGTAGATGTAAAAACCACCTCAAAGATATATTATCGATGCCAAAGTGGTAAAAAGTGGAGATACTTGGTTGGTTAGTGTTCAATGGATCACATTTTGTGTTCATAGTAATGAAGGACTAAGTGAAGCAACATGGCTCATATTGTGTTTTAATAGGTCTTGGACAATAATGGAGATCAATTGCAAAATCAAAGAAGTATTTGGCTGTATCACAACGAGGACTTATTAGGAGATAAAATCTCTGTTGGTGTTGGTCTGAAAGTCTTTCCTTGAATTCAGCACTCACTAAGTACACTGGGTCTCTGAGATCTTTCTGTCCCTTTGGTTTCTAGGAAATCCCTCTCTTGAAAAAGCAGGTGTATGTCCTCAGATGGTCCTCAGTGGATCTGGTCCAGCAGCAGTTGGGTTAGCGGAGCTGTTGGCAGCCTCCTGCGATGTTTCAAGGGTCTGTGTTTGCACTGTCATGGTCCGAGCGCTTTGTTGGCACCCACAGGACAAACCAGAGCTAACTGGGAGAGAGCGTGGACATTTATCTCAAACTCAGCTGCTATGTGTGTGATCGTTTATTCTGGAAAAGCAGCAGCAGCTGAGGAAATCCGGCTCACTTCCATCGGGACAGAGGAAAGAGGAGTCCAAATGTTCCCCTCAGTTAACATATGTGGTCTGTGTAGGAGCCCAACCCCTCCTCTTTCTCCTCTGAGCCAAGTGATGGAAATAACTCACATTGTTCAAAGCTCTGTGGGATACCAGCTGGCTGCATCAGCGAGTCATCGAGTTTAGCTCTCACTTAACAAGAAGCACACAAATCCCCACAGAGCACTTTGATTTATTATTCTAAAAACACACACTTTTCTCCCCCTTCTCCTTATTTGACCTGTTTCTGCTCCAGCTGAGAAATCTCCATCGACACTGAGCTGCAGGAGTGAAACACTTACTAATGTGTGAACATGCAGTTAAGTTAGGATACGGTATGGCACAAACTGGGCAGCTGGACTGCTGTCCTTGTGTCCTCGTGCACAGCGGGCGGGGGGGATCTATTACTGACAGAGGCATGCCCACCTCAGCTATGGGGAGTGGGGACAGGGTCAGAGCCTCTGAGGAGATCAGCTCTGACAGACATTATGATATCGATGGTTCATTGTGGCACAGCAGATTGGTGATAAAGCCTCATAGCATGAAGGTTGCTGGTTTGACTCCCAGAGTACCTGATGTTCTCTAAAGTCAGAAACATCATCAGCTCGCAGATCCACTGAGTAATGGGAGAGGGTTCCTACTTTTACAATAAAGCAAGATTGAGACTGCGAGCAACCACAGACGCAAAAGCCATTGTAAAATGTGACACCTTCCTGCCTTCAGATAGTGCAGTTAGGAGGTTTGGATTTATAATTTAGCTGCCTATTACTGAAAAAGAGTGAAAGACTGAGGTCCAAAAGTTGGACAAAGATTGGCATGATCAGAAAATATGACTAAGGGAGCTCGGGGAGTATTGACAGGAGGGGCTTACTGGGTCGACATTGGGATGAATCTTTTCCAATTTTTCATCTGCGTAATGGAGCCGGTGCACCACCTTAAATTGGATGACTCAATGCTGAGCACAAAAAGATGAAGTGTATTCTTGAAATTATGTTTTCCAAAGTTTCATCCAAAATGGGTTGCCTAATCCCCCCCCCCCCCCCCAGGCAGTCAGATTGATCCCAAGTACGGGGGAGTCCATTTTGGATCAAGTTTTATAGCTTGGAAACAAACCTTTTTTAAAGGGGTCCATGAACAATGAAAACAATGTGATGTGATACGGATGTGAGTGTGTGGTATACGGTCCGCGCCAGCTACGTAATTGTGTGACGTTACAGTAGCACAACAGAGTGCAGTGGACTGAAGTAGAGCATGATTGTACACTAGAAAATCATTCAGAGAGCGCAGACCTCCACCAAGCAGCTCAGTTCAGCAGTGGTTTTTCCACAACCCCTGTAAAAGATATAGTTCTGGATCACCAGGTCCAGAATAGAGCCAGGATCCAGACCAACTCCCATTATAAAGTTCAGGGTTTTTTTTAAACCAATCCGAATCAGATCCAGTTGAAATTTACCTTGATGATAGAGACATGGACCCCATATTATCCTTTGAAATTGGCAGCAAATCAGTTAAAAAATGACAGAGATATGATTTCATAAAATTCCAGCAAATGTTAACTTACAGGATTTTTGGAAATTTTGGGATTTTTTTGCATCCAGTCAAATATATGTATCACCACCAAAATCTAATAATTTCTAAGTTGGGCCATTACCATCATCTCCTGAAAATTTCAGCAAAATCCATCCAGTAGTTTTTGAGTAATCTTACTAACAAACCAACAGACATACAAACATACATCAGCCAAAACATTAACTCCTTGGCGGAGGAAACAAAGAGCAACAATTGAGGACCTCAGGCAGATCCAGCTGCACTGCAAGGTTACTATAACATGGGACTTGACAATTTCTATGACCAGTTAAACTTTCAGAGGGGTGCCAACATGTGGCCCTCGTGTGTCCCTCAAGTGAGTCCTGTCTCTTGCTGTTTAACATGTACAATAAATGATTTATATAACAAAATTCACTCATTAAATCAAAGTTTTTCAGAGCTCAGCATCTCTGATGTTTACTCTTCTCTGACGACATGACGACATCGAGGAGATAAAACCTTTTAGGTCGTGAATCAGATGCTTTCATGATGTCAGGAACAGCTGTTTGGCAGCTTTTTCCCTCATTAGGACATCATCCGCCATTTATCGAAAACTGTTCAGACATAAACATGAAGAGCTGGATTTGGTTAAAAAAAGGATCCTCAATTAAACCAAACCAGTGAGTCACTTGTTGCTTTTTTCTCTTAACCACAATCAGCAGGCATGAAACTGTGTTTACCCAAAGATCAGTAGCTGTAGCCATGACCTCTCGCTGTCTCACATGCTAATGTTGAACTAATCTGAATGAACTTAAATCATCTTTTCTGCTGAGCTGAACCAAAAAGCAGGGATTTACTCGAACTTTAATGAGGAGTGACAGCTTGATGACTTCAGCAGAGTTTGTCTTTGGGTCACTCGGTTCAGATGAAGCTATACTGAGTCAAAGTTTTTTCGTGTCTCCGTGCGTTGGCAGAGAAAGTGGCGCTGCAGATGTCCTGAATGAATGTAGGACAGAAAAGTCTGAGCACATTTCTGAACTTTATTACATCACCTGCTGCTTTCCTCTAACACATAAAAACAGACACAAGAGGTCATTCAGAGGACACACAGTCAACCTGCAACCTCAGACAACACAACTGTGATTAGGAATGGAAACTGGTAGGATTTAAATGATAAAGCCGTTAATAATTCTTCCTGTCGGTCTGATTCTTTACCAACGCCCTTATCGATTTCTGCTGATTTTCTGTGTGGAAATAAATTTAGCCTATAGGTTTTTGGTGGCAACAATGTCAGACACATGACACTTCTGATCAATTCAGACAAAATATCGCCCACTTCTGCCCCTGTCTGCCATGTTTTTTGACTACTATTTGCAAAGCAGGCAGAACAAAGTGCAAGGAATTGAGAAGTGAATTGATAAGCAGAGAGATTTATGATGTCCACACTTTGGAAAAGTTGCTATCAGTTCTCAATTGGAATTATTTTTTTTGGTTCTCATCCCTAACTGTGATGTATTCATACTTTCAGCTGTGATACAGGGAGCATTAACACAACAAATTATAAAGTCTTTGGTTGCATGAAGGGCTGGGTGCCATTTTAATGTAATCAATCATGAAAGATCATAGTTCTGTTTATTGATTCTGGTTCTTCCTGGTTCTTCAGTCAGTTTGGGGTAAAAAAAAAAAAAACATAATGAAAGTAATTTTTTGTTGCTTGGCTGGTCAAAGGGTTGGTCTTTCAGTTGATTGGTTTATTGGTAGGGTTGGGTCCCATCAGTGTTAGGGGTTCATGTAAAATCCGTTATCAGGTTCTCATTCATAAAATAAGCACATTACTGGACAAAAATCTGCCCATATGATCTAAGCTTTTTTCTCTGTGGAACAAAACAGTTCTGTTTCTGTTTCTCTCCTGCCTTTTGTCAAGGTGGTACAGACCTACGGACAAGAACATGAAATGTCAGCTCAAAACTTAGTTCTTTTGTCTCACTGAAAAATGCTGTGATGCATTGATTCAGATTGTGAACATATTAGAAGCCGTTATGATAATTTTGTTTGTTTTTCTTTCATTTTCATATCCCTAAAAATGAATAGATTTACATACATAACTGTAATAAGTAGTTACCTTAGCAACATTTGCATTTGAATTGAACACTTTCACATTTCTACATTTTTACTGATGGTGGGCCACACAGATGGAGTACAAGGGCCGAATGTGGACCCCAGACCACCAGTTGCCACCCCTGATCTGGCTGGTTTATGTTTCATATTTAGCAAATAATCAAATATCTTACTTTGGTCTGACTGTCTCTCAAAATCCCTTTTTTGAAGCATTAGATAATAATATGAGGTACAGTTACTAGATTATGTAAAAAAAATCATAATCATAATCATCTTGACAGATATTTTGATCACGATTGTGAAACGCAATCACTTACTGATTTAAAACACGTTCCACATGCTTTCATTGAACTTATATACTTTTAAAACAATTATTTTGAACACTAAAGAATGAGCAGTACCTAGAAATACACATATAAAAACACAAATACCTCCAAAAATGCCCATAATGACAATTATGTCATGTGGCACAATAATCTTTTAATTTTGGAAACTCAGTTTAAATAACGGTGGAAGGCAGTAATTGTAATTGAGATTAAAACTCGTTTAATTTCTCGAATTTTAGGAATTGTTTCTCATACAGAAGCTTATTGGCTTTTTGTGTAAATTGGGCAAATTTGCTTTCATTCTAAAGTGAAGCTTGATTGAGTTATGACTTATGGTTGTAGGTAAAGTCGCTTCAATCACAGCTTTATATGTTCTTATTTTGTCTATTTATTTTGCGTTGAGAATATCTGAGAATTTATAACAGAACCCAAAATCAAGGTTAACATCGGTCGAAAAAAGACTCGTCAGGTTCCACCGAGATTTGAACTCGGATCGCTGGATTCAGAGTCCAGAGTGCTAACCATTACACCATGGAACCCCGTCCTCTGTTCGGCATAGAATCCATGAGATTTATATTAACGTCTCCCTACAAGAAAGTTAGTTTTTAGTTGTACTATGGCAGGCGGTCTCATTGAATGTTTCTTCATTAAACTGTTTCGCGTGCCTCGTGTCTTTTTGTCTGTCTCTCATCACTTCCTTCCGGATTGAGGTGAAACATCTCGATTTATCCATTTAACTCCTTTAAATACGAGGCGAGCACTGGTGGTGACTGCAAGTTCTACATTTTCTTCACATGAATCTCTCCTGTTGAGCTTCTTTAGGTATTTATCATGTATGTATTCAAACTAGAATCACTCAAAAGTCTACGGTTTGTCATGGCCTACTTGCGCATGTTTTTAGAGAACGTGTCGATCAGGTTCCCAGGCAGGAAAAAGGTCGATTAAAGAAAAAGAAACTCAATTAGAAATTGGGCTTTATATCAACTTAACAGATGCACCAAATGGTCACACACAGCACACTGCGGTCACGTCATCCGTGCTTCGGATAAATGCAGTCACACCATCCAGGTTTCAAATTCTGTTGCGCACGTAGGCCAAATGTTACGGTACGGTGTAACGGGCCGTGTCGGTGATGCATTCAGGGGACCGTGGAAAATCAGGTTCTCTTGGCAAATGACTAATGCTCCAAATCCGTGAATGAAAATTCCCATTCGCAATCAATAACGCTCCTGTCAAATTGTCTGAAAATTGGCGCAGAGGTACCTGGGAATGTACCTTTCAATATTCTGTTCGACTTTGTAGGTCATAGTATCATTTTGATTTTGTATGAATTTTTTGATAACTGCTGTTAGTCAAAACAGGCCCTAAATTCCTGATTTTGGAGTGCTCTGAATCAATAATGCTACAGTCAAATTGTCTGAAACTCAGCACACTGGTACATGATGTACTTTACAATATTCTGTAGGACCTTACAGATCATAGTATTATTTTGATTTTTTATGAATTCTTTGACATCTGATGTTCATCAAAATGGGCCTCAAATGTCTGATTTTGGAGTGCTCTGAATCACTAATGTAGGACCCAAACATGTCAGTTTTGGAGATGCCTTTGGGTTTAGATGGGGGTTTTTTTACGCACTGATTAGTGGGTGCAGTTTTCGGTGGCACGGCGGTGATCAGTTAAGTTACTTCACCTGTGCACCTGTGGCGTGCTTTTGTTGGAAGTTGGAGTGGGGTGAGCACAGGGAGGACATTTTCTGTTGACTGCACATTTTGGATAGAATTAGAGATAATTTAATCTCTCTTCTCCTCTCTTTAGTTAGAGGCTTAAAAAACAAAAACACATTTTGTAAAGTTACTCTTTTTGTATTGGCTGTGATTTGGGTGCTTATTGTGAATGGATGTATTTTTGAATGATATAAATGAACATTTTGGAATCAGGACATAGATTTCTGAAGTAAAGATGGAGTCATCCGACTTAAATTTAGGGAATGTTTAAAAAAGACAGTCAAAGCTTACTGCAAAGGCTTTAGAATGTCAAGTTGTAAAACTTCAAATAGGACGAAAGACAAAGATAAATAAAATAAAGGGTTTAATTAAAACTATCAAAGAGCTTGTGCAAACTGAAGACCATATTCTCAGTGTGCAATCACATTTAGAAACTTTATGGACCTTGTTTAAGGAATCGTGTGCTCTTCATAAATCTGTGATTGCTTTGCTTCCACCTGAAGAAGAGGAAATGCAAAATTCTTGGTTCTCCAGTATAAGTGGATTTAATAATGAGTTTTTTTTAAAAATGTAAAGAAATGGCTTTCTGATATAAATGTTCAAACTAATCAGGCAGCTCAGGGAATGCAGATCATTTCTGAACAAGCACAATGTGATTCACCCTGTGTTTCATTAACAGAACCAAATGTCATTGAAGAGTCTTGTGTATCTCAGCCTTCTAATGTTAATGTGGATATTGCTGTTACTGTTGATGATGTCAATTCCAGTGACAGTATTTCTAAGGTTGGTAGTGGAAAATCTAGGAAAAGGAGTTCAGTAGGTAGGTGGTAGATCAGCTGTTTCATCCACTTCAGCAGCTCGTATCAAGGCCAAGGCCAAAAAAAATTCTGAATTTGGAGTGCTCTGAATCCATCATGCTCTAGTCAAATTGTCTGAAAATTGGCACAGAGGTACCTGGGGATGTACCCTACAATACTCTGTTGACAATGTAGATCATAGTTTTTTGGTTGAATTTTTATGAATTTTTGAAGACATGAAGTTAGTTCAAATTGGCCTCAAATTCCTGACTTTGGAGTGCTCTGAATCTATCATGCTCTGGTCAAATTGTCTGAAAATTGGCACAGAGGTACCTGGGGATGTACCCTACAATACAGTGTTGACAATGTAGATCATAGTTTTTTGGTTGAATTTTTATGAATTTTTGAAGACATGAAGTTAGTTCAAATTGGCCTCAAATTCCTGACTTTGGAGTGCTCTGAATCTATCATGCTCTAGTCAAATTGTCTGAAAATTGGCACAGAGGTACCTGGGGATGTACCCTACAATACTGTGTTGACAATGTAGATCATAGTTTTTTGGTTGAATTTTTATGAATTTTTGAAGACATGAAGTTAGTTCAAATTGGCCTCAAATTCCTGACTTTGGAGTGCTCTGAATCTATCATGCTCTGGTCAAATTGTCTGAAAATTGGCACAGAGGTACCTGGGGATGTACCCTACAATACAGTGTTGACAATGTAGATCATAGTTTTTTGGTTGAATTTTTATGAATTTTTGAAGACATGAAGTTAGTTCAAATTGGCCTCAAATTCCTGACTTTGGAGTGCTCTGAATCTATCATGCTCTGGTCAAATTGTCTGAAAATTGGCACAGAGGTACCTGGGGATGTACCCTACAATACAGTTTTGACAATGTAGATCATAGTTTTTTGGTTGAATTTTTATGAATTTTTGAAGACATGAAGTTAGTTCAAATTGGCCTCAAATTCCTGACTTTGGAGTGCTCTGAATCTATCATGCTCTGGTCAAATTGTCTGAAAATTGGCACAGAGGTACCTGGGGATGTACCCTACAATACTGTGTTGACAATGTAGATCATAGTTTTTTGGTTGAATTTTTATGAATTTTTGAAGACATGAAGTTAGTTCAAATTGGCCTCAAATTCCTGACTTTGGAGTGCTCTGAATCTATCATGCTCTGGTCAAATTGTCTGAAAATTGGCACAGAGGTACCTGGGGATGTACCCTACAATACTGTGTTGACAATGTAGATCATAGTTTTTTGGTTGAATTTTTATGAATTTTTGAAGACATGAAGTTAGTTCAAATTGGCCTCAAATTCCTGACTTTGGAGTGCTCTGAATCTATCATGCTCTGGTCAAATTGTCTGAAAATTGGCACAGAGGTACCTGGGGATGTACCCTACAATACTGTGTTGACAATGTAGATCATAGTTTTTTGGTTGAATTTTTATGAATTTTTGAAGACATGAAGTTAGTTCAAATTGGCCTCAAATTCCTGACTTTGGAGTGCTCTGAATCTATCATGCTCTGGTCAAATTGTCTGAAAATTGGCACAGAGGTACCTGGGGATGTACCCTACAATACTCTGTTGACAATGTAGATCATAGTTTTTTGGTTGAATTTTTATGAATTTTTGAAGACATGAAGTTAGTTCAAATTGGCCTCAAATTCCTGACTTTGGAGTGCTCTGAATCTATCATGCTCTGGTCAAATTGTCTGAAAATTGGCACAGAGGTACCTGGGGATGTACCCTACAATACAGTTTTGACAATGTAGATCATAGTTTTTTGGTTGAATTTTTATGAATTTTTGAAGACATGAAGTTAGTTCAAATTGGCCTCAAATTCCTGACTTTGGAGTGCTCTGAATCTATCATGCTCTGGTCAAATTGTCTGAAAATTGGCACAGAGGTACCTGGGGATGTACCCTACAATACAGTTTTGACAATGTAGATCATAGTTTTTTGGTTGAATTTTTATGAATTTTTGAAGACATGAAGTTAGTTCAAATTGGCCTCAAATTCCTGACTTTGGAGTGCTCTGAATCTATCATGCTCTGGTCAAATTGTCTGAAAATTGGCACAGAGGTACCTGGGGATGTACCCTACAATACAGTGTTGACAATGTAGATCATAGTTTTTTGGTTGAATTTTTATGAATTTTTGAAGACATGAAGTTAGTTCAAATTGGCCTCAAATTCCTGACTTTGGAGTGCTCTGAATCTATCATGCTCTGGTCAAATTGTCTGAAAATTGGCACAGAGGTACCTGGGGATGTACCCTACAATACTGTGTTGACAATGTAGATCATAGTTTTTTGGTTGAATTTTTATGAATTTTTGAAGACATGAAGTTAGTTCAAATTGGCCTCAAATTCCTGACTTTGGAGTGCTCTGAATCTATCATGCTCTAGTCAAATTGTCTGAAAATTGGCACAGAGGTACCTGGGGATGTACCCTACAATACTCTGTTGACAATGTAGATCATAGTTTTTTGGTTGAATTTTTATGAATTTTTGAAGACATGAAGTTAGTTCAAATTGGCCTCAAATTCCTGACTTTGGAGTGCTCTGAATCTATCATGCTCTAGTCAAATTGTCTGAAAATTGGCACAGAGGTACCTGGGGATGTACCCTACAATACTCTGTTGACAATGTAGATCATAGTTTTTTGGTTGAATTTTTATGAATTTTTGAAGACATGAAGTTAGTTCAAATTGGCCTCAAATTCCTGACTTTGGAGTGCTCTGAATCTATCATGCTCTAGTCAAATTGTCTGAAAATTGGCACAGAGGTACCTGGGGATGTACCCTACAATACAGTGTTGACAATGTAGATCATAGTTTTTTGGTTGAATTTTTATGAATTTTTGAAGACATGAAGTTAGTTCAAATTGGCCTCAAATTCCTGACTTTGGAGTGCTCTGAATCTATCATGCTCTGGTCAAATTGTCTGAAAATTGGCACAGAGGTACCTGGGGATGTACCCTACAATCCTGTGTTGACAATGTAGATCATAGTTTTTTGGTTGAATTTTTATGAATTTTTGAAGACATGAAGTTAGTTCAAATTGGCCTCAAATTCCTGACTTTGGAGTGCTCTGAATCTATCATGCTCTGGTCAAATTGTCTGAAAATTGGCACAGAGGTACCTGGGGATGTACCCTACAATACTCTGTTGACAATGTAGATCATAGTTTTTTGGTTGAATTTTTATGAATTTTTGAAGACATGAAGTTAGTTCAAATTGGCCTCAAATTCCTGACTTTGGAGTGCTCTGAATCTATCATGCTCTAGTCAAATTGTCTGAAAATTGGCACAGAGGTACCTGGGGATGTACCCTACAATCCTGTGTTGACAATGTAGATCATAGTTTTTTGGTTGAATTTTTATGAATTTTTGAAGACATGAAGTTAGTTCAAATTGGCCTCAAATTCCTGACTTTGGAGTGCTCTGAATCTATCATGCTCTGGTCAAATTGTCTGAAAATTGGCACAGAGGTACCTGGGGATGTACCCTACAATACTCTGTTGACAATGTAGATCATAGTTTTTTGGTTGAATTTTTATGAATTTTTGAAGACATGAAGTTAGTTCAAATTGGCCTCAAATTCCTGACTTTGGAGTGCTCTGAATCTATCATGCTCTGGTCAAATTGTCTGAAAATTGGCACAGAGGTACCTGGGGATGTACCCTACAATCCTGTGTTGACAATGTAGATCATAGTTTTTTGGTTGAATTTTTATGAATTTTTGAAGACATGAAGTTAGTTCAAATTGGCCTCAAATTCCTGACTTTGGAGTGCTCTGAATCTATCATGCTCTGGTCAAATTGTCTGAAAATTGGCACAGAGGTACCTGGGGATGTACCCTACAATACAGTGTTGACAATGTAGATCATAGTTTTTTGGTTGAATTTTTATGAATTTTTGAAGACATGAAGTTAGTTCAAATTGGCCTCAAATTCCTGACTTTGGAGTGCTCTGAATCTATCATGCTCTGGTCAAATTGTCTGAAAATTGGCACAGAGGTACCTGGGGATGTACCCTACAATACTGTGTTGACAATGTAGATCATAGTTTTTTGGTTGAATTTTTATGAATTTTTGAAGACATGAAGTTAGTTCAAATTGGCCTCAAATTCCTGACTTTGGAGTGCTCTGAATCTATCATGCTCTAGTCAAATTGTCTGAAAATTGGCACAGAGGTAACTGGGGATGTACCCTACAATCCTCTGTTGACAATGTAGATCATAGTTTTTTGGTTGAATTTTTATGAATTTTTGAAGACATGAAGTTAGTTCAAATTGGCCTCAAATTCCTGACTTTGGAGTGCTCTGAATCTATCATGCTCTGGTCAAATTGTCTGAAAATTGGCACAGAGGTACCTGGGGATGTACCCTACAATCCTCTGTTGACAATGTAGATCATAGTTTTTTGGTTGAATTTTTATGAATTTTTGAAGACATGAAGTTAGTTCAAATTGGCCTCAAATTCCTGACTTTGGAGTGCTCTGAATCTATCATGCTCTGGTCAAATTGTCTGAAAATTGGCACAGAGGTACCTGGGGATGTACCCTACAATACTCTGTTGACAATGTAGATCATAGTTTTTTGGTTGAATTTTTATGAATTTTTGAAGACATGAAGTTAGTTCAAATTGGCCTCAAATTCCTGACTTTGGAGTGCTCTGAATCTATCATGCTCTGGTCAAATTGTCTGAAAATTGGCACAGAGGTACCTGGGGATGTACCCTACAATCCTGTGGTGACAATGTAGATCATAGTTTTTTGGTTGAATTTTTATGAATTTTTGAAGACATGAAGTTAGTTCAAATTGGCCTCAAATTCCTGACTTTGGAGTGCTCTGAATCTATCATGCTCTGGTCAAATTGTCTGAAAATTGGCACAGAGGTACCTGGGGATGTACCCTACAATACTCTGTTGACAATGTAGATCATAGTTTTTTGGTTGAATTTTTATGAATTTTTGAAGACATGAAGTTAGTTCAAATTGGCCTCAAATTCCTGACTTTGGAGTGCTCTGAATCTATCATGCTCTGGTCAAATTGTCTGAAAATTGGCACAGAGGTACCTGGGGATGTACCCTACAATACTGTGTTGACAATGTAGATCATAGTTTTTTGGTTGAATTTTTATGAATTTTTGAAGACATGAAGTTAGTTCAAATTGGCCTCAAATTCCTGACTTTGGAGTGCTCTGAATCTATCATGCTCTGGTCAAATTGTCTGAAAATCGGCACAGAGGTACCTGGGGATGTACCCTACAATCCTGTGTTGACAATGTAGATCATAGTTTTTTGGTTGAATTGTTATGAATTTTTGAAGACATGAAGTTAGTTCAAATTGGCCTCAAATTCCTGACTTTGGAGTGCTCTGAATCTATCATGCTCTGGTCAAATTGTCTGAAAATTGGCACAGAGGTACCTGGGGATGTACCCTACAATCCTCTGTTGACAATGTAGATCATAGTTTTTTGGTTGAATTTTTATGAATTTTTGAAGACATGAAGTTAGTTCAAATTGGCCTCAAATTCCTGACTTTGGAGTGCTCTGAATCTATCATGCTCTGGTCAAATTGTCTGAAAATTGGCACAGAGGTACCTGGGGATGTACCCTACAATACTCTGTTGACAATGTAGATCATAGTTTTTTGGTTGAATTTTTATGAATTTTTGAAGACATGAAGTTAGTTCAAATTGGCCTCAAATTCCTGACTTTGGAGTGCTCTGAATCTATCATGCTCTGGTCAAATTGTCTGAAAATTGGCACAGAGGTACCTGGGGATGTACCCTACAATACAGTTTTGACAATGTAGATCATAGTTTTTTGGTTGAATTTTTATGAATTTTTGAAGACATGAAGTTAGTTCAAATTGGCCTCAAATTCCTGACTTTGGAGTGCTCTGAATCTATCATGCTCTGGTCAAATTGTCTGAAAATTGGCACAGTGGTTCCTGGGGATGTACCCTACAATACTCTGTTGACAATGTAGATCATAGTTTTTTGGTTGAATTTTTATGAATTTTTGAAGACATGAAGTTAGTTCAAATTGGCCTCAAATTCCTGACTTTGGAGTGCTCTGAATCTATCATGCTCTGGTCAAATTGTCTGAAAATTGGCACAGAGGTACCTGGGGATGTACCCTACAACACTCTGTTGACAATGTAGATCATAGTTTTTTGGTTGAATTGTTATGAATTTTTGAAGACATGAAGTTAGTTCAAATTGGCCTCAAATTCCTGACTTTGGAGTGCTCTGAATCTATCATGCTCTGGTCAAATTGTCTGAAAATTGGCACAGAGGTACCTGGGGATGTACCCTACAATACTGTGTTGACAATGTAGATCATAGTTTTTTGGTTGAATTTTTATGAATTTTTGAAGACATGAAGTTAGTTCAAATTGGCCTCAAATTCCTGACTTTGGAGTGCTCTGAATCTATCATGCTCTGGTCAAATTGTCTGAAAATTGGCACAGAGGTACCTGGGGATGTACCCTACAATACTCTGTTGACAATGTAGATCATAGTTTTTTGGTTGAATTTTTATGAATTTTTGAAGACATGAAGTTAGTTCAAATTGGCCTCAAATTCCTGACTTTGGAGTGCTCTGAATCTATCATGCTCTGGTCAAATTGTCTGAAAATTGGCACAGAGGTACCTGGGGATGTACCCTACAATACTGTGTTGACAATGTAGATCATAGTTTTTTGGTTGAATTTTTATGAATTTTTGAAGACATGAAGTTAGTTCAAATTGGCCTCAAATTCCTGATTTTGGAGTGCTCTGAATCTATCATGCTCTGGTCAAATTGTCTGAAAATTGGCACAGAGGTACCTGGGGATGTACCCTACAATACTCTGTTGACAATGTAGATCATAGTTTTTTGGTTGAATTTTTATGAATTTTTGAAGACATGAAGTTAGTTCAAATTGGCCTCAAATTCCTGACTTTGGAGTGCTCTGAATCTATCATGCTCTGGTCAAATTGTCTGAAAATTGGCACAGAGGTACCTGGGGATGTACCCTACAATACTCTGTTGACAATGTAGATCATAGTTTTTTGGTTGAATTTTTATGAATTTTTGAAAACATGAAGTTAGTTCAAATTGGCCTAAAATTCCTGACTTTGGAGTGCTCTGAATCTATCATGCTCTGGTCAAATTGTCTGAAAATTGGCACAGAGGTACCTGGGGATGTACCCTACAATACTCTGTTGACAATGTAGATCATAGTTTTTTGGTTGAATTTTTATGAATTTTTGAAGACATGAAGTTAGTTCAAATTGGCCTCAAATTCCTGACTTTGGAGTGCTCTGAATCTATCATGCTCTGGTCAAATTGTCTGAAAATTGGCACAGAGGTACCTGGGGATGTACCCTACAATACTCTGTTGACAATGTAGATCATAGTTTTTTGGTTGAATTTTTATGAATTTTTGAAGACATGAAGTTAGTTCAAATTGGCCTCAAATTCCTGACTTTGGAGTGCTCTGAATCTATCATGCTCTAGTCAAATTGTCTGAAAATTGGCACAGAGGTACCTGGGGATGTACCCTACAATACTCTGTTGACAATGTAGATCATAGTTTTTTGGTTGAATTTTTATGAATTTTTGAAGACATGAAGTTAGTTCAAATTGGCCTCAAATTCCTGACTTTGGAGTGCTCTGAATCTATCATGCTCTGGTCAAATTGTCTGAAAATTGGCACAGAGGTACCTGGGGATGTACCCTACAATCCTCTGTTGACAATGTAGATCATAGTTTTTTGGTTGAATTTTTATGAATTTTTGAAGACATGAAGTTAGTTCAAATTGGCCTCAAATTCCTGACTTTGGAGTGCTCTGAATCTATCATGCTCTGGTCAAATTGTCTGAAAATTGGCACAGAGGTACCTGGGGATGTACCCTACAATACTCTGTTGACAATGTAGATCATAGTTTTTTGGTTGAATTTTTATGAATTTTTGAAGACATGAAGTTAGTTCAAATTGGCCTCAAATTCCTGACTTTGGAGTGCTCTGAATCTATCATGCTCTGGTCAAATTGTCTGAAAATTGGCACAGAGGTACCTGGGGATGTACCCTACAATACTCTGTTGACAATGTAGATCATAGTTTTTTGGTTGAATTTTTATGAATTTTTGAAGACATGAAGTTAGTTCAAATTGGCCTCAAATTCCTGACTTTGGAGTGCTCTGAATCTATCATGCTCTGGTCAAATTGTCTGAAAATTGGCACAGAGGTACCTGGGGATGTACCCTACAATACTCTGTTGACAATGTAGATCATAGTTTTTTGGTTGAATTTTTATGAATTTTTGAAGACATGAAGTTAGTTCAAATTGGCCTCAAATTCCTGACTTTGGAGTGCTCTGAATCTATCATGCTCTGGTCAAATTGTCTGAAAATTGGCACAGAGGTACCTGGGGATGTACCCTACAATCCTCTGTTGACAATGTAGATCATAGTTTTTTGGTTGAATTTTTATGAATTTTTGAAGACATGAAGTTAGTTCAAATTGGCCTCAAATTCCTGACTTTGGAGTGCTCTGAATCTATCATGCTCTGGTCAAATTGTCTGAAAATTGGCACAGAGGTACCTGGGGATGTACCCTACAATACAGTTTTGACAATGTAGATCATAGTTTTTTGGTTGAATTTTTATGAATTTTTGAAGACATGAAGTTAGTTCAAATTGGCCTCAAATTCCTGACTTTGGAGTGCTCTGAATCTATCATGCTCTGGTCAAATTGTCTGAAAATTGGCACAGAGGTACCTGGGGATGTACCCTACAATCCTCTGTTGACAATGTAGATCATAGTTTTTTGGTTGAATTTTTATGAATTTTTGAAGACATGAAGTTAGTTCAAATTGGCCTCAAATTCCTGACTTTGGAGTGCTCTGAATCTATCATGCTCTGGTCAAATTGTCTGAAAATTGGCACAGAGGTACCTGGGGATGTACCCTACAATCCTCTGTTGACAATGTAGATCATAGTTTTTTGGTTGAATTTTTATGAATTTTTGAAGACATGAAGTTAGTTCAAATTGGCCTCAAATTCCTGACTTTGGAGTGCTCTGAATCTATCATGCTCTGGTCAAATTGTCTGAAAATTGGCACAGAGGTACCTGGAGATGTACCCTACAATCCTCTGTTGACAATGTAGATCATAGTTTTT